>OZ005660.1:160300705-161500705 GCA_963930645.1 Salticus scenicus | reverse complement strand
TAAATAGGCTCTAAATATGTCAACATTCAAAATGAAAAATTGAACGATTTTTCAAAACATGGAAAATTCTATATGGTATGTAGATAAGATGAATTTTATGGAATGAATAAAAAGTATGTGCCAAATTGTTGCCACAAGGTCACTAAAAGATGCATTTTCAATGTTTTTTGCCATATTTAAGGCACAACAAAAAATTGTACCTTCTAGTTGACATGTCAAAAAAGGTATTGTTTGAAAGGCATCTATTGATACTAAGGCTCCTATATATACGAGCTGGCGCATCAGGCAGTTGCCTTAGGGTTGCCATGTGTACCCAGCGTGTTTCTATGATAAACAAACGACAAACATCTTTTTTTATCGTCTTACGTTACTTTAAAGTAACTTGTTTTATTATATTTTATAATTTTAGCTAAGTAAACAATGATATGGAAGTTTGTTTAGCGATAAACAGCTATAATCATTCAAGAAGTGAATATAAAGTGTTCGCAGACTGTATTTGAGTTTTGGCGACATTTTGTGAAAGAAACCGAAACCGCCCTAACAACACATCTTACCCCAGAGTTCATCCATAGGATATCTTCAGAATAAAATGACATCCTGAGAATCAGGGTTTAACCTTGCAAAAAAGTTTCTTTAGCATTTTAGCTAAAACATATAAGCAGTATTTTAGCTTTTTCGAAAATTAATTCTTTGTATAGTATTGATTTCTTTTTCTTAACTTGGTTACCCCCAATTTTGTTTTCTGTTTGTTTTGTTCACTGACAATTTTAACCAAGCATATATATTGCGATTTAAGAAAAATGAATCAGCAAAATTTTGTTTAGAGTTCAACAAACGCAATACTAGCACTGAGAATACATCTATGAAGCAAATTCTTAATTATGTTTTAAAATACTTTTGCATTTAAGTTCAACTATTAAAAGTCGAAATTAAATCCGAATATACTAAATAGATAATGATTCCCAATATTCTCAGTGATTTTGTAATTTCCGTCCACTAATATTTGTATAAAAACTAGAGGTAGTTATATAAAGATATTTTATGAAGTAATCTAGCTTTAGCTTTTTAGCGAAATTCTTACTGACATAGTTTAGTAAAATATATCTTTTAGCAAAATGCTAAAATAACTAATGTCAGTTTAAACCCTGCTGAGAATGTACTGTGAAAAAAATGTGTTTTTAGGAATATTATTGTTGTTTATTGATCTTATCTTGACCAGATTAGCTTCAGATCAAGATTTCTTAAAATCATTAGGGAAGCAATAAGGATGCCAAGCGGGAGTGCTGTCCTCTTCGGAGGCAAAAAAGGCAGTGATACGCCGGCCTATTATTTTATTTAGGGGCTCTAATTAATACCTTTAAAAATGCTTACATTACATCACTGAAGCAAATTTAATATGCTTATGGTTATATATAAAGGACTGATATCAGGAAAAATGTCATATTTGATCAATAATATTCAAATGCTATAACTTCTTATGACAGCAATGTACTGAAAAATATATAAGTCGAACCATATTAATGTGAACTACTTTAGACAAACTGTTTCCACAATCCCTGTCAAAATGAAGATTAATTTAGTTATATGAAAATTAGTTACCAATAGCATGAACTACTGATAACATGAAAAAATTTTTTTATACATTATATATTTCCCATTGCTTTACTTGATTAATGACCTTTGCAAAACACTAAAAACTGCTGAGGACAGCAGCTTAAAAAATTAAACTTTTTTTAAACAGACCCTCATCTTGCAATTAGAACTATTTAGCTTCTTGAAACAATTTACCTAAATTAACTGTAGTTTTAAAATACAATTTGGTTAGGTAAACTGATATTTTAATATACTACTTTGTCACATAAATGGTGCTGTGCTGATGGTATTAATTTAATTTTTATATCTAATTTTTTTTTAAACTAACATTATCAGGGACGGCGCCAGGGGTGAGGCAACTGAGGCAGCCACCTCAGGCGCAATGATGCAAGGGGCGGCATTTGGCGCATTTACACTAAACATAGAATTCATTACGAGAAGGAAAAAAAAAAAACTATTTTGTGGTTTATATAGAGCATGAAACATTTTCTAACTGCATGTACTTACTATTATACCCTTTAACCTTTAAATTTAACTCTTTGCAATCTATTGTCCACCACTAAGCCTTCAAATGATGAATATTCGTAGTCAAGGTTACGATAATGGCGCTAATATGAAAGGGACTCATTCAGGTGTGCAAAAAAATTTTTTAGAGAAAACCTCTAACGCTTTTTATGTACCTTGTTCATGTCATTCACAGAACTTTATTATTAACGATGCTGTTAAAATATCCGGTGAATTATGTAACTTTTTTACTTATTCAAGAGCTTTTTGTTTTCTTTTCGACATCTAAGTCCAGATAGTCAGTGTTAAAAAAACACATAACCTCTTTAACTTTAAGAAGTGTAAGTACGACTCGATGGGAAAGCCGGAATGAGAATGTAAAACTGCTTAGGAATGATTTGCCCAAAATATATGACGCATTAGTCGAAATTTCTCTAGATATGTCAAAAGATAGTGAGACAGTACAGTCAGTAAGAGTAAATCACTGACTAATAAAATAGCAAAATTTAAATTCATTTGTAGTGTTGTACTTTGGAATGAAATTTTGACCAAAATAAATATTGCTTCAAAACATTTAGAAAATCCAAAAATGGTCATCCAGAATCTATTAAGGTTTTATAATCGTTACAATCATTTTCAAAAGACTTTTGTGACAATGGCTTCCAACAGATTATGACTTCCGCAAAACAAATTGCAGATGAAACGGAAATAAGTAATGATTCTGAGCCATCGTGCTCTGCTCGGTAAGAATTAGACACAAAAGTAAACTATTTGCTTATGAAGGAACCTACACTCCTATTGAAGACCCATAAAAAAAAATTTGAAATTGAGGTGTTTAATTATCTTATTGATATATGCCAAAATTAAGTTACTGAGAGGTTTAAACAATTAAACGACCATAGCAATGTTTTTCAATTTTTGTATGATATTCCTTCCTTAACTGAAGTAAACTCAAGCACTATCTTTAACTACTGCAATGTCTTGCATAATCATTTAACTGATGATATCGAGTTAAATAATTTAGTCCTTCGATTTAGCATTTATATATCAGTTCTAAAGTTCTTGTTTAGTGTAAATTAAAACATACTACAGAGTGCTTTTTTATTGTCGCCTGTCAGTTTCAGTTAGGATATCATGAAGGGATCAGCAGAACAAATCTATTCCATATCCAACTGTTTGTAGCTAACATAAATACTAGTAACTGAAAATGTAAAAAATATTAACATATTTAAATATCTAGCCTCGAAAATATTGTTTATGTATTGTACATACAACTGATCATCTATCGGACATAAATGATGTAACGGTTTCGAGGGGGCCCTTAATTTTGCCTTGCCCAGGGCTCCAAACAGCCATGATTGGGGCCTGCCCTATAGACGTAATATATTTAAATTCTCTTGGATGGCCTTATACACTAACCATCTGCTTGATCCCAACAAAAAGTTTAGTGTAGCATCACTACATGATACAGATATAGAATACCGAATGTGGACTTCCTACTACTATTTTTTCTTGAGATATGCTGATAAGACACACAGACAAGCAGACAGACACACACAGATCAACCACTAAAAACATGATTTTCAGATTCTGGACACCTCAAAACGTGTAAATATAACAAAAACTCAGTTTCGAAAATTTCACCTCAAAACAAAACTTTCTCTACCACATATATGGGTAAGAGAAAGTAACTATAGTTAACATGTTGATTTTTTTATGTTAATAACGTAGTGATGACATCATATGGGCAGCAGATTAATGCTTGCCTCAGGCGGCAAAGTATCTAGCGCTGGCCCTGAACATTATGTATGTATATTAAAATTCAAAAGCAAATATTATCAGCTGGCACTGTCATTGTCAATATTCTTAGACAGAAGGTCGTTCGAACTTTATGGAAACGATTTTATGATTTATTTCTCTCTCTTGTAGATACATGTAGTCGTGGCTTTTATAAAGTGTTCTAGCTGTTTTTGCTAAGAGTTTTTCTAGATCTTCACATGTGTTATAATCAATTTAGAGGTCTGCAGCCCAGCTCAAGCTTAGTTTTTTTTTTTTTTTCCCATCTTTAGGCTGCGCTCAATTTTTTTTTTTTTTTTTTTTTTTTGTATAATCGGGCTGGGCTGGGTCTGGATTAAATTTTTTTTTTTTTTTGGGGGGGGGGGCCTTTTTTACACTCTTTCCTTATAAATTAACAAAAAAAGATAGGGCTTCAAAAATAAAAAAATTGTACATGCCCTGTAGAGGATATATGCCTGAATTAAATTTTTACATGCCCAAATATCTTATTTAAATGCATATTAATAAAACGATTCACATATCTAGTGAAAAGAATTTAACAGCATTATATCTATATTGACAATGTTTGTTTCAATTTAATTCAAGCAAAAATCTTAGACAAGATGCTATATTTTAAAAATTATTTTTGATTAAATATTTGTAGTATGCCCCGGGCATGTTGAGCAGTATAATTTTTGAGCCCTGAAAAAAGGCAAATAAAATGTTTCTTTAGTCATTAAAATAAAATGACTAAAAAGGCCTACTTCAAGTTTGACGAGAGATCTTTTGTTGCAACGCTGCAACATTTTCGAATGTCTTCACATTGTGATGTTCGGCAATGAAACTGATGTTTTTTCTACACCTTGATCTTCTGGTCTGAACAGGTGGTGCCATTTCTGGTCTAAGATTATTATAGGGTCATTTTTGTTGCAACTACAATTACTTGTAAAAATTTCAATTGTTTCTCGATTCAGAGCACAATTATGATTTTCATAATTTGCTAGTTTTTTAGTGTTCTCAAAATCTATTTCAGGAAAACAAAATAAATATAAAATTTAATGATGTAACAAAAATAGCCAATTATAACAACCCTACGTACGCATTCTTTAGAGAAACTATTGAGATAATTAAAAATCAGGCTGCCATTTAATGACCACGAGTCCGCCAAGATCGATCCCCAGTGGCGCTACCTGCTGAAAGATCAAGATGATACTATAAATAGCCAAGGCCCACTTTAACAGGTTGCAATTGATAAAGGGGAGAATCCTCCCAAGAAAAGCTTCTTGCAAGTATGATGAAGCCGAAGTAAGTGTTATAATTTTAATATTTTTATTTTGTTGTTTTTGTGGATCTTAGTTAGGGCAGTGGTTGTTTTATTAAATTTTATGTCAGTCTGGGTGTTCCTTTATTTTATTTTTATTTTCCTCTTAGACATTCCTACATAGCTACCTTCTCTATTGTCTTTTGCTGTGCATTTAATTTCATATATTCCTGCAGTTTCCAACAGGTTTAGTTCATCTTTATCATTTCAGATTCTCTGAAAAATATTTGGATTGAGTTTTAACATCATAAGATGCATATGATAATATCAAAACTCAGAAATTCTAATGAATAGTGAAAGGTGATAAGACTATACTGGAAACTAGTTAGAACTTTTTTTTAATGATGCAAATATTTATGTTTTATACAAATTAATTTTTATTATACACACTTTTTATTTGTTGTTAACACGTTGAACGCCACGCGAATTCTTAAGGAAATCCCATTCAGGCCACGCGCTCTGCTTAGAAACGTGTTATGTTTACCATGTTTCAATAACATTCATTAAAATGCCTTAATGATATAATCCGTTAATAAATAAAAATTAAGTAAATTTGAAATAAATTGTCAGTAATTACGTAACTATGTAAAGTTTTCAGTTTTATATCATATTTCACACTGTCAGTCACCGGTGGCTGATGTGGCTTAAACGGAAAGTTCAGTGTCAGTCACCGATAGCTGACATGGCGATGAACATGTTAAAGAAAACACACTAAATTTAATCAGGAATGAAACTACCTAACATACAAAAATCCTGAAAGCTGCTACTTGCAAGCAGATATGGCAGACTTATTACTGATATATAGTTACCTATAATAAGTGATATTTTGAGAAATTTTTGTATATTATACGGCCAATTAAACATATAAAATGAGGAATTTCCATAAAATCATAATTTAACATGAAATTCAGAGACAGCAAAATTTTCAAAAACCCTGAATTCAGACATAGATAATATACACGAACGCCGTTCGCGGAAAGATTTTCTTCCTTGCAGAAAATTTTTCAGCATTCATAAAAAAAAAAAAAAAAAAATTTTTTTTTTTTTCCCCTAATTTGTTGAATTCTATGAATTAATTTCCTCTGCTTTCAAAAAAGTCGCGGATATCGTTCGTTAAAAAAAAAAAAATAATAAAAAAAAAAAAAAAAAAAAGAAGAAAGAAAGAAAAAGAAACCCCGTTAACGATCGGCAAAGCCTCCAGATTCCCAATCTTTCTACATCTACAACATAAATGTCAATATTCTTTTTAACCTTGCATTATGACGTTCTAGAACCTATAAAGAAATAAAATTGTTAAATATATCTTGTTCATGGAATTATTTTTTGCCCTTTCCCCCTTTTCTTATCTATAACTAGCGATCAGCAGTCAAGTGTTCTGCAGAAGTCGTTTGTATCCCAATCTTACTCCATGACAGTATTAATTTTAAATTCGCTTTTTGGATTCTAGAATTAGAAACGAAAGAGTTTAATATTTCTTATTATGTAATTAATTTTTTTTACTTAACCTCCCCCCCAACCTTTCCCATCTTCAAACAGTGACCAATTCTGGAAACAGTAAAGCGATAGAAGTAATCGATATTTCTCACATACGTAATTATTTTTAGATTTTATTACTAAACTTGATGAATCTATTTTTTCTCAATTAAATTAAAAATTTATGTTTCATATCTATACCAAACTTGTAAACAAGATAATAAAGAAAAGATTTTCTTTTTTTTTGTAGGAATTTTTTTTTCTAAATCAATTTATGAAAATGCTTTATTTTGAATTTTTTTTTTTTTTTTTTACCTTAGTTATATATTTGTTGTTTTATGACTTTATTTGAACCTTTTTTTTTTTTTTTTTTTTTTTTGGGGGGGGGGGGGGGGGTGGGTTGCAGAAAATTTTTCATTGCGATTTATGTGTTTGCAGAAAGTTTTTCATTTTATCTAAGTATGCCTGAATTCAGGGGTAGCTCCTGAACAGGGTTAGAAATAAGCAGTCGTTAGTCGCATTTTGCGACCAGTTTTTTCATTTTGACGCCTAGAATTCCAATCATAGGTGCCATATTTGACGCCTGGATTTTTTCCTCATCATACCTAATAATTTTCCCAATCCCATCAGACTGTAAACAAGTCTATTTCGGTCAATTGAACCTTATAAAAACTGATTTAAGAAATCACATCTCTATGAAAGTAGTTGACGATTTGTTAATGATTAAATTAAACAGCCCTAAATTGGAAGATTTCTGCCCAGAAAATGCTGTGAAATTGTGGTGGAATGATGTATCTTCTGGGCGAAGAATGAATTTGCGATTTTAAATATGTACGTTTAATAGTGTCAATGTACATTCATACAATAATTACATTCATTACATAAATATTTTTTATATAATCTTGCATATATTATTTACAAGTTTATGCTTTATTATTATTGTTATTATTTTTAATATACACATTTAATTATAGATGGCACCTAGATTTTTCATTTTGACGCTCAAAAAATTTAATCCAGGCGTCATTTTGACGCCTAGTTTCAAAATTCTTATTTCTAACACTGCTCCTGAAAAGTTTCACACTTGTTTAATATAAAAATCAGTGTGAAAATACTCATGGTTACAATTTTAATATTTAAAATACGCTTGTGGATATGTAGATGAGTTAAAAATTATAACTGGGTAGGGTATAAAAGAAAAATCTGAGCAAGAGGTAGGTAACAGAAAAAAATCTGAAGTGACTCCACTTGACTTTCCAAACCAAGTAATGAACAATTTTTTTTTATTTTTTTTTTAAATTAAAATCACACAATCAACTGATTGGAAGAAAATCATATTTAGGTCCAGGCCTTATTTTCAAGCCATATTTATCCAGGTCCAAGCATTATTTTCAAGAGCCTTGAGCTTGTATGTCAAAGATCCGGGGTTAGACTCCTGGTCCAGGCATTATTTTCACTCAGTCGGAAAAATAAAATTTCATTAAATATGATTTTCTTCCAATCAGTTGATTGTGTGATTTTAATAAAAAATTGTATTTCTTTCTCCCATTGTTTAATGGGGTTTTCCACTACCTGCGGCTTATTTCTGTCGAGCTATCTACATGATAGACCAGATGTTTCTGCCTAAAGGTTGTCTGAGTGAGTAATTCCGACCGGTTGTCGACCTGGATAGCTCAATTGGTAGAGCCTTGACCTTGTATGTCAAAGATCCGGGGTTTGACTCCCGGTACAGGCATTATTTTCACTCAGTCAGAAAAATAAAACTTCATTAAATAATGAACAATTGTTTAAATAAATTAAAGTAAAAGGAGTTGTTAAATAAATAAAATAATAATAATAGGGTGACTTGGTATTTTTTCCCAACTAGTATGTTATTTAACTTAATGTTATTGCATATCAAATAATTTGAGTGCATATGTCAAAATGATAAAGAATTTTTTGTTGGGTCCCTGTAAAACCATATAAAAGATAGATTCACCAAAATCTACACTGTTAGTGCAACAGTACTAACCTATAACATGTATAAAAATTTTAACCTCAACTGAATAAGGCATTTAGATGATATCCCACTTTAAATAACTTGAACCCATAAGCTATAATCAATGATAAAGAATTCTCTTTGTGTCCCTATAAAAACTAGTATGTGTGGCCACCACAAGACTTTCTTCTACATTTTCCTATACAAATTCACTCAGTAACATTAAAAAAAAAAAAAAAAAAAAAAAAAAAAAAAAAATTTTTTTTTTTTCAGAGATTTACGATTTTTTTTTTTTTTTTTTTTTTTTTTGTTAAAAGTAAAAAATATCGATAACTTTGTTTTAAATTATCATATTTATAGTTCAATCATTCGTTTTAAAGGTATTGACGAGACCTTTTGAAAGATACCCATCTTGAAAATTTAACCCCCAGGGGGGGGGGGGAAGCAATGCCCCCACATGCACAATTTTTTTTTCCTAATTAACTACTACTATTATCAATAATTCATTGTAATTTTACAATCACAGGTTAAGAATAACTCTCATTATGTGCATGTATTATACGAAATTTTGTCCTATACTGCCATGTTAAAAATGTAGAAAAAGTACAATCACAGCGCCACCTGTTGAGCGATTGATTTCCAAATCTAATCAGCCCAGGTTAATGTCAGGGGCCAACTAAATACCAAGAAGTTTCGTTAAATTTCGTATTAAAATAATAATAATAATTTGCGATTTTTTTTTTCCTAAGTTTTTTTTTGTTAAAAGTAAAAAAAAATTATAACTTTGTTTTAAATTATCACAGATTCATAGTTCAACCATTCGTTTTAAAGGTATTGACGAAACCTTTCGAAAGACACCCAACTTGAAAATTTACTCCCCTCAACGGAGTCTTTCCCCCCCCCCCCCCAGGGGGGGTGGCGAGGCTCCTACACATACAAAAAAATTTTCCCAATTCACTATCTCTATTATAAATAATTCTTGTAAATTTGATAATGATTACTAAAAAATAATTCTCTTTATGCACATTTATACAAAATTTTGTCCTATATCACCATGTTAAAAATTTAGAAAAAGCGGGATGGCAACACAACCTGTGAAACAATTTTTACCGAAAGTTGATAGGGACTAATTTATGTCAAGGTGCAACTACATACCAATTTGTATGAAATTCTGTGCAGTAGTTCCTGAGATACAGTTGCCAAACACACAGAGACAGACATTTTCTAAAAATGGTCAAATCGTGTTCTAAAGCTCTCAAAACGTGTAAATCCCTCAAAAACCTGATGTCAAAAACTTTTACGAATCCAATACTTTCTCCTATTAAATATAGAAGAAAGTAAAAACTGTTAAGTGTTAGATAACATCAAAATCTATATGGATGGTGTGATGGTGACACTGGAGCATGCCAATCACTAGAACACCTACCTACCCTTATCTTATAGATTTGATCTTATTTCAAAAATCAGAAATAATTTTTAAATACAGATTTTATTTGTTATTTATTTTTTACTTTTTTAGTGTAACTTTACCAATTTAAACCCTTTATTCAGAAAATGCTTCTTCCTAATTAAAATATTACTAGTTTTATATTTTAACATTCATTTTGAAATTGTTTTTTTCCAAAAATAAAGGCTGGTCCAAATTATAATATAAAATTCTGCGTCACATGACTCACTGTAATTTTATATTTAGAAAGGATTTTATTATTAAGAAAAGAAGTGACAATCAGACTTATATTTTTAGTTTGTCTCAGAAATTATTCAGCATGCAAAAATTTAATTTTAAAAATTCAGTTCTTTTTCTTTTGTGCAGTATTAAAACTTATTTTATTTACATTTTTAAGCATTCTTTTGCTTAAGAAAGATAAGGTGTTCATTTATTTTCTACTTAAAAGAACAACATCAAAGTTTTTTTTTTTTTTTTTTTAATTTCACTTAATAATGAAATGAAGGCTAGATGTAAACTTTGCAAAGGCAGGGTTCAGTTTTCATTTCTAGAAGTGGTACAGGGAGAAAAACTACAACTTCAGAATTAAACAAGTCTAAAATTGAAACAGATTGAATTTTAAAAAAATAAATGTTTGGCCACGACTCATTCTACACTAGTCCTGAAAATTAAATTCTTCTTATTAATGCACAGCCACCTAAAATTATTCAAACAGAATTAGCTTAATGTTTAAAATCAACCAAAAATGTGGGAGTGGCAAGTTTATTTGAACAGAGAGAATTAATTTTTATACAATTTTATTTTGGTTGTAAAAAACTGAATCTCGTCTGGTCATCTCCATTTTTTTCTCCTTTTTGGTCCCTGAGGCAGAGTTGTAAGATTGCGCAACATTTTTATTCAACAGTCACCAATAATTTTTAGATGTGATATTTAAAGTACATAAAGGACGATTAATCATCTATTATGTATATCAAACTTCTTTTCTCAAATTATTGGTGACTATTAAATAAAAAAGTCGTGCAATCTGGCAACACTGGCCTGAGGGTGAAAGATCTTCACCATGGAGAGGTTCTTGTGTCTTGAACTATTACTAAGGAAGTTAAAGGTGCTGTGCTATCAGACGGAAAACGATATATTCTAAAATATAAGCTATTGCCGCTCAAAAGCGACCAAACGACTTCAGTGGGGTTGTTTTTAAGAACGAAATCCAGAAATGTAAACAACGGACTCAACATTTGGCTATTATTCTCCCCTAAGGATGTTTAAAAGGGAAAAGAATAGAGGGTGTTCTGTAATCGCAATTCTCTGATTGGAGGATTTCGTTCTAAAGACTACCATATGTGCTTTAAACAGTCAAAAATGCGTGATTGACGAACATACGTTCGGCAATTTTTATCACACGGCATATTTCGATCGTTTCCCGCATGAAAAACCTGTTTATGAGGTATTTTGTACTAAAGACTATCGTATGGTTCTTCGTTTGATAGCGGCTTTAGTTATAAAATAACTGATCTCATACCTAACTCTTCACCTAACTATGCCAATTAGCCCCCACAGGGATATCCAATATAAGATGGATATCACATAAAGGGCAAAATTAACGGTCGCCACCGGCCACGTGGCGACTAAATAAAAAAAAATGGCGATTAAAAATTATGCATCGATCGCCACCAAAGTCGCCACTTTTTGTGATCATTAAAAGATTCTAAAAAATCGAGCGACGATAGGCAATCGAAGCCTTGTGATTTTCAATCTTTTTCCATCCATGGCATAAATGTCAATGTTCGTTTTAAACTTGCTTTGTTATATTCTACAACCTATAAAGAAGTAGAATTGTTTAATATATCTCACTCATATAATTTTGTGGACCCCCCCCTTTCCCTTCCCCTAACGATCTGTGATCACACAGCTTTTAGAAAGCTTTATAATTTCTAATCATTCTCCATTTGCTGCAAAAATATAAATATCTTTTTTACACTTACTTTATTAGATTCTAGAATCTGTGAAGAAGTAGAATTTTATAATATCTCTTACTCATAATTCTTGTAATCCCCCCCCCCCCTTCCTACCCTCGAACGATTGGCAATCACAGGCTCCACTGAAGACTTGTGATTTACAATCTTTCTCCATCAATCCATCCATAACATAGATGTAAATATTCATTTTAAACTTTCTTGATTAGATTCTAGAACCTATAAAGAAGTATATAGATGTATCACCCCCCCCCCACCCACACACACACATGTGCACTCCATTTCCACTAGCAGTTAATGATCAAATGCCCTGCAAAGCACAATTTTTTTCCATTATTTTCTCCATAGTATTCAGTGTATATTTAACCCATTTAAGATATTTGACAAATGTGTGTATCAAAATTTGATTTGGCTTAAATGTGTATTTTTCAAAAAAATTTGTACTATTTGCTTTCTTTTGAGTAGAAATCTTCCTTTTTCCTTCCCATTTTAAAGTAGAAATATCCCTATTTTTAAAACTACAAATTTGGCAGCTAAGTAAATTATTTTTAATGAAGCAGCTAAGTTTCCATATCTATACTTTTTAAGAGGAAATATTTTAACTCTATTGAAATAAAATCATTTAAAAAAGTGTGTTTTTAGAATTAAGAAACAATAATAAAACTGCTAACTGTAATTTACACATGACCATGTAAAAGGTTGTGATGATGATGAATCAGCTGATTCATTTACTAGTAAATATCAATATGAACTGTGAATGATAATGGCTTATTTCACTTAAATAAATTGAAAAAAAAAAAAGTATTATTGAATTATCTGAAAGATGAAAACTTTTGCTATTATTATTACAACCCTAAGCAGATTTTAATTTAGGATGTGCAATTTAGGATTTTTAAAAAGAGCATAATTACAAATTACAATTTCAGTGTCCCTGTGTTAATTTTATTATTATATGTATTTTTTGTTTTCATATTTTTCTTGTGGTGATTATACCGCAAAATGGTAACAATGCTTTTTGCAGACTGAGAGAAATAGTCTTATGTGAAAAGTGGCCACTAACTTAAAAAAGTGGCTACTAATGAAACTGACAGTACCGGCCACTGGCCACTAATGAATTTTCCCAGTTTTGCCCTTTAATATCACAGAATCTCAAACATCAGAAACAAAAGATTATGATAGATGCATGCAAACAAAATTAAACATTCTTTTGAAAAAATAAACAGTGCTTTAATTCAATCAACAGGTTCCCCAAAACAAAAAAAATTGCCATAAAAAAATTTACTCACCTTTTCTTTATGATGCTTCCAAGCAGACTGAAGCTATGGTGGATGGTACACTTATACATACACTTTCCACTAGAAAGATGACAACACTCTAGCTCCACTCATAAAAATAGAAGCTATGTGCCAACTAGACCTTTATGCTAATCCCAGTGGCAGAAAGTTTTGTAGCTGTCTGCAACAGGCTTTTAAAATTTCATAATCTGTCTGCAAAATTTGCGTGTAATCAGGCGTGAAAATGACTTACACTAAAAAAGCCTGAAAGCTGATTGGGGGTGGGGGGTTAATATCAGTTGTGATCTCGTGCAACAATACACGAATACAATTTTGCTACAGAACAATATAGTACAAACAAACAATTGTATTCATTCAATTAAATATTTTATAGCAATGTTTGACACGACACAATATAAATATTAAATAATTATAAATAATAAAAGCATTAGTTTTAGTTTTGATACAGAAATTTTTATAAGTCAATTGTTATCCGAAAGTTGTGGACAATTTTTTTTTATCAGTGCAGACAATAACTGTCCGCAAGCCGTTTTTGTGTGTCCGTGACTATGTCGCCGTGTTTCTGCCACTGGGATGCTAATTAACCCAGCCTCCCCCTTAATATGGGTATGTCCATTCTTACTCTTGTAACCATCCGAGCAAATTTTTACAGAAATTTCCGATTTTTACATTTCAAAATATAAGTAGGATAAAATTGATAATCATTTAAAAACATACATTTTGCTTTTTACACATATCTAATTTGTAGCAGAAAGCATTTTGCTTGTGTAAAGGAAACAACTATAGTATTTCCCCACAGCTGAATTTGGTGATTATGGCTAAATCATAAATCTAGAAGTCATAAATCATATAGCATAAATGATAAAATCATAAGCTAAATTATAAATCATAAATCCAAAATAAATAGCATGCAGGCTGCCATATTATATCGCAAACAGTTCAGAACGACATCGTCATTGTTCAAATCGGCGCAAAAGAAAAATTGCCAAATTCAGCTGTGGGGAAATACTATAGTTGTACCATGTAAAGTAATAAAAATTTTCATTACTCTTGTGACAAAAAAAAAATGCACTTTTGTAAAGTTGTGTTTAGGGCAGAATTCCTGTGAATTATACAAGAATTAAAAAAAAAAAAAAAAAAAAAAAAGCAAATTTTAATAGTGTAATAATCTACTTAAAAAAAAAAAAAAAAGAGTAATTAATTGAAATTGTTTGATAACACAGTCATTAAGTGTAACTGTTTTTATAAAAAGCTAAGCGTTACTTTTGTGACATTTTGTCCATAATGGAATTTTTTGTAAACATGCACTTTAAAATACTTCACATAAACATTTAAATAGGTTTTAACACATTTATTTTTCATCCACATTATCTTTTAAATATTACTAAGTTGACAGTAACATAAGAAAGAATGTAAACAGAAAAAAATTAAATACAATTTTGTAAAATCCTCGAGAGTTTAACCACTTCACCGGCCATATATGCATAGAAAATTTTTATAAATTAGAAAGGGAATATCAGCTTTTTGGGGAAATACAGCAGAGCTCATCCATAAAGGGCAAAATTAACGGTCGCCACCGGCCATGTGGCGACTAAATAAAAAAAGATGGCGATTAAAAATTATGCATCGATCGCCACCAAAGTCGCCACTTTTTGTGATCATTAAAAGATTCTAAAAAATCGAGCGATGATAGGCAATCGAAGCCTTGTGATTTTCAATCTTTTTCCATCCATGGCATAAATGTCAATGTTCGTTTTAAACTTGCTTTGTTATATTCTACAACCTATAAAGAAGTAGAATTGTTTAATATATCTCACTCATATAATTTTGTGGACCCCCCCCCCCTTTCCCTTTCCCTAACGATCTGTGATCACACAGCTTTTAGAAAGCTTTATAATTTCTAATCATTCTCCATTTGCTGCAAAAATATAAATATCTTTTTTACACTTACTTTATTAGATTCTAGAATCTGTGAAGAAGTAGAATTTTATAATATCTCTTACTCATAATTCTTGTAATCCCCCCCCCCTCCCCCTTCCTACCCTCCAACGATTGGCAATCACAGGCTCCACTGAAGACTTGTGATTTACAATCTTTCTCCATCAATCCATCCATAACATAGATGTAAATATTCATTTTAAACTTTCTTGATTAGATTCTAGAACCTATAAAGAAGTATATAGATGTATCACCCCCCCCCCACCCACACACACACACATGTGCACTCCATTTCCACTAGCAGTTAATGATCAAATGCCCTGCAAAGCAGAATTTTTTTCCATTATTTTCTCCATAGTATTCAGTGTATATTTAACCCATTTAAGATATTTGACAAATGTGTGTATCAAAATTTGATTTGGCTTAAATGTGTATTTTTCAAAAAAATTTGTACTATTTGCTTTCTTTTGAGTAGAAATCTTCCTTTTTCCTTCCCATTTTAAAGTAGAAATATCCCTATTTTTAAAACTACAAATTTGGCAGCTAAGTAAATTATTTTTAATGAAGCAGCTAAGTTTCCATATCTATACTTTTTAAGAGGAAATATTTTAACTCTATTGAAATAAAATCACTTAAAAAAGTGTGTTTTTAGAATTAAGAAACAATAATAAAACTGCTAACTGTATTTACACATGATCATGTAAAAGGTTGTGATGATGATGAATCAGCTGATACATTTACTAGTAAATATCAATATGAACTGTGAATGATAATGGCTTATTTCACTTAAATAAATTGAAAAAAAAAAGTATTATTGAATTATCTGAAAGATGAAAACTTTTGCTATTATTATTACAACCCTAAGCAGATTTTAATTTAGGATGTGCAATTTAGGATTTTTAAAAAGAGCATAATTACAAATTACAATTTCAGTGTCCCTGTGTTAATTTTATTATTATATGTATTTTTGTTTTCATATTTTTCTTGTGGTGATTATACCGCAAAATGGTAACAATGCTTTTTGCAGACTGAGAGAAATAGTCTTATGTGAAAAGTGGCCACTAACTTAAAAAAGTGGCTACTAATGAAACTGACAGTACCAGCCACTGGCCACTAATGAATTTTCCCAGTTTTGCCCTTTACTCATCCAATTATTCAGGTGGCATGTACGCTCCATGGAAGATTAGTTTTCGAAATGAAAGAGATTTATTAAACATCTGTTTTTATGGGGGGGGGGGGATTTTGTGAAGTCTCTTTACAGACCCGGGTTTTCCGCTGGACAGACCCCTGCATAAATAACTTTATTTAATGGATAAAAAAAAGACAGTAACACAATTCAAAAAGTACTATTTTAGCCTCAAATACAAATAAAATTAAATGCTGTCACTTCCCAACACACTATTGCTTTAGATTTGGTCTTATAAAATTAAAATTTACACATTTTTATGTATCAAATGTGTAAGATTAAATTGATGTATCAGACTTATATACATATATATATTTAGCAAAAATGTTCATTTTTGGTGAATGTACCCATATACAGAGTAGCTGAAATATAAATATTTCATTTCTTTTTTTAAGCTACTCATACCTTACTAGCTTCTAAAACAAGACTAGGGGGTGGAATCTCAAATCTAATGCCAGTGTCGTCTTTTACTTTGGTACATTAAGTGTTTACGTGAACATACTAGTTAACCAAATGAAAGAAGCACAAGACGCAATCTCACCTGACAGGGAGGATAGTGGACTGTGATCTGAGTAAAGTGTTTTTCCATTTTCAGTTCTTTTTGTATCATTGTAGTGTGTACAGTTGAGTATGTTGTATGAAGTACAGTAGAACCTTGATTAACCGAAACTCCTCTCCGTTATCCGAAGTCTGTTTCTTCTTTACTTTTTTTTTTTCCCCACTTTCTACTATCATCCAAAGTTTTCTCTTAACAAACATGCATTTTAAAAGTTTTTTTTTTTTTTTTTTTTTCACATTCCTTTTGTATGCAAGCCGTCCTTTAAAAACTATGAATGCAGATAAATATTTTGGAATTTCCTTTTTTAGAATTCTTTCTCGCAAGCTCAATTCTCGGTATGAGTGTACTCTTCCCCACTTTCAAACGTCCCTGTTCTCAACAAAAAACACACCCCACTTCGAAATGTGGAAGGTCATTCTGCCAAGTCCCAGAACAAGGTAGCCGGTTGTTGCAGCATCTCAGAATCACAAAACTCGCGCATGCGTACGTAAGATGTGTACAACTTTTTAATTTCACATTTCAGACAATTTTGCATCAGCTAGTGCTGCCATCTAACGGAATTCTTTGAAACCATAAATTTTCTAAAACTTTAGTAAAATTTCGAGAAAACACCTAAAGTTGAAAAATGAAATTTCTTGTGAATCTTTCTATACACGATTATTATTATTATTATTTTTATTTTAAGATTATCTTTGTTTTTTAAAAAAAATTTTGGAGAAACCAGGAGAAATAGAAAAATTAAATTCTTGTATTATACTGATTAAATTAATTTTTTTTTTTTTTTCTTTTTAATCCAAATACAATAACATTAGAATAATCTTTGGAAAAACCATGCAAAGTTAAAAATTAAATTTCTTTTACCATACTGATTAAATTAAAATTAATATTAAAATTTTTAAATATATATTTAGTTTTTAAAAATCCAAATATAGTAACACCTTATAATATTGTTTAAAGAAACCCTGCAAAGTTGAAAAATTAGATTTCTTATGCCATATTGTTTAAATCAAACTTTAGATTAATTTTTTTTTAAATATATTTAAATTTTAAAAATCCAAATATTAGAATATTAGAATAATCTTTGGAGACATTATGCAAAATTGCAAAATTAAATTTCTTGCACAATATTGATTAAATTTTTATTTAGTTTTTTAAAAATCCATATGAAATTCAGATATAATCAAAATACATTAGAATAATCTTTGAAAAAACTATGCAAAATTGAAAAAATAAAGTTCTTTTACCATACTGATTAAATTAAAATTTACATTAAAATTTTTTAAAATATAGTAAGTTTTCTAAAATCATTAGAATAATTAAAAAAAAAAAAAAATCCAAAGTCGAAAAATTAAATTTCTTGTACCATATAGTGCAAAATTAAATTTCTTGTATAATACTGATCATATTAAAATTGAAAAAAATATATATTCAGTTTTTAAAAATACAAATATAATCACGTTATGAACAATCTTTGGAGAAACCGTGCTATGTTTACAAATTAAATTTCTTCTATCATACTAAATAAATCAACATGTACATTAAAAGTTTTTAAAATGTATTTAGTTTTAAAAAATCCAAATATGTAATGCATTAGAATAACCTTTGGAGAAACCATTCTAAGTTGAGGAATTAAATTTTTTGTACAAAACTGAATTAAAAAAAAAAAAAAAATATTTTTTTTTTTTAAATCGAAATATCAGAATGTGATGTTTTTTATGTAATGTAATACAACCTCCCCTCCCCCCCTCTTTTTTTATATACATTATATTTCAATTACATGCATTACCAGTTTTCTTAAATTTTTAATTTTAATTTCCACTGCCGAGTGATATAAGATTTCAGAAATGCCCGTAGCAATTCGAGATTTATTTACTGATCTGCCAAAACAAAAATTTACAGATTCTTAATTCTTCATCGAGAGCTGTCTGTTTAAGTCATAGAATAATAATAATTATTATTCTATGGTTTAAATTCAATCTCGATCTTAAAGCAGACGAAAAGAGAGAGCTCATAGATGCGCATGCGCAAATTTTGTGATTCTGAGTTGCTGCAACAACCGGCTACCCCAGAACAATCGAATGTTATTGCACCCTCCAAGTGCAAAGAACCTAACCTCTCTTGTCATCTCAAGAACAGAGAAATTTTCATTGCAGCAGAATTTCAAAATTTTTGTCACTTTGTGTCACTTATGATTCCTCTGAACTCATGCTTTTAAGAAAACTTCGGGATAGAGCTGTACGGCAAAGGATGGCCAATTTATACCAGATCAAGCTCCCATTTAAACCATTGTGAGTTTTTGTTTCAGAAATAAATTTATTTTCATTTATTTAACAGTTAAAATAGTCATAATAACATTTCAATGACGATACTACATAATAAACTAGATAACAGGGGTCGTACTCTCAGCCCCTTTTTCGGAACACACTTAAGAATAAGAAATTTTCTCCTATTTTGCCACCAGTAATTTCATGCAGAAATTTTTATGGTACTTTTAAAAGAAATGTCTTCAGATTAATCTGGTTAGAGATCATCATAAAAAAATAGTGGTAGGAACAGAGGCGGAAATTTGTCATATTTGAGAGTGTCCTGAAAAAAAGGCGGAGAGTACGACCCCTGAGATGATTATTGATGAACTCTCGATTACCCGAAGTAGGTTCGGTCCCAATTACTTCGGATAATCGAGGTTCTACTGTACTGTTTAATGCATACTTGAAGCTTTACTGAAAAAAGCACAAGACGTAATCTCATCCGGCAGGAAGGATAAAGGACTGTGATGTGAGTAAACTCAACAGGCCATTAATTTCTGTATGGTAACAGTGAATGGGGGGGATTATCCTTCTCTGTGACTGTTACCTTATGATACAATTTCGAAAGTTACATAAGTTTATTTTAAGACAGGCAATTCTTCGGTTAATCAACAAGTCAAAAGAAAAGAAGATTTCAGCTTACCTGAGTGATAAAAATAAAATGCAGTAAAGATTAACTCAAACTCAGCAACCACTGTCAGCCTGAAGTCATATGCAATATACTAAAACGACAAAACAAAGCAGCAAAAGTAAGAGACAATGACAAAAATTAAAAAATCCCTGAATAAATCGTGACTCATAAATTAGTTTGTAAACAAATATATTTCATCAGTTAATAATGATTTCAGACTTCGCAATTCTTTCTACTCTGTTTTTATTCCGTTGTTTCTTTGTGATCAGCTCAGACTCAGAGCTCACCGACCAATGACAACACAGAATGACGTAATGAATACACAACGATTTCAGTTGCAGTGAAAGTTCTATTATGCAATACAAGTGGCTTGCAAATACTCATACATATGTAACGCTTGCAAGCAGTGACGTCAATTTGCGAAAATCAAATGCAATATGATTCATGATTATTCTGGAAATAGTTGTAAACAACACTCTTTTCTGCGCCTCAAAATCAATAATCAAGGGTTACATCCAGGCTGAAACATTGTGATCACAAATAGGTAAACAATCACAAATCTGGCTGTGTTTCAATCCAAATGCAACATTTGTTTACAAAACTGGGGCCGAATTCTGGTCAAACGCCACAACTTTACGATAACCAGCTCACAAAGTGGGAGGGATTGCGAGAGAAAATGGGAAAGCACTGATGTTAGTGATTCAAGCACGGACTTAGAGAAGAACACAGATTATCATACAGATAGGACAGTGAAGCTAAAACGCGAACCGGAAATATAGTAGCACCATTAGTGTCAACAGAGGGGAACTACAAGTGTTAAGTCTGCATGAATAACATCTTTGACCGAAAATTGTTTTTCTATTACGCGAGTAGTTAGTAGCAGGTTAGTATGGGAAGTTTTCTTTTTCTTCACTTTCTATTGTTTTTGAATTCAGAAAATTATCCTCAAAACATTCACAGCTATTCTTCTAAGAAATAAAAATTAATTTTTATAATGTTTAAAAATCTGCTTTGTCAAACATATCCATATTCAAGTACAAATTAAAATTACAAACTGTAATTCTGAAATAGCAGTATGAAATCATTAAATATTTAACGTTGCTTGTTTTAAATAATACAAAATGCTTTAAAATGAAAAAAAATATTTCTGGTTTATATATATTTTCGAAATTTATTTGCTTAATATTTAGTACTTGCTTCTTAAAATGCTTTCGACAATCAATTTCGTAAACAATAACAAAGTTGCCAAATGTAAACATCGATACAATGGTTAGTTTATTGGATGTTGCGTTTAACGTTGCACTAATATTACAATGAACATAGATACAATAAAAATAAGATGAGCGATTGCGTAAACCGGAAATCTCGAGAAACTTACAGCCGTTGACAATAGGGTCGTTGCAGTCAAATTTTGGGTACCGAAGAATATACGGGAGTGTCCTATCTGTATAATAATCTGTGGAGAAGAAGGACCGTTTTCTCCAACGGCGGCCTCCCCTCAAAAATGGACCCGAAATGGTCGCTATTATTCATTCGCCGCTAGGGGTCGTATGTGTTTTCTGACTGTCCACTACCTTGTGCGCAGACGAAATTTTAGTTTTATTTTCAGTTTTGTTTTTAATTTATTTTTAATATTGGATTTTTTTCATAATGTCGCATTGTTACGCACCGGGTTGCACCTCTGGATTTCGAAGTGTTCGAAAAAAAAACAAAGAAATAGGTGAAAAGAACCCAAGTTTATTTCGTCCACCTAATGTACAGTCGGCTGCAAAATTATTCGAGCACTAGCAATAATCTTTGCCAAAAAAAGGTACACTTAATACAGCTTTGTTAAATAAATCCTTGTCGAGTCATGTTCTTAATCAGTCTAAGAACATGATTCGACAAGGATTTACTTAGCAAAACAGTCTTAAGTATACTTTTTAAATATAGGAATTATTGGCTAGTGCTCGAATAATTTTGCAGCCGACTGTAAGCTATTGATTTTAATGTTCTGTTGAATGATAAAATTGTTGTCTTATAAATATTCTATTACTATACCCCCCCCCCTTTTTTTTTTTTTTTTAATTGCAGCTTTAAAAAAAGTATTTTAAAAATCTTGAATTGTAAACCGATTTTGGCAAGAGTTAAAAATTGGTAAAAAGTGATATGAGTTCACAGTCAAACTTTTTTCAATTCATTTCAAAATTACTGAGTTTTAAGATATTTAAAAAATAATTTAATTTTTTTTTTTTTTTTTTTTTTTCATGCCACTTTGCATTGACATTTTAAATTAATTTTACAAACTGCCAATCTTTTAACTTCCAATTCATGTTAGATGATGAATCACGTTATATTATTATCATTATTATTACCATATTATAGAAATGTATTGTTTTTAACAAAAAAGAAATTTTTAATTGGTTTTGTCAAAAATTAAAAATAATGATTATGATGTCACAGTAAAAAAATCCTAAATTCAGTTGAAAATTGGAGATTTTAAAGAAAAATTATATTTAATTAAATTCATCACCAGTGCCACATTCACATTTCATAATTTATAAGCTAGTGTTCTTCCAGCTGAAAATTAGAGATTTTATGTAAAAATTAGAGTATTAAATTCAAGGTAAGTTGTTTTTATAAAGTTAGCTTTTCACTTAATCTCCGTGTCATCTCGTCGGTGTATCGAGCTATTCCCTACCCTCCTAAAATAATATATATGTAATATGTATATATATATAATAAATAAATAAATAAGTAAATCATGCATATTATAGCATGAGCATATTTGTGAAAAAATAAATAGAGTCAAAGACATCCAACAAATGTCAGATAAAACTTCCTTCTTAATACGGTATACATTTCATCTGTAATCAAGTATATACATATTACATTTCTCTTAAATGTTCAAATTTTACTTACAATATTCTGATTTAAATATGCACTTAAGGTATAATTTTCTCATAATCATAAAACATCAATATAAAAAATTACGTTATTTAATCTTCATAATGTTAAATACTTTTATTTTATAAGAAAATGGAAAACATTCAATTTTGAAAAAGAGGTAATTTTAGGGGACACAAAATTGAATGAAAATGATCATAAAAACAGATTCAAAAGCTACTTCACACAAGTGTTGGGGGCCGCGGTAGCCCAGTCGGTAGAGCGCCGGCCTCGTAATCGGAAGATTGTGGGTTCGGTACTCGAGCCGGCCAAAGATCGTCGTGTACACTAATGGTGGCTTGGCTGGTGCACGTACAGTCGGCTGCAAAATTATTCGAGCACTAGCAATAATCTTTGCCAAAAAAAGGTACACTTAATACAGCTTTGTTAAATAAATCCTTGTCGAGTCATGTTCTTAATCAGTCTAAGAACATGATTCGACAAGGATTTACTTAGCAAAACAGTCTTAAGTATACTTTTTAAATATAGGAATTATTGGCTAGTGCTCGAATAATTTTGCAGCCGACTGTAAAATCTGTCGTGGCCGCAATGTCCTCCATGTTCCCATCAAAAATTGTACCTCTGGTGGTCACCGAAGCGGGAGAACCATCCCTTCCGTGGAGGAACAAAATTGCAATGGCATGTCTCCGGACCAACACTAGGGGCGAGTTCCAGACCGTCGCTAATTGCCCATCTGCGCAGCACTAGTGCGACGTAAAACCCTACCAACCAACCAACCGCAAGTGGTGGAAACATTTTTATCTCAAATGATGAATTTCGACCAGTACACCTTAATTTAAATTAATAATATACGGATACCAGAAAAAAAAAATTCCTAATTTTTATAGATGCCACTGGACAATATAGAATTTTTATTATTATTATTATTATTAGTTTTTGATATAGACTTTTTTTTTTTTTTGGGGGGGGGGGAGGGGTACTTTCATGTAGTTAGATTTAAAAAATAAAAGTTGGTAGACATTTTTTTGATTAAAATTATAATCATAAAAGAAAAACTAAAATTGGCAAATGTAAAAATAAAATTAATATTCGACAGATCTAACGATTTGTTTTAAAAAACAGTCTTGCTTTGTCAACATTTAAAAAAAGTTTTCACAAGTACAGTCGGTAACAAAAGTCTCCGAACACTAGCAAAAATTCCTATATAAAAAAAGTACACTTAATACAGTTTTGTTAAATAAATCCTTGTCGAATCCTGTTCTTTGTCAGTCTGAAAACAGGATTCGACAAGGATTTATTTAACAAAACTATATTAAGTGTACTTTTTTTACATAGGAATGTTTGCTAGTTTTCGGAGACTTTTGTTACCGACTGTATAAGCTAAATTAGTCTTAGTAGTTAACAAGTTTTTAAAGTAGGTATATAAAGGTGATTTTTTTCCACAAGTCTACATTTTGTTCATTGAAGAAAACAGTCACTTTGTGGGAGCATTTTTGCTAGAAGGACATAAAAGGAATTCAACTAACTTTTGCATATTTTTTTGAGGTGGTGGTAGTGTTATCATTAAGACCAATTGTTTGAACTAGGGTTCTAGACGTGAGTAAGAGACTCCTCTGTGGGGTTTTTCTAAGAGATCCTAGCCTATATTTGCGCTAGTTTCGGAGAAAATCAAGGAAAACTCCTAACAGTTAAGCCAACAAGCGCGACCGGGTATCGAACCCAGCATTTCACGTAGACCAGCTTCGAGAACGGAACCTCTCGATCACTGGTGGGCCTATTTTTATGAAGAATATTATTCATGCAAAAGTAAGAACACACGTCAACCGACCGCGTATCAGCCGGAGTACCACCACCTTAATGATTTTATGACAATTTCAATAGTGATTTCGTGTTCTAGATCAAAGAATCGTACAAATATAGAGAATACTTTTATTTCTTTATGATTCGAAGAATCTGAATAGACATAAACCATTATATACTTTGGCAAGTTTATTAGAAAGTTGTTCTTTTTTGCGAATCTAACGCAGAAAAAAGTTCGTGTTCACCGCTCGACACAGCGAACAGCCGATTGAGCTTCCCAGTTTTGCAAAAATTTTGAAATTAAGGACTAAATCCTTTTCATTTGAAAAAGAGGATAGCGGACAAAAAACATAAAAAAGAGGACTTTTTAGTCCTGTAATGTTTGTTTCGTTTAAGAGGGCAGAACGATGAAAAAGAAGACTGTCCTATTGAAAAGAGGATGTCTGTTCACCTTACCTAAGATAAGCATGATTTTATAAATTGAATCAATTTTTTTTAAGTAATTTTTATTACCTTTCAAGAAATGTCAGGTTCGATCATAGGTCGTGCTCATCGACCAAGACGTTAGGAGTTTTCCGTGGTTTTCTCAGAAACTCGCGTAAATGCGGGCTAGAACCCCTTAGAAAGACTCCCACGGAGGGCATTCCACCTATTGGCCTAGGAACTTAGCGCAGGCAGTCGGCCTTAAACCCAACCATTACTTTTTAATTATGTTGTTATGACAGGGTTTTTTTTTTCCTTCTTTTTTTTCCCAATTCTTGTTGCACAAGTAGAAAAAAAATGCATTCTAGAAAGAGAAAAATGTTCTCTAAGCTTCAATATAAAATTTTTTAATTAAAAATCTTACTATAAGGAACTTGTATTAAAAAGCTGAGAGAATACTTTAGAAATTATGAGTACCAGGCAGCTATAATGTTGTTAAGGAACAGAATATTATTTTACATGCAAGAAACAGTGGTTTGTTACAAAGATGGATATTCATAGAATTACATTATCCAGTATATTTTTCATAATTCCATTTGCCCATTCAGAAATTTCTCGACCATTAAATCTGTTCTAGTTCTTCAAAAATTGACTTATTGATGCTGTTGGACGTGAAGTGTCGGGTTCGATCAGAAATCGTGCTTATCGGTCTAGCTGTTCGGAGTTTTGCGCGTTTTTTTTTCTTCCTGAAACTTGCGTAATTGTGGACAAAGGCCCTTTAAAAGGACCGCCACGGTGGGCACACCCACGCCTTGGACCCTAATGCAGTCAGCTGGCTTTAATCTCCAACACCAACATTGATTTTAAGCTGTAAAGTCAGATGAATGACCTAAAAGCAGTTTTCGAATCCTTTAGAAGAAAATATTCAGAATTAAAAAAATTTCCCCATACAGTATTATGGGCTTTGGTTCCAAAAATAAATAAATAAAATAATTAATTAAAAAAAATGCTCCTTTAGCTTTTTGAAAGGGAATACTCAAATTATTATGATTGACTGATTGATTTTTTATCGCGCATATTTAAATATATATATATAAGTTAATTTTATTTTTTGAATAAATTATTTGCTTTAAATGAGTAGTAAATAATACAGATTAAAAATCTCTTTAAAGTGCAAATTTTAAAATGAAAAATATTGATAAAAGGGAAAAAGTGCTGTATTTCGGTTTATGGATTTATTGGATTTGGGAATAAGGTCGATTGACTACTGTAGGTCCTACGTCTGAAGGGGAGTGCCCTCCGTGGGGGGTCTTTCTAAGGGATTCTAGTCCGTATGTACTCAATTTTCGGAGAAAACCACGGAAAACTCTGAATGACTAAGTAAACAAGCGCAATCTGGCATCGAACCCAGGCACTTCCCGTCACTCAGCTTTGAGCGCAGAACCGCTCGTCCACCATTGGAGTCTCGGAAGAGGGAAAAGCACCGCCTTTGTAAAAAAATCATAGTAAATTTTTTAATTTTGTCTTTTTTACATACTTTGCAATTTTTTTTTTTTTTTTTTTTTTTTTTTTTTTGTTTAATTGGAAATGCTGGAATAAATTCTGATTTTTAAAATACATTCATTGTTTTAAATTATGAAAATTCATATTTTCATATTTATTTTTTAAATATCATATGTTTATGTTTTCATTATACTATTTCGTCTATTTTTTTTTTTTTTTTTCGGGGTTGGGGGGGGGGGGGGAGCGAATTGGTTATATTTATAGATACATTCACATATAATGAATGTTTTCATTCTTGGATTTTGAAAAAAAAAAAAAATAATAATAATAAATAAATAAACTTTTTCATAGCTATATTCTTTATTCCTGTGAAATATCTGAATAGGTTTTTCATATATATATATATATATATATGTATATTGGATTCGTTTATTTATTGATATTATTATTATTTAAATTTATTCACAGGGAAATTTGCTTTATTTATCTATCAAATTGATGAATTTTTCTAGTTTCTTGAATCTAGTTGTTTGCTATTAATGGTTAAAAAGTAAGAAAATTTAAAGTATTTTATTTTATACGGTGTGTGAGAATGTAAAAAAAAAAAAAAAAAACAAAAAAAAAAAACATTTCATTCAGATAGTATGATATACAATTTATCTATAAAAGTCAATTATTTCTATTAGCTTTATTAAAACTATACACAATCAGGATAAACGTTTTTACAATTTTTCATATTTTTAAAACCTTATAAAAAATAATCTTACAGAATGTGTGATTATTTAATAACATGTGGTATTTTAGTGTTTGTGGGGGATGATGCGAAAAAGAATATATATATATATATATATATATATATATATATATATATATATATATATATATATATGTATCAGTGCTTTTAAAACCGCTAAATATTACATTTAATTCTCGTATTAAAGCGCTCTTTCAAGTCTGAAGTGGAAAGGCGGTCGATGCGAGCGCCACCTTCTAAAAGCGACCAAAATGGGGCCATTCTGATAACACAGCGTGAGCGGTCCATAGTGTATACGCCCCACCCCCTTCTCGCCCCTCCTAATAATTTTACAAATTCGAAAATATCCGCAATTGATTTGTAAGTATCGAAAACCTCTATAAACCAATTTTGAACGATGTAACTCTATTTTTATTTTTTGCCCCCCTCTCCCCACCCCCTCCTAATAGCTTTACATTTTCGAAAATATCCCCATTCGACTTGCAGGCCTCTAAAATCTATCTGTACCAATTTTGAACGGCCTAACTGTATTTCTATTTGTTTTTGCCCATAGCCCGCCCTTACCGCCCCACCCCTACCCGTCCCTCCTAATAATTTTACAAATTCGATAATATCCCCAATCGATTTGTAAGTACCGGAAACCTCTATATACCAATTTTGAACGATTTAACTCTATTTTTATTTTTTTTGCCCCCCTCTCCCCTCCCCCTTCTTGCCCCTCCTAATAACTTTACACAATCGAAAATATCCCCATTCGACTTGCAGACCATTAAAACCTGTCTGTACCAATTTTGAACGGCCTAACTGTATTTCTATTTGTTTTTGCTTATAGCCCCCCCCCCTTAAATCCCCTCCTAATAATTTTACAAATTCGAAAATATCCGCAATTGATTTGTAAGTATCGAAAACCTCTATAAACCAATTTTGAACGATCTGACTCTATTTTTATTTTTTGCCCCCCTCTCCCCACCCCCTTCTCGCCCCTCCTAATAACTTTACACTTTCGAAAATATCCCCATTCGACTTGCAGGCCTCTTAAACCTATCTGTACCAATTTTGAACGGCCTAACTGTATTTCTATTTGTTTTTGCTTATAGCCCCCCCCCCTTAAATCCCCTCCTAATAATTTTACAAATTCGAAAATATCCGCAATTGATTTGTAAGTATCGAAAACCTCTATGTACCAATTTTGAACGATCTGACACTATTTTTATTTTTTGCCCCCCCCCTCCCCTTCCCCTCCTTATAACTTCACACAATCGAAAATATCCCCATCCGTCTTGCAGGCCTTTAAAACCTGTCTGTACCAATTTTGAACGGCCTAACTGTATTTCTAATTGTTTTTGCCCATAGCCTCCCCTTACGGCCCCACCACCCTTACCGCCCCTCCTAATAATTTTACAAATTCAAAAATATCCGCAATCGATTTGTAAGTATCGAAAACCTCTATGTACCAATTTTGAACGATCTGACACTATTTTTATTTTTTGCCCCCCCCCCTCCCCTTCCCCTCCTTATAACTTCACACAATCGAAAATATCCCCATCCGACTTGCAGGCCTCTTAAACCTATCTGTACCAATTTTGAACGGCCTAACTGTATTTCGATTTTTTTTGCCCCATAGCCCCCCCCTTACCACCCCACCCCCTTACCGCCCCTCCTAATAATTTTACAAATTCAAAAATATCCGCAATCGATTTGTAAGTATCGAAAACCTCTATGTACCAATTTTGAACGATCTGACACTATTTTTATTTTTTGCCCCCCCCTCCCCTTCCCCTGCTTATAACTTCACACAATCAAAAATATCCCCATCCGTCTTGCAGGCCTTTAAAACCTGTCTGTACCAATTTTGAACGGCCTAACTGTATTTCTAATTGTTTTTGCCCATAGCCTCCCCTTACGGCCCCACCACCCTTACCGCCCCTCCTAATAATTTTACAAATTCGAAAATATCCGCAATCAATTTGTAAGTATCGAAAACCGCTATGTACCAATTTTGAACGATCTGACACTATTTTTATTTTTTGCCCCCCCCCTCTCCCCTCCCCTCTCCTAATAACTTCACACAATCGAAAATATCCCCATTCGTCTTGCAGGCCTTTAAAACCTGTCTGTACCAATTTTGAACAGCCTAACTGTATTTCTATTTGTTTTTGCCCATAGCGCCCCTTACCGCCCCTACTAATAATTTTACAAATTCAAAAATATCCGCAATCGATTTGTAAGTATCGAAAACCTCTATGTACCAATTTTGAGCGATCTGACACTATTTTTATTTTTTTGTCCCCCCCCCTCCCCTCCCCCCCCTTCTTGCCCCTCCTAATAACTTTACACAATCGAAAATATCCCCATTCGTCTTGCAGGCCTTTAAAACCTATCTGTACCAATTTTGAACGGCCTAACTGTATTTCTATTTGTTTTTGCTCCATAGCCCCCCCCCCGTTACTGCCCCACCTGGGGGCTAAATTTCTAAAATTCCAGAAATTGGTTTTTAGATAGTTGCATTAGCTATATTTTAGAGCAAAAATTTCACGTATATCTATTTTTTTTCTTTGAGATATATAGGATTATGTGAAATCACGTTTTACGCATGTGAAATCACGTTTTGCCCCCCCTTCCGCCCCCCTTGGGGACCGATTTTTAAAAATTCCTAAAACCGATTTTTAGACATTTGTATTAGCTATATTTTAAAGCAAAAATTTCACGTATATCTGTTTTTTTGTTTGAGTTATATAGGATTATGTGAAATCACGTTTAACGCATGTCAAATCACGTTTCGCCCCCTCCCTCCCCCTCTTTGGGGACCGAATTTCAAAAATTCCAGAAATCGATTTTTGGACATTTGTATTAGCTATATTTTAAAGCAAAAATTTTACGGATATATGTTTTTTTGTTCGAGATATTTAACATTATTTCATTTAATTCTCGCGTTAAAGCGCTCTTTCAAGTCTGAAGTGGAAAGGCAGTCGATGCGAGCGCCATCTTCTAAAAGCGACCAAAATGGGGCCATTCTGATAACACAGCGTGAGCGGTCCATAGTGTACGTCCATGGATTCAAGCCAAACGGAGTTGATTTCCGCAACTGCTGACGTCAGGAAAGTAAGAAAGGGAAAATTCGAAGAAAATATTCGAATTTCATTCAGTTATTGTTCGTTTTTAACCAATGAGAATCCGTATACAGTTTTAAAGGGACGATCATATGGATTGCTTCTATTTGTTTTTATCGTAACTTATTTTGGTTTCATTCATTAACGATGTGTACATCAGATCAAAGCTTTACAGATTAAGCTCGTTCACATAATGTTAACAAATGTCGCAAAGTAAACTCGACGTTAGCGCTTCTCCTCGTGCAGTGGCTGCGGTACCCAAATAAAAGCTGTGAAAAATCCGCCCCTATTGTGCTTTCTTTAAAAATGTTATCTTTTATGGTTTTAATATAAACAAGAATTAATTCTAGCCCTAAATGAACATTATAGATGTGATTATTTACTTGAAGTTATTAGCGTACATTTGACTTTAAATACAAAATATGTTAGATAATAAACAATCACGTTATTATTAGTTAACATCTAACATATTTTGTATTTAAAGTCAAATGTACGCTAATAACTTCAAGTAAATAATCACATCTATAGTGTTCACTTAGAGCTAGAATTAATTAGTGTAAAATATAATTTTTTAAATCGATCTTCTAATGTTGTAAATTGTATTGTAAATACGAAAAAATTCATGTATTAGTAATTTAAGAAAACATGTTAGCGTGTGCAATTTTCAAAATTAAAATTTTGGTAAAAAAAATTTAAATTTTAGAAAAGAAATCGCTTATAAAAGATGACTTTATCATTATCTCTTTTACTAAAAAAAGTAATATGTCTTGTTCCATAAAATCAATCAGACGCAGACGAAACCATTCGCAAAAATTTTATCTTCTAATCAAAATATATTTGTAATCGCTTTATAACCAAATCTATAACTAAAATAACATTTAGGAATGATAAAATAACATTTAGGAATGAACAAATATAATCAAAACTAACTTGTTCTAACCTCATAACAAATAAAACAACCGAATTCAAAATTCCATAGATATCTCTTGATCCGTAATGAATGAAAATTCAAGAGATTAAGATTTCAATAATTTTATAAATTGTAAGAAGTATTAAAAAAATAATTTTTAAGAATTGATTTAAAATGTATTACTTATCTTAAAATACGGGAAAACATGCGAAATATGAATATTCTAAAAATACATGAATTTTTTCGTTTAGATATGCAATCGTTCAAACACAGTTCCATTTAAATTTTAAATATGGAGCATGACGCGAGTAAACAATTCTGTTCGAGCATGCGCAGTTTGAGCCTGAGTAGTTCAGTCACCTCCAACACGAGATGGCTTTGTCATCGATCTATGACGTAACCATGACGCAACCATGACATAGTACGCTACCCATTGCTCCATTCAAAGCTTTACAGAGTAAGCTCGTTCACATAATGTTAAAAAATGTCGCAAAGTAAACTCGACGTTAGCGCTTCTCCTCGTGCAGTGGCTGCGGTACCCAATTAAAAGCTGTAAAAAACCCGCCCCTATTGTGCTTTCTTTAAAAATGTTATCTCTTATGGTTTTAATATAAACAAGAATTAATTCTAGCCCTAAATGAACATTATAAATGTGATTATTTACTTGAAGTTATTAGCATACATTTGACTTTAAATACAAAATATGTTAGATGTTAGCTAATAAACAATCACATTATTATTAGTTAACATCTAACATATTTTGTATTTAAAGTCAAATAAATGTACGCTAATAACTTCAAGTAAATAATCACATCTATAGTGTTCACTTAGAGCTAGAATTAATTAGTGTAAAATATAATTTTTTAAATCGATCTTCTAATGTTGTAAATTGTATTGTAAATACGAAAAAATTCATGTATTAGTAATTTAAGAAGAAATGTTAGCGTGTGCAATTTTCAAAATTAAAATTTTGGTAAAAAAAAAAAAAAAGAAATTTTAGAAAAGAAATCGCTTATAAAAGATGACTTTATCATTATCTCTTTTACTAAAAAAAGTAATATGTCATGTTCCATAAAATCAATCAGACGCAGACGAAACCATTCGCAAAAAATTTATCTTCTAAACAAAATATATTTGTAATCGCTTTATAACCAAATCTATAACTAAAATAACATTTAGGAATGATAAAATAACATTTAGGAATGAACAAATATAATCAAAACTAACTTCTTCTAACCTCATAACAAATAAAACAACCGAATTCAAAATTCCATAGATATCTCTTGATCCGTAATGAATGAAGATTCAAGAGATTAAGATTTCAATAATTTTATAAATTGTAAGAAGTATTAAAAAATAATATTTAAGAATTGATTTAAAATATATTACTTATCTTAAAATACGGGAAAACATGCGAAATATGAATATTCTAAAAATACATGAATTTTTTCGTTTAGATGTGCATTCGTTTAAACACAGTTCCATTTAAATTTTGGAGCATCACGCGAATAAACAAATTCTATTCGAGCATGCGCAGTTTCAGCCTGAGTAGTTCAGTCACCTCCAACACGAGATGGCATTGTCATCGATCTATGACGTAACCATGACATAGTACGCTACCCATTGCTCCATTGTAATGAATACGCTTACTCTGTAAAGCTTTGGCTCCATTGTAATGAATACGCTTACTCTGTAAAGCTTTGCATCAGATAAGCATGGAAGCCTTAACTAATCCCCCAAAAAATTATAATAGGAAGAACAATTAAATAATAATAATAGCAATAGGTTTTATTATTATCTTTATATAAAATGGGAAAAAATAGAAAAAAGAATAATCATTAAATAACCATCTGTGCGTCTGATTTCTGTAAACTTTCATTTTATTACTTTACGTAAAAAAAAGGGGGATATAAAAAAGCATAATAGACATTAAATAACCATTTGTATGTACGATTTCTATAATTTTATGACATAATATGATGATATGGCATATTTATAACACAAGTTAATACTATAAACTTATTATATTTTCAGATGAAATGCTGTTATTTTATTTTATTTTTGTAAAAAATAGACCTCTTTCCCCCCCCCCCTCCCCTAATCTTTTCCAAATTACATAAATATCTAATGCTTAGTTTTTAATTAAAACGAAATTTGCAGATTCAATTCAGAAATTTATTTTCAATAAAATAAAATCATATTCACCATATTGTAAAATGATTTATAATTTTCCAATTTGTGAGTATGTCCTTTATTATGTTCTACGACTATAAATAAAAAAATAAAAAAATTTGTAAGCAGAAAAATAGTATTTATAAAATTTGTGTACTTTTCATTTTATTAATTATTATTTATAGTAAAATCATTAAGATTTAATATGTTCTTGTGTTGATTTTTTTTTTTTTTTTTTTTTTTAATTAAATGAATATTTTTTGCAGAGCATTAATCTGGAGAAAAAAAAAATTGAATATAAAATATTATCAAAGCTGTATTGTAAAATGTTTTCAGTATTTATTATGTTTACAGTTTGCAAAGTAATTTTCAAGATAAGACAAACTTTATTAACATCAATTCATTATTTTAAGAATTCTGATTTAATCATTGCTCCAAAATTTTATGGGTAATTCATATTCAGATATTAATAAAAATAAAATTAAAAATTATTAATAAAAACCAATAAGACAAAGATTTTTTAATTCTTTTTTCTATATTATTTTTAACTGTTACCAAGACATAAGTAAAAAAAAAAAAAATCGTTAGATTGGGATTAATTTATAAAAGTATATTAATAATTTTATTATTTTATAAAGTTAATTATAGTTTTCGAATGCAGGCATTTAAAGCATTTAAAAATAGAAATATATAAATGCGAAAACATAAAAAAGAAAAGAAAAGAAAGAATTTTTTTTTTTTTTTTTTTTGCTTGCTACCTTAGAATAAAATAAGAAATAATAATAAAAATAAATAATAATTTAATTTAAATCAATTCTTAGTATAAAGTAAAATTGTTCACGCACAAAGAAGAAAATGAAAAAGACATAAAAAGTTTTATAACTAAGTTTCAAGAAAAATCAAAATGATCTGATTAAATTTCTTAGCTTAACTTATGCTTGAAATATACATCTATATATGGAGATGATTATATAAATATTCAGTGAACTGTCGAGGGAACAAAACTAAATTAATACGAAATTAATTAATTAATAAAATAAATAAATAAATAAAAGATAATTTTAAATAATAGATGTGGATTTGAAGCAAACAGCTATTTCTTTAGTTAGTGATAAGAGACATTACTGTGAAATACATGAATATAATACTTTGAAATTTGTCTTATCATGAAAAATATGTTATGCAAACACTAATAACAATAAAACATAAGATACAAAAAAAAAAAAAATTAATTAAAATATTTCACATACCTGTATTTTAACTACGTTTCGTGAACTATCTTTTCAACTGAAAAGTTTATTTCTCGCTTTGCGTGTACCCTTTTTTTCTTTCTTTTTTTAATCAGAAGAAATATATATTTTAATAATAGTATTAATTATCTTCAATCAATACTACTTATAGAAATCTCACAGAGTACATAATTTACCAAGTGCTTTGCACGTTTGTAATGGCCGCCATTGCTCTACGAGAGTGTTACGATAGCTTTCTGCTGGCCGCAAATTGAACCACGTGACAATCGCATCTGCGAGAGAAGAATGTTGTGATTGTTTGACCTGACTAGGAAAATTCGTTTTCGTCCGTGACTTTGCGGTAAAAACGCAGGTGCGAGCCGTAAGTGTTTGGCTGGAATCTGGGCCCTGATCGCAAAGTTGTGAACGATGAGGGGGAAATTTGTGACTGCTCGGAGCCACGGACAGATAACAAGGACCCGTTTCTCCAACGGCGCCGTCCCTCAAAAATGGTCCTGAGATGGTCGCTATTATATATTTGCCGCTAGGGTTCGTATGTGTTCTCTGACTGTCCGCTGACGCCGTAGAGTAGAATAGCATTGCGTGCAGTCGAAATTTTAGTTTTATTTTCAGTTTTATTTTTAATTTACATTAATATTAGATTTTTTTTCATTATGTCACACTGTTATGCTCCAGGTTGCACCTCTGGATATCGAAGTGTTCGAAAAAAAAAAAAAAAAAAAACAAGTTAAATAGGGGAAAAGAACCCAAGTTTATTTCGTCCACCTAATCTAAGCTATTGATTTTATGTTTTATAGAATGATAAAATTGATGTTGTCTTATAAAATCATTTATTTATTTTATTTTAATTTTTTTTTTTTTTTTTTTTTTTTGTATTTTAAGAAAGATAATTTTTGAGCTTTGTAATTGAATATGCACCTTTGTAAATTTTGCAGTTATAGTGTTTATAAAATTTTGTAAATATTGTTTATAATTCAGTATTTTGTTGATGTAACTTTTTTTTTTTTTTTTTTTTATTTAATAAAACTCTATGTAACTTGTTTTTCATTCATTTTTTATGTTTTCTTACATATTAAAAGATTTTTTACATGATTGCTTGTCTTTTCTTTTGAAAACAGAGTAAAAGAAAATCATCGCATTCATTTACTTAAAAAAAAAAAAAAAAAAATCCACACTAAATTTCAACTGATACAGAAAATATATTTCAAAGAAATAAATATTTTTTCAATGATGCATTATAAAATCTGGAGTAATAGTAATGTACATCTTATGTTTACTATCGAGTAGAATCTAAATTCCTTAAATCCTGTGAGCACTAGCAATTCATATCGATTCAATGATTTATAAAATTCATACTATGCACATATAATCAGAAAAAATTGATAATGTATGCTACACATGCATATTAATCTTATTCTATGGGCGAGAGAGCAATTTATGTCCAATCACTGTTTATTTCGCTATGGAAAATGGAAAAGAACTATAGTAATGTTTAAATGGATGTATATATATACAGTTGAACCTTGTTAACGAGAATCTCAAGGGGGATAAAAAATTTGTTCATGCTATCAGTTGTTCATGCTATCAGTAACTAATCTTCATATTACTAAAGTAATCTTCCTTTTTACGGGGAACGTGGAAACAGTTCATGTTAAAAGTAATTCATGGATTGGATTTCGGAATAAGGCTGATTGACTGCTGTAGGCCCAAGACATGAGAGGGAGTGCCCTCCATGGGGTCTTTCTAAAGGGTCCTAGCCTGTATTTACTCAAGTTTCGGAGAAAAACACGGAAAACTCTGAACGGCGAGGCCGACGAGCGCGACCTGGGATTGAACCCGGCACCTCACGTCTACCAGCTTTGAGCGCAGAACCGCTCGGCCACTGGTGGGCAAAAAGTAATTCACGTTAACAGTGTTCAGGTTAACGAGGTTCGACTGTATTATATTACTTATTATTCCATTAAGATTCAGATAAATATTTTAAAAATTTAATTAGCTTTAATTTTCACAGAATTTATAAACTGAAGTTACACAGTTTTTTTTTTTTTTTTTCACATTTTTATCAACATGCTATTTTTATTGCCATCATTTTTTATTTCTTAGAAATAGTTCTAATAAATATTACATGTATTACTTCTTGAGCAAACTATGCTAATATTGTTATCTGTGGAATAAACTTTAATGACACAAATTAATTTTTTACTTGTTACAGCTAAGTATACAATGCAAATTGAAAAAATGGGAGGGAGAGGAAGAAAAAAAATCGCTAATTTTAAAAGTTACCCATTTAAAAATTTCATACATTGCCATATGCAAATTTTGTCAGTTAGAAACTTTCTACCTTCAATTTAACGAGACTATTAGAAAAAATCATATTACTGTATCTTTAAAACCAACTGAATTAAGATACAACAAAAAAGTTTACTTAAATCGTCTTTCCACAAACAAAAACTTTATAATGCCATATGTGAGAAATGCGAAGAACTAGTATGCTTGGAATGAATTTAATCATTTCCCTTATAAATTATTATTAACAGTCAGTGGCCACACTGTATTATTCTCTCTCTCTCTCTACTGTGAACATATAAAAATATTTTTAATGTGAATATTATCATACATTTTGTCATTTTATAACATGTCAAACGTACATTTCTATTTTGGCATAACATCATTAAGTACAAACATTAAATTATCAATTAAGTTTAACCCATGCAGCTTTTAACTTGCAATCATGCAAATATCCTTCTCCTTTTTTTTTTTTTTTTTTTTTTTGTGTGTGTGTGTGTGTGGGGGGGGGGGGGGGTTGCAGTAAAAGTAAAAATTTGCTAACTGACGAAGTTTGTCTATAAGAGTAGCATAAAAGTTAAAGTGTAACTTTAAAGCTAACAAAATGATAAATTTTAATAACATCTTATTTTTAACACACTTGAGTCACATTGCCCATTTATCTACTATAAAAATTAAGAATTAAAGCATATAATTCCCATAAAGCCAATAATTCCCATATATCATTCTCCTTGGGACACATTGTATAATACATAGTGACAAACCTTATATTTTAAAAATAAAGAAATGAAAGAAGAAAGAAATATCCTAAACAATTTATAAATTGAATCAAATTCTTTAAAGTAATGTTTATTACCTTTCAGAAATGTCAGGTGCGATCATAGGTCGTGCTCATCGACCAAGACATTAGGCGTTTTCCGTAGTTTTCTCCCAAACTCGCGTAAATACGGGCTAGGACCCCTTAGAAATACCCCCACGGAGGGCATTCCACCTATTGGCCTAGGACCTTAGCGTAGGCAATCGACCATTACTTTTTAATTATGTTATTATGACAGAGGCTTTTTTTTTTTTTTTTTTCACAATTCTTGTTGCACCAGTAGAAAAAGAAAAAAAAATGCATTCCAGAAAGAGAAAAATTTTCTCTAAGCTTCAAAATAGTAGTTTTAAATTAAAAATCTTACTATAGGAACTTGTATTAAAAAGCTGAGAGAATATTTTAGAAATTATGAGTACCAGGCAGCTATAGTGTTGTTAAGGAACAGAGTATTATTTTACATGCAAGAAACAGTGGTATCATACTGTTTGTTACAATGATGGATGTTCATAGAATTACATTATCCAGCATATTTATCATAAATCCATTTGCACATTCAGGAATTTCTCGACCATTAAATCTGCTCTAGTTCTTCAAAAATTGACTTCTTGATGCTGATGGACGTGATGTGTCGGGTTCGATCCCAGATCGCGCTTATCGGTCTAGCCGTTCGGAGTTTTGCATTCCCCCCCCCCTGAAACTTCCGTAATTGCGGGCAAAGGCCCTTTAGAAGAACCGCCACGGAGAGTACACCCAGGCCTTGAACCCTAATGCAGTCAACTGGCTCCAACACCACAACATTGATTTTAAGTCAGGTGAATGACCTATAAGCATTTTTCCAATCCTTTAGAAGAAAATGTTCAGAATTAAAAAAATTTCTCCATACAGTATTATGGGCTTTTGTTCCAAAAATAAATAAATAAAATAATTAATTAAAAAATGTTCCTTTCATGAAGCTTTTTGAAAGGGAATGCTCAAATAATTATGATTGACTCTGCTTTTCATTACATTGATTTTTATATCGCGCATATTTAAATATATACAGTCGGCTGCAAAATTATTCGAGCACTAGCCAATAATTCCTATATTTAAAAAGTACACTTAAGACTGTTTTGCTAAGTAAATCCTTGTCGAATCATGTTCTTAGACTGATTAAGAACATGACTCGACAAGGATTTATTTAACAAAGCTGTATTAAGTGTACTTTTTTTGGCAAGGATTATTGCTAGTGCTCGAATAATTTTGCAGCCGACTGTATATATAAGTTAATTTTATTTATTGAATTAAATTATTTGCTTTAAATGAGTAGAAAATAATACAGATTGAAAATCTCATTAAAGTGCAAATTTTAAAATGAAAAATAATGATAAAAATGAAAAAGTGCTGTATTTCAGTTTATGGATTGGATTGGATTTGGGAATGAGGCCGATTGACTACTGTAGGTTCTAGGTCTGAGGCGGAGTGCCCTCCGTGGGGGTCTTTCTAAGGGGTTCTAGCCCGTATTCACGCAAGCCCCGGAGAAAACCACGGAAAAGTCTGAATGACTAGGTCGACAAGCGCGACCTGGAATCGAACCCGGCACTTCCCGTCAGTCAGCTTTGAGCGCAGAACCGCTCGACCACCAGTAGAGTCTCGGAAGAGGGAAGACGCCTTTGTAAAAAATTCATAATAAATTTTTAATTTTTTCTTTTTTACATACTTTGTAAAATTGTTTTTAAAATTGGAAATGCTGGAATAAATTGTGAATTTTGAAACGCATTCATTGTTTTAAATTATGAAAAATCATATATACATATTTATTTTTTAAATATCATATGTTTTCATTATACTATTTCGTCTTTTTTTTTTTTCGTGGGGGAGGAGTGAATTGTTTATACTTATAGATATATTTACATATAATAAATGTTTTCATTCTTGGATTTTGAAAAAAAAAAAAAAAAAAAAAAAAAAAAATTAAATTTTTTCATAGCTTTATTCTTTATTCCGGTGAAATATCTGAATAGGTTTTTCATATATATATATGTTGGATTCATTTATTTATTAATATTATTATTATTTTAACTTATTCACAGGGAAATTTGCTTTATTTATCTATCAAATTCCACAAATTATAAACGTTGATGAATATTTCTACAGTTTCTTGAATCTAGTTGTTTGCTATTAATGTTTAAAAAGTAAGAAAATTTAAAGTATTTTATTTTATATGGTAGTGTGGGAGAATGTAAAAAGAAAAAAAAAATCATTTAGATAGTATGATATACAATTTATCTATTATTTATCTATAAAAATAATTTATTTCTATTAGCTTTATTAAAACTATACACAATCAGGATAAACATTTTTACAATTTTTCATATTTTTAAAACTTTATACAAAATAATCTCACAGAATGTTTGATTATTTAATAACATGTGGTATTCTAGCGTTTGTGGGGGATGATGCGAAAAAGAAAATATATATATATATATATATATATAGTTCAACTTTCACGAGTTGGCCCTTCGTCCCTCCTTCTTTTCGAAGAGTTTACTTTAAGGAAGGGGTGCACAAAGTGAAAAGAATGAATGGGTGGGGAAAAAAGAAGGTTGCCATGAAAATAACACATCAAGCCAAAAATTTTTACTTTTCGCTAGCTGAAATTCGTTTTGCCTATTAAAAGGAACATGTGTTAATATTTAAAAATTAATGACACATAAACTAAAAGGAAAAAAAAAAAAAAAAAACACTTTTCAGTAATGTCTGAAATTTCAATAAGCACTAATACCTTATTTGCATAAAGAAGTTTCGAGCAATAAATTTAAACAAGAAAAAAAAATCGTGCTGTTTGCATGGATTATAAATTATTGTCTACGCATTTTATTTTGTATTTCAGGAAAAAAATAATTTTCTTTGAAAACATTTAAAAAATAAAAATGAAAAAAGTTTTTACGCTGTACTCTTTTTTTTTTTTTAAGAAAAGAAAAACATTTAAAAAAATACTGAATCAATAAATGGGGAATTTTATAAAAATAAATTGAGCTGTACGCATAATTTACAGTATATGTACAATAGCTCTCAGAATATTTGCATACACATCAGATACGAATATGAAAGATAATTTCTTACATTATTGTTAAAATGGCTTTTAATTTCTATGTATTTTGTCTAAAAAAAAAAAAGAAAAGAAAGAGAAAAAAATAATTACAGTAGTGCAGTTCTTTATTTAAATTTTAAATATTTTTCTTTCTTTTTTTTTTTTTCTTTTCTTTTCTTTTCAGTTTTCACTTTTTTTCTAAGAGAAAGAAAGCAAGAAGAAAGAAAGGTTGGTAGATTGGTAGTTTTATTTATGGTGCTAGGTCCAAATTAGGACATAAGGAAAGAAAGAAAGAAAGAAAAAAAAAAAAATGAAGAGAAAAAAAAGACTGCAAACCGAAATTTTGAAATATCGTTTAGACAATCATAACAATCCTCATCGTATTAATAATTAGTTATAATGTAACAAATATTTTTTAATGATATAACATATTAAAAAGCCCAAAAGTTCTCCAAATTTGGAAATAAGTAAATAGATAATAAACAGTATTTTCGCCAAAATGTCACAAAACTCCTAAAGATAGCAAACCACCTCCCTTTTCACCCTCAACCGATTTCAAGGTAATAGCATCGTCGCTGCCTACGTCACATTTGATTGACAGATGTGACGTATTAATTACTTGATGAAAGAGAGATGACAGGCGCAGCACACAATGACGACTAGGCTTTCTTTCAAAAAACATCTTTATTGCTTCATCATGAGTCTGAAGCCGACGCTCTGCCAATCCGCGTGCGGCGGTTCTCGCGGCGCCCAGGACGCGGAATATGTTGAAGAGACCTTGACCAACGCCCTCTGTAGACAGGCCGCGGCGCTAATCTCTGACGTCACGAACATCAGGCTGTTGCTGATGAAATTAAAACTACTGACTTTGTGTATTATTGCGGTGAAATCTCCACACAAAAGAACGGGATTTTTAGTTTTAGTTAAAGACATCTTTTAAAACTGACTAAAGAAAAAAAGCTAATTTTTTAAAAAAAAATGTGTTTTAAATACTACCCTAACGATATATATGTATGTGTGAGAGTGACAAAATTTATAAACTTTCTTTTATATATATTATAAGCAATTTTTATAATTTAGCAACTTTTATACTTAGAAAGAAACTTAAGATTAAATAAATAGTTTTAATATTGTTATAATATTGCTTTAAATAAAAGAAATAAGTTGCACAAAATCTATGACTTTATTGAAAAACAATTTCTTTAAATAAAATTTTAATTTTCTTTTCCAGTTTTATCTTTCTTTATCGTTAATTACAGAATTAATTATTTAAATTATTCTCTGCTGTTGAAATTTTCAGCCACTATTACACATAAAGTTTAAAATCCCTTAAATTGTTTTTTAATAATATAATCTGCTCATTTTTATAAATAATATCATTGTAACAAAATACCATAATTATTCATTTTACATGAGTATAGTATAATGAAATCCCCCCCCCCCCTTTTTTTTTCTAGCTGATTAATACTAAACAAAAGTTGTAAGCAATCACGTGTATTATCCTTTGGACTGTGAAGGGAACTGTGACTGAATAATAAAAATTTTTGCTGGTACAAAAATAAAAATGTTTTCTTGGGAGATTTATTTATTTACTCTATTACTATTAATATTATTTTAAAAATACCTTTAAAATTTTAAACATAATTTCTATTTAAATATTAAAATTAAAACAACAATGTTTCTATTCTGCTAAAATTAAAACATGTATAAAATTATGTGTTTGAATTCTGCTACAATTAAAACAGCTATTATCTTATTTTTAAAATTATTTATCACTGTGAGAGACTTTGAATTTTAAACTGTGGCTGAATAAATAATAATAATAATAATAATATTGAACATAATTTTCCACTAAAGTGTAAAACTACAATTCTGATAAAATAAAGTAAAACTTGCCTTTGGATGCTACCTAAAACTGGATTCAAGAAAAAATATGTATATGTTTAAAAAAAAAAAAAAAAAAAAAAAAAAAACTAATAATTGTAAAAATTAAGGAGTCAACAACACATTGCAATATATATGTATATATATATATACCTAAATTGTTATCAGTCACCAGAAAGATATATGAAAAAATAAATAAATAATAAAATGTAGAGTTATTTTTTCAAACACCAATTTCCAAGATCTAACACTGACCTATCCAATCAGGATGACTTAATTTTCCTGTAATAACTACGTAATATATGAGAAAGGATATCTAAAATGGATTTATGTAACAATTTTCAAGAAAATCGTTAGAGCCGTTTTTGAGATACCAACTTTTACCAAAACTTGGCATACACAATTATTGACCCGGAAAACAATGATTACATATGAAAGGATATTTAAAAAGGAGTTAATATGGCGAGTTTGAAAAAAAAATCGTACAGCCGTTTTAAAAGAAACGCACTTACCAAACCTGAAATTGAGCTATCTATACAGGACTCCTATCAATTTTCTTGACCTAAACAATTGTATCATGCGAAATTATATCTAATAGAATGTTTATATAGAAACTTTGAAGAAAATCGGTAGAGCCGTTTTTGAGATACGGACTTACGGTTCCACTTCCGGTTTTCCAATTTTCACCAAAATATGGGAAAATTTATCTGTACACCAGACTTGTCTCAATTATGAAGTTTTGTCGTTTTATCTTTAATAGTTTCGGAGATATGAAAGACAGAAGATTCCGCACATACACACACACACAGACCAATTGCCAAAAACTACATTTTTGGACTCAGGAGAGCTTAAAACATGTAAATCGTGTGAAAACTCGATATTGAATTTTTGGACCGAATACAATACTTCCATTACCTACGGTAGTCGGGTAACTACTGAAGTAAAAAGGCGAAGAATGAATTTATCAAGTTTGTAAAATATCTTAATTAATCAATACAATTTAATGTGCAAAGCAATAAGAATATGAATAGAACGTCTCACTATAATGTTTTTCAAAATAAAATTATATTTGTGATAGAATAAATGTAATTACAATAATCATAATATCATTAAAATTAAGTTAAACACATTTATTTTGGAATTAACGTCGCATTACTTCTGCTTCGAAATTACTTAAATACTGCACTTTCATGTGCAATGCAATATAAAAATTAAACATTTAACTATACTCTTTCTGTTGTATTTCAAATAATATTTTACAACAAAGGATGCAATCAATTATGAAATAGTATTCATTAATAACATTCATTCAAGCTACTGCAAAACCAAAACTAATATTTCATAAAAACTTAAATATATTTTTAAAAAAATTGGCTACCACAAATTGTTTTTTATTACTTATGCTCACTAATTAATTTTTAATAAAATTTTAGCAAAAAAGAATTGTCTTTTAGTACATATATTTGCTAATTAATTTTTAATAATTAGTATAATCATATTGTAAACTATTTATATATTATTCAGACTTAAAGAAAAAAAAATTATCTTAATTTAAAAAAAGAGATAGGTAGCAATTACATATGTAAAGCAATGATAATATGAATAAAACTCTTGATCTTAATGTTTTTCAAATAACATTTTATATATTTGTGATGGAATATATATAATTTGAATGGAATTATACTAATTTTATGAATGATAATAGCAATAATAAATTACCCCGTATCACTTTTTTAGAGATAATTTATAATAAAATATATTCACATTTCTATTAACTTCGCATTATTTCTAAAAATCTGACATAAATGAAATGAATATTTAAGTTTTTAAAATCTTTTAATTCAATAATGCATTTTCACATGCAGAGCAATGAGAATCTGAATAAGATTTCACATTCTAATGTTTTTGAAATATTGCATATTTGTGATAGTATAAACGTAATTAGAATTATATATAATTCTATTTAAGGAAACATTTATATAGGTAGCAAGACATTGCATTACTTCTATTTAAAAAAGAAAGAAGTTTTAAAAGATAATTATCGAAACATATTCTTAAATATTTTAGCAGTCAAAAATATTTTTTTTTTATATGTTTGTTAATTAATAATAATAATAATTAATAAATAATAAAATCCCATGAAGAAAATATTTTTATATTCACTACGGAAATTTCTTTGAATTTTTTCGAGATCTCTTTATCGATAGATAAATTGTTACACAGAATATCATTACCTGTAATTAACTTATATATGAATACTTTCGTTAATTAAATAGCATGATAATTTAAATAGTAATACAATAAGAATTAAACTATCAACTATAATAGCAATTTCAAATATTTTTCTTAAGTGTTTTTAAAACTGTTCTGTGTATGTTTTAATACAATTATTACAATGTACGGTAAGTCACTTATGTTTAATTTTTTTTTCTATGCAAAAATAATGATTTAAGAAATATTATTAAACAAAAGAAATAAAATTATCTAACCTTAGTATATTGTGTACGACAAAAATTCTGTTTAGGTAAGGCCGATAGCTATTTTGTCATCTCCTGTTTATCTTTCGTGAAGGAAAACCAAGTGCATTTATTTTCTTGCTTATCATATCCATAATGCTTTTACAACCAGGAATGAAATACTTATAAATCATTTTTCAAAGGAAAATTGGTAAACCTTATAACAATCATTAGACAATAAATACTTTTAAGAAGACAAATCAAATCAAATAACATATCACGGCACTTTTTAAACAGTGTGGCTTCGCGGGAAACGGGAAGGCAGGTGGTTGGCTAGGTTTCTTCAGCCTGATTTTGCTGACGTCACTGCATTTAATTAGTCCCGCCGCCGCGGCCTGTCTGGAGAATGCGTTGCCTTGACGGACTTACGTAATTTCAGAGGGAGGTTGCAGGGTTGCCAACTTGGGGACTTAGCCCCTAAATTTAGGGACTTTTTGGGCCGATGGGGACGTTTTTGGGGGCTGAATATTTTTAGGGGCTTTTTTGGGGACTTTCAAAATTATGCTGGGGTCTTTTGGAGACTTTTCAAAATTTTGTTGAATTTATTTTTTTTTCTGTGTTTTACTTTCCCTGCAGTAACTAAATACTTTGGATCTTTAGAGTACTGAATTAATTCTAATATTAGATGGAGCGTGGACAGGGTGATCCGTTTTCGTTTGCTAGAAACAGAAACATCATGATATCCTTCAAGTAAAATTTCTCGGACAAGGTCTCATTTTAAGAATTTCTAGATTTTTTTTAAGTTTTTTTTTTTTTTTTTTTTTTTTTCCCATAATGTCATATTATACTATTTCTTTCAGAGAGCGTCGTTACTAGTTTTTATGTATCATCTTAAATGAATGTACAAAGAGTTTTGTTTTATCTAAATATATAAAGCTAATTGTTTGTCATTGTATCTGTCAGGATATTTAGTCCGGATTATTAGATTTTGTCAGAAATTGGTACACTTATTAATCAGGTGAAAATCTAGCTAACATCGTATTTTTTAGTTCAGTCGGATAATTAGTACAAAAGATTAAAAAAAAAAAATTAAAAAAAAAAAAAACTTTAACAATATTAAAAAGACAAAAAAATTGATTGCAAAAAGGAATTAAAATAGATGTATTTCTTTTTACGTCGATAAAATGTGGAAACATTTTTTTTAAAAATAAAATTGAGAAAAAACGTGCTAAACTAATGGAATAGCTTTAATATGGCATTCCTCGACGAAATTTAAAATTTTCACCGAAGTAGCTCGCATGTTTCTTGCCAAGATTTTTACAAATGCAATTATGATTGCCATTCTAGTTCATCGCCAAAATAATAACAAAAATTAAGAGCCACCAAGGGGGTCCTATGCTAAAGCTATACCAAAGAAATTTTCAGAAATGAATACAATAACCGGTGCTAGGGAATGAAACACAGTTACTACATACCTTTGTATGAAAGAATAGTTTAAGTCCTGTTGTACTAAATTAAATACTGTTTTGTGCAGAATTTTATATCTATTACTTAAACGAAAATAGGCTTAGGGTTTTAATGTTTTTATTTATTTATTTTTCAGTGCTTAAAAAAAAAAAAAAATAAAGTTAAATAAAATAAATAAATAAATAAAACTATTTTGCAATTTATATCGATGTGTTTCGATAAGGATAGGCCTCTGTTTTCGATTTGTAGCTATAAAAAATTAAATCAGCATAATTAATTTGATCGCCATGTATATCACCTGTTCGGTATTTGATTCACTGCGTAAATTTTTAGTTTTGAATTTTTGTGTTTTACTTCCCTTTCGCACTCGCAGCCCACATTCTCGTTTTCAGTTCGTATAATCAGTATTCTCTCGTATTTCAGTATTATACGTATAATCATAAATATTTTTTTACATTTGTTAAAATTACATGAATGCATCCAATGTATGCTTCAGTTACTTGAAATTAAGTATTTAAGATAAAATAGGTTTACTGCTTCATATGCTTAACTTGACTTCTTACATTGGGGGAAGGGGAAGGACAAAAATTTTCAAATTATGCGAAGTGAAGCCCCATCGATAATGTTTGAAATTATATGCGTAATGATTTTTAATGTAATGTGTGCAAATTTTTTTATTTGGTCATAATGATTTTAATTTATTGCACTTAAAATTTAAATGTCGAACTACTTTTCTAATATCTAACTAAAATGACTTAATTTAAAAATTTCTACTATCTAACTAAAATGAATAAGTTAATAAACTATTTCTGCATTTTTATTTTCACATGTTTTTTTTAGAATTAAGCGGAGTTATTAGCACGTCTTTAGATTTTCAATACATACAGAGAGATTTTTCACGCCTCTCAAGAGTATTTCGCATGTTTAAAACAAAAGCTCACCATAAAATATTAATACAAATTCACATAAAAATTTGGGGACTTTTTTAGGGGATTTTCACAAAAGATTTGGGGACTTTTAGGGGATTTTCAACTTGAATTTAGGGGCTTAAGTTTTTTGGAGTTGGCAACCCTGGGAGGTTGCAGCGTGGAGTTATTTAACAAGTCACATTTGTGGCAAGAAGTGTCCGTTTGTTTAATGTTTGGGCTTTTATACCTAATTTTCTGAGTTGGTGATTGATTCATTAGATCGTCTGGGCAGGCCCCGACTTACGGCAGGGCATACGGGGCAAATGCCCTGGGCCCCCCTTCTGGAAGGGGCCCCCCTACAGGCGAATACAGAAATTCTGCAACCTAAAGACCTCTTATGCCACTACAAGGGGGTCCCCCAGAATAGGCTTGCCCCGGGGCTGCAGGTAGTCTAAGTCGGGCCCTGCGTCTGGGCTCTTAAAAGGAATTTCTGGGATTAATTAATATGCAGCTCAATGCAGCGACACTTGCAAGTTGCACTATCGTCAGCGAATTTCGACTTATAATTTCGTTCCTTTTCTGATTTCTGAGTTATAAAGTTTTCTGCTAGAAAACAAACTTTAAAGGGGCAATCACTAATTATTCGTGATTATAATTTCGATTAGCGATTTTCACACTTTTAAATTGGTTTTAAATTATTAAAAATCCCATTTATTTTTATCCCTTTAAATTCCCCCCCCCCCTTTCCCAAGCGAGATCCCCCGGGGTTGCCTGCAAAGCCGTGGGAGCTCACCTGGAGGTAGATAATGTTCCAGGTGATACGGATCTAATAATTTTGTTTTACCTTATTTGATTCTATTTATTTTCTATTTCTTGATTTATTTACTTAGGATTGCTTTTAGTTTAATTATTTTTCACGAATTTTACTCCTACCATGACTCCATTGCCTTGGGAATATACAGAGGGGTTACAAGATTAACAATAAGCTAGCTGATGAATAAACATATTATGCACATTTTAACTTTCTAGATTAATTGATGAATATACTATTCATTATATCTAGTAAACACACATTAATACTTCATATTAAAATTTACAAGTAAAATAGAACAACTGCATGATACTATATAAAAAAAATAAACATATTCAAAAAAGCATTATATAACATATTCAATAAAGTAGTATATAAACTAAATAAGTAGATATTTAAAAAAGTTCTTGGCCAATATTTGCAAGAAAACGTTTTCCTTTATAAGTCGTAGAACACCACAATAGCAACAGTTTGTGTTCCTTTACTTTATAATTGTTCGTAAACGTTCTTAGAGTTGTTGGATTTAGGTATATTCTTGAGACGAAATGTCCAGTTATGTAGCAAGTACATAGTCCTTGTAATTACTAGAGTCTTAAATCAAACTTTGCTATACACACTTTTTTTTTTTTCACTTATTTAATGCAACAATTAAAAATATAGAACACAAAAATATGATACTTGATGCAAATAATACGTATTTAAGACATAAACAATGTTATAATATACTATACTTAATTCTGAAAAAATAATAATATGGATATTAGAAATAATACTAACACTTAAAATTATATACTAATACTTGAAAATAGTAATACTTAAAAAGAAAAAAAAATATTCGACACAATAGCTTCTCTATTTTGCTGGTGATAATATTAATAACTTCCTTCAAATTACCATGATGATACAAAACACTAAAAATGTTTATTCAAAAAATTATGTTTATCGGTGCAGAGACCCGTGAAACTCTGTGAGAGCTTGTCAACCAAAAAAGTAATATCTGTAAAATGTAAAAAGTGGTTCTTAGACAAGTCTCATCAGAGGAGGGAGCACACTTGTTGCCTCATGCTCCTCGGGGGTCTCCAATCAGATGAAGTCCAGAAGAACACGAGTAAACAAGGACCTAAAAAAAGGGGGGTAAGGAGTGGAGGATCCTCATTTCGTGAATACGTCTACTAATATTTGTAAAAAAATTTAAATAAAATGAGTTAGGGGCACGCCAGTGCCGCTGAACGAAAGAATGGAAGATGTGTCTCCCGACATCCCTCCGAATTCTCCGGCTCAGCTAGGATCCTCATCCAATACGTAATGGGACGATAGGAAAGCAAAAACAAAAAAAGACTTGTTTGGGGTGACTCTTGACTGCTAAAGGGGTTTATTCATGACATAGTTTAAAATTTTGAGGATTATTAATTATTATAATATCTTAGTTTAGATGAATGCACAATTTCAGACTGTCTTTTAAAATGAGGATTTGGTCTATCAATTTCAAAATTACGTCAGATAACTGTTTTAAAATGGTATAGGGTCCTGAGTATGGAACAGTTAGTTTACGGGTATTCGGATATTGAAATTCTTCATATAATACTTCATCACCAACTTTAAATTTAGCAGGGAGAAAATCGAGCGTCATACCATATTTTATTTTTATTATGATATTGAATTGTATGTTCTTTTGCCAATTTTCTCGCTTCATCAACCTTAGGATAATAATTGTCAATTTTAGAAAATTTTCTCAATTAAATTTTTTATATCTAATTAAAAATAATCAATAATAACTTCTGCAAATTAATTATGGGTACAAATAAAGCAAAAAACATTTTAAAAAAATTGATAAATTTTTCGCGTTTCTTAATAACCATGAATTAATTCATGAAATTGAAATTTGTAAATCTTGCTGCAAATTTGAAATAACAGTTTTTTTTTTCATTTTATTTAATTATTTTGTATACTAATAGAATTTTTTATTATGAATTTCTTGGGCATTATTATCTTTATTTCTGTTAACTTTTGCGGTTGTATTTTCTTGTCTGCTACATTTTTAATTTTTACTGTTAATTCGTTGTTTTTATAGGAAATTTTAGAACAGTTTCATTACAGTTTATTTATTTTTCTTTTTTAAATACTTTTTATATTTTTTTTCACATTGTGTAAAAATCCTTCAAAATTAGCTCGGTTTTTTTTTTTTTTTTTTTTCGAGTCAACCACTATTTCTCGAGAATTTTCACCTGGCAACCCTATGATACTCTGAAGAGAATATTATTCTCCACATTTTATAAACGGTTTCATTTTTAAATATGTTAGGGTAAGAAAACCGCTAAAATTCGCCATCGTTCCCACCCCCACTTTTCGTGACAACCTCTGTTTCTTGACGGTTTTGACCAGGCAAGGCAACCCTATGCCATTTTAAAGACCATATTATTCTCTACGTTTTAGCCCCGGTTTCATCTTTACACTTCGGTAAATCACTTTTTACTTGGGTAAATAAATCGTAAAATACGTCCCCTATTTTCGTGGCAACGGCAACCGCTGTTTCTTGACGGCTTTGACCAGGCAAACCCAGGGGCGCCGACTTTAAAAAAAATGCCGTGGGTGCTCTGCTCAAGGATGTAGCTTGAGGGGGGGGGGGGGAGTGGAGTCTCTCCTTCAATGTTTTAAAAAATATTGTGGCACATGAGTTTTTTTTTTTTTTTTTTTTTATGCGCCTTAAATTTCATTTTAAAGTGAATTAGCGTTACGTACCAAAAATGCTAAGATTTATGTATCACTATCCCCCTTTGGTGACCAGCTGATTCGCCAACTAGCAAAAAATGTTGAATTAAAAAGTCTGATTTTGGAAATTCCCGCTCGGTTGGACCTTCAACGCCCTTTTTCCTTTTCAGACAATTATAACAGCCTGTTTGCGTACCGTACAAACTACCTTTGAAAATTCTGATCGTATTTAACGACCCTTAAAAAATATGGCCATAGCATAAATTCTCAATCGGTGGCGCCTATGGAAATTTTCCCTGTTTCAGACACTTGCAATAAATAGCATGTTCGCTTATCCTGCAAACGACCCTTGAAATTTCTAATTTTAGCGTGTTCCCGCTCTGTGGCACCCTTCTTCCTTTTCAGACACATACAATTGTCTCGAAAGTATAAAGAGGGTCTTTCTAAGTGATCCTAGCGAGTATTTACTCGAGTTTCGGAGAAAACGATGGAAAACTCCAAATGAGTGCGAGCTGGGATCGATTCACCGTGAATTTTAAAAAGCCCAGTTGCTTTGTGCCACTGGTGAACGCTGCATCTTTGCATACTTGACAAAACACTTTACCTTAATTTCATTGTAAGAAATCCAAGGAAATGTATTTTTCCATTTGAAATGTCTTTCCAGAGGATACAATTTTTTTAGAATTGTTTCAGGTTGAATATTTGACTTATTTGGCTTTGAAACAGAATTATTTTTATTCTGCGATTTATAATAATTTTATTAGAAAAAAAAAAAAAAAAAAAAAAAAAAAACTTATCCATTTTTTTAAAGCATATAAGAGTAAATTAGCATATTTAGGATGTTAAACACAGTTAAATAATCTACTGATTGTGTGACTGATTCTAGGCTATGAAAGAAAAACCAAAAATTGGTGTTCTCCAAATTAATCCGTTTAGTCTGACATTTCCAACATCCGTAGCCAACTAGAAAAAGTCAATTCAAGAAAAACCACCTATTTCTTGAAAGTTCGCTGGTGTTATGATTTCTTTAACCTAACTAAATAAATGATTTGAAGGAGAAAGCTAAAATATTTAATACGTTAAAATTAATATTATTATTTAAATATTGATTTTAAAATTATTATTATAACATTTAACTCTTTGCGGCGCAAGACAATTTAGAAGATTTAAATTATACTGCCGCCGGAATTCATGAACTAAATTAAACTAAAAGAAATTTTAAATTTTAGGGTTTAAAAAACCGGCCTTTTCTGATATGTTATAAACGTGAATTTTTGCTAAAAAATTTCCGGGATGAATTTTTGCAGCTGGATGTTAAATTTTGCGTCCTTGCAGAGAGGACACCGCGCGTTAAGGGGTTAAAGAGTTAAAATTGAGATAATTATTCTTAAACTTCTAAGTGCAATTTTTATATCAGCATCTTAAGATTATAATTTTAACAGATTTGAAAGAAAACATAAATTAAACATTGGAAAAACAAAATTTTAAATATTATAATTCAAAATATTTTTGTTAAAGTTTAATGCACAAAGGAATTTTAACCATATATATATGTATGTGTATATTCCTTTAAAACTAGATGGTAGTTTGGTAATATTAATAATTTAGTTATCTCCAATTTTTACATATATAATACCGCATCAAAACAAAATTTAGGCTCACAATTTAACTCCCTGCCGGCTCATTTTATTCCAGGTTTGAAAAAAAAAAAAAAAAAAAAAAAAAAAAAGCCAAAATTTTTAATGTTTATTTTCATATAGATTTTTTAAATATAAAAATATTAAATCCTAAAAAAAAAAAAAAAATCATATTTATATAAATAAAATAAAAATAAATAAGTGCAAGTAAAAAGTGCCTTTAAAGTTGGCTTTCTGCATTTCACTGTCCGGGTTTATGCTACTAATGGATTTGTAACAGATTTTTTGTTTGTTTGTTTTTCTCTCTATCTCTTTTATTAATGCATTTATTTTCAGAATTTTACATTAATTTACCTTTATTTTTATTAATTATTTTATTTATTTTTTCGGAAGTTCGGTGTAAAAGGGTCTTTTTTTTTTTTTCTTACAGCGGTTGTACTTTCACTATTACTAATTAAATAAATTATTTTGAGATTCAAGCTAAGTATAATATATCAACACCACAAACTAAGATCCAAAGAAAATAATATAAAAGTTACATATCTTAAATCACAATATTATATTTATATTAACCCGTTAGTAGTCGCTATAAACAGCGCCACCTATTACAGATTGAGCACTTTTTATAACACTGAAGGATGGGCGGCAAATCGACCAACTAGCGACTACTAACGGGTTAATGTAGGTAAAGAAGCAAATCATTTGTTTCGAAAATAAAAGTAACTATGTCAAAAATCGTTTATAATTTATTTTCGTCCATAGAAGAAAACCATCTCATGATTGTAGTTAAAGTATTTTGATTTTAAATATAATTTTAAGAAAAAGAAGAGTGCTTTGAAATGTTAGAATGAAATGCAAAAGCTTTAATTTACATTCATAAAACTTGTTAAGTTGTACCACAATCGCTGGTGTTTACAACGTAAAGAAAACTTTCAGAAAAAAGTTCACTAGAGATTATATAGAAAAACATTTATTTGACCGTATAAAAGTTTTTTCAGAATTCTACACGTAAAACAATTTTATGACAGTAATTAAATAATGCATAATATATAGAATATTATAAATAGAAACTTGAACTTATACTTTCCAATATCCTATATTTTCAAATAAAAACCTCTGTTGTAGCAATTCACAGTAAAACTATCAAATCAATTCCAAATTTGCAGAATATTTCTCTTTAAATGAAAATTAATACTGTGATCCTTCGATGAATAATTATGGAGGATAAAAGTAAAATTCAATTGCGTCATAAAAAAAGGGAGAAAATTGGAAAAAAAAAAATAATAATAATATTGTTTCATTATTTTTATACTCCTCTAGATCCCTCCAGGAAATCTAAATCAACAGTATTTACTAATTATGATAACTATACAAAATTTAATTGGACTCGATAGAAAAAAAAAAAAAAAAAAAAGTCATGTAAAAAATACTTTTCTCCTTCTCTCTCGGTCCCTCAGGAATATTTACCCCCCCCCCCCCTCCATTATATTTTTTCCTTTAGTAAGTAACAATTGTACCAAGTTTTTTTGTTGTTTTAAATTGGTCAAAAATATCTTTTTAAACATCGTTTTCATGTTTTCTTTTCATTTGCACCCCTCCCTATCTCCCTAAAGCACATTCAACATTCTTTAAAGCTTATAATACGTTTCACAAGTAGCGTTTCGAGAAAATGTCTTTTTTTTTTTTTTTATCAAACTGACCTTTCCAAAGTTACTGGAAAATGATGGCTGTTTTTCTTTTTCTTTTAAAACTAACACTTCCTTAGCTCTGATGTCTATATACTTATATGACACAAATACACACACAATTAATCTTTTGTGTGTGAAAAATCATATTTGTCTGTGAGAAATTTCTGGCACCATCCTTGTTGACAGTTGACATGACGTTGCAGAGGGGAGTAAAGATTTAAAAACTGTCCCCTCCCCCAATTTCGGAAAAGAAAATAGAAGGACGGCACCATCAGAAGGCTATAATCGACTGTTGAAGCAAATTGTAAAATTCATTACATTTTGAAAGAATACAATAAAATAAAGGTGAGGTGAGGTGATGTATCTTCATTCGAGTTAAATTATTTCCTCCCGGATTCAGAAAAAGTTTTCGTTCTCTTTATCTTCGATTTGAACAAATGCGTCAAGTGGTCTGGTCGCATTTGCAGAACAGATGTATGGTCTTTCAGAAAATTCCACTAATTGTTGAAAGTTGTTTCTTCCTGGGAGGTCTACCGTCTACTGAATGATTTTTAAAGCCGTTCTTTCTTATCGCTTGGCAACCTCTTTTTCACTAAATTATTTCTAGACAGCATGTCTCCCAGTCGCTTCGTTCTGCAAATTTCTCATACCTCTTCATTTTTTTACTTCATCTTAAAAAGTTAGTAGTGAGAGGAAACAATATACTTCTACATTTATTAAATTTTTCACTATATTTTGCTTTGTAACATGTTTCGCTTTCATAAGTAATTATTTATTATTATTTATGAAAATTATAATTATTTAATACTCCCTTCCTTATTTTTGATCATTATATTAATGAAATATTATTTTTATTAACATTTATGTATTTTTTCAGTAGCTAAGTTCATTATGACCTTCAAAGTATTTTTGTATTATTTTACAAGATTCATAATATAGCTTTTTTTTACTTTCCGAACACTATAGTGAGGAAAGTATTGTAATCATGTCAAAAATCCGAATTCGAGATTTTGATGTTTCTATACGTTTTGAGGTCCCCTGAGTCCGTTTTCACTATTTTTACGATGATGTATGTATGTGTGTGTGTATGTGTGTATGTCTGTGGGTGAACACGCTAGCGTCTAAACGCTTCGTTCGATTAACCTGAAAGTTGGTACGCATATTGTAAGTCACCATAGTACGAACCCTATAGATTTTGGTTAATCTAGCACTTATAGTTTTTTTACAGGGACACAAAGAAAAATTCTTTATCATTATGGCCTATGGGAGCAAAATCTTAAAAGTGCGATAGCATCTAAACGCCTTATTCAATTGAGCAAAAATTTTATACACATATTATAGATCACAAATACTCAATCTGTATAGATTTTGGAGAATCTAGCACTTATAGTTTTTTTACAGGGACACAAAGAAAAATTCTTTATCATTATGCCTATGGGGCCAAATTTTTAAAAATGTGATAGTGTCTAAACGCCTTATTAATCCGAGCAAAAAAATTGTACACATGTTATAGATCACAGTTGAACTAACTGTATAGATTTTGGTGAATCTAGCACTTACAGTTTTTTTACAGGGACACAAAGAAAAATTCTTTATCATTATGGCCTATGGGACTAAATTTTTAAAAGTACGATAGCATCTAAACGCCTTATTGAATTCAGCTGAAAATTTATATGAGTATTATAAATCACTGTTGCACTAACTATAAGCATTTTGGTGAATCTAACATTTATAGGTTTTTACAGGGACACAACGAAAATTTCTTTGTCATTATGATCTATGGGCTCAAAGTTCAGTAGCGTTAAATAAAACAACGTGTAATAGATGGAGAAAAATACTCAAACACTCTATTATGGTTTTCTCTCTTTTGTTTGTTTAACAACTACTCTTTCTTTACTTTATCTACAAAACTGTTAATTACTCAATGTTCGGAAAGTCGAGTGGAGTCACTCCAGATTTTTTTTTTTTTTTTTTTTTTTTTTACGAATGAAAAATTCTATATAATTTTTTTTATGGATTTCAATTATTTTTTTTTTAATCATTACTAACTAATTAGATACAAAATGCAGCTAAGGTTATATTATACCGGAGAAAAGTAGAGAAAAAAGAAGAGATGCTTCTGTATCACTTTTTGTCCCAGAATTTCTAATTTATTTATTACTTTCTGGAAAAAGCATTATTCAGTTTTAGGAGAGCAAAGGAACAACAACAAAAAAAAAAAAAGTGTTGTCTTTTTCCTTTCGATTTCGCAAAAGTTTGTAAAATTATACTGCCTGCAAAAAAATCGATATCCGACACCATTCTTGCTGATTCTTATATAAAATGACCTCATGAATCCGAATATGACTCCCATTTTGCCCAGTCACCCGCCGTTTTCTAGATACCCCACCCCCTCCCTAATTTCTTTCCCTGTTCAATAATTTTATGACCATGAATTTTTTGATTTGAAGAATGAAAAATAATTAATTTAACATCTAAAAACAAAACAATAACATCTATCTATCTATCTATCTATATATATATATATATAAAGTTTAAAAAATAACATTAATAAGATTAAAAAAAAGAGATATGTAATGCATAATTTCAGTGGCAAATAACTCCCCCTCCCCCCCAAATTTTTCCTTTGTCGCAAATGTCCATGTTTTAGAATTTTCCAAATCTGTAGCCCGTCAGAAGATATTTAACGGTTCAAATAAGCCTCCCCCTCCTAAAAGTAAAATTTATAGCCATAAAATCACCGAAAAATGATAAAAAATAGAGGGCCATTCTTAAAAAATGGTGGGTGATAGGGAAAAATGAGCGTCATATTCGGATTCAGGATCAGGAGGTCATTTTGCATAAGAATATGCTGAAATGGTGTCAGAGGGAATTTTCATGCCGAGCAGTTTATCAATAAGTAATAAAAAAAAAAAAAAAAAAAGAAAAGAAAAGAAAGAAAAACTAATACTGCAAAGACTAAATATATCTGTTGACCGAGGAGTTGTAAAGAAAACGATGGTTTTTATGTCATTTTCTTCCCCTGTTTGCCCCCTCTCAGTTAAGTATAAACATCAAGTTTTCACAGTTGAAATAACAATTACGCAAATTTTAATTGCAATCAATAAAAAATGATATAAAACCATCCTCTTTAAGAAATTTTTGCGAACCATACTCTTAACATAAACTTTGTTATGGTGCCAAGCACCCACGGCAAGGTTTCTTGGGCACTTGAGCACCCAAAGCATCCAAGTAGTCGGCGCGCCTGCAGAGCCCGATCAAGCCAAAAATGGGACCAGGCCCTGATACGCATTCGGTCCCCTACCTACACCTACTACTTTTTCAATGTTCTTTACCTTTACCACTCTTTGAAAAGTAAGCCGATTATTTACCCTCCCCTTAAATCAAGGGCCCCCACAGCCCAGTTGGCCAAGGCTTTAATCAGGTCCAGAGAGCATGGGTGCTCCGCACCCACATAGTACCCTCATAGTCTGCAGAGCCCAATCAAACCAAAAGTGGGCTCAGGCCCTGATACGCATTCGGGCCCCTACACCTACCATTTTTTCAATGTTTTTTACCACTCTTTGAAAAGAAAGCCTATTGTTTTTCCGACTGTTTAACTCATATTTGAGTAAAATTTTATCTTTGTAAAACGTTTTGTTTTGTTTTCAGAAGTAACATTTTCATGAAGTTCTATGTTCAAGAGCATGTTTGTATATTTTTACTTATTTATTTATTTATTTTTTATTATTTATTAGCTCCAAGTGAAATTTTGCCCCTCCTTAAATCAAGGGCCCCTGGGCCCCGACCAGTCGGCCAATGCTTTAAATCGGCCCTGGGCGGTGAGCGCATGGGTGCTCCGCACCCACGGAACAATTTCTGTGGGTGCTTGAGCACCCACAGCACCCACATAGTCGGCGCGCATGGGCAAACCTATGCCATTTTAAAAAGTATATTATTCTCAACATTTTAGAACAGGTTTCATCTTTACACTTGTGAGGTTCGAAAATCGCTTAAATTTGACCCCTATTTTCGAGGCAACCTCTGATTCTTGACGGTTTTGACTAGGCAACCCTATGCCATTTTAATGAGCATATTATTCTCTACATTTTAGAACCGGTTTCATCTTTACACTTGTGAGGTTCGAAAATCGCTTAAATTTGACCCCTATTTTCCAGGCAACCCTATGTCATTTTAAAAAGCATATTAATCTCTACATTTTAGCACCGGTTTCATCTTTACACTTGTGAGGTTCGAAAATCGTTTAAATTTGACCCCTATTTATTTTCGAGGTAACCTCCGAATCGTGAAGGTTTTGACCAGGCAACCCTATGCTATTTTAAAGAGCATATTAATCGCTACATTTTAGCACCGGTTTCATCTTTACACTTGTGGGGTTCGAAAATCATTTAAATTTTGACCGGTTGTTTCTCTTAAACTTGACGGCTTTGACCAGGCAACCCTATCAGATTTTTATTGTAACAATGAATTCTATCTATAGAGAAAAAATCAGCTTTACACATTATAAGGTCAATTTTTTGCAGTCGCCGCTTGGACTAATAGGTTATTAGAACCACTTCAATGACATTTTTAGAAAATATACTACATTAGACACAGCATACCGCTGCAATCAGAATGCGAAAATGCTATATATCTTACGAAATACGAGCACTTTTATTGAATAATTTTTAACTACGCATGCGCTAGTTAAAAAAAAAATTCATTTGCATAATTTAATAACCAGCAATTTACATGAAAACCCCAAACATGTAAATTAACGTAAATTAAAAAAGTTATGAGAGATAGAATGAAAAGAATTTCTGTTCCTCTAAAAATAAAAGCTGAACTAGAAGGGATTTTACTCATATTTTTATTTTGATTCAATCAATGCCCAATAGTAATACAGTGTTCGCTGTTTGTAAATAAATATTGATAAAATCCCCTATCTTCCTTCTTTTTCGAGAAGAACTGAAATTCAGTTCATTCTATCTTTCATAACTTTTTGAATTTACATGATATTTGTTTGGAGTTTTCATTAAATTTGCTCAATACTTTTGGCTAATAAATTATGCAAATGAATTTTTTTAAAAACTAGCGCATGCGTAGTTAAAAATTATTTAGTAAAAGTGTCATGTTTCACAAGATATTTAACATTTTTGCATTCTGATTGTAGTATGTTGTGTCTAATGTGTAATGTAGTATGCTAATTTTCTTAAAAATGGCTTTACACAGAGTCTAATACCCTACGTGTTATAATTACAGAAGTGGAAATTTTTTTTTGAAAAAAAAAAAAAAAAAAAAAAAAAGGTTATATCTCCACGATTAGCCTCATAAATATTTATAGAGATAATGAGAAAAATCCTAATAAACACCTACTATAGCCAAAAAGCATTTAAAACATTACTTTTTACAGGATGATCCAAATTAGTTTGATTTTTATTTAATTAGTTCCCCATCATACTATAGGTAGGTAATCGTGAAAATTTTCGACCTCGGTTTTTTGAATTTTTTAAACGTTTTCAGGTGTGAGGAATCCGAAAATGACAAAATTTGTAGGGTGTCTGTTAGTGTGTCAGTCCGTTAGTTTGTTAGTCTGTTTACACGATATCTCACGAACAAATAATCGCAGAGAGGTCAGATCAGTTTTAAAATATTACTTTCGATACTGGCAAGAACCCTATTCATTTGGAACATTCGAATTAAAAAACTTCGTAAGTTATTAGAAATTTACGATTTTCTTAACATGAGAAAATAGGAGGAGACTTGGCGTTGGAATATTAAAACAAGAATAAACTACTACGTCAGAAACGCCAAAGAAAATCCCATCGCAATTGACAGAATTTATGACCCTTCCATTATAGACAAAGCTATCCAAAAATTACAACTCCCTCGTATTTCGTCTACTCAATCAGTCACATCTAATATCAGTATTGTTTTACCCTATTTTTCTAAAACCAGTCAAACCATAGCTAAAATTCTCAAACAATATGATTTTAAAATAATATTTTCGCCTTCCAATAAACTCACCTTTTCTCAGTTAAAAGATCCTATTGATATGCATAATTCTTGGGGCATTTATAGTATTTCCTGTCAGTGTGGTGTATCATATATTGGCCAAACTAAACGCAGTCTTAAATTTCGTCTAAAAGAACATATGAATTACGTCCGCAAACAAGAAACCAATAAATCGGCTATTTCTAAACATTGCTGGGAGGAAAATCATAATTTTAAATTTAATTCAGCTAAAATAATTTGCAGACCCAAATCCATTCATGAACTCGATTTCTTTGAAGCTTTCCATATTTATAAAAATTTTAAAAACCTTGTAAATTGTGATTTCGCTGTTCCCTATTTGTCTGATTGTTGGAAATTTTACATTCAGTCCACATTTCCTTAATTTTTCTGTTTACACAGCTACACATTCCTTAATTCCTATTGGCCACATTCCCCACCTCTTCCGTAATCCTATTGGTTGAACTAAATCCGGTCCCTCTCCTATATATACGAGCACTTCTCCAGATTCAGAATTCTTTTTGCACTGAAGACGGTACGCTTTAGGCTACCGAAACAGCTGTATGCACCTCAATAATTTTTCTTTGGCGTTTCTGACGTAGTAGTTTATTCCTGTTTTAATGAGAAAATAGGACAAAATTCACTTAAACGTGCATTAAATGGAAACTTTTAACTGTAAAAATGTCAGACCAGTTTAAAATATCAGTTTTGATGCCGGAATGAACATCAGTAACTATAAATATGCTACTTTGAAAATTTCGCAAATTATTGGAAATTTGCGAATTTCTTAACATGGTAGTATAGGGCAAAATTTCACATAAACGTCAATTTTTAGCGATATTTTCATCGTGAAGATGTCAGATTACTTTTGAAATATTATTTAGGACACAAGCATGAATATTAATGAGTATGAATTTTCCAACATAAAAATTTCGTAAGTTATTGGAAATTTACGAATTTCTTAACATGGCAGAATAGAGCAAAATTTCACACAAACGTCAATCTTGAGGGATGTTTTCATCGTAAAGATGTCAAACCACTTTCGAAATATCATTTAGGATACTGGCATGAATATCATAGACTATGATTTTTCCAATTTAAAAAATTCGTACAGTCGGTAACAAAAGTGTCCGAACACTAGCAAAAATTCCTATGTAAAAAAAGTACACTTCATACGGTTTTGTTAAATAAATCCTTGTCGAATCTTGTTCTTAGTCAGTGTGAGAACATGATTCGATAAGGATTTATTTAACAAAACCGTATGAAGTGTACTTTTTTAACATAGGAATTTTTGCTAGTGTTCGGACACTTTTGTTACCGACTGTAAGTTATTTGGAATTTACGATTTACATAATATGTCAGAATAAGGCAAAATTGAGCATAAACTTCCATTTTGAGGATCATAAAACATTAGACAACTTCAAAATTACATTTATGATATTTGTTTGAATATGATTGAATACAAATATTCTAACAGGAAAATTTCGCAAATTATTCGTAATTTACGATTTTATCAACATAGCGAAATTGTAAATTTTTCATATAAATATGAATTTTGAGGATTATTGCATTGGAAATAGTAGCATGAAAACTAAACAACGGAATTGACCCTGGTAAAATAAATTAATAGATTAGAATAAGATAAATATATCGAAGTGAACGGTGGATAGCCTATTAGGCGGGGATTTCATTCTGTCACTGTATCAAGCGTTGGTCAAATTCATTTCTTTTAACATGATTATAATATGTCTCGCACTAGAAATTTATGAGAACTTATATATGATGGGGAAGTGAGCAGAGTCCACCTATTCCAACTAGTTTTTTACTGGTTCCCTTTTCCTCTTTAGGACACAACGTTTGCTGAAATATATGAGGTATGACGTGCTCTTTACACTACCAAAGTTTCAAGATGATTCCGAAACAACTTTTCTAGATATTTGACAAAGCATCTAAATTCGAAAGTGTTCAAATACTTACTGGTAGAGTGCATTATAAAATTCTTTATAGTATAAATGGAATAAGTTGAATTATAATCTAAAATTGCACTACTTCTAGTAAATTTTAAAAGATATTTATTAAAATTTATTAAAAAGTTTATCAAATATTCTACACTAGCTGTCTTTCGACCAGCTGGTTCGCAATCCTTGAAAAATCTGACCATATTAAACTGACGTTTAGTGGTGCCCTCTTCCTATTTCAGAACTTACAACATCCTCTTTGCTCAAAGTGCACTTTTGAAAATTCTGACTGTAACAAATTCCCGCTCTGTGGCATCCTCATCCGACTCCTAAAAATTACACATTTCCAAAAGTATATACAACAGATTCCTCACTGCCCAAAACCTTAAAACATGAATTTTTAACCATTTAACGTTCACTACTTAATTTATTTAAAAAAATACTAAACTAATTTCAAAAATGGCTTTTAGACACATAGCTGATCATAAATATTTAAAAAATAAAAAATCAGCATTGTTCCTTTTCGAGAAATTTTCGGTTTGAAACATCTGTAAGTAAACCTTATTAAATTCAAATAATATTTAATTTAATAAATAAATCACTTTATAAGTAAACATTATCGACAACAAAAACTCGTAAAAGTTGCATAGATCCTAACATTTCAATTTATTCCGGAGTATTTTAACCCTTTGCGGGGCAAGGTTATTCGGATGATTTAAATTACACTGCCACCGGAATTTACGAACATAATTAAAATAGAAGAAATTTTTAATTTTCACGTTGAAAAAAGGGCCTTTTCTGCTATGTTATAAATGTAAATTTTTGCTAAAAAATTTCCGGGATGAGTTTTTGCAATTGAGAATTAAAATTAGGTGTTCTATCAGCGGGAACACTGCGACTGAAAGGGTTAAAGCCACGGCTCTGATTATTAATTAATTTATTTTTCCTAATATTTTGCCCCCATCTCCATACACATTTTATTTACCTTCCTATAACATATATCTGTTTTAAGATATGCTGAAAGTATTTGAGAAAATCAGAGCGCAAACACGTAGTCAGACAATCAAAATGAAATTATTAACACCTTTTAACAAAACAAAATTCCATGTAACATTATTATTTACTAGCCTTCGGCGACCAGCTGGTTCGCGATCCCTGAAAAATCCGACTTTACGAAATTCCCGCTCGGTGGCGCCTTTTTCCCGTATCAGGTCTAATAACAGCTTATTGATATATCGTGAAAATAGCTTATCTAAATCGCAGTAAACTCCCGTGCGGTAGCGCCTTCGGCGCTGATATTTCAAATTTCTAACTTTAGCTAAGTCCCGCTCGGTGGCGCCTGCGGCGCCTTATCCCCGTTTTAGAACTTACAACACCTTCCTCGCTCATTGGAATTTGAAATATTGAAATTTTAAAATATAGCAGCGCCATCTGGCGGTAGAAATTTCTGTAATATATTGTTCAATTCCAAATCAACAAAGCTTTCAAATGATGTATTACTTATGAAAATATTTTAATTAGTAGCAGAGATACAAAAGAAAACCTAAAAAGGAAACCTTAAAACGTGTAAATCGGGTAAAATCTCGAATAATACTTTCGATAATATAAAAGAACTTTAAAATATCTTTCGAATGATGTATTAAAAATTATATAATCATAATTAGAATTTGAAATATTGAAATTTTAAAATATTTCAGCGCCATCTGGCGGTAGAAATTTCTGTAATCTACTGTTCAATTCCAAATCAACAAAGCTTTCAAATGATGTATTACTTATGAAATTATTTTAATTAGAAGCTGGGATAAAAAAGAAAACCAAATACCTTGCCTTAAAATCTTAATATGCCAACCAATTTCAAACGCTGCAACTCTTTTTGTTTTTTTTTTTGCCTTTTTTCCCTGTTCCTCAAGCCCTCTCTAATAATCGTACTCTTTCAAAAATATTCACAATCGAATTATCGGCATTAAAACTACATACTACGAAATTTCGACTACTGCAAATACTGCAAAAAAATAAAAGAAGACAATCCTTTTTCCAATAAATATGTCATTTTTTTAATTATTCATATATTTTCATGAAAATTGAACAGTAGCTTTATAATATGCTGTCTAGGCCGAATATTAATTCAAATGTAACGTGAATGAAAATTTGAAAAAAATTGAAAATTGCAATTTTTCCCCCCAGTATAAAACACATGATATCTTAATTGATTACAACCATTTCCGTTTTCATCACAGACAGTTGTCTCGTATGTGTTTTGTTTCCGATCGAGACCGCTTAGAAAATCGTCTGCCTGTTGAGATCGCTTTTTGATTAAGACATAGGTCTACATTTTAATTAATATCTCCGCAACTAATTAAAATTTTTAAATTCTGTTTTGACTATCCCCTCGGGCAGGCTTCTGAGCACCCGTATGTCAAATTTTGTAGTTCTGCGTTCAGTAGGGGCTGAACGTATAGATGCTCAGACAGACAGACAGACAGACAGACAGAGAGACAGACAGACATCTTCTTTTATTATTATAGAATACAGTAAAGCACTATTTATACGTCTCTCGTTTATACGCCTTTTTAGTGAAGTCCTTATTCATTTTAATGCAAAAATTCTTCGTTTATACGCCGCTAATATTGGTTATACGTCCTTTCCACTTTACTAAAATTCGCAAAATTTCTCAACTGTAATTATTTTCCATTCTAAATAAAATAAGACGGTTTTTTTCCTAGAAAGCATCTTAAATGAAGAAACACAGGAAAGATCGAAGAATATACTGATCAAAGAATCAATTGAATTCACAGGAGAATTTTTAATACTCATAGACAAGCAGCAAATCAGACGAATATTAAAGATTTTTAATGTTATTAAATAACTATCTGTATGGACATAAATCGTATGCTTATTATTAAAGATATGCAGTGTATATAATTAATATTCAATATATGTTCATATAGTTCTTAAGAAATGTAATATAATACTTAATGTATGATATATGGAATTAGTATCCAATCATACATTAATAGTATGATTTTTCTCACTTTTTATCATACATCTTTTTTTTTCTTTTAAATTAATTATTGTCTTTAAAAAAAGTATAATATACATTTACTATCTTAAGAAACTTTAAAGAATTCGTAAAACAAGAAGCAAAATTATAACTCAAATAATTAAAAAACCTTACATTCTTCTTGAATAAAGCCTTAGTACTTGCGGGAAGGGGCCCCTCCCATCGTCAGAGGCAGCACGTTGGCGGCTTGCTTAGTTGTGTTGACACTGTTGACTTGATCTCTTGCAGTCTGGATGGTCCTACACCAGTTACGGTTGATTTCCTGTGCTGGGTCGTTGCCATTACAGGTAAGTGGATTAAACAAAATTTCGACCGTTTCGCGATTCGCGGCGTATATTGCATTGTTGTAATCGGTTAGTTTGCGAGTGTCGTTAAAATTTATATTAATGGGTTCGGTAGCGTTTACCTTGGTGAGTGCGGTGGTTATTTTTCCAAATTTGATATCTGCAGAATGTTCTTTAATACGGTTTTTTATTTTACGTTTGGTCATGCCTATGTAGTAACCAGTATCATTGTTGTTTTGGAATAAGGAATACTATAAATTCCGGAGGTTTCTAAAGGATCTATTTTGTCTTTTTCGTTTCTAATTGTTTGGTAAATAATTTTATTTGGTTTAATTGGGATTTTTATATTAATTTTGTTGGCTGCATTTTTGATTTTTTGGGAAATTCCGCGGTCGTACATAATGGCTGGAGTGAATTTTTGTTTTGGATTTTGGAAGTTGTCTATAGTATTACGTTTTTTGATTCTTTTCCGGTATAGTTTGTCAATTAAGTCTTTTTTGTAACCTGCTTTAGTAGTAATTTTTCTGATAATATTGAGTTCTTTGTTTTGCACGACAAAATGCATAACATCTTCAAACTTATATTGACAGAATAAAAAAGATGAAATAAATAAAAACAAATTAAAACAAATATAACTTTAAAAGATATAAAAATTAAAACACATACAGATTAAAATAAGTAAAGAAATAAATAAAAAAGAAAAGAAAACTATTTTTTTTCCCGGAATGGAAAAAAAAACAAATACAACACAGCCTGCTGTAAAATTACAACACCAGATATCTTATTTTCATTTTAACTCGTGCGTAGTAGGTAATGTGCAGATTATCTAGGTAATTCGCAGATTACCTAGGTAATTTGAGAAATGAAACAATTTTTCTCACTTTAACGGATCACCCTAGTTAATGTGCAGATTACCTAGCTAATCTGCAGATTAACTTATTTCTGCACTTTAGCAGTAACATATATATTTTTATATGCATAAAAACATGTTTCATGTAGAATATAGTATAGGAATCATCCACTGTTTGTTTACAGTGCTACACAAAAGAATTAGATTATAATATGACAATACTTGTAAATTGATGAAAGTGGTTGTGCCGTGTGTTATTAATATAGGATTATATTTATGTGCACCATGTGATGTGTAGATAACTTTCAGAAGATATACACGACTGCCAATATTTAAGCCATAACATTCTTTTTTTTATTTGTAATTGGATGTGTTTTACTATAATATTTTACCATGTCCAGGAAAGCAGGAATTGATATTAAGTTCTCATAGCTATATGATAAATAATGTATCTTTTAAGCTAAATATTCATCACTTGTTTTTTGTATATTTAGACGTTTTGAGGCTTCCTGAATACCGAAGCCAAGTTTTATAGTTTGATCTTTGTGTCTGTTAGAGTAAATAAAAAACAAATAATTTCAGACGATCCAAATGATGTATTTTGAAGTTAATAGGTTTGTTCAAGATTGATAAATTTCAAGGAATGATGCGTGTGAAAGTTGACTGAATAATTTTAAATAAACTTTTGAACTTAATATAAGATTTGAATTCTATATATGTAGATACAATAATGAAACGGGGAGGGGGGTTGATGGGGCGGTAGCCCCACTCATATAGAATTATTTGTCAAATAAAGCTGTTCGAAGTATAATTTAAATTGTTTTAACATAGGTTCACATAAAAGTACTCGTTATCTTAACTCTTAATATCCAATGTATACTTTTAGCATCAAATTTTAGGGTAAGAGAAAGTTGTGTGAGTGATACACCAGATTATTCTATTTGTAATTGGAAGTGCTTCACTATAATATTTTACCATGTCAAGGAAAGCTGCTCAGGAATTGAAATAAGTCCTCATAGCCATATGATAAATAATGCATTTTTTAAACTAAATATTTATCTCTTGGTTGTTTGTATATATGTTTTGAGGCTACCTGAATACCAAAGTCAAGTTTTATAGTTTAATCTTTGAATGTGTCTGTTAGAGTAAATTAAAAACAAATAATTTCAAGTGATCCAAATGATGTATTTTGAAGTTAATACATTTGTTACTAGAAATGTTTGTTTAAGATTGATATGTTTCAAGCAGGGTTTAAACTGCCATTCGTTATTTAGCATTTTGCTAAAAGGTATCATATTTTGCTAAAACAAGTCAGTCAGAATTTCGCTAAAAAGCTAAAACTGGATAACTGTATAAAATATCTCTATATAATAATTCAGATTTTTTTTTGATTATTTGCAGGCAAAAACTACGAAAGGACTGAAATTTTTGGGAATCCTTATTTATATAGTAATTTGGATTTATTTTTAATTTTCAATGATTGAATTTAAATGCAAAAATATTTAAAAGTATGCTAGAATTCAGAATTTGCTTCATAGAAGCATTTTTAGCACTAGTATTTCATGATTATCTACCACTACACTTTACTTGATTTTTAAATTGCTTTTTCATTTTACACATATGATATGAACACCTCATTTTCTATTGTTAAAATCAAAACATAGTTTCCCTGATTCATATTTTTAAAGTCACAAATATGGATGCTTGGTTAAAATCATCAATGAACAAAAGGAATAGAAAACAAAACTGAGGATAACAAAGCAAAGAAAAAGAAATCAATGGTATCCAAAGAATTAACTTTTGAAAAAGCTAAAATAGTGCTTGCCTATTTTCGCTAAAATGCTAAAGTAATTTTTTTGCCAGGTTAAACCCTGGTTTCAAGGAATGATGAGCGTGAAAGTTGACTGAATAATTTTAAATAAACTTTTGAACTAAGTAAGGGATGTGAATTCTATATAAATGTAGATACAATAATGTTACTTTTATCAATGTTGATATGTTTTAAGAAATGTTGCGAGTGAAATTTGTCTGAATAATTTTAAATGAATTTTTGAATTTAATAACAGATTTAAATTCTATATAAAAGTAGGTTCAATAATGAAACGGGTGGTTGAGGGGAGCCCCTCCCTCCCTCACATAGAATTATTTGTCAAAGAAAGCAGTTCCGAAGCCCGATTTGAATTGTTTTAATATAGGTTTACATAGCAGTACTCGTCATCTTAACTTTGAATATCCAATCTGTACTTTTAGCATTAAATTTCATTTCAGGGTAAGAGAAAGTCATGTGAGTGACACACCACATTATTGAAATTAGAAATGATAAGTATGCTCAATCACACTAGAAAAGAAGAAAAAAAATACAGTTTCTGTAACATTCAATATTGTAAAACATGTTACTAAATTAAAGGAAAGATATATAACTTTGTATCAATATTTTATTAGCTGAATTTCAAGGAAATGATGCAAAAAATTATATTTATCTATACAAAATTGAATAGGAATTGTACATATTTCCGTCAATCAAGTAGGTATTAGTAGAATATTAATATTAAATAAAAACTAGTATGTTGTGGCCACCACAAGACTTTCTTCTATATTTTCTTATACAAATTCACGCAGTAACAATATTTAAAAAATATATATATATGATTTTTTTCCAAAGTTTTTTTTCGTTAAAAGTAAAAAAAATCGATAACTTTGTTTTAAATTATCACATATTTATAGTTCAACCATTCGTTTTAAAGGTATTGACGAGACCTTTCGAAAGATACCGATCTTGAAAATTTACCCCCCCCCCCCCCTAATTAACTACTACTATTATCAATAATTCATATTAATTTCACAATCACAGGTTAAGAATAACTCTCATTATGTACATTTATACGAAATTTTGTACTACTTTTGTCCATGTTAAAAATTTAGAAAAAAACGATCACAGCGCCACCTGTTGAGCGATTGTTCCCCAAATCTAATCAGCCACAGTTTATGTCAGGGGCCAACTAAATACCAAGTCTGGTTAAATTTCGTTAAAAAAAAAAAAAAAAAAAAAAAAAAAAAAAAAACGATTTTTTTTTCTAAGTTTTTTTTTTGTTAAAAGTAAAAAAATCTATAACTTTGTTTTAAATTATCACAGATTTATAGTTCAACCATTCCTTTTAAAGGTATTGACGAGACCTTTCGAAAGATACCCATCTTGAAAATTTACTCCCCTCGAGGGGTGACTTCCCCCCCAGGGGGGGTGGCGAGGCTCCTACGCATACAAACTTTTTTTCCCAGTTGACTATCTCTATTATAAATAATTCTTGTAAATTTCATAATGATTACTAAAATATAATTCTCTTTATGCACATTTATACAAAATTTTGTCCTATATCACCATGTTAAAAATTTAGAAAAAGCGGGATGGCAACGCAACCTGTAAGACAATTTTTACCAAAAGTTGATAGGCACTAATTTATGTCAAGGTGCAACTACACACCAATTTGTATGAAATTCTGTATAGTAGTTCCTGAGATACAGTTGCCACAAAATTTTGTCACACACACACACACACACAGACAGACAGACAGACATTTTCTAAAAATGGTCAAATCGTGTTCTACAGCTCTCAAAACGTGTAAATCCATCAAAAACCCGAGGTCGAAAATTTTTACGAATCCAATACTTTCTCTATATTACATATAGAAGAAAGTAAAAAAATGTATAAATTTGTTTTCATTATTACTATTTTTTTTTTATTATTTATATATTTTTCTATTTAAGTGGATGATTCGATTTTACCATGTTTTTATTAACTGAATTTCTTGTTTGCTTGTCCAGTACAAATCTTGCAATCGACTTTTAACTAACTTCCCGACTAGCTAGACATTTTAAACTTTTAGAATAGCTGAGAACACAATGACAACACAATACCTCAAAGCCCGATTTTCAAATTTTTGATTAGTTTTCTTTTAATTAATTGAAATATGAAAATAATAACCTCCTAATAGCTTTAAAATTAGCCATTTAAATATTAGCTATAATTTAATTGTTGCCAAAAAAAAAAAAAAAAAAAAAAAAAAATTACGAGTTCATTTTCTTTTGACATAAAACATTTAATTAAACGCCATCACTAAAAAATTATAAAAAGTTAAATTATACATCTCACAAAAATTGACGTCATTATCACTTTAAAAATTTGATACACAATGATAAATTGCTAATATACACTCTATAACCAAAAAAAAAAAAAAAAAAATGACGCACCAAGAAGGAATTATCCAAATGGGACGAAAATTGGTAGATGTGATGTACATGTAGAGAAAAACAAATGATTACAGTTTCAGAAAATTTGGATGATTTAATCAAGAGAAATGGTGTCACAAAGTAAACAACTAAATAAAGCATTCCATTATTAAGGGAATATAAGAATAGGTGCAAAGATGAAACCATGGTACTGTTGAATAAGGTTACCTTTTCTTTGCATTTATCACGTTATTGGCAATTTTTTGTTCTGAACATACCGTATTTTAGTGAAGATAAGCCGCAGTCTATCTTTAAAAGAAGATCGATTTTGGTGGGACTGCTGCTTATCTACCAGTACGGGCTATCTAATGGTAAGGCCAAATTCCGTCGGCCATATTTCTTGAAACAGCCGACCTCCCCAGAAAACGGAAGTTTAGTATTCGTAGTTTCCCGAGCATTGATTCACACTTTCGCCACCGCCCACTGCGAAAAAGATTCGTGGCACGTCGGTTTCCGTTTGTATCCTCCTATTTTTTTTTTTTTAAATTATTTTTATTTGTAACTAATAATCTCTTATTTTGATTAATTTACATACACGCTGGAGTTCACCATATCGTTTCCTTGTTTTTGATTTTTTGCATCATATTTGCACACTGGCTTTGTTTTAACTTTCTCTTTATACAGTACCTTTTAAAATAATTTATTACTTTCACTTATAATTAATTATTTTTATAACTTTGTATATACGCCCTGATTCCGCAATCTTCCCCTTGCTTTTCATATTTGTTGCATTACAACTGCATAATGACATAATGCAGTTGTAATGCAACACATTTATACATAATTATTTTTTTAAATATATTATTTTCATTTAATAATTAATAATTTATTATTTCTATTAACTTACCTAGATGCCAGAAGACTCTTGCAAAAGCCGCGGCTTACCTTCCAGTGCGGTTTATCTAAGAGTATTGCAAGTGTATCTAAGAGCCATTGCAAGAATCCAAGTTACTAAGTATTTCGACAGTTTCCCAATAGTACATAATTTAAATGTTTATTTTCAAGATTATAATTTAGAGCATTGATTTTACCGTATGAAATAAAATATTTTAATTTATTTAAAGAGTTGAATTAAAAAAAAAAAAAATAAATAAAAATTTGAAACACTTGAAAAAGATATCTTGATAGTACAAAACAACAAAAATCCCATAGGATTACATAGGAAGGAAGAAAAGTTTGATCTAAATGATATGCAGCAGTAAGAGTTCTTGGTAGTCAGATTCCCCCTTTCTTCATTACCATGTAATCCAATGTGATTTTTGTTGTTTCATACTATCAAGACATCTCGTTTACAAATAAAGTTTTTCAAATTCTGTTTCTTGAACTCCTTTCTTTGAACATATAACCTATTATCTTAGGAAGCAATTTTTTTTTTTCGAGACTGATAATTATACCCTTAAGTTTGCTAGCTCAAATAAAATAATTAAATTTATTTATTTGTTTATTCTTTAATTACTCCCTAAGAAAAAAGGTAACATTGCTCGACAAGTGGAATTCAAAAAACTTTTTTTTTTTTAACGTGATATCCTCATAATGCAAGGCAAATCAGCAGCCGAGTGGTTTTGCGCTCAAAGCTGGTAGATGTGAGGTTCTCAGTTCGATCCCAGATTGCCCTAGTTAGCCTAGCCGTTTGGAGTTTTCAGTGGATTTCTTCTAAACTTGCGTAAATACAGGCTAGGAACCCTTAAAAAGACCCCCTCAGGCCTTGGACCCTAGTGCAGTCAATTGGTCTTAAAACCCAAACACACCAACACACAAAAAAGACTTTAAAAAGCAACATCTTTTAATAGAATAAATAAAACAAGACACACGAAAAATCTTTAGAAATAAATTTTTATTTTCAATTAAAAATTTAACAATAACAATAAAAAATCCATATTATAACTATGTGCACTTTTACAATTTCCTTTTAAATAAGAAAACAGAGAGAGAAAAGATTTGTAGTAACATTTAAATTAAATGTGTATATATAATAAAGTTCTAAATAAATAAACCAGCTTTAGACTGGTTTACCTAATAAAATTGAACTGATCTATTTTAACAAAAAATAGATAAAACTGATATAATTCAACACACACACACACACACACACATATATATAAACATGAATTTGATTTATTTAAACTTATATTAGTGTAAAAAATAAAAACAACATCTTATAAATATCAATATATTTACACAAATAAAAAAATATGCACATTTATATATATAAATATATAACCATATCACTCATCCATTGTATACTTCAAGAACTCCTATGCACAAATAGTAACCTAGAAAATAGTGAAAGAAAATAATATGATTAACACCATAATTTTTTGTACTATTTTTATTATAATTATAATTGGAAATTCAAATAATTTTTATTTGAAACTGTCTTGTTATTAAGAAAAATGACTCGTCAGTGTAAAAAATGAGGAGTACGGAAAAAAGGAGAAAATTAAAACACACAGCTACACAATAAATAATCTTTTCTTTTTTTTTCATCTCTCTCTCTCTCTCTCTTTTTTAAAAATCTGTTTCATAAAATTGTTAATAAATAAGAATAGCAAATACCGTAATACTTATCATCGTATCTATATGAATGAATATTTCATCATCGCCACAGCTTTAATAGCCTGATATCAATGAAGCTAATCTGCAATTTTTAGAACATTTCTTAGTGTTAACACCAGGATATCTGCTTCAATATTTTTTTCCCTTATAAAATTGTAGCATTTTTACAGATTAGATATGGACATTGGTATCTGGTTAACAACATAACGTCTGACATGCTTTTATTGTTATTATTTATTTATTTATTTATATTTTTTTTTAACTTTCTTCTACATGCATAAGAAGAAACTACAGTCGACTATGTGAAAACTGTGATTCTATAATCTGAAGCTCGTTTCCAAATGTAAATAATAAAAATCACAGTTAACAGTTAAATTTCAATTATTTTTCTTTAAAAAAAAAAAAAAAAAAAAAAAAAAAAATAACTGAACATTTTTTGGCATAGATTCAATCAAATTGCTTGAAATTGTATGAAAAATATCTATTTTCAGCAAATTTTTTATGGTAACAATTTGGAAAAAATCTATGACAAATTGCTTGAAAAATATCATAATATACAAGAATTTATATCCAATAATAGTCTACTACTATTATTATTATTATTATTATTATTTGAACTTTTATATTTAGTATGTTAAAGCTAGTTTTATGCATAAATAATCAAAATTTATGTATAATTAAAAACTTGAGGCTTAGAAACTTATAATAAGCATATTATATACAACTGTAAAAGTTCATAAATGGATATCAAGACAGATACATACATGAAAAATTAAGATGGCATGGTTTCTCCATCATATACATTAATTAAGGAATCCCAGGCACAATCAGATACCTACAAGAGAGATAAGACCCAAATGACATTTCTAGAACAAAGGTGGATTTATTATTTCATTGAAATGCTACCAGAAATCCTATACTTATTTAAAAATATGCATACCGTATATTTCCGAATATAAGCCGATCCGTATATAAGCCGAGAGTACATTTTTCCCTGCAGAAATTTGCCCAAAATTGCAAACCCGTGTATAAGCCGAATTGAAAAAATACTCTTTTTAATGTTCGAGTATATCGCCAAAATGGAGAAAATATTGCCAATCTATACAACCTTCAGGATAATCTGTCCAATGAAATTGCACGAAATGCATGCTTATCCAATAGAATTCCTTACCTTGCTTAGCCATAACGTAAAACGTTCGCAGTGTGTTCGCCAACGGCGATAGTTTTAACTCTGGCAACCCTATCAGAAGGGAGGCAAACACAGACGCGAACGCAAGTCCCGGCCCGGCAGCTGAAAACGATGGCTACCGTAATACCGGGCCGGGAGACCTAACCCTAACGTCGATGAAGCAATGCCGCCGCTGGATGTTTACATAAATAAGCCGTGTAAAGTCCGATTGCATCGATTTTTTTTAATGACGTATCTAAATTATTTTGTATATTTCTACTTTTCAGTATTTTTATCAGTGCTTCAAGGCAATCTTCAACAAAAATACTTCTATAAAAAAAAAAATGAAGCTTTGCCGCTTTTGCTAGTGTAAGCCTAGAAACATTTTAAACAGAGATGATTTAAATTTAATTGTATAAATTAAAAATATGATCGGGAGTCCTGTTTTTTTTCAAGTTTCTCTTATACTATTTCTGAATCAGACAGAGAATTTACTCTGTTCGTGCACTCTGCCGATGACTTCAGTTACCGGCAGGTCAAAAAGAAATGTAAACAAACGTGACTACATCGAGCGTTTCGTGAAATAAATTTAAAATTGCTAATTTAAGAGTTTTATATGTGATAATTATTTAAAAATAAGGTTTAATATAACTATTTTACTTTATATATACTTTTTAAGCTTAAAATATATGTATTCAATCATTGTTTCTGAAGTACGTTTTTTGCTAGAAATGTAGATCCGTATATAAGCCGACCATTATAATACAGCTTCTGAAAAATTTCCAAAAATTCTCGGCTTATACACGGAAATATACGGTATATTTATTTGGGCAAATCAAAAAGTTAGTTACACTTACTGCCAGTTTGAGACTTATTATAAATATATGACAGCAAGTCTGCAGATTTGACTTAAAAGATTCAAAAGGAAAGAAATTAACTCTTGATTGGGTGAATCAATCACAAAAAAAAAAAAAAAAAAAGTTCATTCATAGCCACAACAGATAGATTATTATTATTCTTACACCAGCATAATACATTAAAATGAAATGAAAAATGTTAAATTTTTTTACAGAAATGCTTCTTTTTGCTTAAAAATTTACAATTTATTTCTCTTGAACTTCATACATGTAAATAACTAATCCTTTTAAAGCAGTATTAAAGTCTTTTATAAGCTGTATATAAATAGCTGACATTATTAAAGTTTTAACTGTCATATACAGTAAACCCCCAATTATTTGTGAGTGGATTATCCACAGGTGCAGGAAAAGGTAGGACAAAGAAAGCATAAAGAACTAGTTTTTTTTTTTTTTTTTTTTTTTTTTTTCACAGTACAGTATGCTACTGTTTAATTTAGTGCAAAAATTAGCTCACAGATTATAGCTATGCTTCATTGTAATTCTAAGTATACACTTTTGTTCATTGTCTTAACATCCTTTCGTATATATATATATATATATATATATATATATATATATATGTGGAGGAAACACCTTGCTTTTCCTAACATTTGATTCTGAAACCAGCTTTGCACAGATCTATTTATCTCACTGCAGCCACGAGTGTAGAATCTTGACGGAATGACATAGCTGTGATGTCAAAAGGTCGCAATTTTCATCCCCTGCGTGCACATACTTCTGCGTGGAGTCTTGAAGCAGGTGCGCTGAGAGGACAGACAGCTGTTAGGATTTGACGGTGACAGAACCAAGTCTCGCTATGTTATTCACAACAGATGGTTGTAATAACGGGATGTTCTTAAAACTGCTAGACGAATACTCTCAATAGACGGAATGTTCAAAGCTTCTATATCTATAGACTGTGGTGACTGAAACTTTATGGAACTGACATTAAAAGATAATAAGTAACTATTAAAATACAAATGATCTGTTATGATTAGATCGTTTACAAGTGACTGTTTTGACTACGATAAGTTACGAGTGTGGCTCAGCTGCTTAGATATTGATTCTTTATACCATCTTGTACATAAATGTAATATAGTTATTTTTATTTAAATATTAAATAGTTAATAGTAATTGTGCATTAATTAATTATTAACAGCCACTTTAGTGCCCCACTACATATATATAAATAATAATGATGAACTATTAAGCATAGTAGAAGCCAAGCAACAGATACAAGATCACTGAAACACCAATGACCAATAAGATAAAAAAAAAAATTATCAGTGGATGAAATACACTAATGTAAAGAAACCAGATTTATTAATTAACAGCCTGCAAAACAAACGAATCAATAAAGTAACACAACAAATCTTAAATTAAAACCATAAACTTTATCAAAATTTATGAAAAAATAATTTAAGAAACATAAGATAGGAAGGAAGGAGGCAGGCGGCAAGACTTGTGACTTGCCTGTGGGGTTAAACTAGTATAATACAAATTTTTTTACAGTACTGTGAACATTTGCACTGTTTGCATTACATTTTACACACAAGCAAATTTTGGAGCTAGAAGGTTTTTTATTTCATTATTTATTCCTCATTTTAAATCTTTTTGCAGATTATCTGCAATTTGCATTATCTATGGAACCTGTCCCCGTGCGACTCAATTCTGCAGATAATCGGGAGTTTACTAATTTATTTTGCTATGATATTTAAAGTCAACTAAATAATGTAAAATCTGCTGAAGAATTAATGAAATAATATTAGTAAATAATACATACTTGCCAACCAATTTTAATAAAAAAAGGGAAGATTTTTTTTTTTAATCCCCCCCCCCTCTTTGACGTAATAAACAATATAGTTTTACAATTTTAATATTTAGAAGCAATCTATAAAAATGTTTTACTATAAATTGATTATACTAAATATATAAAAGTTTTAAATAAAGTTATTCCTCTTCAACATATAAATATCTACAAAACAGAATCTGTAAAAAATTTATTTAACAATAGACAAAAAACTTAGTTAAGTTAAAGTATAACTGATTTTTTAAATAAATAGAATATGATTTTTGTGTTTGTACATTAATCATACATATAAAAAAAGGTAGCAGTAGCTAATTATCAGTTTCAAACGTGCATAAAACCAACTGAGTATCAATTTTCTTAAATTGATTTGGAAAAAATTTTCCTACCTAAAAAAAATTATTGTTCATTTTTTTCCCCATGTTTACATATTTGGTATAAATATGACATACAAGTATTTAATTTAATTGAGGAAAAATAAACAGATTCATTAAATTCAGCAATAAAGATCTAAAAATAATTACATATGTGAGAAATATTGAGCACTTCCATTGCTTTATTGTTTCTAGAATTGATCATTGATAACAATCAGGGGAAGGGGGGGGGATACAAAAATAATTACAGAGTAAGAAATATTAAACTCTTTCAACTCTACTCCTAGAATCTAATGAAATAAGTTTAAAATTAATATTATCATTTATGTTGCAGATGGATAAAGATTAGGAAACAAAAGACTTCTGCAGAACATTTGACTGCTGATCACTAGTTGGAGATAAATGAAAAGGGCGGGGGGGCAAAAAATAATTACATCAGCAAAAAATATTTAACAGTTCTATTTCTTTACATGTTCTAGAATCTCATAAAGCAAGTTTGAAATGAATATTGACATTTATATTATGGATGCAGAAAGATTGGGAATTAGGAGTTTTTGTAGAACATTTGGGTTTTCTTTTTAAAACAAACGATGTCCGCGACTTTTTTAAAAACGGAAGATTTCATCATCTGTCTGGAAGACCGGAAGATACATTAAAAAACCGGAAGTCTTCCGGGAAAACCGGAAAAGTTGGCAAGTATGATAATACAAAAATAAAAGCGAGAGAATTGTACAAAAATACTTATGATATTATGTTAATACAATCATATAAGGGAATATAAAATACCTCAAAGGCTTTTGCAGGATTAAAATCTACACCATACACAAATTCAGTATGTGAATTATGTATCTCATCAGCCTGAGGTCTAGACCAATCCCAGAGTCTAAAATTAAAACAAGAAATTTACCTTTCAGCAGGCATGAGAGTGCAGAAAATTAAAAAATGAGGAAACACGCGTGTTCATAAAATTAATTTTAAAAGAAAAATAATGCGTGCAGGGAAATCTATACAAATGTACATTCATAAAATTTATTTCAAATGAAAAATAATGCAAACAGGAAAAAACTATACAAAATATTTTAAAAGTGACAAATTAAACTAAAAGAATAATGCACATCAACACAATAAAACATGTGTTTAAAAAAACAAAACGTTAGCTAGCAATCAACATTTAATCATTGGCTGGTGGTGGAAAATGGGAAAGAAGGGAGGGGGGGGGGGGGTAAAAAGTAGTTCATGAGAGAAATATTAAACACAATTCTCCTTCTTTATGGGTTCTAGAATATCATAAAGTAAGTTTAAAATTAATATTGTGGATGGATAAATATTCAAAAGCAAAAGGCTTCTCGCAGAATGTTTGATCGGCAATGGTTAGAGATGAAAAAGGGGGGAGGGGAGGACAAAAAAATTTACATGAATGGGAAATATTGAATAATTCTGCTCTTTTATATATTATAGAATCTGATAAAGCATGTTTAAAATGAATATTGACATTTATATTTTGGATGGAAAACGACTGAGAATCCAAAGTTTTTCGTGGAGCGTTTGAACACTGATCATTATTGGAGTTTGATTTTAACAAAATAAAAAATCGCGGAATTAACGAAAATCGCAAAAAAGCGGAAAATCGCGGATCCGCGGAAAATTCTCATGCCTGCCTTTGAGTATCTTTAATGAAATTTGTTTACATTAATTTACCTGAGCTACACATATTACATAATACATAATTTACCTGACTTACAATAATTATACAAATAAAATTTCACTATTGTAAATTATCCATTTGGAATAATTTTAAGACTTAAAAAACATAATATGAGATGAAAATAGGATACACTTATAGTAATGGACTATGGAAAAATACAGAATTTTCGTTAGTTCAGGATATAAACCTTATATCATAAAATTAATCATATATATTTCTTATTAGTACAATAAATATATAGATAAGTGTTTAAGTATAGGCAGTAAATTTTGGCAAAGATCTTTAAAATTATGAAAGTAGAAGATTTTAATATATTATAATAATCATAAAAGCAGAAAAGTTGGGATTCTTTTTCATAAGTTTATAACTCGGATTTACAGATATATACATACAAAATCATTATTTAAAAACTCCATTAACACATTTGTGACTACTGACGTGAATTCACATCATTTTAACTTTTATAGCTAGTGGCCGCTGAAGTAAATTCACGTCTTTTAAGATTCTGTTCTTGGTTACCACTGACGTGAATTCATGTCATTTAAAGAATTTCTATGGAAACAACAATTTAGTATTATTTCGATAGTATTATTAGGGTATTAAGTCTTAAATAGTATTATAGGTTCATTCTAATTATCTAATATGACTAATCTTTATGTCCAGCTTCAGATAATTACAAGAGTAACATTTCAAAACACTATACCTAATTTTTATCCATGTTTAAACATCAAACGTTTGAAGCAACTAGCTTGAATTCATTTCAATATTCCTCGGCAATCAGTTTTAGAAAAGGGAACAGTATGCCGGTCACGAAAGTGTTAAAATTGAACATTAAAATTAATAAAATTTATTATTTATCTTTTGCCTATATGTTTAAAGAGGCTTTATTTCATTTATGCACTATCTCCTTAGAAATATTTTTTTCTCCATATATTCCTGAAAATATTGTAGAATTTTCAGATTTTTAGCAAAATTCAACAGACCAGCACAAATAACCAAAGTTCAGTAAAGTTGGCAGGTATACATCATTATTGAAAATTATATTTATGAAATAATTACGTAACTTAAGACTACAGTTTGACATAATAATAACAAGAACCTAAAAATAATAATTTAAGAAAACACAAGAAAATAAATTACCGTGTAGTAAAATCATAACTCACAGAAACAAGTTTCCCTCTTTCATTAGGAGCAAACTATAAAAAAAAGAAAAAGAAAAAAAAAATATTTTTTAGAAAAAGAAATAAAAGATAGTATGAAATATGTAAATATTGATATTTTACTTTTAGTCGCCGAACAGCATATTCATGGCCAACAAGAACAAATGCAGGATTTTTCATAAGTCTGATGTCCCAACCAATGATTTTACCATCAGCTATACCAACTGCTAGGATTTCCTGTCATAAAATAATTAGACTTTAAAAAGACTAAAAAAAAAATTAAAAAAAAAAAAAAAAAAAAGATCGATATACTTATGTACAATTTATTTTAAGTTTCACATAAATTAACATTAAAGCATAATTAAAAAATGAGTTTAATATTAGGTAGCAGGATTCATTCTTATAATAACAATAAAGTTCTTATAATGTTTATAAGGGCTAGAGTCACCAAAATCTATACAGTTTATATTTTATATATTTAGATAAAAACAAAAATGTTTGCACATTCATTCAAGGTATAATACAAAAAATAGCGACAACGGAAAATCACTGTCTGAAAAAAATAGTACAACCTGTCATACAAAAAAAAACTATAAGTGTTAGATTTACCAAAATCTATAGAGATCGTGTGACAATGATCTATGATATGTATATAAATTTTCAGTTCATTTGAATAAGGTGTTTAGACACTATCACACTTTAAATAATTTGAGCCTATAGACCATAATGATAAAGAATTTTTCTTTGTGTCCCTGTAAAAAAAAAAATTCAAGTGTTAGATTCACCAAAATCAAAAGGGTTCATGCTTACAACATGTGTACCAACTTTCAGCTCATTCGAACAAAGCGTTTAGACGCTATCATTTTCACTCACACACATTATACACAAACATTACTGTAAAAATAGCAAATATAAACTCAGTGGACCTCAAAATGTATAGATACATCAAAATCTCAAAGTTGAATTTTTGTCATGATTACAATACTTTCCTTACATAGTATGTTCGGAAAGTAATAAATAAATAAATAAAATGGCATTTTCTTGACAAAGCCAAACCTCAAGGAATTTTAAAATGAAGTTGATAATCATTTACATATTATTGCATAGGTGCCAAAAGTCTCCCATTTCTCAAGGGAGCCTTAATGCCAGAAATTTTTAATAATTGTTTTCAGTTTGTTTAATCATTAAAAATATATATGACACACTCCTTTGAAAAAATAGTCGTGATAAATCTGACTAAAAAATTAGAAAGGTTGGTAGCTATGTTGTCACCAGTTACTTTAAAATCCCAATTAAATTAGAATGCATATTAATTATAAAAATGTGTCTTTTATTTAAGTATACAGTAGAACCTCGTTACAGTGTTTCCACTATGGTAGCATTTTTCGTGAAATGCTAAAAGACTTATCCAAAATGCAAAAATAAAATAACATGTTTTTGCTTAAGCATCTTACTAAACACAAATTGAAAAAAAAAAAAAAAAAAAAAAAAAATCTTCGGTGAAAATATTATAATGAATCTTTCATGGGAAAAAAATCGCAACATTGATCAAGAAAAATCCATCAGTTCATGCATATAAGGAAAATCAAACGCTGAACACTGAACTATGCATAAGAATCGCATACAGGAAATCAATTTGTAAATAAACATGAGGCATTTGTAAAGTCTAATATGAAAGAAAGAAAAATTATAAATTGTAAACCAAAAAACTTTAAATAGTAATAAACAAATTCCACTTATATTAATTTCTTTTTATTTTTGTAAGTTATGTTTTTATTTTCAGATACAGTATAAGCTTAATGTAGTTTTACATGCTATAGTGATAATTATATCTCCAGAAAAAGAATATAAGTCGTATCCAAGATGTTCATATTGCTTTAAAAAAGTTTACAATATAAAGTAATAATCTAAAAAGTTTAATATTTTAATTTTTCATGTGTGCCAATAAATGTGTTAAAATATATGCTTGTACTATATTTGAATTGATCTGGTTACAGTGGCAAGTACAACTATTAATTACTTTTTTGTTTTTCATTTCAAATTAAAAAAAAAAAAAAAAATTACCTTCTGTGTATAACTCTTTAAAGACCTGATTAAAAACTTTTAAGTTTTATTTACAAATGAAAATCAAACACATTGATTCATTTAGAATAATGTGTAAACTAATATTCATCTTTATGTAGGGTGCAATCGGGGTACCTGAGTAAGATTTATTCTGTTATTTATTTTTATTACATGTGTACTCATATGTAAATATAATCTCAGTGTACATATTTTCATCTTCATGTGTGGTATTATATTAAAAGAAAAGAGTAAAGAGAGAATTTCTGTTCTCAAGTATCTACAGCAGTTATATCACAGCGCCTTTGCCGGAAAAACATTAAATTTAATACAATAAACGACCAAAATGGAATACAGAAACAATATTAACAAATCAGAACAAGAATTATGAATAATAAAATGTAAAACCGTATATCCTAACCCCCAGTAGCAGAAATTTTTCTGCCAATCTGCGACAACTATTTGAGCATTAGAAAATAATCTGCAGCATAATTTCACAATAAGTTACAGAAAAAAAAAAATTACTAGATTCAGTATATTTTTATCACAAGTTTGCATTTATCTAATGCTATTAACCTGTTAGATATGTCAAAGCATTGTAGTTATAAAATTTCGATTACATAGAGCTAGGTAAAGAATTGGCATTTACCACATTATCCTTCATTTTGTATAAAAACTATCTTTGTTTATGACTTTGTCGTACTGACTCTAGTAAAATACTTGTAGTAAGAGACTCTAAACATTGAAATTAATTCAGCTTTCTAAAATTTTCTGGTTCCTGTGTAACCAGATGGGCGGATATTAAGACGTATAAACTTTCTTTTAACAATTACAGCTTGTTTGTCATTGCCATCTCTACATCTTAATTGCATTTTGCTCACCATCTAAATGTCTGAGCTCCAACTTTTACAGAAATCTTTCGATACTGGAATTGAAACTGCAATTTTAAGTAACTTAATAAGCAAACAGGTATTTTCTTTGACAGCTTACTAAAAGACTTTTCATAAAAAACCTGTGATCCTTTCAGATCCACTTTCTTCTTCCATAGTGCTAGCGATTCATTTACAAATTGACAATTATGCTGTGGATGCAAAAAGATTGAAAATCGCTATCTTTCGTGCCAAAATCGAGAGGTTTAGGAATTTCTGCATAATGCTGATTTGGAAATAATCTGCAGACTTAAAAAAAAATCTGCGACGCACGTCGCGCGTCTCGCATTTTCTGCTATGGGGTCCTAACCAGATAAACCGTCCTAATCTGTTCTTGTTTCTGCAAACTGAACTGTTTTGTTTTTCTCAAACAGCGTATTGTTATTTTTTCTTTACCTTTACTTAATGTGGTTTGATGACAAGGTGATCAGAAACTAGTCAATAAAAGTTAATATTGTCTCTGTATTCCGTATTGGTCATTTATTCTGTGTTAAATTTAATGTTTTTCCAGAAAAGGCGTGCTCTGGCGGACATTTCGGAACTATTTTTTATTATTTGTTTTTGAAATTACATGAGCGTATCTCATGTATAGTCTATATACCAAATTTCGTTGCATTCCGTTCACCCGTTTGCGCTGTAGGATGCTGTTTATAGGGGAAATTTAGTTATAAGCACCCTGTATATATATATAACAATTTATTTCAAAATGTCATTAAAAGAAATATCCAAATAAACAAAACATAAAGATATCTAAATTTGACAATTTTATGACATTGGGGGAGTGGTGATGCCCTACAATTAAAAAAGTATTTAGGGTTGTTAATAAATTTAAAAGATGATTTCAGATTATTTGAAGAACTTTTTAGCCATATTAATCTTTCAAAATTATCAATCTTAGTTAAAAATTTCAAGTGGCTATCCCATATGATTCTTAGAATACCAAATTCAAATTTCTTTAATTTATATTTTTTAAGTTATGCTGATAACAAACGCAAAAATCGACCTTAAAAACTCAATACCCATATTCAGAAAAGCTCAAAACATATAATTATATTATAGCAAAAAACTCATCGTCAAAAAATTGGATTCCGAAACAATATTTTGTCTACCATGTAAATAAGAGAAAGTAATAGTCCTTAACAATTTTTCCAGACATAGTATAATTTGCTACAGCACTTTCATTGATTACATACAACAGAAAAGAATGTATTCATTTAATTTTGTATATCCCTGTATACTGCTATAAATTGCACTGTACTATGTACTTTATGTACCATTTCTCTTAATGTACCTAGCACATTAAGAGAAATGCATAACATCATTTGAAACTGACTACAAGAAATTTCCAGATATAGTTTTTAAAAAACTCTTAATTCTTTTGGGTGGCTTTGTTAAACAAATGGTGAATGCTTTTCATTACATAATTAACATGAAACATGCATATGAGTTTATAATAAATGTATGTTTATTTTATATTTTTTTAAGTGTAATCTAAATTTATTAAAATGTTCCAACAAGAAATTTTGCTCACATAATACTATATTCGAATAATTTTGAATCTCCCTGTACACAAATTATTTGTCCAATTTTAATAAAAAATACTAAATAATATCTCCATATCCTACAGATTTAGAAGATGAAGTTTGGACATCCTGCTAATATTTGACTTGAAGTTTTACTGATAACAGTCACACAAATTGACTGCTGAAAATCGGAATTTCAGATTCAGGGAACCTCAAACATTTAAATATTTCAAAAACTCAGTTTTGAAAATTTGACCCCAAAACAATAGTTTCTCTACCAAAATGGATGAGAGAATGTGAGAGCCAAATGGTGAGCGTGGAATACCAAATAACGAAAGACAAAAACTCAAATGGGCATATATTCCAATTCATTCAAAGTCAGGTTTGCAAATTAAGAGATCATGCAAAATTGCACATTATAAATAAGACATTAATTCAAAAATTAAAAAAAAACATACTTTTATTTCAAAATGAAGATTTTAATTCAATGGATGTGGATAATATGCATGTATGTAAAACTTCAGTTCAACCAAATAATAGAAAGTGAGTTAAAATTCAGAAACAAATTTTCAACTGGAGTTAGCGGCCCAAGAACCCCCTCCATCCAAAGTCTGTTACTGCTTCAGCATTTATTAGTATGCAAAATTTTAGTTCAATCGAACAGTAAAAAGTAAGTTAAAATTCAAAAAGAAGTTTTGAACTGCAGTTGGGAGCCCAGGACATTCAGTACTAAGTCTGGTACTGTTTAATATAAAAAGTATTGTCATTGATATCATACATGTATGCATAATTTCAGCTCAATCGGATGATAGGAAGTGAGTGAAAGTTTAATTCACCAACATTCTATCTTAAATAAAAGCATGCAAAAATAGGACCAGGTACTAAAAATGAGAATTAACTATGGACCTGATTAATATATTTAGCGATGAATTTAAAAATTACTTCATTAGTTTTCATCCAATCACAGCATAAAACTTCTGCACCATGAGGATATGTTCCACTAGGTTGGTCAGGATGTCTCACATCCCATAATTTCAAAGTACCATCAGCTGCAAAACAAAATAAATAATACAAATATATTTTTTATTTATAAGTTGATTCAGAGATGAATTTAGGCTTTAATCCATGAATCCAAGAAAGCACTACAGAGCTAGCGTTTAGAAGTAATAAGCACAAAACTTTGAATAAACACCATAAGATGCAAGAACTTGCAACAATTGTTTCAGGTGAAAAGAAAACATGACATTTCGTCAGGCACAAGTGCTGCAATGCAAACAAGGTGCATTGCTGCTTTCTTTGCATTGCAGCAATCGTGCCTGCTTTATTCACTTGATGAAGGGTCATGTTTTCTTTCCACCCAAAACAATTGTTGCAAGTTTTTACATTTTCTGGTGTTTATTCAAAGTTTTGTACTTATTATTTAACCCCTGAAGGGCCTGATTCTGAAAATGCCAAAATTTTAAATCAACTAAAATTGCAAATGAGACTAATTTGTAAGGCAATTAAAATTGAAAATCAATTGGAATTTTCGTTGACTAGAATACTTCGTAATTTCTTTCACATATTCTGTATTTTTCATACTGGTTTAAAATACATCTGGAATACTAGTGCTGCCATGCTGTATTTGTATCACCCAGACAGTGATCATATGCAACCACTGGATGTTGTATTTATGATAAGGCCATTAAGGTGAGTCTGGACTGAGAGAAGCAAAAATTTTTTAAGCCTATTAAAATTTGATATAATTTTGAAAATAAATCAAATAGGGGGGGGGGAAAGCAAAAAATTCAGATTAATTAGGTTTTTAATCAAGGATACAAATAAATTGCAAAGATTGCCATGAAATAATGTCATATGTCAAGGATCTTTTCATTTCACGGGAAAAAAAAATGTTAAAATAAATAAATATGTTATGATTTAAAAATTTAAAATATCAAATGAAAAGCTGTAAAGAAAATAGACTGAAACATGGGAATTTATTTATTAATGAAACTAAATTATTTCTATACTGTTTAGCAAAAATATAAATACGAAGTCTGTTTGTTGTGCAGCAATTAAATAAAAATTTTAACTCAGTCAATCTAATCTTATCTTTGTGAGATAAACTGAATAAAGTAATTAAATTTCCTTGATCACATTGGACTAATTTATTTTTAAATTATATGCTGATTATTAGGTAATCTATGGCATGCCATAGTTTCAGTAAGTATTCTCAAATTTAGGGATTTTTTTTTTTTTTTTTATTCAATAATCACCAATAATTCTGAGGAGTGATATTTGATATACAAAATAGAAGTGATTAGGCAATTGTTACAATTAAAACTTAGTGGTGACATTTGTTTTTACTAAGTCATAATAAATGAGGCTTTTTTTTTTTTTTTTTTTTTTGACTACCAAATCTTTACTGCTGGCATAAATCCTACTACCAGTTAAAAGAAAAAAAAAGTCTGTTCTAACATTTCATGCATGCAGTTTTATAACACAATAACCAAAATAATGACTAAGTTTTAAAGGGCATAGTATTAATTTTAATTGGCAGCTTGATTTTGATTGACAGCTGGCCAGAACCACAGATATGTCAATGAAGAATTTGTATATATGTGGAAATTACAATTAAATACATGTTATACTTACAGGGTTGCCACTCAAATATGAGAATGAAATTCCCTGACTTTTCCAGGTTTTCCAGAAATGTTTTAAGAAAATTCCAGTCTAGCCATACATTGTGCATTGGCTGTGTTGAAGGCAAAATAATTACGGTACCACTTGAAAACATTAAAATTACATATTAGGCACTTTGACCTAAGGAGAGATTGCCTTCCATTGGGGTCCTTATAAGAGGTCTTATTTTAAAAAAATGGCAGAAGCTAACAAAAACACAAGAAAAATGACTCTACGTTGCAGGAAAAATTATTTTTTGGGGGGCAATTATTGTATGAAATTCCCTGATTTTTCCAGATTCTGCCTAAAATATTCAAATTCCCTGACTTTCATGGTCAATTTTCAAATTCCCTGACTATTCCAGGTTCTCCAGGTAGTGTGGCAACCCTGTACTTAGCTTGTAAGCAGGCCTGAAAAACTCCCCTCACCATTCACTGTGTGGTGAAAAAAATTAAATAAAATGGTGAATTGCAATCACTTTTAGCAATTAGCTGCAATTAATTATTTTTTTTAATCAATTGTATATTTTGGTAATTGGCTACAAAAACATGGTATTTTGTTGATAAGTTACAAAAAAGCAGAAATTTTCTTGTATGACTACAAAAAATGGCAATCTCTGGTATCTATCTAGCAAAAAATTGACCATACAAATCTGTAATCTTAAAATGGATTCATCACAAAATCAGCAAAATTAAGACAAACACTTCATAAAAATTGGCAAATTTAAAAGACACTTCACAAACATGGGATAATTTTTAGTAAAATTTCTTAAAGAACTCAATGAGAAAATTATTTATTTCGGTCAGGTGAAACATTCCCAAAAGAATGGCTAGTAACACGGATCTCCGCTGGCCATTAACAAGTAATTTAAAATTTCAACATTTGGATCTAGTATTTTGAAGATAGGTTAAATTAAAAACTTGGCAATGTCATAGTTTTTTGCATTATAAAATATGTGAGGAAAAGTGTACACAGGAATAATATGAGATTCAATGTTGGTTGAGAGATTTAAATACAGAATTTAATATTTTTTAATAATTTATGTATAGATATAACAGAAAAGTAATTTAAAATCAAATTGTTATATACCAGATACAGATGAAAAAACTGAGGAACAGTGGGGTGAAAATCTGGCTTCATTTACTTGATCAACATGATCTGTAAAGGACCCTATTTCTTTTGCAGCAAATGGATCCCACTAAACATAAGAAAAAAGATAATTCAAATGAATTTATGTGAACATTCTACCAAATGTTAAGATGTTAAAAATATAGTTTTAGAAAAATAAATAAAAAAATATTAAATAAAATTAAAACTAGTTGTTGTGGCTGCCACACGACTTTCTTCTATATTTTCTGAAACAAATTCACTCAGTAAAAATAATTTATTAAAATTATTAATAATAAAAAAAAAAAAAAAAAATTAAAAATGAAAAAAAATTATAACTTTATTTTAAATTATCGCAGATCGATGGTTCAACCATTCATTTTAAAGGCATTAGCGAGCTCTTTTGAAAGACACCCATCATGGAAATTTACTCCTCTCAAGGGGGAACTCCTGCATACACAATTTTTTTTCCCATTTAACTATCTCTATTACAAATAATTCTCTTTATGCACATTTATACAAAATTTTGTCCTACCACCATGTTGAAAATTTAGAAAAAGCGGGATGGCAACGAAAGCTGTCGGACAATTTTTACCAAAAGTTCATATGCACTAATTTATGTCAATGTGTAACTACATACCAATTTGTATGAATTTCTGTGCAGTAGTGCCTGAGATACAGTCGCCACAAAATTTTGTCACACACACAGAGACAGACGGACATTTTCTAAAAATGGTCAAATCGTGTTCTACAGCCCTCAAAACATGTAAATCCATCAAAAACCCGAGGTCGAAAATTTTTACGAATCCAATACTTTCTTCTATTGAATATAGAAGAAAGTAAAAATAGAACTCTTATTTTTGATCAAGCTAAGGTTAAAACCTTGAACCTTTGGAATAGCTCAAAACATTCTATTAACCGAGCCATTTTGATAATACAGTAAAACACAGTTTATGCATCTTTTAAGGGACTGACATAAAAGAACTTAAATGAAAAGATGTATAATCGAAATTAAAAAATATAAAACCTTGATTGTATTTTCCAGTAATAACACCATGTCGTTAAACAAGATTTTTCCTGTTTGGAAACAGAAATGTGGCCAATAACTGGATGTGGCTTGTAAATAGTCCCAAAGTTACAGCTCATTATTTGAATCCCCATATCATTCGACATGCCTGCATCTCGTTCAGCAGATTTTGCTGGTGTAAAATCTGTCCCTATAGTTATAACAGGGAACAAGAAAAACAGCTATATCATGGTGCTTTCATGTCCTCAGGCATAAATTACCTCCGATTGTTATACAACAATCCCTAAGGGAATAGTAGTGCTCGCAAATCAAAAAGGCTGAATGAACCAGGACGTTAAATTAAATTATGTTCATTCAAGAGGACATAATCTAATGTGATTTTTGATGCATAAACTGTTAGCCCTGATAAGCCTGTTCTCGAGAAATTTATATTTAAGTTTTAGTAAAAATGTAGCAACGAGAAGGAGTGGGAGGAGTTTCGTCAAAACTTGCCAGAACCATGAATTTTACAAATTTTTAGAGTATTTTAATGAATTTTCAGATATTACATCTTCACTGAATATGTCTCAATGCTGAAATGGGCAACTGATTATTGCATCAAAGAACACATTTGCCCATGCTCTTTCCATTTATGCTTGTTTTGGATTTCATTCATTATTTCAGTAAGGTGTGGTGTTATCGATTCAGGCATGGTTGCACTGATTATTAGAGAACTTTCAGAATTTATAACTCAACGAGGGCTATTGTTTTATGCATCAAAAAACATATTAATACATGCTCTTTCGATTAATGCTTGTTTGGATTTTATTTATGATTGCAGTATGGGATGGTTTCCTGGTAAGTATATGTTAACCATAGATTCATATAAAATTTCCGACAGAAAAACAATCTTAAAAAATCAAAATTAATTTCATATATTACACAAGTAAACAGATAATCATAAATGTGAACTATCAATTCTTAAATAATTTTAACTTTTAAAGCAGGAGTTCTTAAGAAAGTCCTTACCAATTTCACTGTACCATCCCAAGAAGCAGAGAGTATAAAAGGATATATGTTCTTTGGATCCCAATCAACAGAATAGACCTTAAAATAATTTTTTTCACTGAATTACATTTTACACTTATATTTTAAAATACAAAATAAATGTTATTATAATCATGACTAGTGTCAATAAAAATTTACAATTATAATGGATAACAGAATTAAGACTCTAAAGCATTATAATACAAATTGTAACAGGATTGATGTTATATTCATTTTTCCTTAGTTGCTTATTTTTTACACAAAATTTTAAGACTTACATAATTTCCCTTTTAAGTAAAAAAAAAACACAACTTTTTATAATAATTAAGTTAAATACCTTAGTTATGCTTCATTATTCGATGGCAGAAAAGCCTTTTCGCAGGAGGATCCTCCGCTTCATTCGTGCCGACTGCTTGTAGTGGATTGTGACTGTTGACATCTCGGTCTTTGTCTTTATTTACAAAAGATGGCGCCACACTCTGTCAATTTCGGCTGATTCATGGTCATTAATTACGTTTTGCGCCATCGAATAATGAAGCATAACTAAGGTATTTAACTTAATTAATTATGAATAAGCTTTGTTTTAAAGTGTTTTTGTAAACAACTTTTTACTTTATAGAGAAATCTTATGAAAATCTTACAAATATAAGCAGGGCTGATTGCAACCCTGCTTTAAATATCCTGAAATTACCCGAAAAGAAAAAAAGGCGAGGGTGTGATTAAATTTTTTAGTTCTTCATCATACTATAGGTACGGGGAACTTAAAGGGCAGTTTTTGATGCTTAAGGACACATTTAACATTTAAAATCCAGTCACAGAAAGTTTTAAATTTTAACTTTAATTTTGCTTGTTACGAATGTATGAATAAATGCTGATCATTATATACAGTACTTTCATTTATATTTATAGCATATCTTCAGTTTAAAGGCTATTTTCAACAAAAGGCATAGGGTGACTAAAAGTAGAACTTTTTCAAATTCTCTGACTTTTAAACAACTAATTTTCATCATTTTCCCTGATTTATGCTTTTTTTCTGAAAACATTTCATAAGATTTGTGAATAATTTAGCAATTTTCAAAAACAAGCTGTCAAATATGGCTTATTTCGACAAAATTTGTCAAAATTTCTTGACTTTACAAGATATTTCCTGATGTTTCCATGATTCCCTGACTAGTGACCAACCTGAAGGCAGTAAGGGTGTAATTTTTTTTTTTGGATGAGGGGCAAAAAGGGTGTTATTTTTCAACCATAGGGCAGGCAGAATGCAGTACCCTCTTGAAACTGTCTGGGGAAAATTTTGCATTAACATTTTCTAGGGCTTGAAAATTGTATTGCCCGACTTACTCAGGGTTGCCACTCAAATATGAGAATGAAATTCCCTGACTTTTCCAGGTTTTCCAAACGTGTTTTAAGAAAATTTCAGTCTAGCCATACATTGTGCATTGGCTGTGTTGAGGGCAAAATAATTATGGTACCACTTGAAAATACAAAAGTTACATATTACTTTGACCTAAGGAGAGATTGCCCTCCATGGGGGTTCATCTAAGAGGTCTTGTTTAAAAAAAATGGCAGAAGCTAACGAAAAAAAAAAAAAACACGAAAAATGACTCTACGTTGCAGGATTTTTTTTTTTTTTTTTTGGGGGGGGGGGGGCAATTATTGTATGAAATTCCCTGTCTTTTCTAGATTCTGCCTAAAATATTCAAATTCTCTGACTTTTTCCTGACTTTCATGGTCAATTTTCAAATTCCCTGACTATTCCAGGTTCTCCAGGTAGCGTGGCAACCCTGCTTATTGGGGTATATAAAAATTCATAACGAGCATGTATCTTTTTCTCTTACATACCCAGTCATGCAAATATTTAATCAAAAACACCTATCCAAAAATAAAGTGTTTTAATCTAGTGCCTTGTTTTTGACTTTTACTTAAATTAAAATAATGTCAATATAGGAATAATGTTGTTAAATACTTTTATAACTTTTTGTACTAGATAACTGAATGTTTTTTATTAATATTTATTTGAATAAGGTATTTGGGCATGTATTCTCTAGACTAATATGCTCTGTAAGGCATGTAAAAATTTTGATATTTTTCAAAGCCTGGTACATTTGTAATAACCACATGCCAGTGATTAATTGTCATTAGGGGATGAAATGAAGTGAAGTGACTTATGAATTAACACATTTTTTTTAGAATCAGAACCATAGTTTAGTGTTTCATTTATGACAACCTATGTTGATCCCACAGTAATTATTTGTTAACCTACACTCATGACAATATGTTGTTAAAGTATCAGCAAACTTTAATATTTAGAAGTCATGTTAAGAACATATATTATTCAAAAAATAGAGTGAATGATCAAATAGTAAATAAAAATTATGAGCAAACAAAAGTAAATAAATACAATAAAATAATGCAATATGCATATGATTAAATACAAAAATTCTCTATGAATTAAAGATTAAAAAACTCACTTTACCTCTTGCTTGTGAATTTTATAAAAGGCAACTGGCTTCTGAAAAGAAGTAAAAGAGAAGAAAAAAAAAAAAAAAAAAAATTAGAAAAAAGTCAAATATCTACTATACATATTCATACAACTTGACTGATTAATATTAATCTTTTTAACATTACAAATTATCCAGATATTGATGTTATCATAATTGATTTTAAAGCAGAGAAATAACTTTAATTACAGCGGAAAACCAAGTCTTTTTTATAAATAGAAAAAAAAATCTGTTTCACCTTTACCAACAAAAGACACTACACCACTTCATAATAGTTAACTTTATATCTGCCCAGCTGTTTCATGTTCATAGATATTGGTTTGCTTATGTGCTTTTCTTAGTTTATACAGTAGAGAGCCAGAAATCCGCCGACCTAAAATCCGCCAAAGTCCGAAATCCGCACAGCTTGTCAGATATAAACAATGAAATTCACTATTAATAATTTACAAAACTGCAAATCAGAATTTTTGAAAAAGATCATGAATACAGATTTTAAGTTTGCATTTTATGATAACAAAAAACAAAAACAAAGTAATAATAATATGAAAATGTTTATTATAATGACGATATTAATCAGGTTAATAATAACAGACTAATTTTTACTTTCCGAACACTATAGTGAGGAAAGTATTGTAATCATGTCAAAAATCCGAATTCGAGATTTTGATGTTTCTATACGTTTCGAGGTCCAACGAGTCCATTTTCACTATTTTTACGATGATGTATGTATGTGTGTGAGTATGTATGTGTGTATGTGTGTGTGTATGTATGTGTGTATGTATGTGTGTATGTCTGTGAGTGAACACGCTAGCGTCTCAACGCTTTGTTCGAATAAGCTGAACGTTGGTACGTATATTGTAAGTCACCATAGTACGAACCCTATAGATTTTGGTGAATCTAGCACTTATAGTTTTTTTACAGGGACACAAAGAAAAATTCTTTATCATTATGGCCAAGGGACCAAAATCTTAAAAGTGCGATAGCATCTAAACGCCTTATGCAATTGAGCAAAAACTTTATACACATATTATAGGTCACAGATACTCAATCTGTATAGATTTTGGAGAATCTAGCACTTATAGTTTTTTTACAGGGACACAAAGAAAAATTCTTTGCCAAATTTTTAAAAGTGTGATAGCGCCTTAGTAATCTCAGCAAAGAATTTGTACACATGTTATAGGTCACATTTGAACTAACTGTATAGATTTTGGTGAATCTAGCACTTACAGTTTTTTTACAGGGACACAAAGAAAAATTCTTTATCTTTATGGCCTATGAGACCAGCGATAGCATCTAAACGCCTTATTCAATTGAGCTGAAAATTTGTATGAACATTATAAATCACTGTTGCACTAACCATAAGCATTTTGGTGAATCTAGCACTTATAGATTTTTACAGGGACACAACGAAAAATTCTTTATCCTTATGATCTAAGGGCTCAAAGTTCAGTAGCGTTAAATAAAACCTCGTGTTATATATGGAGAAAAATACTCAAACACTCTGTTATGGTTTTCTCTTTTTTGTTTGTTTAGCAACTCCTCTTTCTTTATTTTATCTACAAAACTGTTAGTTCCTCAATGTTCGGAAAGTCGAGTGGAGTCACTCCAGATTTTTTAAAAATGTTTTCTGATGAAGGCATAATTAGAAGAAAGAACTCAATAAAATTCTTAGAAAAATAAATTTGTGTTATTACTATTTACAATAAATAAATAAATCTTGCAGGTTGTAGTTTAAAACAAACTACGTACATGTGAACAGATTTTATCCAAGTTCGAAATTTTTTTTTTTTTTCATTTTTATTTATTGTTTTCTATATAAATTTTTTAATGCTCATTATTATTGTACCTAGTTCATTATTATTGTACCTTGTTCATTATTATTGTACCTTATTATTGTTCATTATTACTGTACCTAGTAATTTAATATTCAGTGTTATTATTCACTAGTATGTGTTTAGTTTGAATAATATTCTGTTTTTATTATTCAAAGTGAAAATTATTACTTTCTTCTATATGTAATATAGAGAAAGTATTGGATTCGAAAAAATTTTCGACCTCGGGTTTTTGATGGATTTACACGTTTCGAGAGCTGTAGAACATGATTTGACCCTTTTTAGAAAATGTCTGTCTGTCTGTCTGTCAGTCTGTCTGTGTGTGTGTGTGTGACAAAATTTTGTGGCAACTGTATCTCATGAACTACTGCACAGAATTTCATACAAATTAGTATGTAGTTGCACCTTGACATAGATTAGTGCCTATCAACTTTTGGTAAAAGTTGTCTTACAGGTTGCGTTGCCATCCCGCTTTTTCTAAATTTTTAACATGGTGATATAGGACAAAATTTTGTATAAATGTGCATAAAGAGAATTATTTTTTAGTAATCATTATGAAATGTACAAGAATTATTTATAATAGAGGTAGTCAACTGTGGAAAAAAATTTGTATGCGTAGGAGCCTCATGAACCCCCCTGGGGGGGAAGTCCCCCCTCGAGGGGAGTAAATTTTCAAGATGGGTATCTTTCGAAAGGTCTCGTCAATACCTTTAAAACGAATGGTTGAACTATAAATCTGTGATAATTTAAAACAAAGTTATCGATTTTTTTTACTTTTAACAAAAAGTAACTTAAAAAAAAAATCTTTTTTTTTTTTTTTTTTTAACGAAATTTAACTAGACTTGGTATTTAGTTGGCCCCTGACAAAAACTGGGGCTGATTAGATTTGGGGATCAATCACTCAACAGATGGTGCTGTGATCGTATTTTTTCTAAATTTTTAACATGGCAGTATTGGACAAAATTTTGTATAAATGTACATAATGGGAGTTATTCTTAACCTGTGATTGTGAAATTAATATGAATTATTGATAATAGTAGTAGTTAATTAGGAAAAAATCTCGGTCATCGCTTCCCCCCCCCTGGGGAGTAAATTTTCAAGATGGGTATCTTTCGAAAGGTCGTCAATATCTTTAAAACGAATGGTTGAACTATAAATATGTGATAATTTAAAACAAAGTTATCGATTTTTTTTTTTTTTTTTTAAACAAAAAAAAACTTAAAAAAAAAAATCTTTTTTTTTTTTTTTTTTTTTTTTTTAAATATTGTTACTGTGTGAATTTGTATAGGAAAATATAGAAGAAAGTCTTGTGGTGGCCACAGCATACTAGTTTTTTTATTGGCCCCAAAATCCACCAAATCCTAACATCCACACAATCTCTGGTTCCGAGCTGTGTGGATTTTTGACTCTCTACTGTATTAATATTTAAAAATATATTTTTATATAAATTATTTAGTATATAATTTTGTTTATGTGACTTCCGTTTGCTATTTCTTTTTTCTTGATGAGATGTAGGGGGTTATATTGCATTGATTATGCTGCATTTTAATATTACTGGCAGTACTTGAAACATCTTACTTTTTTTTTACCCTATACTGAGAAGCATTCCTGATGACGATTTCAATGTTTTTTGGACCTTTTCTCCTGGCCCTTCCCCCATTTTTTTGAGATTTTGGGCTTTTTAAAAACTAATTATTATTTGCTACCTTATATGTATACCTATACTATCCAGCATCAGAATGTTCTATAAGGAGCCAAACAAAATTTATCTGTGATTCAGGAATGGTGGACAAAGTCTGTTATCACCAATATTAGCAATTCACAAAATATGTAAAATTTACATATACAAAGTGTTAGGGATTGTAAAGGCAGTCTCAGAGAGAGAGAGAGAGAGAGAGAGAGAGAAAAGTAGAAACATGAAATAAGCAGTATATATATAAATTTTATTTAGAAGTTTGTTTAACAAAATTTTCTTTCTAATTTTGAGGGAAAATTAGAAAGAAAACTTTGTTAAACCTTAACAGGAAACAATAACAGATTTTAGAAGAAACATCTGACAAATATACACTATTATTTAGTAGATTTAATGTGATGATTATTCAGGGACTTAAGATTTTATACCATTGGAGAGGAAAGTGCAAATACAATAAAGAACAAAAATAATCTATTATCAAACCTAGTTAGTTCAAAACTAAATGATAAATAAGAAAACTGCAGTTTATTCTGGAAATAAAGAAAATTCCAGTTTGATAGACCCTGAACGTTCTCTGATAACCTAAAGTATTAGGGTCCAATATACAAAAGTCTTGATTTCTAGAATTGAAAATGGTGAAAAAGAGGAATTTGGAGTTCTTTTGTGTTGTGGTAGTCTTTTTGAAGGGATTCTTAGAGAGAATGAAGTATTAGTGTATATTACTACTCAGTGGCGCACCCAGAATTTCTGCCTGGAGGGGGCTGAAGAATATTTGGGTCATGTAGTACTGTAAATAGGTTTAAGGGTATATACGCACACATACATATAGTAAAGAATCTGCTTTAAGTATTTCTTTTGAAATAAGTAAACGAATGAATGAAATTGAATTTAAGTTGAATAGTGCAATCAAGGAATTTATATCAGTATATAACCTGGTAAGTTACAGTAGTTCGGCCAGTTGCTGTTGGCACTGAGCTTGTAAACAAAGTTGTCCATCTACGATTAAAAAAAAAAAAAATATCGTGTACAATATGACAAGCTAGTGAACACAAAATGCGTCCGAAATAAAATGCCCTCCCACCCCCACCCTCCCCCCCATATTTCTATTGCAAATAAAATTTGATCAAATTTAATACTCTTTTGCGTTGCTTCACATGCATATGCAGTAATACTTAAATAATTAAGAAATTATTATAATTATAGCCAAATATAAGTTACAGTTGTGATATGTAGGAATTATAACAGAATTTCAGTGTAAATTTTTACGTGGCTATTTTTATTTAATTATCTGGAGTATTGGGGTGATGCTTCTAGGTTTGGTTAACAGAAACAAGTCGGGTGCGTAGTCTTCGTGGGTGTTAGTCAACACAGCAAGCAGGGGGCAGAAAGAACCTCTTAATATCCTAAAACATTAATTCTATTCTAATATATAATATATTACTTAGAATTTTAATTTGTTCAGTAAGCAAATATTTCAAGCGTTACCTTTCTGAGTTCATTACAGGATATTGTATTCCAGTATAATATTTATATATATTATGAAATTTGAATTTTTATAACAGGAAAAAATTGGTTATCCAAAAATGGAGCTTAGATCTCAGTGACATCAGAGGCAAATATGAAAACTGTGCATGGACCCTACTATATGTTCTACTTACCATGATAAAAAAAAAAAAAATAATAATAATAAGTGACCCCATCCTCAGAAGCATCTGTAAAATATCTTAACATATTATTATCGGGGTATTTTCCTATTTTGAACAGTAAATTACGCCTTTTGGCATTCCTCTAAATCGTTATATTTTTAGAGAAATAATTTTGCATATGTGAGATTAAAGTTTTATCTTCAGCAATTGATGTGAAATTTCACTAGCATGTATATGTGCTAGTGGCATATAAAGAGTTTAATGAATATGCAAATTTCATTTTTAATTTAAAATATTGTTTTAGTGGAACGACTCAAGAGCAAGGCTAATTTTTTTTTTATATCAAACGAGAATTTTCATTTGCCGATGCGAATGTGTTAATTTTGCCCAAGGACAAAACAAACTTTCACGAAGATGCTATAAATATTCATGAATTAAAATATAAAATTGTATGAGCCTGGTATCCCATTTTTCTGACAAATACATCCTTCCACATCAGATTGCTACTTCTGCCTGACTTTTTAGATACTCCCTCGATTTCATAACAGTATATGCTTTAGGGCCTTAGAAGCTGATTCCTAAAAATTGCAATGGAATGTCTAGGGTATCTTTCAGATAAAAAACAAAAGAACTAGTTCATTGTTTTTGTAGCAAGAAATAAAAAACTTCTTCACACACCATAAACTTTAAATCAGCACAACCGGTTTCGAAAGGACGTAGCCTTTCTTCATCAGGTGCAAACACGTGCAACTGCCTTGGAGGCACAACACAAACAACTAATAGGAAGCAACATGCAAGGCAGGACCAATCAGAGAGGAACACACGTACACACACACCACAAAAAGAGGAGGGAGGAAAGGAGTAAACAAATTTTATTTATTTATTTATTTATTTATTTTTCCCAATAATATTAAACTAATAAGTAAATTTAATAAAATTATTATTATTATTATTATTATTATTATCATTATTATTATTTTTTAATTAGAATTATTTTATTATAACTAATATATTTTATATAATTTTATTATAACTATAATTTTATTATAACTAAAACTTATAAATAATATAATTTTATTATAACTAATAGGAAGCAACATGCAAGGCAGGACCAATCAGAGAGGAACACACGTACACACACACCACAAAAAGAGGAGGGAGGAAAGGAGTAAACAAATTTTTTTTTTATTTATTTATTTATTTTTCCCAATAATATTAAACTAATAAGAAAATTTAATAAAATTATTATTATTATCATTATTATTATTTTTTAATTAGAATTATTTTATTATAACTAATATCATGTTATAAACATAATGAAGGAAATTATTTAATTGAATTAAACAAATTTTTCCAGGCTGTAGATAGCAAAGTGGAATCAGATTTTTCATTGACAATTTTATCACGATTAAGGTAAATAGCTAAATTTTCCAAAAAATCCAGTTCGGAAACGCGTTTGGCATGAAAGATAATTTTGGCACTCTTAAAATTAAAACTATGATCAAATTCCCAACTGTGCTTCGCAATAGAAGATTTAGAAATTTCTTGATTAACAACATACCGAGAATGTTCACGTAAACGACATTCAAGATTTCTTTTAGTTTGACCAATATAAGATAAATCACAGTTATTACAAGGGACATTATAGATACCCCATTTTTGACAGGTTTAAACCTGTCAATAAATTCCAATTCCCTTCAACCAAATCCCCTGTTCCTGAGCTTCAAAAATGGGGTATCTATAATGAATAATATTTTTTTCATGCGTATCTAAAGTTTTTTTACCATGTCAGCTCGTTCTGGAGGGGGCTTGAGCCCCCTAAGCCCCCTCCGAGGGTGCGCCACTGTTACTACTGTTGCCAATATCATCGTATAAAAGTAAAAATACAGATCAGGATCATAGCTATGAATGAGTTCTTTTCGTTTATTTTTCTGAATGGTAATGATAACAAGTTATATTCTTTATTAAATTCTAATATTTAAATTAAATGAAATAAATGTTGGATTGCATACATATGCAAACCTCTTTATTGGTGTAAGAGTCTATTTTATTTAAAAAAAAAAAAAAAAAAAAAAGCTTATAAAATCAAGGCCTAAACTAATTTAAGAGACAGAAAAAATGATGGTACTTTACTTTTCCATTTCACTGATGTAAATCTCGGCAAGCAGACTTTATTGGCAACAACACATATACACATAAAAAATATGTTAATAATGCAACAAATTTTGCCAAGCGGACTTTATTGACGACAACTAGAGCTGTACTGAGTACTCAGTATATACTCAGTACTTGGCCAAATTTGGACTAACTATTCGGCCAATACCGAGTAGATGTAAGAATTTCATTATTTTTATGTATTATTGAAAGAAATGTATTCATAAGAGTTGTTCATTAATAACAAAACTAAAAAATTATGAAAATATATAGAGTCATTAAACTTTTGCTGCAAACAGCTTTCTGTAGTTAAAATGGGTGAGTAGATTGCCATCAAACTTGGTATGGAGAGGACTGATATGAGCATATCCATTTTAGTTACAAGAATTTAAGTATAACCATCTTGTATGTGTGTAATATGCAATTTTTTTTTTTTTTTTTTTTTAAATAAAAATTTAGTACATAAAATTATATCTATAAAACAGACAAAAATAAAATATTTTAGAAAAAAGAACCTTAATATAGTAGATAAAAGTTTAGTTGCATATTTGTGCAAATAAAAGTAAGATACTTTTTGTTGTTTTGCAAATTATGGCTCAAAACCACCTATCTTTTTTATTCTTCTAGAATTTGAAGATTAATGAAGTCTATCATGTTTGAAATGATAAAATATTTATTTTAATGTTCTCGTTTAATATGTAAATTTTATTAAATTAAGCCTGAGTGTATAGGAACTTTTATATTTTCTAAGAATTATCTGAGAATGATTCACATCTGAGAAAGACTATATAATAAAGAATGAAGTTATCAGTTATTATGGTTTTAATAATCCACTAAGCTGGAAGTATCAAATATAACAATGAACCTAATTGTGTACATATATACACTACAAAAGTTCTGAAACATTTCATGAAAACATACTGTTTGCCATTTTACTTAATTTTCTGTTCAAAAGGCCTTTTTTTAATTTCACGGTGTGCAAAACTCTTCATATGTACATCAATTATTCTTCCTTACAACTACTCGGTATTCGGCTGAGTACTCGGTACTTGGTCAAAGTGCTACTCGGTGCAGCACTAATGACAACACCAGGGTTGGCAGGTTTTTGACACGTGACAGTTTTTGACGGTTTAAACCATGGTTAAAACCGTCATGTCAAAAACCACCTTGTCAAAAATGTCAAAAACTGTCAAAAACCTATATTTATAATTTAATTGTCGTATGAAAAATTAGCTTAATAAAATATAGTTCATAAGGATTTTTTGAAAAGTAAATAGAATGATGTTCTTTGAAAAACACATTGGTACAACATTTTGATTAATATAAAAAACAAAACTTTAGGCTTTTAAAATTTTACTATGAATTATTTCTATGTTCATTCAAAATATGCTGTGATACTTTTATATATTATTATGAAATTTATTTATAACTATGCTTGATATAGCACATGTTAAACTTAGTTATGCGATACTTTAAAAATATAGTTGTTTTCAATAAGATATTATTTATCAGTATGTTTTAAAAGGTAAACATAATACATATTAATGTTTTTGGAGAAAATATTATTATAACATTTTGATTAATATAAAAACAAAACTTTAGGCTTCTAAAAATTTATGATTCATATATCATTGATAGATCATTTTGATTGACAAATCATTCTATTTGCAATACAACATTGTATTTGTATAGTTCAATTTTTTTAGTATTGTGCTTTTAGTATTATGTATTTAACCAGTAAAATAAAAATGCATAGCCTAATATTTTGTATTTAAATATTTTATAGAAAAATATAACTTTTTTTTTTTCTTAATGACTGCTGATATTGCAAGTTTTTAAGAAAAAGTAATAATTCTGAATGTTAAAAAAGCTTGAATTGTGTCTGAAATTCATATAATTACCGTGAAACACGAGAAATATGAATGCTTTCTGGACATGTATAAATTGTAATAAATGTAATATTTACCCGTACAGATTTTTAAAAAAATTATTAGTCTAAACTGTAGGGCCCACCAGCAGCCAAGTGGTACTACGCTCAAAGCTGGTAAACGTGAGGTGTAGGGTTTGATCCCAGGGCGCACTCGTTGGCCTAGCCATTCAGAGTTTTTCATGTTTTTCTCCGAAACTTGCATAAATACGGACTAGGACCCTGTAGACAGACCCACGCGGAGGGCAATACCCCTTAGGCCTAAGATACTAGAGTAGTCAATCAGCCTTACTCCCAAAACACCGAACACCAATAGTCCAAGCTATAAACAGGTACAAATATTTATACAATCAATAATAATAATAAACAGATAAAAATTCATTAATAAATGATAAGTATAATAAATGTAGATTATAAATATAATTATTTTCAAATTCATATCAATTTACTGCCCACATATATTATGTTTCACTTAAAGAAAAAAAAATAAAAAATCCACTATTCCTGTGTTTTCATGTCTTATGTGAAAATTCATAAGTAACTTCGGAATTTTAGAATTTTATAAATATTAATATAAATAAACATAAACATACAAAATATAACTGTATGCATACTTTGTATATATTTCTTAGATTATAAACCAGTATATTTACCTAATTTTTTATAAATTATCTACAAATTGTTTTCAAATTTCTTAATTTATAAACAGCATAATATTTAGATATTCACTTGTGTATGGCAAATATTACTAAATCCTATTTCTAACCAGATTTTAGCTCATTTATAGATGTTGAATTTTGACAATACAGGTTTTTGACGGTATAGAGGTTTATGACAGGTTTTTGACGGTTTAAACCATGTTTAAACCTTTGTCATGTCAAAAACCACTTTTTGACGTCAAAAACCCAACCCTGGACAACACACATAAAAAATGTTCAATAAATGTTAACAAGGCAAAACACCTTTAGCTTTAAAGATTCTTCTTCTGTTCTCGACAAATCCCAAATTTTCATTGGTTTTTAATCCATTTTGACATATTAGGAAAAAGACATGACTGATAAGAAATGGCTGCGACTTGTTTTGAAAATGTGGCAGTAAAGTTTATCAGTGGGGATATTAAGTTTTGCATCAGTTGTATCATTTTTGGTGACTTTATTATCTGCGCTGGCAAAATGGAAAAGTACCAAAATGATTAAACTTAACTGAAATAAACATCAATCAAGGTAAAAGAGGTGAATGGCACAAAAAAAAAAAAAAAAAAAAAATCAAGAAGACAGAATAAGTATAGTGTTCTAGAGATATAATGCAAATTCTGTTAGTATTTTTTTTTTTTTTTTTTTTTTTTTTTTTTTGAGCTGTTAAATTAATCTGCAATGCCTAAAACAATCTGCAGTTGCTAGCTGATGTGTTGCACTGTTTTTGTTACTATACATATATATGTGTGTATAAGTACACAAAAGATTTTTTAAAGTTACAATTTTTTTAAAATTATTATTATTATTAATTGAAGAAAAGTAATCATAAATACTTGGAAAACTACATCTTGAATTGTTTTAATTAATAAATTAGTTAACAAAACACAAAATGTTAAGGCAGAAATTGTCAATAGCATACTAACTTGAGGAATTAAATAATCCCAAAGTAGAATTGACCCATCACCACAACATGTTACAGTAATTTTTTCGTTAGCTTCACTCCATGTAACATCATACAAGGTCTCACTCCAATCAAATGCAGACAAAATTTTGGGAGATTCAGGAATTTCAAGAGTGATAATATATAAACGCCCTCGACCTATAAATTATTACACAAGATCAAGAAATAAGTAATGCTTAGAAACTCTATGTTTTATGGAAAAGAACATGAAATATAAATTTCATTGGTTTCTTAAAAATATATTACATACATAAATTATAAATTTGGGCTAAGTTTTACTATAGGGCACCCATTGGCGATGTAATTCAGTGTATTGACACTTTTTACTAACAACTATTTTGTATCAGAACTTCATTTAACTGTCTCGGAACTTTGCTTTTATTCCGACTGTTTGTGTGTGTTTATCATAATATGGCCCAGCTGAACGCTTTTTTTTATGCCTTTTCAGATTTACAAATTAATTTTTTGAGTGTATTATTTTTTTTTTAATAGGTAAATGGAATTAAGGGGGGAAAATGGTGTATGGCAGTAATTGATGCAGTACAGATTTTCCTGCATTTTCTGATTCATGCGCCATGAATTAGGGCTATGCAGTGATTTTTTTTTTTCAATATTGGAATACTGACCACTGCAGTATGCATTTTCATGCACCACAAATTATGGGTATCCAGTGATTTTTTATTTTTTTAATTTTAATATCAGAATACTGTAAAGGGCAAAATTAAAGGTCGCCACCGGCCACATGGCGACTAAATAAAAAAAGATGGCGATTAAAAATTATGCATTGATCGCCACTTTTTGTGATCATTAAGAGATTCTAAAAATTGAGCAACGATAGGCAATCAAAGCCTTGTGATTTCCAATCTTTTTCCATCCATGGCATAAATGTCAATGTTCATTTTAAACTTGCTTTATTATATTCTACAACCTATAAAGAAGTAGAATTGTTTAATATGGCTCACTCATATAATTTTTTGGACCCCCCCATCATTTCCTTCCCCTATCGAACTGTGATCACACAGCTTATAGAAAGCTTTATAATTTCTAATCATTCTCTATTTGCTAGAAAAATATAAATATCTATTTTAAACTTACTTTTTTAGATTCTAGAATCTGTAAAGAAGCAGAATTGTTTAATATCTCTTACTCATAATTCTTGTAATCGACCCCCCCCCTCCAACGATTGGCAATCACATGCTCCACTGAAGCCTTGTGATTTACAATCTTTCTCCATCCATAACATAAATATTCATTTTAAACTTTCTTGATTAGATTCTAGAACCTATAAAGAAGTATATAGATGTATCCCCCCCCCCCACACACACACAAGGGCGCTCCATTTCAACTAGCAGTTAATGATCAAATGTCCTGAAAACCACAATCTTTTTCCATTATTATCTTCATAGTATTTAGTGTATATTTAACCCATTTAAGATATTTGACTAATGTGTGTATCAAAATTTGATTTGGCTTAAATGTGTATTTTTCAAAAATTTTTTTATTTGCTTTCTTTTGAGTAGAAATCTTCCTTTTTCCTTCCCATTTTAAAGTAGAAATCTCCCTATTTTAAAAGCTACAAATTTGGCAGCTAAGTAAATTATTTTTAATGAAGGAGCTAAGTTTCCATATCTATACTTTTTAAGAGGAAATATTTTAACTCTATTGAAATAAAATCTAAAAAAGTGTGTCTTTAGAAATAAGAAAAAATAATAAAACTGCTAACTGTATTTACACATGACCATGTGAAAGGTTGTGATGATGATGAATCAGCTGATTCATTTACTAGAAAATATCAATGTGAACTGTGAATGATAACAGCTTATTTCACTTAAATAAATTGGGAAAAAAAAAGTACTACTGAATTATCTGAAAGATAAAAACTTTTGCTGTTATTATTACAGCCCTAAAAAGATTTTATTTTAGGATGTGCAATTTAGGATTTTTAAAAAGAGCGTAATTACAAATTACAATTTCAGTGTCCCTATGTTAATTTTATTATTATATGTATTTCGTATTTTCATATTTTTCTTGTGGTAATTATACCGCAAAATGGTGACAATGCTTTTTGCAGTCTGAAAGAAATAGTCTTATCATGTGAAAAGTGGCCACTAACTTAAAAAAGTGGCTACTAATGAAACTGACAGTACCGGCCACTGGCCACTAATGAATTTTCCCAGTTTTGCCCTTTAGAATACTGACCACTGCAGTACGGATTTTCATGCATTTTCAGATTTGTGCATGACTAATTAGCTGCATCCACATCCAGTGATTTTATTTATTTGTTTGTTTGTTTTGTAATTGAATCTGTACAGATTTTCAAGCATTTTCAGATTCATGCAAGGCTGTAATTTTGCAAATTTGTGGAAAATCTTTGAGTTATACATCATTTATAACACTGAATTTTATGTGCTGAAGCTTGAATACTCTACGAAATTTTTTTCATTTTGAAGTAGCTGAAATTTTTATGCTTGCTTTATTAAACTTAAAAGTATGCTTAATTTATTTTAATAAATTTCAAAACAAGTACCAGAGTGAAACAATAGATTATTTTCTTAAAATGTATTTTTGATGTTTCGTAATGATTCAGTGTATTGATTCCTCCTGTGAGCTGTACATCAGCAATAGCAATGGGTGCCTTATGGTAGCTGTTCCTAAAGTTGTTTAGAAAATGCTTGGAAAACTACATAAACTATACAAAACAGCAAATATTAAAATCATTTTTAGTGTCCATCTGATTCTTGGAATGTAAGAACATTATCTTCACAGTTGATAAAAGTTCTATCTAATCACAGTTGTACCGTGAATTTTCTGAATGTAAAAAAAAGAATTTTAAATTATATAAAAGGGGGTGACTGCAGATTATTGGGTATTTCCCCCCCCCCCCCCCAGTACTTTTAGTAATATAATAACAGCATACCACGATTAACCAATGGCATGCGGTTAATGCTAAATCTGCATTTTATTATATCTATTTATTTCAAAGGCCTAAAAATATTTTGTTTGAGGCGCTGAGTCCTCTTAAATGCAGAATAATGCACCCTTACCAGCAATACCGTAATTTTCAGAAGTTGCACAGGCTAGCAGATAAGGTAATCGGATTGAATACTTAATACTATAGCCATGATAACTGTCAGTCTGAAGTGTAGAAATTTTCCTCATATTAATAAATAGAATTGGGAATAAACTTTCATGAAGTAGACAAAAGAAAAATACAAATGTTGTTGTAGTTCTTTTGGAGACAAAATAGTACCATGGATTTCCTTGTTATTAGATTTTTATCTTTAATAATCAAACAGCAATCTGAGATAAATAAAAATTTAATAACAGCAGTGCACAGCGGATAGAATAACATCCACGGTAAAGGAAATCCGAGGAAATCACATCAAATTACAAAAAAAATCATTCGTGCGAAAACACGGAGAATCTCCTAATCCGTGTGCGAAAAATAAACAAACAAACGTCATTCGGAGAAGAAATTTAGTTGTATATTTCCTTCTGATTAAGTTAACCTCAAAAGGAGTAAAATATTTACATTCAAACAATTGTTTATAAATTCAAATATTAATCTTTTTATGCTTAAAAAAATTATTTATGTAAAGCATCATGGATTACTAAGGGTGAGTTCAGCTGTGCTCTAAGAAATAAGTTTGAATCCAATCATTAATCAGGTGGTGCTCCAAATAACTTTCATTTTCTATTTTTGGCAATAGCTAAACTGAGGGCTAGTCAAATTGTTTATTTACATTTTCGAAACATGCTTTGGAGAAGTTGTATAGATTTCGAAGCAAATGCCAAAGCTCTGACAAATTAGAGAATAATTTATTGCACTGTACGTAAAATAAAATGTATGTGTGGTCTTTCATCTAAAATAAATATACAATACACTTTTAAAGGTAAATGTAAATGTTTATACTAATATTTAGTAATACGAAAGTAACAGAAAAGAAAATCACATTTAAAGGAATATGTTAATAAATTAAATTTTAAGAGACCTTAACACTGAATGTACTTCTTACAATATTCATTGTTTCAAATCATTTATCAAATTTTATTTTTTTAAATATATTTATTATTGTCCTTATCTATATATGTCAGTTTCCATCCTCTTTATTACACTCTTAAAAAACAAAACAAAAGTATTGAATCACAATATTTCGCCATTATACTTTTCGAATTTCAGTGATGAAGGTATTTGAGCAAATTCTTTCTATTTCAGTAGGGATGTATGTGGACACTTGAATATTTTTGCTATTTATTATTAAACATTTCTGTAGGTTTTGCAGATTGCATTATTCATATATATTTTCATTTGACAAGCAGTTACATGACTGGAAAATTTCTAAATATTTTAAATGTAATTTTAAGTTGCTAACATGATGTCATCAGTTTAACTAATTTCAATATACTTAGTAGCCAGAAAAAATGTGGGGTTTTAAAATAAAATGGAAATTTTGAGTACATAAATTGAAAAAGAGTAATGACTAATGTGGATATAATAATAAATTAACAGCATAAATTTACTACTTTTAAAGTTTTTACGTATTATTTATTAAATGGTACTTTAAATTATTATTTTTAATTTTCTTTAACTTATAACTTAACACACAAATACAAAGTAAACTTTTTTCTTAAGTGGTGATCTTTTTTTTAAATTTGTAAATTTTTAATCAAAATTAATATGAATTCAGGTTTTTAATCGAATGTATCATACTTATCTCTTAAAAAATGCATAGTTTAAAAAAAAAGTGCATATACAGTAACCGCTGCTTAATAAATTCACTGGTTAGTAAAATCAGCCGCTTAATCTAATCGAATTGCCAGGACCAGAATCAAATCAATACAAACTATTTTTAAAACTGCCGCTTAATAAAATCAGTATCGGCGGTTAATAAACTAAAAAAATCTCTTCAGCAGTAAAAATATCATTGATGTAAGCTTTTTTTTACTTTGCGATTGTTTTTATTTTTCAAATAAAGAAAGAAATTAAAGCATAGCAATCCCTAAAGCCCCTTTGTTGAAAATTTTACACTTGCAGGATAGTTACAAATTAAACGAGCCCCATCAATCACTTATCTCAATAAATATTTCAAGGAACAAATTCTTCAAAGCGTGGTAATAAGTTACAAATTTGATTTAATTTGCAAGTGATATATTTTTTTTTTTAATTTTTAAAAGAAAATTTCTAGTTATTCTGAAATAACTATGAAGCAAGAAGTTTAAATGGAAAGATTTTAAATTTAAAAGAAAAGCGTGAACTTTTAGCAAAGTAATGATGACTCTCCTCAAAAGAAAGTGCATGGCATAGAAACTTCAAATGCGTTTAATTTACTTATATTGAAGAAAAGATTAATTAATTATCTGTCAAAAATTAATTATTATTGTTTATCAATTCCATTACTCGTTATCTTTTGAAATTTCTTTCCAAGTTCAGAGAAGTATAATACCTTTTTCTTGAGTGCAAGAACGATCGCTGGATATAAAAATCAGCCGCTTAATAAAATAATTTTGGCTCAGAATGAATGTGATTTTAATAAGCGGCAGGTACTGTATAAAAATAATTTTAGAAAGAGTAATTCTTACACTGATTTATGAAAATTTTGAATAAAATTAAGTCTTAAACAATTATGAGACGGATTTATTCATGAAATGTTCTATATTCATTGCATGAATATATTTATCAAATTTCAAATAATCTTGATTTTAATTTTTAAAAAATTATTCAACTAGTTACATTATTAATCACAAGATTTAATTTGAAATTAAATATTTTGGTGTATTGTTTCACCAACTTTAATATCAAAATTTTAAATATAAAGAGGATCAGAGGTAAAACTTCTCAAGGGCTATATAAAAATTTTAGAAAATTTTTCTGTCTCTGAATTTCATGTTAGAGTAGATTTGATATATGTCATCCTTGGTCAAAAAAAAAAAAAAAAAAAAAAAAAAAAATTGCCAAACTATCTGGCTAACATATTTAATTGCTTTCAAAAATCATGGTTATCTTAATAATATATATTAAGAGAGCAATCAATAGTATGAAACAATATTTTGCACGATGTGCAATACAAAAAATATGCATCTGGCATGTACATTTTCATAATTACATTTCTTATCACCAAATACAAAAATTGCCAAGGATGACAGATATCAAATCTATGCCTTCATGTTAAATCATTTTGTTAGAAAATATAGGTTGCCATTATTAAACACTGAATGTCATTTTATATATTATGTTAATATACCTATGGCAGTTATTCATTTTAATATTTTATATTTTAGAGATATTATGCTTTGGAGTCCAAATGAAGTTTTGGCTTATCTGAAAGAGGATTTGGCAAGCATTAGCCAAGAGAAGATAAAAATATTTTCAAAAACATCACCATTTGGAGGTTTTCCACCTTGGTTCTGTGACAAACAAGATTTCATATTAATAGCAGAAAATTCTGAAATTTATGGACCAAATCCTCTAGTTAGTAAAACTTGTCTTCTATCTTTTGCACAGTGATTTTTTTAAATGTTTTTCTTTCCATTTTGAGTAACCATTACAGAATGGTTTAATGCTTTTTTAATTATTCTCAATTGTAAATTACTTATTAATCCACTGAGCATATTGAAAAAGGACAAAATTGTAATGTTTTCTCAGATTTTTCTTTACAATGTATTAAGAAAAAAGTTATTTCAGCTTAAAATTAAAAATATGATCAAAGGTGGAGAATTTTCATAAATTCTTGCCAGACAGCAATGTATGATACATAGTCTATAACCTCTACAACAAAATATGTGCAACTGTTAGGTGAATTGACCTTTTAGTTGAGTTTTTTCATGTTGTCAAATCATTGTTTTTTAAAGTATAGTGTTCAGTATAGAATAATAACAGCCTAAAAGGTAATAAAATCAAAAATAGTTGTCTATTCAAACTAAAAAGCTAAAAACAAAAGAAGAGTTTAAAAAAAAAAAAAAAAAAAACAGACTTTAAAATGAATGCTTTTATATAGATGCCCTAAAAAGTGAAAATTTTTTGTAAAATTCTTGTCAGCTTGGAGAAAAAAAAACTGCTCAACTTTGAATGTTTTTCAGATTTTTACCCTCCTCCCCTTTCAAGCTAATCACAATTTTTCAAAATTTTCTACTTTTTAGGGCACCTCTATAAAAAGCATTCTATTTCGAAAGTCTTTTTTTGAACTCTTCTTTTATTTTGAATATTATTTTTTGTGTAATTAATAATAATTACTGTGCAATTAATAATAATAATGAAAATGCTGACCAAACTAACATGCAACATTTTCAATGAATGCAATTCAAAAAACTTGAATGCAATAGCCTTATAATATAAGACAACACAAATTGCATAGGAAGATAGAAAGAATGAATTAAAAAGAAAAAAAAATGATTAATGAATCTTTTACCAAAATGTGTTTTGAATGTACTGTAAAATTGGAAGGATGCACGAAAAAATAATTAGCTAGGAACGTTTAAAAAAAATTAAAATCATGAATTTATTTATTTATTTAAACTAAATAGTTTTTGATAAATTTTAATAATATTGTTGTATGTCAATGTATGTATGCAAAATTTTATAATTCTAAGAAAACAATTTACAATAATAATAATAATGTCCACCATCCTTCTAAAACTGTACCTTCATTAAAATTTCATTAGAACTTCTAATAAAAAAAAAAAAAAAGCTAAATAATCATTTAATCTTTTTAGCTAGAATAGCCAACTAGTATATAGAATTGTGTTACTTGTTAAATTGACGCTAATATTTTTTCTCAGTAGTTATTTTATAATTTATTTATTTATTTTGTAAAAAATAAATATATATATATACATATTTATTTTAGTTTACTATTCCTTGCCAACCAAAGGAAACTGATTTAAATGTATTGGCAACAAGAATTTTGTCTGCTGACTATCAGGGACTTAGCTGGTAAATATTTGTTTTATTATTTTTATTTTATATCTTTTTTTTTTTAAATCTAATTTGTATAACATTATATTTACTACCTAGCCAGAGACCCATGAAAATTTTTACCAAAAAACATGCTCTCGGACATCTGCGGTGCCAATCATAATTTGTTCTCTGTAAAAGTCACATAATATTAAAATATTAAAAATTCAAATATTTTTAAATAAAATCTAAACGTAGCTCTAGTTCAATGTAAAATACACTCAAATCAATGAAAATCAAATAAACCAATTAAATCTTTCATAATTCCTCATAACGTAGCTGTAGTTCAATGTAAAATACACTCAAATCAATGAAAAACAAATAAACTAATCAAATCTCTCCTAAGATTCTCCATTCTACGTCATTATAGAAATGGGAAGTTTTATTTTCATATTTTTATTAATTAAAAGAAAACTAATCAAAAATTCAAAAATCTGACCTCGATGTGCACAATGACCCTACGGAGGGCACCTTTGTGTTAAATTACATGACTGTCTGAGCTACCGTTTTCGAGAACAGTGAAATATACATATATTACAAATATCGCTCACTTAATAGTATAAGATAAATTATTTGTCATTATTAGAGTTCTCATCAGAAATATAAATTTTTCATCCTTACTCAAAAATTAAATGTGATTTCTGAAAAGAAAGTGATAATGAAATATACTCTATAAAAAAATCTGTTTCCTGAATTATAACACTACCTACAATTTCAGTGTTTATCATGAATAATTAGTGATTCTGGTTAGTTTATAGTAGTTGGTAATGACTGGCTTTAGATGATTATTGCCCCCACCCTATATAATAATAATACATTAATCATTTAATTAAAAAGATTTTTAACTTCTTCCTTTAGCTTAGAGTATAATCTTTTAATCAGAATTTGTGTTTTAGGGTTCTTTACGATTAAAAAATAAGAAGAGAAATAAAATAAAAGTATTTATTTTAACTATTTATTCATTTATTTGCAAAATGCCTTTTTTGATTCAAGAGCCATTATATGACTTTAAAGATATTTTTGAAAATTTTTGTATACATAAAAGAATTTTAATATATTTTTCAAAATTCTTTATTTCATAATTTAATTAATCAAGTTCTTATTATTTCATTTCAATTAAACATAAATAAATGTATTTTATTATGTATGTATAACAGTTTGTGACTAGTTCAGGGTTCTGTTTGCTCTCCTGAACTGTACTGTGGCCCATGATTTATCAGCACTTTTCTTTCCATACAAAAATGTATGAAAAACTGTATTTTTTACTTAGAAATATTATTCATCAATCGACCAATTGTGAATATGCATTTAGAAAAAATGGAATATAAGATCGATTTTTTTTTTCTTTTAATACCAAACGTGTGAAAAATGCTAGAGTCAGGATTCAAACCCAGGCACTCTGCTTATCATGCGGATGTCCTTCCACTGAGCTACCCTAGCTGCATGGGCATCAGCACATAGGGGCAAGAGGGGGCCCTTGCCCCCTGGAAAATTCTAACAAGTAAACAATTATTTTACAAAATTACTATTCAAGCTTTAAAACAATGTCATTAGAATTCAAATGACCAAATAAAATTTATATCACAGAGCCGACAATTAGAGTCAAACTGACCCGGCCTGCATTTATAGTTTGTCTCTAACCTTTCCCTGAAAACAGATTTTAAATTGACAATAAGTTTTTCAGATTAGTATTGGTTTAGAATAAACTATACAATTTTTACAAGTAAAATTTTTTTAGCTTAAATTACACACATAAAAATTTGTTGTAGTAAATGCTTACACAGACTCGCTTAATCACCTCATTTGAATCTAACTAATTTTTTAAAAATATGCTGAAAATTCGCAATTTTAAGTTTGCCCCCTCCTAAAAATTTTCTGGTGAAGCCTCTGCCTAGCTGATAACCAACTCGACATTTCCCACATAATATCCATTGGCAAAACCGCTATGTTCGCAAATGTAGGTACAACAGGTGAGCATAATAACGTAAATGCATGTCTGTGTTTGCATACATGGTAACTTTGCCAATAGATATTACATTGGAAATGTCGAATTGGTAATCAGCCAGGGTGATTTAGTGGTAGAGCATCTGCACGATAAGCGGAATGCCCAGGTTCAATTCCCGACTCTGATATTTTTCACATAGTTGGTATAAAAAATTAACCATGCATTCCTATTTCTCTAAATGTATTTTTTTTTTTTTTTTTTTCATGTCAAAGTATGTCTAAATTTTTTAGACATACTGTAATATTTAAAAATGGCAAAATAGTCATAAAAAATAATTGTATATTTTTTGTAATTTTTTTTTTTTTTTTTTTTTTTCTTTAGTAAGAAGATGGTTTCTTTAGAACATGCTCAGCTTTTAATGCCAGATGTATTTGAAAATATTAGCATTGCTGTAAGTAATTTCATTTTTATTTACCCTAAAAATGTTTTTTGCAATTAATGATAATAAATAATGAATAATTTTATTAAACTAGTACAGTAAAATGCACTAAAGCACTGGTTTTGAATTTAATGATGAATATAAATTTTGTAAGCAAACATTATAAAATGTAAAAATAAGAGCTGTGCCGATTAATCAATCAGTCCCGATCAATGTTTTTAATCAAGCTTATCTGACCAATTAATTCAAGTAAAATGTCCCAAAATATAATTAAATTTTTCAAAGTATGAAACTAAAGTAAAAAAAATTTAAATACAGTTCTAACTAAAAAATATTTTTTACACATTTTGTTAAAAAGTATTCCTAATGTTTCCATCAAATGATGCTGAAAAAAAAAAACTTAAAAGAAGTTGTTACATATTTGCTTGTAAAGAATATATAATTGAGAGAAAATAATACAACATGTTCCTAATTAAATATCTTCATAATTAAATGTAAGTTTAACAGGAAATGTATTTTATAAAATTAACTAAAATATGATTTATTGATACTTAGCCACATTAGAATATTTGCAGTTGCTCTTTAGAGTGTTCTGTTAGCTTCCCATTTGAAACATTTTCTATTTACTAGAAAAAATTTAAAAGGTTATCTTTTTTTCTTTATTTTCATTTTATTTATTTATTGTTGAAGAAAATAATTGAAACAGTATCTCTATCATTTTCATGGTATGTTTTGTAGTTTCTAAAAAAATAGACATATAGGAGAGTTTCATTCATCTTTCAAATAAAAACATGTACAGAAAATAAAAACTAACTAAAAATCCAATTAATCAATTAATAAACTATGATTAACCAAATTAAAACTTTTAATAGATTCCCACTCCTAGTAAAAAGTGCAAAAAAATTACCTTTGGTCAAAACAATTATACATGTGCTGGCGAAAGAAAGTGAGGACTAGAAAAACATCACTTAACCTTCAATTTATTTTATTACTATAATAACACTTTAATATATCTTTTGTTTTCATTTAAGCAGAAGAAATACCTCTCTTAAGCTGCAGTGCATCTCAACTTTTTGTGAGTCCCTGTACACAAACCAGATGTGCTTATATCAGAGTTTCTCCTAGATTTAAATAAGGGCTGGGTGCTGCTAGTAAAAAAAAAAAAAGAAGTTTTTAGATTCTTAAGGGCAATTTTGGATTCTTTAATGCTGCTATTACTCACAAAAAATTTTCACACAACTTTTGTTTAAACCAATTTTGCTCCAATTTTTTGGAAGCCGAAATCTGAAAGATGGTTGCAAAAGTTGAGTCAAAGATATCCAGAAAACAGGATTTTAAAGTGTTCAGTACATGTCAAGGTGCACCTGTTTATCACTCTTTTCTGGGTCTTTGTGTAGAATGAAGAAAACAATAAATGACTTCACGACACTGGTTCTGTCTTTTCTTGGTACATATAACGAGCTATCATCTCATTGGTTTATCATCAGAGGAGAAATTGCTCATACGAACAACTTTTTATGACTAGCCAGAAAAAATTGTTCATACTCCCAGCTCTTATTACGCTAGGCATTGAGGCAATTTGAGCCAACAAAATTAGCTCAAATTAACAATCATTTTAAAAGTTGTACGAAAAATCACTGTGTGTAATAGAAGCATTAGACACATTTAAAATTTGGACACTTTAATGTTGTTGTAACTTTGTTGTTGCAACAACAAAGTTGTTGTAACTTTGTTGTTGTAACTTGTTGTTGTTGTAACTTTGTTGTTAATGTTGTTGTAACTTTGTTGTTGTAACTTATAATTTCACAATAAGTTACAACAACAAAAAAAAGTGACTGGATTATTAAACGTAATTGACATTTATGTTGCAAATGGAGAAAGATTGGAAATCGCAAAAATTCCACGATCTGTTTGCTTGTCGATAGTTGTGGTGGTGAGGGAAGGGGGGAGGGGACAACAAAAAATTACGTGAGTGACAGATATTAAGTAATTCTATTTCTTTATAGACAGTGTGTTTAAAATTAATATTGACATTTATCTTTCCTGCCAAAATTGGGAGTCTTGGAGTGTCTGCACAATATATTGTTTTGGAAATAATCTGCAGACCAAAAGAAAAATCTGCGACGTACGTCTTGCGTCTCACATTTTCTGCTATAGGGTTTATTACTAACGATAATTATTTATGCCACTGTCCGATTGTGACATGAATCATTTTAAGAGCACTTTAGGATGAAAAAAAGGGGGGGGGGTCAAAAATTCTTAGAAAATAGCATGGAAATACAAAAAAAATTGAACACTTACAAGTGGAAAACAAAACAAATATATATATATAAAATTTGTATATAAATTGTATATAAAATTTGTGTACATATAAATATATATATAAAATTTGTAAAAGAAAAATTTTAAGCATTTTGTTATTCCTGATGAATGTCGATGATCATACATAATAGCTTTATTTATTTATTTATTTTCAGTTTGAATGTTGTTTCCTCATGAATTGAGTAAAATAAATTAGAATCTTTTAAAAGATTTCACATAGAGTAAAAATATTTCCTTTGATCCATGTCCTTTGAATAGATAATTGTTCATATAAAACAATACTAGCATAACATTTTTTAGTAGTTATTTTTATTGAGTAAGTATGTGCTAAAATTCTTATAAAGAAATTACTGATTTGAAAAATATTTATATAAATTGTCAGTTTTCCTATTAAAATATGAAACATAAACAAAAAATATTCAAGATAAGAGTTGATAGTTATGTTTAATATATGCAAATCAATTTTAAGAAATTCTAAAAATATTCATGGAAATTGAGAGACTGTACAAGTGAACTAAATACATAGAAACATTTTAATTTTATTGGAAAGTGTTAAAAAATTAGCCACGGTGCTTTGTTTTTTCTAGTTAAAAAAAAAAAAAAAAAGATTCTATAGCCATTTTTCAGAAATTAATTTTGTGCTAAATAGAAATTAGTCTAAAATCCTGTTTTATCCAATTACAGATAATTCTGACTCAAACGTTGTATATGACTAATGTTTAAAATAATATCAAATTTGTCCTTATAGTAAAGAAAGAATGGGTCTGATATTTTGTCTGTAATATAAAAAAAAAAGAGGTTTGATTCTTTGCATTAAATTAAGATTGGGTTGAGTTACTGGTTTGTACAAACTTTGACTGGTCCATTCTTCCATTCCATTATATTTTTAAAAATGTTTAAAAATTTATAAGCTATTTGTTTTACTAAGACTTACTTTGTTTATAAATTTACAAGTCAAATATGATAATTTTTTGTAAATTAATTAAAAAATACAAATGAAGTCTTATATAAATCAAAAATTTATGCTTTAATAAATGAGCTTAATGTCGCATATTTACTACTAAGAATTAAAAGTAAAAAAAGGTTATGAAAGTGAAATTAAATGAAAAATTACAGAGAATAGGTGATATTGACAATTATAAAAAAAATACACTTACTATTATAAAAACTTATTTAAAACGAAGTATAATTCATATTCAATATAAATTCAATACCTTTATTTTTCTTCGTTCATGGCAGAAAGCTTTTTCGTAAGGGGATCCCCTGTGTCAACGGTGCCTACTGCTTGTTGTGGATGGCGGCTGTTGATGTCTTCATCTTCACTTTTATTCACGAACATGAACAGGTGACGCCACACTTTGTCAATCTCTGCCGATTCGTGGTGTGTCATTAACGACGATGTCAAACAAAATTACGTCGAACAAAAACGTCATTAACGACCACGAATCGGCAGAGATTGACAAAGTGTGGCGTCACCTGTTCGTGAATAAAAGTGAAGATCAAGACATCAACAGCCGACATCCACGACAAGCAGACCATTGATGTAGGAGATCCCCTCGCGAAAAAGCTTTCTGCTATGAACGAAGAAAAATAAAGGTATTGAATTTATATTGACTATTGTTATAATATACTGTTCTGTGACAGATTTATGGAGAGTTTTAGGAAAAAATAAGAAATGAAACAATTGAAAAGCTTCAACAGTCCAGTGGACCACTAGAATTTATATTTTGCTGATCTGTTGAATATTTTTGTGGTCCCGGACCAACAGACCACTGTTAATTTCAAGCCCTGATTATAATTGACTATTTTGCTGAGATAAGTATGACTGACTGTAAAGATTCTCAGGACTATATATTATAAATATTCAAAGATGATGAAAGTAAAATAAGCAGAACAATTCATAAAATTTAGAATTGCATGCCATTCAAATTCCACATACAATTCATGTGATTTATAACATTTTATACAGAAAGTTGGGAACAACAAATTTTAATAGTGTTACGTAATTTCATTTTCTGTTTTGTTAGATATAAATAATGTTCATATAGTTGATTTGCAGTAGTATCTTTTTAATTGCTTTGTTGTTGTACTAAATATCGTTTGATATTGTAGTATTGTGTTACAAAGATTTATTGTTTCTGTCAGTGGCATCGCCAGAAAAAATTTCAAGGGGGGGCACAACCTGAAAAAAAAAAGTTTTTTAATAAAATTCTGATAGCATAGTTTTAAAGTTAAAGAAAAAAATGCTTATTAGAAATTTCCAGGAGGGGGCAAGTGCTCCCCCCCCCTTGCCCTATTGTGCCGACACCCATGGTTTCTATGTAATTTTAAAGAACTTAAATTATAATTTAAATTTTAAAATTAAAAGTTCTTACTAAAGCCTTTTAGTTGGATCTCCATCCATCATCAGAGCTATCTTGGTGTTTACTGTGGTCATCTCTTGTCTCGATCTGCTTAGTAGACAGCGTCACCTTTGATCTATGCCAGGGCCGGCTCTAGGCGGTAGGCAAGGTAGGCAACTGCCTACGGCGGCAAAATTTAGGGGCGGCAAAATCAGTTGAACTACAATAAATAAATAAATAAAATACTTCGATTATTGAATGTAGAAAATAAATGAATAAAAAAAAAAAATAAGTAAAAAAATAAGTGAATAATCATATAACAAGAATTTACAGGCTTCTCTGCCCTTTCCTATAATTTGAAATACAAACAAGAAAATAGACAAACTTGTAAGTTCTGTATAGTACGTATTGCATGCGCAGCCGCGACGCGAAGGAAGAAATGCACATTCGCCGCTGATTTTACCAAGCTCTTTTTGCCCTCTAATTAAAGAAAGTCAAGAGTTTGCCAATTGTAGGGTCTTACAGCAGTGTTCTTCAGCATGTAGAAATTACTTGGAGGTCTCCTTTCTCAACAGGACATTATCAGTATATCCTAAGTATGAAAGAACGTCCTAGGACATCCTCAGCCATAAGATAATGACATTTTCAGTTGTCCGTAAAAACACGGCAAAATTTGAGTTTGAATTGGCAACAGTGATGTCAGATTTAAAACAATACTTTGTTTATGGGGGGGAGGGGGGTACATTTTTGATGAAGGTATGTTTCCATTGGCCAATCAGCATTTCAATGCAAATTCAATAAACATTTTTTAAGGTTTTCTTCCTGTTGAAAGATCTAGTGGTAAGGAACTGTCTAAAGTTGTATTAAAAGAGTTGGAAAAAAAAAAAAAGGTTAAAATTAGAAAATACGAGAGGTCAAGGTTATGAAAATTGCTCACATATGAGAGGTAACAAATTCGGATTACAAATTTCAGAGCATTTCATGCACATTGCAGCAGAGATTTATTAAACTTAGTAGTTAATGAATTACTGCGAAATTGGAAAAAATGCATAGATCCCTAATATCTTTATTTCTTAAATTAGAAAATATTCATGATGCTTTATTAAGCAATTACAAAAGGGTAGAAATAGATAATATGATTCAAAATGAGGCAGTTGTTTATTGATTACAGTCGGCAGCAAAATCATTGAAGCACTAGCAATAATTCCTACTTAAAAGATGAGCACCTTATACTGTTTTGTTAAGTAAATATTTGTCCAGTCATGATCTTAGTCTTATACTATTTATAAAAAAGTAAGTTGATGATAAAAAGAAGCGATCATACTAATATATATATATATACATGAAAAATGTGGATGTGTGCTTCAGTAATTTTTCTGCTGACTGCACAATAAAACAATTAAAGATTTTTATGTTTGATCGTCATTTAACACAGAATTTTTAATTATATTAATCCGATTAAGTAAGCTCTGTGAAACAAAAGTTTTTGATTTATACCAAGCCATTAATTTATTAAATAGCTCATTATTATTATTATTATTATTTTTTTTTTTTTTTTTTTTAAGAATTATGATCAGTTGAGTCCTTTGAAAACTATATCTTAGAAGCTGGGACATTAGCTAATGTAATAGACGTAGTGAATTGACTACACCACGCCATCATGTTCAATCTTAAAAATGTAATTTTTCTTATGAATGTGTAGACGAATCTATAAAAAATTCAAAAGAGAAATATAAATAGATTTTTTTTTCTTTTCAGTGATCAGGCGATCAGTACACTGAAGCTGAGATTAAATTTTGAAACGTTCAAAAACGAATTACTCAGACTGACACACTGTAAGAATCTGGGAAACGACTTAACAGATGGCGATTCCGCTGTTAAGTCGTTTAAATCTTAACATTTTAAAATTGGCTGGTAAAATATACTTTATTTTCTTCACTTTTGAAAAAAAAATAATGTCCAATTTTGATGTCTTTAAATTCATTACCTTCCTTAACATTGGACCGAATTTAAGCACTGCTTTAAAAATTTTGTTAGCCTTGCCCATAACTTTTGCTAACGGAGAAAGATCGTTTTCTAAACTAATAATCTGGTGTCGCTCACACAACTTTCTCTTACCCTGAAATTTAATACCATAAATACAGGTTGGAGATTAAGATGTAAGACAACGAGTAGTGTTATGTAAACTTAAGTTAAAACAATTCAAATTTGGCTTCGGAAAAGTTTTATGTGACAATTAGTTCTATTTGAGGGGGGGAGCTGCCGCCTCCCTCAACCCCCCGTTTCATTAATGCACCTACATTTATACAGAATTTAAATCTGTTATTAAAATTAACAGTTCGCTTAAAATTATACAGACAATTTCCACAAGCAACGTTCCTTGAAACTTTTCCAGCAACAAACTTATATTAACTTGAAAATACAACTTTTGGATCTCCTGAAACTATTCGTTTTTAAGTTACTCTAAGAGACACAGACAAAAATCAAACGTTAAAAAACTTTACTTCGGCAATCAGGAAGCCTTAAAACGTGTAAATATACAAAAAACAAGAGATGAATATTTAGCTTAAAAACGTACATTATTTATCATGTCTATGAGGAATTCATTTCAATTTCTGAGCAGCTTTGGTAGAAATGATAAAATATTACTGTAAAGAGCTTCCACTAACATTAAAAAAGAATGTTATTGCTTAAATATTTGCAGCCCTGTATATCATTTGAAGATTATGTACAGACCACATGATGCACCTAAATATAATCCTATAGTAGTGATACACGGCACAACCTGATATACATTTCCATCAACTTTCAGCTATTGTCGCACTATAATCAAGTTCTTTTGTGTAGCCTGTAAATGAACAGTGAAGGATTTCCTTACCATATTCTACATGAGACATGTTTTTATGCATATAAAAAATATATATTCATTTCATTTTGGTTTAGTGCAGCCTATAGATGTTAAACTCTACTCCCCAGCAATTTCCCCCAAAAACGTAATGTATTTGAACTCTCTTGGGTGTCCCTGTACACGAACTATATGCGTTATCTCAACGAAATGCTCAGTGCAGCATCCTCATACTATACGCATTTAGAATACCAAGTTTGCACTTTCTGCTAAAATTTGTTCTTGAGATATGCTGATAACAGACAGACAGACACACACACACACAGACAGATACATAGACATACACACAGACCAACCGCTAAAAACATGATTTTCGGATTCAGGGGACCTTAAAACGCGTAAATATAACAAAAACTCACATTAGAAAATTTTATCCTAAAACAATATTTTCTCTACCTTACGGGTAAGAGGAAGTAAAAATGATAAAAAAATATTTTAAAACCATATCTAGTCAAAATCGACTCAATGGGTTAGCAATATTGGACATTGAATATGAATTGAGTAACAAATTAGATAAGAAGTTATTCGAGATTTGCACAAAAAAAGGTTCGAAAGAGATTATTTTATTCAGGTTTAAATTTTGTATATTGTATTAGCATTCTTTATTCTTCGCTGTTTAGAAAATATTGTCTGTACTGTAGAGGTCTGCACGGGCCGGGCTTACGGAACGAGCCCGAGCCCGGCGCGGCCCTCGGGCCGAATTTTTAAATTTAGGCCGGGCTCGGGCTCAGTTTTTTTGTGTATACTCGGGCCGGGCCTGAATGAAATTTTCTCCGGGCCGTGCCGGGCCGATTTTTTTTTCTGTTTTCCTCGTTAATCAACGAAAAAGGAAAATAATAAACATGTTTTTCAGTCATTTATTTTACATAATTTTACAGGCTGATATGTCACATAAAGTTCTATTTTGTTAAAAAATGTCTGTAACTTCAATTTAATTGTCTATCAGTCTGTCTGTTCGAAATTTGATTTTTCGCAAATATTTTTAGCATGCTTCGAAATTAATATATTTTATTTAAAGTAATATTAGATGGTTTCCTATTCAAAATAGTATGCATGTCACTACCAGTTTGCGTACATGTACATAACAAAATAAATTAGATACGTTACTTAGTATAAGGCTTTGTTTCCTATGGTTTGTGAAGTTTAGGTGGTATGAAGGCTATAAAAATCCTTCCGTTGTAACTTTTTCTCTAAGGCTCCTTTTTCTTTTCTCCAGTGGATGAAAGTAGCATCATTCTTACCATGATCAAAAACAACTTTTCTATTCAGTATGGTTGGATTAACATTAAAGTTTTGTTTACCGGATCGCATGAAAGATTTGGATACATTACGGTATATAAGAGGAAAGGACATTTTTGGTAGTATTAACCATATTAAATACCTTCCTGTATTGTTTGATGAATGCTAATATTTTCGATGTGACTTTCTGTTTGTCTTTGTGCCTTGTCTATAATAATGAATTTCTGTTTATATATAATTATTGTGTAAAAGTTGAGCAGTTTTGTTAAAGAACGTACTATTGTTTGGTTATATAAAAATCATTTTCATCATACTAAAAATCATTTTCATAGAAAGGCATGCATTTTTTTTTTTTTTTTTTTTTTTTTTTTTGTTATTTTACATATTTTTGAATCGAGCCGGACCCGGGCCGAATTTTTTGACTTCATACCGGGCCGGGCCGGGTAAGCAAAGCTTCCGTACGGGCCGGGCCGGGCCCGGGCCTCGAAATTTCGGCCCGTGCAGACCTCTACTGTACTGTACTAGCATTACTTCCAAAGATGTTGTGTTTTTAACTTAAGGGAAAAAAAATGAAAAAAGAAAGAAAAAAGAAATGGTAGTAAATATTATATGAGTATTATTTAATTAATCAATTCTATTATTTTATTATTTAATTTATCAATTCTATTAGACCATTTATGGGATTTTTTTATATTTTTTTAATGTATATATATATATACATTTTTTTTTTTTTTAATTTGAAAGTTTTTAAAAGCTTGGGGGGGGCGGCACTTTTGAGGTTTGCCTACGGCGGCAAAAACGTTAGAGCCGGCCCTGTCTATGCCTTAGTTCAGTTTTACATCATTCCAGATATGTTCATTGGCCAATGAATGTACCTGCAATGACATAGAACTGAAAGGCCAGGGGTCAGTCGAGGCAAAAATTGGGTCCTTTTTTCTGCCCCTTCACAAAATTCTACATCATAAAAAGGGATCCATCACAAAATTCCACATAATAAAAGGGACCCTTCACAAAATTCAAATCCATAGAAAGGGACCCTTCACAAAACTCCACATCATAAATACATATGTATCTTTACAAAATTCAAATCCATTAAAAGGGGCTCTTCATGAAATTCAATTTCATAAAATGAGCCCCTTCACAAGATTTTTTTTTCATAAAAATGATCCATTTATAAAATATTTCCATGTTTTCAGTATCATTTTTAATTAATTAGTGTAACGAAACTCTATTAACTTGATATTAAACATTATAAAAAATTATTGTTAAAATGGAAGTTTTTTCACAAAAAAGGGACCCAAAAATTAAAACCTGGATCAACTCCTGAAGGCATAGACCGAAGGTGGCACTATCTACTAAGATAAAAAACAAGAGACGCAAAGTAAACACCAACCCTAACAGCACGTCTTCTCCAAATGACATCCTCAGGATGTACTATGGATAAAAAGACATCCAGTGTATATATTCAGGATGTGCTATGGACAAGTGTGTTGTTAGGGAAGATGGCTAATTCACTAATTTTTGCCCCTATCTTGCAATGTCCATGCATTAAATTAAATTAATTTTTAATTTGAATTGCAGGTGAATTATTTTCTGTTATTTGATTCTGAAGCTCGAGGATTTATCCGACCTACGTGCATTGCATATATTACAGCAGATAAATAGTAAGTTGTTTCTTAATAATTATCTTTTTATATTATTATATATTGATTGTTAAAAAAAATATAAATAAATAATTTCAATTATAGCAAGCTGATTTCTTGTGCCGATTCCATTTTAAAGACCTTAAGTGAGGTATGTAGTGTAATTTTCTTGTATAGCTCAAATTTCATATTTATTTGTTTTTAATTATTAAAAGCAGTGAAAATAGCGTTCATTAAAACAGTGAGAAATTTTGATGCATTAGAATAAATAAATGAAAAAGTTATTGATTAAACTTTTTTCTTTTAGTTTTTTACCAGACATTTTTTTGCTGAAAACTTTTACATTGGATTTAAATTTAATTCTTTGAAATTTCCATATCCTAAATTTTTACAGTACTTAGGAAAGATATAAAAAAAATATATCTAAACTATCTGAATTGAATAAAAGTAACCCTTAAATACATTATGTAGTATGTATGTAACATGTGAAAAAATTGCATTTTGGTGGCATTTGATAAATTTTTTGTTATCTATGTATAACTTAAAAATTATATAAAATGATATATTACACAAAAAGTAAGTTTATTTTTTTTCCCCTTGTGTAACATTTCTACATTAGAATTATATATATACCGGGTGATCCAAAAGTCAGGACAAACTTTAAAAATGAATAATTCAAAAACGAATCAAGATACAAAGATACGGTTTGCACCAGACGGATGAAAAAGGAACCGGGTTTTGTGTGGCAAAGGAAAAAAATTATTTCTGTTGGCTACCAACAGATGGCGCTATAGTGTTTTATTTCACCAAAAGATGATTTACAAATGAAAAAAATGTTGACAACTTAGAAATCAGCTTAATTACAGTTAATTAGTACTACTACAGTAACTGTTCAATGTCCATCATTCAGAAGTACAGCTGTGAGATGATTCACCACATCGTTCACAGCATTTAGCAGAATTTCTTGCATTATGGCAGACGCATTTTGGTGGATGGCATCTTTCAGTGTTGCTAGTGATGCCGGTTGGTCGCGGTACACTTTTGACTTCCAAGAATCCCCACAGTCAAAAGTCACAGGGTGTCAGATCGGGAGATCTTGGAGGCCATGCATGATTAAAGTAGCGACTGAGAATGCAATATTTCGATGCATATAAGCTTCGACTACCATTACCTGCTGTAGTTGTTTCTTTTTATATCGTTTGTTGCTTTGCATAATCCTACATCAGAAATACGACAGCGCCATCTGTTGGTTGCCAACAGAACTATTTTTTTTTCTTTGCCACATAAAACCCGGCTTCTTTTCCATCCATTTGGTGCAAACCGTATCTTTGTATCTTGATTTGTTTTCGAATTATTCATTTTTAAAGTTTGTCCTGACTTTTGGATCACCCGGTATATCATAACAAAATTTCAGGGTGGATCATTTTATTGAACAAATGTAAAATATAAACTGATAAATACACCAACGTGATGAACACTGTCAATGAAAATTTACCTTGAAATAATCTGATTCAAACTGACCACCATCTTTATCCCCAGCAGCAGAATTTTTTCTGTCAATCTGCGACAGGTATTTAGGCATTAGAAAATAATCTGCAGAATAATTTCACAATAAGTTACAACAACAAAAAAAAGTTACTGGATTATTAAACGTAATTGAGATTTATGTTGCAAATGGAGAAAGATTGGAAATCACAAAAATTCTGCGATCCGTTTGCTCGTCGATAATTGTGGTGGTGAGGGAAGGGGGGAGGGGACAACAAAAAATTACATGAGTGATAGATATTAAGTAATTCTATTTCTTCATAGATTCTAGAATCTAATACAGTGTGCTTAAAATTAATATTGACATTTATATTTCCTGCCAAAATTGGGAGTCTTGGAGTGTCTGCACAATATTGTTTTGGAAATAATCTGCAGACCAAAAGAAAAATCTGCGACGTTCGTCTCGCGTCTCACATTTTCTGCTATAGGGTTTATTACTAACGATAATTATTTATGCCACTGCCCGATTGCGACATGAATCATTTTAAGAGCACTTTAGAATGAAAAAATGGGGGGTGGTGTCAAAAATCCTTAGAAAATAGCATGGAAATACAAAAAAAAAAAAAAAAAAAAAAAAAAAGAAATTGAACACTTACAAGTGGAAAACAAAACAAACATATCAGGAAGAAAATGGAGGAAAAATAGACAAGAAAAAAAAAAAAAAAAAAGAAGTGCGGGAATGGTGGGCATAGGGCTCTGAAGCTATCACAGAGGTCTAGCTATATCTCTTCTAATATGTGCATTTTCAGAAAGTTACCAATCACAGAAGTAGAGCGAGAAATTGTTTTACCAAACAATTAAAATTAACTTTTAATAATTTGATTGTTAGAGTATTTAGTAGCCACCCTGTTAAATACCTTGTGTTAAAGAATTAAAATGAACACAAAGTAACAGCGTATATCTTCCAAATTTTTCTAGGCGTCTGAAATTCTTCAACATTGTAATATGTTGCAAACAATTGACAGTTTAAAAAGAATGCTGCAAGAAATTACTTTTCAACTGAATGGTATGTTTTAAATTTGTTTCCTCGCTTTTCTCTGTTTTGATTATTTTCCAAGGTGTTATAAATATATTATAAATACTTAAGACATAATATTCCCTGACTAACTCTTAAAGTATTACTATGATAATAGAATTTCTTTTATTATATATTTATTTCTTGTAATCATTTATTTGTATTATAATTTTACCCATATTTTGCCAGGGAACAAAAAAAAAAAAAAAAAAAAAACATGATTAAGTAGTTTTATATGTTTTAATTCACTGATAAATTGTACTGCAAAAACATCTTTAAAAAATAAAGTTTTAATAAGGTAGGTGCTCCAGTAATTGACATCTATCGAGAAATAATAAATAAATAAGAAAAATAATAAAATCATATGTTTTACATATAAGAATTTTAACATTTTATGTCAAACACTGGAGCATAGGGTGCTAATAACTGGTGAAATGAATAACTAGCAGTGTCAAACACTGGAACATAGGGTGCCAATTACTGATAAAATGAAAAACTGGCTGTGTCAATTATTAGAACATTGCGTGGGTGTCATATAAAAATTCATTAAAAAAAAATAATTGTTATGAAATGTATATATTTTAACATATATGTGGTTCTGAATGTCTTTCATACCATATGTATTAACTTACGATATCTAAAAATATTTTCTGATGACTAGAACATTAAAAACATCAGATATTGCTCTAAAAGTGTCAATCACTGGTGCACATACCCTATATATTTTTTATTATTTTATTTTTGTTTGTTTTGAAGAGGGAAAAATTTGGATTATTTTATACATATGCAAAATTTTTGGAGTTTATATATCTAGCAATTTCTGATTTTTATTTTCTGATTTTAATATTCTCATAAAAATGCATCAAATATTTTCTGACGTTTAATTTTTCACCTGATTTAATAAGTGTTTTTCAAGCAATCTCTGACTCAGTATTTGCAATTCTCTTTTTGATTTCAACCTTCAGAAATTGGAGAAAAAATTGGGTCAGTTAAAAGTTGTCATGTGTAATTGTGCCATTAGTAATATCAGAGTTTTTCGTTTTAGCTTGTTTTCTCATGATAATGTAAATTCTTTCAATTTTATATTCCTACTTAACACATTACATGTGGATGTATTTTACCATAGACTTATGCATGTAGTAGGCATTTTTTGTGAGGAGCACTAAGAGAAAGGGCTCATTGTTTAAAATAGGAAAATATCTCAATAACAATGTGTTAAAGTAGGTGGCATTCATTTTTCAAAAATCATACTTTTATGTGACCAACGTTCTAATGACAGACTGCAAAAGATGTAAAAGTATGTTTCTTGTATGCAATATATTAACACTTTTGCAACTGGCATACTTTTGTCTTTTCTAAAACTGATTACCGGGGAATATTGAAGTAAACTAAAGCTAGTTGCTGCAAACTTTTGATGCTTAAACGTGGATAAAAGTTGAATGTAATGTTTTTAAATGTTACACTTCTAATTACCTGAAGCTTGGAATGAAGCTTTGTATATAATATTAGAACGAACCTATAATACTATCAAAGAATTGATACTCTAATATTACTATCGAAATAATACTGAAGTATTGTTTTCATAGAAATTCTTGAAATCACGTCAGCAGTAACCAGGAATAGAATATGAAAAGATGTGAATTTACATCAGCAGCAACTAGCTATAGAAGTTGAAATAACGTGAATTAATGTCAGCAGTCGTGAATGCGTTAATTGTTCACTAATTGCATGAAAAGTAATACTAAAACAGTTTTTAAATATTACTAATAGAAGCTAATCAAAGAACTAGAAATGAATTAATGAAAAGGAATTATTTCTTTAACATAAAAATTGAACAAACAGGAAAACTAAAGATATTTCTCTAAATCATAGAAGACATTACTTATTTGAATGCATATCTCACTTACAACCAACACAAACCATAGTTACCATAGCAACTCCCACAAGATTTTTTGTTTGTTTTAAGCAAATATACTAAAATGTTTTCAAGAGAAGAGTTATCTTTCCTTATTGCAATTATTGATTCAAATTAAAACTTGTGTTTTATGCTATTATAATTGTTGCTGTTTCTTTGCTTCTCAGATGTTAATAGATAACACCATCTAGCATTTAAGTTACTGATTGATTCCACTGCAATCCCGTGGAGCCAATCAGAAACTTAGATCTGAGAAGTAGATAAAAATGAATTTGAGAAGTAAATAATATCTAAGAAGTTAAAACACCTGATAAGTAAATGAACAGCAACAGTTATTAAAAGACTGCACTGAAGATGATCAGGAGCCCTGTGAAATGTTAGCAAGGGTATTTTTGATACAATTATTATTTATTAAGGTAGAATTTTCCCTGGGTTTAAAAAAGGGTAGGGTGCTGCTTAAAGAACAGGGCACTTTTTATGATTTTAAGGGCCGTTTTGGATTTTTTAAGGGCACATTTAAAATTTAAAATCCGTACCCATTTCAAAATTTTGTTATAAGTAAGCATTTAATAAATATTTTTTTAATTTTAACTTTCTTTACTTTTGCTTGTTACTTTTAAATAAATAAATGTTGATGGTTGTATACAAGGGTTTTACTTATCACACATATCATTTATCTTCAGATTTTCTAAATTTGTGCTGTAATAGAAGAGACAATAAGGGTGCAAATTTTTTTAGATAAGGGCAAGAAGGGTGCTAATTTTATAGATAAGAGGCAAGAAGGGTGGTATTTCTTCAATCAAAGGGCAGGCAGGGCACAGTACTCTTCTAAAACTGTCTGGGTAAAACTCTGATTACGGTATTTTAATTCAATTATTATTTATTAAGCTTCAAAAATAGTTTAGATATCCTTGAACACACACCTCTGATTTAAAGATATATTTTTATTTTATCGATTAAATAGAAACTGTGATTTTCAGTACCTAAAAATAAAAGTATAAATGATAAAAAATGTTAAAGAGGAAAATCCTGTTAAAAGATTGCTTCAAGGTTCAATTAAAAAAATCTAAATAAATTTTTCATGGAAAAAAATATATTTTTAGTTTTCCTTTGAATGTCTTTGCACAAAAATTTCAACGTAGCACTAAATGACTAATAAAAACTTTGCTTACAAAGTGTTTATTTATTATCATTCAGCACCAATATTTAAATGTATTTTTTTTTTTTTTTTTTACAATAGCACTAAATTATTCTTAGATAGTATTTCTTACTTGAACTGGGGCTCCCCCACCCGCCCCCTTTGGAAAGAAATATCCTCTGAGGTATAAAAATATTCAGTATAAGTAATAATAATAATAAAAAAAAAACTTTGCTAATATCTTTAAAACAAATGGTTAAACTGTAGAACTGTGATAATCTAAAACAAAGTTATAATTTTTTTTTTTTTTTTTTTTTCATTTTAAACATATAAATAAATAATAATAATAATAAAAAGCATTTTCTAAGATAGGACTCAAAATTTGCTTTATTTCAATATTTAGTGTTATACTTTTTTGAGATGAAAATAATTTGCACTCATCATGGAAAATAATAATTTTAATACATAATTTGTATAGGAAAATCTTAAAATAAAATTTCTGTGATGGCCACAATATATACTAGTTTTCTTTAAAAAAAAAAAAACTCTTTCAGAGAATGACTTTTTCATAAACTGTATTAAACTATGCCAATTCTTTCAATTTTTATGAATTTTTGAAGCATTTATAAATTTAGGAGACACTGGGTATAATATTTCATACATTTGATTACTTTCATTTATTTATTTGATTTTTCTCCCTAAAATATATGTTTGTGTAATGTTTTCTTTAGAGGAAAATTCTAATCGTACAGCCTTACAAAATAAAGTTACTGAAGATGTATCTAAAGATATACAAGACATTATTCAAGTTATTGAAAATTATAAGGTAAGTTTTAAATTAATACTCATTTAGAATGTTTCCCTTAAAAAAAGGGTGGATTTTTTGTTGTTTTTAAAAATTTTGTCTATTTTTATTAATTGATAGATCAAGTAATAAGTACAAAACTTTGAATAAACCATAAAATGCAAGAACTCACAACAGTTATTTCGGGTCGAAAGAAAAGACGACCCTTTGTCAGGCAAACAAAGTAAACACGAGTGCTGCAATGCAAAAAGTGGCAATACATAAAACTGATTAAAGTGAAGAACAAAAAACAAAGTCGAATGTATATATAAATAGAGATGTGACTAGAATTATATATAAAAATAAATAAATAAATAAATAAATAAAATACTAATAAAAAAAACTAAAAATCTATAATAATAATAATAATGATAATAATAATAACCAAAACTAAATGAAAACTGAAGTTATATGAGTAATTTCCAAGCATCAGACAAGAATGGAATGCAAGAATTTGCTCTTCACTTTACCTTAATTGATTTTGTGCGTTGCTGCTTGTTTGCATTGCAGCACTCATGCCTACTTTGTTCGCCTGGTCATTCATGTTTTCTTTTCACCAGAAACAATTGCTGTGTGTTCTTGCATTTTATGATGTTTATTCAAAATTTTGTGCTCATTACTTTTAAATGCCTGCTCTGTGGCGGTTTCTTATAATTTTTTAATAATGACAGATTAAATGTTTTTTTCTTGATGAACAATTAATCATGTTTTATTTTTTGCATTTTATGAATAGCAACTTAGATGTATGCTTGAACTAAAAAAGAAAAAATATATATATTGAAGTTTAAGTTATATACATTTTCATAATTTGGCTATCTTTTCTTAAAGTGCTTCAATCAAATTGTTTGCCTTTTTTAGAAAATAGAAAATAATGAATTTATTGTATTTTATTCTTTAAATAAAAATCTTGTGAAGAGAAAGAATTAAAGAGAATGATTTATTTCTTTAAGTTATTTAGTTTATATAATTAAAAGTTCATTTTTTTTTTTAAATAATTGTGAATAAAAAATTTAATAGAATCAAATCTTAATAGGGAAATGATGTGATTGACAAGCAGATGTCTACAATACTGGAAAGTTTGAAAAATATTGGATTATTTTCTGAAATCAGCAAATTTTTTGCAAATTCTCACACTTCTAATCCACAGGTATTTATTTTGCTTTCACATGTATAAAATAATTTAAAATTTTTTAATTTATCTATTACCAATTGTTTTGTATATCTCCATTCCATGAAATTTCACACCAATCAAAAAGTTAAAAAAAAAAAAAAAAAAATAAAGATAAAAAATAAAATAAATAATTTAGAAAATTAAATAGTAGAATTATTTTGTTATTGGTTTAGAACAGCAGTTCCCAAACTGTGAGTCGTGAGCTGGTTTTTGGTGGATTGTGGAGAAACTTTGAATGCACGTGTAACTTTCCACAATTTTTGCAAATAGGATGCTAGTTAGCATTAGAATTTTCATGGTATGAAAATGAATATAACTCAAAATCGGTATGTATTATTTGCAACAAAATACTTGCCAATGAAAATATACGCTCCAGTAAAATAAGTCAAAAGCATACTGACGTAAAAAACAAGGGAAGGGCAGGCGTTTTATCTCATTTGTAAAATGAAAACACCCAATTGGTGAAACTTGCTGACAGTAGTAAAAGATGCAGTTGAAGTTATGTTAATTTGAAAAAGAATTGCAGACAATATCACTTTCATATAGCTCATTTGATCATAGAATCGAAGAAAAGTCTCAGTGGGCTGAAAATAAAATCCTCCAAAGAGTTACCTAGAAAAACTTTTTCTTGTTACAACTGAATGAATCTAATGTTATACAAGGTTTGTCCCAGCTCTTTATTTATTTATTTATTTTGCATTACATATGGAACAACAAACTTTTTGGCAGCATATCATTTTGTGAACCACTTATTCGAAGAACTAGCAGAAAAATTTTCGGTTCTAAGAAATCCAATGTTTTAAATTAGATAAAATGTGTTGGGATAAGTATATATGGTACATGAACTGTGTGCAATAATAATAATAAAATTGTTGTGCTTTATATGCTTGCTGTTAGTTCAAATAAATTTTGGACTCACTTCAGTATTTATAGACAAACATTGGTATTTGAATCTGTGCAAGTGGATTAAAAAAGTGTTTTGAACATTGCAATTAAAAAAGTAAGTGTCATAAAATCAAGACCGTTGTGCAGAGTTTCCCCTGGGTTTAAAAAAGGGCAGGGCGCTGCTTATAAGAAAAGGGCACTTTAAAGATTTTAAGGGCAGTTTGGTATTGTACAGGCCATGTTTATCATTTAAAATCCACACCCATTTCAAAATTCAATTATAAGTATGCATAGTATAATAAATATTTTTACTTTCTTCTATATTCAATAGAAGAAAGTATTGGATTCGTAAAAATTTTTGACCTCAGGTTTTTGATGGATTTACACTTTTTGAGAGCTGTAGAACACGATTTGACCATTTTTAGAAAATGTCTGTGTGTGTGTGTGTGTGTGTGACAAAATTTTGTGGCAGCTGTATCTCAGGTACTACTGCACAGAATTTCATACAAATTGGTAGTTACACATTGACATGGTAATATGGTTAATCGTCTGCATTATCATGGAAGATAATTTTTTAAAAATAATAATTTTAATAAATTATTTTTACTGAGGGAATTTGTATAGTAAAAGATAGAAGAAAGTCATGTGGTGGCCACAACATACTAGTTTTAATTTGAACTTTCTTTACTTTTGCTTGTTAATAATAAATAAATAAGTGTTGAAGGTCATACGTGATAGTTTTACTTATATACACAGTCGAACCTCATTAATGTGAATTACTTTTAACATGAACTATTTCCACAATCCCCGTCAAAAGGAAGATTAGTTACTGATAGCATGAACTACTGATAACAGGAACAAATTTTTTTATCCCCCTTGAGATTCATGTTAACGAGATTTAACTGTATGTATATATATATATCTTCAGTATATTATTATTCTTCAGTGTGTAGCTGTAGATTGTTTTCTCCTCATTTTGTGCTTTAATTAGAAAGAGACAATAAGGATGCTTTTTTTTTTTTTTTTTTAAAGATAAGGGGCATGAAGGGTACATATTTTGGATTAGAGGCAAGAAGGGTGCTATTTTTCCCACCTAAGAGCATGCTGGGCACGACGCCCTCCTGAAACTGTCTAGGCGAAATTCTGCCATTTGAAAAATGCTGTGCAAAGAGATGGGAAGAGCAACCTCAAATCACTTCTTCTACACATTCCTATATGATAATTAAGGGAAAAAAAATAATATTGACTTTTTTTGAGGGGTGGGGGAGGGCAAGTATATCTGAAAAATTTCAATGCATGGAGAGTGAAGTGGGTCGCTAAACATTTGGTTTCTAATAAGTGGGTCACAGTGTATAAAATTTTGGGAACCCCTGGTTTAGAATATAACTGAAGAAGTTGAAATATTATACTAAAATATAGGTAAAGAATTCTATTTTTTAACTTTTTTTGTGAGGGGTGGGATATTTTATCATGGAGTGGTTCATGCCTTTTACAGAATGTGAAATTGTATTTAGCTTTATGTTTTCTTATTAGTCACCATATTTCAACTTTCAGCATTTCACCCATCTTTTTCTGTCATGTATAATCAAAATAAGACTGATTTAAAATAAACTAATTCACAAATTAAATAGGTATACTGGATGTTATCTTGCTTAAGTGACAATATATATAATTTAGTTTTACACAAAATAAAATAGATCAGTATTATATCTATTTAGTTTATATTTTAAAGATTAATAAATAAATAAATAAAACAGAAAAGTACTTTAAACTTACTAATCCTTTTATTGTATCTAAACTCTTAATAGTAGGGTTCGTGTTAGAAATGAAAATTTAATGGTTCAGTAGGACCACCTAGGTTATGATTTAGTAGTCTAACAATAGAGAATGATTAATTAAATAATTAATTCAAAAAATTAAATAAAGCAAGGCTAGGCTTTTAAGAATTGCAGTAAAATGCATCTAAAAACTGGTGTTGAAGAATGAAAAAAGAAGTAAATAAGTTTAACAGGGTTCATACGCACTGGGTAAAACCTGAAAAACCTGGAATAATTAGGGAATTAGAATTTAGGTTCCAAATTTCAGAGAAATCTCATGGAAAAGGAAAATTTTCATTAAAATTCTGGAAAAAATGATTATAAAATCTGGAATTTTTTTTTTTTTTTTTTCTCTCTCTACTGTCTTCTACTTTTTTTTTTTTTTTTTATTATTTATTTAATTTATAAAATGCTGCAAAAATAAACAAAAATTCACACTATTTGAATTTAACCCTTAAGTGCATGAATTTTTATTTTTAATAAAAATTGTAAGAACTTTTGCAATGTGGTTGAAGTAATTGGATCTATGAATTAAATACACTGCATGTGAAAAAGTCTTTATGAAATTCCAACTCTGGAAAATACCCAAAATCTTGCTTGTTCTTTTGCTGACAATTTGCTTAATTTTTTACTCTATTCAAATGAACTTTTGACAAAAGTTGCCCAATATATCTTGATTTCAACTTATGTAATAATTTTTTTTCTATCTTTCGTGCATGTGCAGTAAAAAATTATTTACTATAATAACTCATATCTCGGTGAATATTACACATGTGAATTTTTTGCTTTAGAATAATGTTACTCTGGTATGAGTAAAATAGTCAATGTTTTTTTTTTTCAATTTTTCTGCAAGTTTTGTAAAATTTTATGGAAATTCATTCAAGCAAAAAACTTGCCAAAATTTTTTTACATCTGCTAAAATAATTGTACAATTACTATAAAAATCCATACAAATATTGTATCTAGTATGTGCAACAGTGTGTTAAAGTTATGTTAAAGTCATGTGTAGCTTTTTATAATACTGTGTGATCCAAACTATTTGTGCGTTTCTTCAATTTGTGGTTGGTCTCTTAATTGCATTGTGGACTAAATCACTTATGGAAAATGTGAGTTTTTAAGTGTTCTTTGGATGTCTGAAGATCCAGACCATTTCCTCCAATATTTTTTTAGAAAATAGAAAAATTGTAAAAATGAAAAAAAATTTGATCACCCACTGTATATTTATTTCTGAATTTTAAAATATAAATGCCCCACCAATGGCCAAGAGGTTTTGTTCTCAAAGCTGAGAGATGGGAGGAAGTGCTTGGTTCGAATTTACGTTGCACTGGGTTGTTTGTAGTTTTCCGAAGTTTTGTCTAAAATTCACATAAGTACAGGCTAGGGACTCCTTGAAAGTCTCCATAGAGGCATTTTACCGAGGCCTAGGTCTAAAATATTTTGACATAGTGACAATTATCATTATTCTGTCATGCACTTCATTGATTATATAATTGTGCGAGATTCTCTGTTATTATTACTAGATTCACTATTAACTACATCTATTACCTTTCTAAGGCTCATAAATATTTTAATAAATTAAAATAAAATTATAATAATGGATTAATAAAGGGGGAAAAAATAAAAGTTACTTAAAAATATATAAATTTTCTCATATTTTCATTAACTTTATGATATATTAAATTTATCTTGAATATATGAAATCAATTTTCTTTACATGTACTTATTTTAGCCTTTGCCATGGAAAAGTAAAAATCACAATTGCCTTCAAAAGAGAATGAAGAGTTTATATTCCATATGTGGAAGTGGACTTATCCTTGGCTTATATCATCTGTATATATTACATAAGGTATTGGTTAAAAATTTTCGTTTACTGTTTAATGTCACCAATGTTAGTTAACTGAAGAATGAGAGGGCAGAATACATGTCTACCTACAAACAAACTCTGTTATATAACAGGGGTGGCCAACCCGCGGCCCGCGGGCCGCATGCGGCCCACCGCGTACTTTCTTGCGGCCCGCGAGAAGATTAACGATATTCAAAGTTTGACAACTTTGGTTAACGGATCAAAAATTAATAAATACGTTTTGACTTTTCGAAGTGAAAATACTTTTCAAAGATTATAGTAGCTAAAGAACTGGGTAATGAAATATTATTAGATCCATTATTCATTTATTTTATTATAGTTTTAATATAAAGTCATAAATTTTTCACGTTTCTATTGTTAATTTATGAATTAAAATAATTTAAATTAATATATTCTGCTCCATATTTTCACCCTGCCATTCCCCGAAGAAAGTATATAAATATATGAATCATATACTCACAAACATATACGCACATATGCATATGTGCAGTCATAACATAATATTGTCCTTCCCCGACTAATGTCGTCGTAAATTATTGTAGAGACCAGCAGCTGATGCCTAACGATTGGTAATAACATTTAGTTTTTAATTCAATTTCTAAATTTAGTTTAGGGTGTCATCTGCACAAACTTTTTTTTTTTTTTTTTTCCCGAATAGTAATTTCCATTTTTGACTACATACTCGAATTTCTGATATCAAAGCGGTTCGGAGAAAGATATAGTTTATATTCCTTCTATAATGTCTTTATAGAATTACAAGAAAAATTGATCAGGAGTAAATCTTTATAATTAAAAACATTAAATTAAGATATCACAGAGAAAAGTAGTATATCCATTCAGATAATAATCGGAAAAGAAGTATAGCAATTTTAAATATAAAATAATGTAAATTAATGCTAATTAAGAAATGATGTATATGTCTAAACTTACTTGAATAACTATTTTAAATCATGTGCAAGCAAAGTAAATATATGACACAAATGATAATAAGTGACAGCCCCGTAAGAACAATAAAAATTGAAATATCACTATAATTCAAAAAATAATGATTGGAATGAACTGTAAACTTAGAAACCTATATTTTTTATGATGCCCATTCTATTCGTGCAAAAATATAGATCATAACTCATAATTTTTTGAAATATGAAATTATTGATAAATTTCATAATTCAAAAAATGTTTTTAATCAAGAATATGCATGGAGTATGTTTAGTTTACTTCATTCTAACGTAAAAAAAAAAAAAAAAAAAAAAAGAAAGAAAGAAATTTTAATATATTAATTTTTTGGGAAGACATGAATTAATATTTAATACATTCATTTAGCATTAGCATCTCCATATTTTAACTAATTATAACTCTGTGAAAAATAGAGAGAAACATATAAACTCTACCATTTTTTAGTCTGATTTGATCAAAGAAAAAAAAAAAAAAAAAAAAACTTGTCGAAATTGAGGGTTGTCTTTTAAAAAAAATGAAGTTGATGCCAGCTTATTTTAAACTAGGCTTTATTACTAATCGATCAGAACCAGCCGCATGTCTCTACACTAATTTACGGTGAAATTAGTCGGAAAAAGAGGGGGGGGGGCTTTTTTATTACTGTACATATGGTGCGGCCCGAATGAATAAAATAGATTTCCAATGCAGCCCACCAAGTGTTTTCGGTTGGACAGGCCTGTTATATAACATTAACATAAATAAAAAGCAAAAGATGAGATTTTTTTTTTTTTTTTTTTTAATCATAATAAATCATTATTATTTTCTTTTAAACTTTATAACAATCATTTAAAAAAAATATTTATACAAGTAAAAAAAATAAATATTCTATTATTTTTAAATTTTTTACATGTCTCTCAAAAATCAACTTATGTATTATTTCAGAAATGCATAAGAATATTTGAAAAGGGGGAATATATTTAATAAGTTCGAGGGGGAGGGGGAAGCATCATCCAGGTGGAAAATTTTGGGTCAAAGTACCATAAAAAGCTGGGAGAGGATTTATCTTTAAAATTTGAAATGAAAAGAGAAAATGATTTTATTTATTTTTTTATATACTGCTTAAAAAGTTTTTCAAAACAGCAGTTAAGAATATTACTTATTTTATTTATTTATTTTTAAATTCTAGAGTGCTTTTTACGGATGACATGGCTAATTAAATATGCTGATTTGTTTTAAATAGATTATCATTAAACAAGATGAGCCAATTGTAAGCCTGAATTTTTCAAATTGTTTTTTACATAGTTCTCATTCAGGATTCTGATTAATTAATTAATTAATTATTTTTTTTTAATGTAACTGGTTACCTGATTAAATTTAATTTGTAAATTAGTAAATTACTCACATTTTTTTTAAAATTTATTTATTCATTGGTACAGTAGTTTTCATTGATTGTAAGTAAATATTGATAAAATTCTCTTATTTTCCTTATTTTTGAGAGAAACTGAAATTCAGTTCATTCTGTTGCGAACAATTTTTTGAATTTTATATGATATTTGTTTGGGGTTTTCATATAAGTAGCTCAATACTTTGGATTATCAAATTAGACAAATAAAAGTTCGTTAAAGATTGCACTTGTATAGCTGAAAATTTTTTAGTAAAAATGCTCATATTTCATTAGATATTTAATATTCTTGTATTCTGATTGCAGCATTCTGTGCAGTGCTGCCAGATTTAGGGAAATTTTTATTGAACACCCACCACTAAATTTTAATTGAAACAGTTTGCTAATTGTTTCGAAACATCTTTCACAGAAATCTTCGATGGGATTAGGTAACCGTTACAAGTAAAATTTAACGGTGGATACTGAATAAAAATTTCCCTCAAATCTGGCTGCATTGATTCTGTGTCTAATGTAGTATACCAAGTTACTTAAAAGTGGCTTTTCTGTGGATATAATATTCTGAGTGTTATAGTTAAAAAAGTGCCAATTTTTTAAAGAAAGTGCCATATTTCCATCCAGGAATATATGTGGTAGCATCATAAAAACATACAGAGTTAATAATAATAAGTCTCATAATCACATGCTACAGCCAGAATGCATTTCAAGCATTAATTTTTACAGGGTGATCCCAAACATTTTCATTTTTCTTTAATTTTTTACTGGTTCCCCTTTTGCTTTTGGGGCAAAACTTTTACTGAAATATATGAGGTATAACATGTTCAGTACACTCTTGAAGTTTCAAGATGATTCATTCAGCTCTTTTTTAGATATTTGACAATACACCTGAAAGTTTCAGGTGGTCATAATGATTTGGCCACTCAGTGTATGTGTAAAACATTATTACTTACAAACTTTGAATAAACACCATAAAATGCAATAAACTCGCAACAATTGTTTCGGGTAAAAAAAACACACGACCCTTCATCAGGCGAATAAAGTAAGCACTTTGCTTACTTTATTCGCCTGATGAAGGGTCGTGTGTTTTTTCGATCCGAAACAGTTGTTGCGAGTTCATTGCATTTTATGGTATTTATTCAAAGTTTGTAAGTAATAATTTTTACAACGCCAGTTTTGTGGTGCTTTTTTATTAAATATGTGTAAAACAACTAATAGGGAGAATTTATCAATTTTATTTCTCTTTTATTGTTGTTATTTTGTGAACAGTACAAAATACAAGAAATTCTCTTTCTTTTTTCCTGCTTTTTTTCATTTTTAAATTAAATATATATTTATTTATTTATTTATTTATTGCTAAAATAAACTAAAAGATTTTGTGCATTTCCTTGAATTAACAAATACTGGAATAATGATATGTTATGTGTATTAGAGTATAGATTATTCAATTATTATTGCAAAATTAAAAATGCATTTCTTTTCAGCACTTTAGAAGAAAATATGAGAATATTTATTTAGAAAAATACTTTGGACCACAGAAAACAAATGGTAATTTAAACATAAATCATAAAATTTAGAGTTATTAAAATTATTTTTACATTGTATTTAACACAGCTTATTTTAAGGGGATGGTAGACACTATAAATTGTTTTTGCAAATCAATGACTTAGAATTATTAAACTTTTCATGCACATATATTTAAATATTTTGAAAAAACTTTTAAATATTAGCTACTTTTTAGCCCCCACCCCAAATTTACATTATTATAGGTTAACAAGTATTACTGTGTGGATTCATTGATAAGTTAATTTTCATAAGTTAATTATGTGTTTGAATACTAAATATTTGCATTAAATTTTAACACTCCAACATCAAAATATTTTGAAAAAAATTTCTGGGGAAAATGTAATTTAGGAAATTTTTATAAGTTAGATAAAACAATTTAAAAGCAAATCTTATTTGAGAGTTAATTGGCAAATTTTTAAACTAAAAATTACTTATCAATCAATTCACTAAGTAATAGCTAAATATCTGTAAAATATATTGTTAAACTATAATGTAAAATCAAGGAGGAAAATGAAAAACTAGTCACCAGGAAACATTTCCAACTTTTTCAAAAAAATTTAAAATTTTGGATTTTATTTATTTATTTATTTTTAATTTATTTACTTTTCAAGAAATTTTAATTTTCTTAATTTTGTTATATTTAAATTCATATGATCCAAACTTCATAACTCCTAAGACAATAATTTACAAAAGTATATTTATTTTTTCACCATCCCCTCAATACTACAATGGGGAACCAATTATCTGGAACAATTGGGACAAGACTATTCTAGAACAACGGGTTGTTCTTATAAAGCAACCCCTATTAATAATACTCGTGGAATGTGTATGGTTCTAATCAATCAACAGATATTTTAAATAAAAATTAATATTTAAAATCAATTAATCAGATTTAAAAAAATAATTAATCCGAAAAATTTGAAAAATAAAAATATTATGGATGAAATTCTGTCTATGACAGAATTTAATTTAGTATGATACGATTACTTATACATGTGTATTTTAATACCCTTTCAAAATAAATAAATAAATTAATTAATAAAATATCTGAAAATGGTAGTCTAAATAATCAGGAAATATTCAGCCAAGGCCCATTGGCTCTGTGATCAGAGTTCACAACTGTGAACCTGAAGGTTGTCAGTTCGATCCTCACCGATTTGAAGTGAAAAAAATTATGTACAAAAATTTTTACGGATTTCACAAAATATTTTAAGATAGAGTAAGAATTTAAATGGTAAAATTGGGTATTGGCAGGAATTTTTGAAGTGGAACACTATAAACTGGTAACAACGCAAAATGACAGATTGAAAGAAATAGTTCTGTCATACTAAAAATAAAATAAATAAATAAATAAACTAACTAAATGTTTTAAAATCATTTTCAATCAAGATAAATTATTAATCAGAATTAACTGTAAAAGAATATTTTGAAAACTTAATAACCTTACATGAAAGTCAAAATCTGCTCTCGTAATCCTGATTAGCCAATGATCTTAAAACATTAAATATTACTTATTAAGGATTAGAAAGTTTAAATTTATAAATTGATTCCTTTTTTATTTATTATGAAAATTAATATTATTTGTCTGTATCCACAAAAATGAAATATTCATATATTTTTAAAGATTATTTGATTTTATTTATTACAAAAAAAATAAAAATAAAATAAAATAAAATAAATAAATAAATAAAATAAAAATAAATAACAGGATTTTTATTCTTTAAATATATCACCAGTTTTCTTTTACTTAAATTTTGCTTTTCTTTTAGTACTTTTTTTTAATTGAATAAAATTGCTAAGTTAAACTGTTAAAAATATGATTCCAGATTAATGGTTTTTTGCATAACTGGTTTCTGGATAAACGGTTCCATACTGTATTATTATTGTTATAAATATGTATATTTGTGAAATAAGGAAACTAAATCATCATCTGTGAAATGCCTTACAGTAAGTTTTTAATTTAGCCCCTTGCCAACTCAATTTATACTGTGTTTGAAGGTAAAAAAAAAATCAATTTTTTAATGCTTATTTTCATATATATGTATTTTTTTTAAACATAATTACTCCATTCGCATATAACATTCCCTAAAAAATTATATAAAAAATAAAATAAATAAATACAGTATTTCCTTAAAAGTTGGCTTTCTGCATGACGGAAATCACTAGATATTCTTTTTTGAAAAATTTTCCACTGTCCAAGCTACACTTGTGATGAGCCTGAATGCCTGCCTGAGTTCAACTCAGGCAAAGCTGCAAGGCATTAAAAAGACAATAATAAAGATAGATTTTTCATTGTTTAAAAATGTTTATTATTCTTTTAATACGTTAACAATAAAAATAAACTAATTGGGGTTAATTAATAATAATTTGAAAATATCAGTTATATAAAGGCAACAAAAAATTTACTTACTAATTGTTTGTTAGATTCTATAAATGCATTTAAATATATAATTATACTGATATATGTAGATTTGAATATTGAAATTTTAAATTACCTGCCAATGACTGTAGAATCCTATTAGCTTACTCACCACCTTTTTCACAAATTTTTTGGTTGATTACTGAAATATGTAATTTTCTCATCTAAATTTATGAAAGAACTTTTTTTCTGAATTTTTTTTTTTAATTTTCTGAAGGGCCTGCTTTAAAATAGCTATTTGTTCTGAAGAATCTTGTTTTTGTATCCAGATATTTTTTTGATAAAAATGTTATTTTTTCATACTCAATGAAAATTACACTTTTTTGGGGCTGCTTGACAAATAAAATGCAATATTTTTGTCGCCAATTGCAGAAATATGGAACTATTTCACTGCAGATTCAAATAAAAAGAAATTACATTTAATCTTAGTTAATAGCTAAAACAGGCAATTTTTGCACTACTAATAAAAAAAATCTGGCTTTTTTCAAAACTGATTCTCAAAGTAGTTATTATTTAAAATCATCAATGTTATAGCTTTTTCAAACTTTTAATTTCTTAAAATATGCCAATGATTTTCAAAATACATTATAATATTAGAGGAGAAAAAAAGATGAGTAGTTTTTTTTTTTATTATTATGTTTTTCTTTTAAGTTGTGAGTGGATTTTTTTAGGTCTAGATACATGTGATATTGATATTTTTACATTTTTTTTTCCATCATAAAATAATAATAATAATAATAATAATAATAATAAAATAAAATGAAAATAAATAGAGATATTTTTATTAAGTGTATGTTTATCATAATCTATAAAGTTCGGTTTCAAACATATATTTTTTAATATGCACATGTTTATGTTACACAATAATTGATTCTATGATTTTCAAACATATATTTTTCAAATAATTATTTTAAGCATATATTTTTCATAAAATATATTATTTCAAACATATATTTTTTAATATGCACATGTTTATGTTACCCAATAATTGATTCTATGATTTCAATATTAATTCTATGATTTTGAAAAGCTTCATAAATTTTTTTCTAGCAAAATAATTAATACTATAAGTGTTTGATTTTGGAAAATGCCATGCTGTAGAAGTAGCTGCCTTGAAAGTCCCATTGTTTTCTAATGTAATTTTCACTGTCTAAAGGCAACCTCGTAAAGTTGCTGCATTTATGATTAATATATTAATATAGTTATTAGTAATATCATTTTAAATATTCAGTAATTGATAATTTTATACTACTTACATTAGAATATTTATAACTAACTTTTCAGATGAGAAACTTCATTTTGGAGCATGTGTGAAAGTGCCTGATTTGTAAGTAATTCTGTAACTTTATATTTTGCAGTTGCTTCTCATAATCTGTGTTTCAATAATATAGTTTTTTTTTTTTTTTTTTTTTTTTTAATTTTACATTTAAACTGTTTTAATTTTCTAAAAATTTTTGAGAAACACATTTAATCTCCTCATTTCTCTCTCCCACATATAAACAATCTATTCATACAAAATATGTATGTACATATTAACTTATTTTCAAAAAAGGACTAAATTACATTTACTTTAAAAATATATACCCAAATAATATCCTTTTACAAATTATGCACTTACAGCTTATTTAAAACAAATGTATTTCAGATGACCATCGCGTCCATCATCAGTGCATTGCAGTGATACTCCCTCTGTTTTGGTTTGTTTCCTCCTCTTGATCTTCAATTCTCTTCACTTTGAATGGACTTTTTCTTTTAATTAATTGTTGCCATACAGATGGTATTATGCTGTGCTCACGATCATTAATAGATAAATTATCGATCATTAATAGATTATCTATTAATGATCGTGAGCACAGCATAATACCATCTGTATGGCAACAATTAATTAAAAGAAAAAGTCCATTCAAAGTGAAGAGAATTGAAGATCAAGAGGAGGAAACAAACCAAAACAGAGGGAGTATCACTGCAATGCACTGATGATGGACGCGATGGTCATCTGAAATACATTTGTTTTAAATAAGCTGTAAGTGCATAATTTGTAAAAGGATATTATTTAGGTATATATTTTTAAAGTAAATATGCATGTACATTCATGCCAATTCAGTTATTCAAGTAACTGTATAGTTATAGTAAGACTAATTAACTAACAAACAAAAAACTACCTACAGCACGTTTTTTTTTTTTTTTTTAGAAAATTAATTTCTATGAATATGTATACACAGGATGTCAACAATCTGGGAAAACAGAGAAATAGTAAAAAATCAGGGTGCTTTATCAATCTAGAAATATGGGGGAAAAATCAGAGACTTTGGTAAAAATAACCAAAAATCATGGGACTTTTCATTTTTGCCTTGCAAACATGACTGAAAGATCGCCAAACAAGAGATATCATAGCCAAGATTGCACAGGATTGGATACTTTCTAACTGAATCTCAAAAAAAAAAAAAAAAAAAAAATCTTTGATTACCGTATTTTAGTGAAGATAAGCTGCGAGCTATCTTAAAAAAAAAAAAAAAAAAAAAAAAAAAACATTGATTTTTGGGGATTGCGGCTTATCTACCAGTGTGGGCTATCTAATGATAGTGCCAAATTCCGTTGTTCATAAATCTTGGAACAGTCAATCTCCCCCGAAAACGGAAATGCATATACGTCTGGATTTTTCGCCATATTGTTCCCTTGTTTTTGATTTTTTCCATTGTATTTGTATTCTGGCTTTGTTTTAATTTTTCCTTTATACATTGCCTTTTAGAATAATTCATTACTTTTATTTATAATTATTTTTATGACTTTGTATATATGCCCAGATTACACCATCTTATACCCGTGTTTCTGATATTTGTTGCATTACATCTGCATACTGGTACAGTTTGATTTTATTTTCTTCATACCGAAATATTTTTAAAATAATTTATTATTTTCATTTATAATTAATATTTTGTTATTTCTATTAACTTGTGTAGATGTCAGAAGACTGATATCTTTTTTCCTTATTTACCTGTCACATCATTGTAACAATGCTTGCATAAGCCGTGGCTTATCTTCTGGTGCGGTTTATCTAAGAGCATTGTTTTTCTTTGCAACATTTTAATAAGCTGCGGTTTATATACACTAAATTACGGTATTATTTTTTTAAATTAAATTTTCTTAATGTAACAGCTTGAGGAATAATTTTATTCTGATGTGTGATATTGTGTATATGTGTGTGTGTGTGGATATGTGTATTGTGTATATTGCGTGATATGTGTGTATATTGTGTAATTGAAAGGATTCAAATTTATATGTTTTGTAGATTTCTCCCAAACTTTGAACTTTTTCTTTGCATTTTATCTTTCTTTTTGTATATGTTAACGTAGTCAAAAAAAAAAAAAAAAAAAAAAAAAAAAAATTGAGGGATTTTTGCCCATCAGTATAGTTTTTTGAATTGGAGTAGCTTGGTGAGCATGTTACACAAAGGTACAATATACACAGAATTATGGAATGTATGTAATAGGTAACAGAATTCAAAGAAATATGTCAAAATTAGTCAGGGCAAACAGGGAACTTTTTTTTTTCTGAATTTCTTTAGTCACCTTTATGTATAATATTAAAAGTTGAATGCTTATGATCTAATATACAGATAAAACATATTAACTTAAAACATCAATAATTCAACATATTCTTTTAGGCAACAGAAAAAAATTTTAAGTTCTGAACTTTATTATCAAGAGTTGAACTCATTAAGGGATTTCAAAAAATCACATTTCAGAAATGATAGTTGTTTTAGTTTATAGCTCAGTTTTTTAAAATAAAAATTAACCTACATTTGAAATAAAGCTGTTTGTTGACAAGCTATTAATTAAGTACCAGCTAAATTAATAAATTCTCACACTGTTCTGACACTAGTTCATTCAACCAATATTAAATAAACAAAATTCTATTTAGTTCATCAAAATGTACACATCTGTTTCTGTATTAGGCAACGTCAAATGAACAACTATAGAACTAATACACCAAGAGGTATAAATTATACTAACCCCTCCCCCCCCCAAAAAAAAATAAAAAATAAATAAATAAATAAAATAAAATAAAATAAATAAATAAATAAAATAATAAATAAATAAATAAATAAATAAAATTAAAATTAAAAAATAAAATAAAATAAAAATACTACAAACAATAGTTGTGGCATTTTTGGTTTGCATATTACGTTTTATTATTTATTAAAATTCATTTATTTTATAACATTAAATTATTATCATCATATTTTAGAGTCGTATTCACCAAACTTCATTGATCGAGGATTAAACCATGTATCAGAAAATCCGAGAATCAAAGCTAACACTTAATTAAATTCCTACGGTATTCACCATCAGTTGATTACGTGATCCATGGATTAACTGGTAGAGAAACAAAAGCTTCGTTTTGATTGGCCAAGAACAAAGATAATTTTTATTCATCGTTCAGCTTCAATTAACTAATCAATCGGATTAGACTATTAGAAAGGGTAAAAAGGAAATTGGCAACACTGATACACGCTTCGCTCTTGTTTACTTTGTTTTTGTTGTTTACGCACCGATTAAGAATCAATTTTACTTTAGAGCATTTTTGAAAAGAATAATCACGCAGATGACAACTGTTTACACTACGATTTAAAATGATGATTGTTATGGATAAGAGAATCTTAAAGCTATTAAATTTTTTTTTCTGCCGAAGTTAATGCATTATTCTTTTCTGTGGCAGATGACAGCCTATTATCTAACATTCGTATTAGAGATTCCACAGAATCTTTATTTAACCAATAGCGATATCGAAATGCCACATTATCCAAAGAATCCAAATCATTTAATGCACCGTCCTTTTCCTTCTTTCAAATGCTTCCAATAGTTCTAAGCTTTCAATATCATCTAGTAAGAATAGATCGTCAACGTCAGCCATGTTTGTTACTTGTTTACGAAGCTGAGCTGCGGAAAGCGCATGTGTTACGAAAAGATCCGAGAATTATCTCTGTTAATCCTCCGATATTCGAGGATCAAAAACGAAGTGTTAAAGTAGCCGGTGAACTGCAGATTTTTGTTGGAGAATACCGATTTTCCTGTAATCGAGCGATTACCGCTGTCCCGAGGTTTAATCCGAGTGTTAAGAAGTTGGTGAATATGGCCTTTAGTGTATAAATTCAACTGCAACATGAGACAAATTCCATGACTGGTTTAAATTCCATTTTTGTTAAAAAGTTATTTAACTATTTGATTTAAAAATTGATATTTTTAATTCAAATTTTTGTACTTGTTTAGACTTCCTTCACTCAATATTAATTTTTTTACTTTACAGGGATGCCTGTAGTTTTACTTTAAAGGATTGTGTAAGTATTATAATATCAACTGAGAATAGAGTTCTAATCATTATTTCACTGCTTAAATTGCAGTATTTTTTATTGGAATTATGAAATCTTTATATATATGTATATAATGTAATCATTACTTTTAAGTGGTTTTGAAATAGGTTTTTAGTATTTAATCTAAATCTTTTATTATTTAATTTAAAAACATCATTTTGAAAAATCTGAAAAAATAACTGTAATTAATTAAGTAATATTTAAATAAAATTTGGCTAGAAGAATTAATATTAATTAAAAATCCTACTCAAAATTTATTGCTGATATTAATTATTAAATTATTCTTGTAACATAACTTTTATGTGATAAATAATAATTAGGTTTCTATTTACAATGAAATGATATTCTCTAGAACCTTCAATCAGTAAATTACTGTGTAATGATACAAAACCAGAGTTTCCTTCAGATTTAAAAAAGGTGGAGTGCTGCTACCTAGAAAATAAAGAAGGCATAGTTATAAAAAAGAGCAGATTTTGCAAAAAATAACAGGGCATTTCCCTTTACGAAAAATGGGCGCCAATATTGCTGTAGTTTTTTATGTTTATAAATACAGTTCCTAAATAGTTATTGCTGCTGTCATAGTTGCCCTTATATCTATACATTTATGAATAAATATTTAGTTTGACAGATTTCTGCAACTTCAAAAAGTAACAGAATATCTAAAAGGAAAACATTCAAAATGCTATTTTTTGGCAAGAAGGGTACATTTTTGCTCTTGAAGGAGTATCTAGAGTGCTCATTGAATGCTGAAGGATGCAGGCAGGGTGCAATGCTCTTCCCAAAGGCTCTAGAGACAACTGGCAAAACTTCAATCAAAAGTAAAATTAAATTACAGAATATATGAAATCTTTTAATAATAGGGCAGCATTAAGGGATTCAATTATTCAATGGATAAATCATATTGGGATTGAATTGGAGATGTTTATATGTAAAAGAAAAAATGTTAAAGGAATTTTTAAAGTATAAATAATTGTTTAATATAATAATAAACTACTTTTGAATCACTGTTGTTAGAAATCCATAAATATTTCTCTAATAGCCACTAGTGAATGAATGTGTGACTGTAAGAGATTATTAATGATTTAAAAAAAAAAAAAAAAAAAAAGATTATATCCCCTAACCAATAGAGAATCGTGGTAGGAGTTTTGGCCTTTGAAGGGTTAAGTAGTGACCTTCTGAAACATCTCTAAAATTGTCTTTCTTTCTTTTCTTTTTATTGTAATTATCTAACTACTGTTATTTGATAATTATTTATAAATCTAATTTATAAACATTCATGATTAATTTTCTTACAGTAAATGATAAGTAAACTTACCATTACAGTTTAGTTGTGCAAATATATATAAATGCTCATAGATATTAACCTTTTTGTGGCCCTTCTTGTTCCAATCAATTGTATCAGTAGCTTTCTTCCTTAAAAGGTTCTGAACCCCTATCTTATATAAAGAAAAAATATCAGTTATGTTAAATGATTAGTATCATTAATCTCTGTACAAAAGAGTATATTGATGAATGCCTAGAAATATATATGAAAGGATATAAAATACTTTAATTTAAGGAAAACCCTATTCTAAATTATGGATCACTAATAAATTGTAAATTTTTACCTCTAAATTTAGTTTCATGACAAGACAGTTCAAAACATAAAACTAAAAAATTTGGACAACTTTAAGAGCAAAATTAGCTGACTAATATGCTTTTTGCATGTATCTATAATTAAATCTTGCACATTAAGTAATCTCTAGATATCTGGAACCAAAGTTAAAGTGTTAGTTATGAGTCATCAGATGATTAACCAATTATAATTGAGAATTTCTTGAACAAAAAGCGAGAACACAAACAACTAGAGAGCTTTTTCATTGTTTAACTGTTGCTAAAATAATTCGCAGCTCTCTGGACTCAGCGGCAAATTTACAGTGATCAATCATTGCAGCCACTTTGTGGTATTTTTGAGGATTTAAAAGTAAACTCCTCGCTCGTATTGCCTATTCATGGCCAAACTAGATCTTTCTACGCAACCCATTAATAAAGGATCATTAATCTTCTTAAAATGACTCCTTTTCATTTCAAAGACATTCTATGTTAATTCATCACAATTATTTTATATGTCCCTGTAACATGCTGAGTTCAAACTCTTATGAATATATTAAATAGCCTATCGATATTGAGCCATCTTCCCTATCTTTTAAAATAATATAGACTGCACTGTCGCCATTCTTGGCAAAATATCTAATGATATTTTGCCAATCCATAAAGTGAAGTAAAAACATTTTAATTTCAGTAGTCTGTCAGGAGCAGCAGTCAGAGACTAGTTGTATGATGTCGCGGAACATACATCTGTAGCCTGACTGATGTATCGTCAATTTAGTTATATTCTGTTCTTTTATTGCGAAAAAAATGTAAATATGTAAATAGAAATTTATATAGTTATTGTAATTGTGCTTCATTTTAATTAAAATATTAAGTAATGGGATTCTAGATGTCATTCTTCAATGGTCTATCGTGGAATTCTATTATATCCCTATATTTAAATTATAATTCATTGCTTTTTACAGATTTTAAGAACAAAAAGAATTTCCAAACTACCATCTATGGACAATGATCAATATTTTTGTTCTTTGGATGAGGCATTTGATAAAGTTTTATTAGACTTTCTTAATTGGTAAGGTTCTTTATTCATTTAATTTTTCATATAAGTATTTTACAACGAGAATAAGAACTGATAGATTTAATATAAAAAAGTATTAGAAAATTCTTACTTGATGCATTTTCTCCTTAGGGAACAAAATTTACTGCCTAATCTAGAAGCAAATCATTCCTTTCTTCAATCCAGTGATTGCTCTGATATCTCTGTGGAGAAAAGTTTTAGTTCTTCGAGTAGTGGATACATAAGTAAGCAATATCATGCTGTGATAAAAACTGGAAAGTCGTAGTAGTTTGTTGATTTTGTTTTAAGCAGATCTTGACTATTGTGTAGGCAGCCATGTCCTAGACACAAAATTTTACCGATAGTTAAAAATATTTGGTTTAAACCTCCTAGTTTTTCCTCTGAATTAGCTGTGTTTCACTTACTTGAATAAAATTTTAAAATAAAATCTGATTTCAGAAAATTTTGGAGTGGAAGGCTGATTTTTATACCAACTATATGAAAAATACCAGAGCCGGGAATCGAACCCGGGCCTTCCACTTTACGTGCGGATGCTCAAACCATTGAGCTACCCTGGCTGATAACCAGCTAGGAATTTCTCACATAGCATTCGTTGGCAAAGTCACCGAGTCTGTAAACACATCTATATCAAGTGACATGTGTGCTATATCAAGTGAGCTGTGTTTACAGACTCGGTGACTTTGCCAACGAATGTTATGTGAGAAATGCCTACCTGGTTATCAGCCAGGGTAGCTGAATAGTTTGAGCATCTGCACGTAAAGCGGAAGGCCTGGGTTCGATTCCCGGCTCTGGTATTTTTCACATAGTTGGTAATAAAAATCAGCCTTCCACTCCAAAATTTTCTGAAATGAACTTTCACGGTTGATGAATAAATTTCTAAATTAAAAGAAAATCTGATGTTAGGCTGGAGTAATTTTATTTATCTTTGGGATCAAAAGGAGAAAGACTTTCACCTTTTGGCCAAATGCTTTTTTCAGTCAGCTTGCTTGCCTCTTGAAAATTACCAGGATAGAAACTGTCTGAAAAATATCATTATTTATTTATTATTATTGTTATTTTTTTTTTTTAGGAAAGGGGGGGGGTAGGGAGAGGGGATTGATGCTGATAGAGTAACTAAAATATTTTTGTTCAATTTTGAACGGAGGGTTCCTGTTCATTATACCCCTGTTATTTTTCTTACAGTTTCACCCACTTTAAAGGGGCTTTAAAAAATTGAAAATGCTTTGAGCACAAAAAATTGTTAGTCAAGCCCTACTTTTAAGAAAGCAATTTTTATTTATTTGCACATATTTAATTAGATAGAATGTTTAGAAATATTTATTCATGAATTCATTAACCGTGAATATTCATTTTAAGTAAATTGGAGTGTAAAGGTTGATTTTTTATTTTTTTTATTTACCAACTATGTGAAAAATACCAGAGCCAGGAATCGAATGTGAGAAATGCCTAACTGGTTGTCAGCCAGGGTAGCTCAGTGGTAGAGCATCCATGCGTTAAGTGGAGGTGCCTGGGTTCGATTCCCGGCTCTGGTATTTTTCACATAGTTGGTAAAAAATATATATATATATCAACCTTTACACTCCAATTTACTTAAAATAGATAGAATGTGCTTATAATTAATAAGTATTCAAGTTACTTTTATTACATATATTTATTTATTATAAAAATGTAGCTGTTTAGTATAAAAAAAAATAAATAAATAAATAAAATAAAATGAAAATATATCATTAGATTCATGATAATAGCATTTCAAACATAAAAGATGGGTATGGAAGCTGATTATGGGAAAAAGATATTCACTTCAGTTATGGAAGAGAAACAAGAAAAATACTAGTACAAAATGATTCTCAACTGAAAAGTTTGCCTCAACAAAATATTTCATAGATGCACCAGCATACAAAATATATCTTTTGCTAGTTACCTATAATAACAAGAGTGGTCATTCTAAGAACTATGCTGTGCATTGCAGCATCTTATTTTATGTCATATTACCTCACCTATGACAAAACTATGGTTTAACGTGAAATGTTTTTAATTACCGTAAAATCCCAATTATAAGCCCCCCGTTCTTCAGAAGCAAAACCAGTAAAAAATAGGGAGGGGCTTATAATCGAGATTTTTAGGAATTTTTTTTTGTTGTGGTGGTGCCATCTATCACCAGAGAATAAAACTAATATTCATTATCTAAACCAGAAAAGGAATGTAACTTGCAGAAATAAATTTTAAATTAATAAATTATTTTATTATTATTTTAAATTATTATTTAAAAATTATTTTATTATTGATTTAAATTAATTTTTTCATATAATTAATATGAAAGGATGAATAAAAAATGAGACTGGTTTTGGCAAAGTAAAGGTAAGATAAAGGTAAAGGTAAAGCTGTGTAAATTAATAAGAGTACATATTTAGGTATATATGAAATGCATTAAACTTATTTTATATATTGTTATTAAACGTAACATTTTACAAAAATCTGGCATTAATATTTTTAAGTGAAATAATTAAAAGAAAAGCTAGTAATTTTTTATAAATCCAACTTTTGTTAAATAAATAAGTAAAATAACTATTTATTCTTTAGTATGTGAAAGGTAAATAAAGAAATATTTACTTATACATTCAATTATTATTTTAATGAATGTTGAAGAAACTTATGATAACATTATCCCTGGAATTAAGACCGGTGCTGCCATCTATCAGAAAATAGGTTTACAATTTCAATTTATATACAGCTATAGTTATTTTTTAGTTCTCATTCCCACCTCATGATTATTTTGTTAAAACAGAAGGAGAAAAGGGAGTTAATAATTTATGCTGTACAAATCATTTTAAAGAATAAATTTATTTAAAATTATTAAATATACTAAGAATTCAGAAATTACCTTTTTACTCAAAATGAAAAAAAAAAAAAAAAAAAAAGGGGGGGGGGGGCTTATTTTCAGGATTATGGAAAAAGTACAATATTGTCTAAAAGTGGGGAGAGGGTTTATTTTAGAGGGGGGGTGCTTATAATCGGGATTTTACAGTAATCATTTGTAACTGCATGTCCTTCTCATTGCTATATTATAGTAGGTTTACTCTGGCACAGCAAAATATTTATTAATTTAATTAAAAGATTTGAATAGAGTGTTAAATCATTTAAGAATATCCAATTTAATAAATTTATTTTAAAATATTGTTGCATCATCATTTATCTTTAGCATCAATTTTCGGCAGTGTATCGCATTTCAAAATATCAATATAATTTTAGTCCTTTAACTTTGATAATTGCTTATGTTATTTCAAAGTAGTCTCTCAAGATTGGCTTCTTGAATGAAAATAAGGAAGAAAATTCAAGGCTAACAATAACAAAGAAAATGTCTTGGAGAGGCAACAGAGAACATAGTCTAGTGATTAAGGAAACTATAAATGTATAGGTTGAACAACCTTAAGCGGAATCAGTTCTTTGGTTGATGACCCATCAAATCTTTGAAGGGAATGTTTTATTACATTCCCACTTTCCACTGTTGAAAAGCAGGAATGACAAACTTACTTTCCTGCAAATACTAAAAGTTGAACACTCATAGACTGCTCTAAGGTGGTGGCAAGTGTCAGGGTAGATGCAACTTACCTTTGTTTTATACTTCATTTGCATTACAAATTGTATCTTATCCAGGGTTGCTATGGCACCTGGAAAACAGGGAAAACTCAGGGAATTTGAAAATCTATTGAAAAACACGGAAAACTCAGGGAATTTTCAAAATGTATTGCAAAAACAGAGAAAATTCAGCGAATTTTGAAATTTATTGGAAAAACATAGGAAAATTTTTTCATAATCAAATATTTAAAAAAAATTTAGTGCTTTATAATGAATAAATTATGGTTTTTCCCCAACAATAGTAAGTTAGTAAAATTAATATACCCTAAATAAGTTCAGTTAACTTGTAAACATGTTAGATTTTAATGCTGCATGATTGCGTGTCATCTATTTTACTACTAAAAGGGACAGGGAAAACTCAGGGAAATTTTTCTCCTGATTTGTGTAGCAACCCTGTTATCCTCAACCCGTTTTGATTAAAAAACGGGTCAGCACATATGTTTTCATTGAATTTGTGACCCAATTTTATCGATGTTTTCCATAAGAGTATATCCCATCATCCTATAAAATTCAAATGAAGTGTATATTTAACGTACACTAACATCAAACCGTCTCAATTATATATGTAATAAAAACAAAAACTATTTTATTTAAGAGACAAAACTTAAGTTAAAATACACTTAAAGACAAAATATACATATAAAAATAAATAAAATCTAGACATTTCAAAACCCGTCCGGGTTTCCTCATCAGTATCAATTACAACATAATATGCAAGCATTACATGAAGTGTATATTGTTTGGTTCAAAGTCTAGTTTCAACCAGGCTCGTACTGGCCCACCGGGCAACGAGGCAAATGCCCGGTGCGCCCTTCGCCGAGGATCTTTTTTTTTTTTTTTTTTTTTTAATGTAACAATTGATCCCCCCCCCCCCCCTAGAACACTATAAAATTATAATGGTTTTTGTTTAAAATTGAAGAAAATATTTCTGTAGAATTTATTCTCAAAAGCAATCCTGAAACTCCTTTATCTGAATGCCTACATGTACGTATTATTAAGGAAGAATGCGAGTTCTCTATTTAAAATAGCTTGAATATGTTCATGTGCGCCCCACTACACTAGGCACACAGAAGACTAAGTAAAAGGCGTTTTGTAAGTTCCACTAAAGAGGGCGCCTTGCATTCTTCACTAAAGAGCGAACTTGTATGTTTCAACAAATTGAGCGCCTTGCATGATCAGTGGAACACATATGTGAGCACCATTAATGAAATTATAGTTGTAAAACACGTAGCGTTATTATAAAAATCAACTAAGAACTATTACTAAATACAAATACGAAACATGCATGACACCCTTTATATTCAGTGAGTGCATATATTTTAAACACTACAAATATGTAAAACAAATTTTAGCGCATATCGCCCAATAAAATATATCGTAACTTTAGTGATAACACTATATGCGCCCCGTTATGCAAAAAAGGCAATTTTTAACAATTTTATGAGTAGCCTCCTTATAAAAATTAACTAAAAAAATTATTTTTGAAAAAAAAAAAAAAAATACAAAACAGAGTGCCTTTACATTTACGGGATGGTACATGTATTTATTTCATCACTAAAATTACTTATATAAATGAAATAAAATCAATAAATAAAAACTGTGCCCCTATCAGTGACGTAGAAATAACACCATATGCGACAGATCTGGCATAAAAGGAGCCCCCTTTTTAATGTTTTTATAAACAACAAAAATTGCTTAGAAACAAATATTAAATACTCATGAAATACTAAACAACACGCCTTTTAGCCTCAGTGAGGTGCACATATTCTTAAATTTTCTCAAAACATGCATAAAAAAAGAAACATGTTCTGTCAATATCAATACTAACAAATAATACAGAAAACAGGGTATCTTGCATGTTCCACAAAACAGGGCGACTTGCATGCTTAGCGAAACACATACGTGTGCCTCTCTAATCAAAATGTATGTAAAAATAAATAAAAATAAGCTGAAAACTAATACTAAATAGAATTTTAAAAAAAGCGCCCTGTAAATAATATAGTAAAGTCGAAATGACACCATATGCGCCCCTCTAGATAAAAAAGTGTCCTGTTTTTAAGGCACCCTGTCCTGTTCTAAACGGGACGCCTTTTAGCCTTAGTGAGGTGCACTTGGCCTACATATATATTTTAAACACTTCAAATATGCAAAAGAAATTTTAAGTGCCCAATTAAATATACCGTAACTTTAGCGATAACACTATATGCGCCCCCCCGCTAGGCATAAAAGGCGCCCTGTTTTCAACAGTTTTATATGTAAGCCTCTTATAAAAATGAACTGAAAAACTATTTTTTAAATAAATACAAAACACGGCGCCGTTTATATTCAGTGAGTACGCATATATAATTTAAACACTACAAATATGTAAAAAAAAAAAAAATTAGTGCTTAATATAAAATATATCGTAACGTTAGTAATAACATTACATGCGCCCCGCTAGGCATAAAAGGCGCCCTGTTTTCAACAATTTTATATGTAGCCTCCTTATAAAAATAAACTAAAAAACTACTTTTGAAAAAAAAAAAAATACAAAACAGGGCGCCTTTTACATCTACCGAATAGTACATATACTTATTTCTCCACTAAAATTATTTATATAAATGAAATAAAATCAATAAATAAAAACTGCGCCCCTATCAATAATGTAGAAATAACACCATATGCGCCCGATCAGGCATAAAAGGAGCCTTCTTTTTAATGTTTTTATAAACGACAAAAATTGCTTACAAATTAATATTAAATGCTCATGAAATACTAACCAGCAAGCCTTTTAGCCTTAGTGAGGTGCACATATTCTTAAATTTTCTCTAAAAATGGATGAAAAACATGTGTCCCTATCCTCCTCAAACCCTGTCAAGAATAACAATTAATATAGAATGCTTAACCCTTTAACGTTCACTACTTAATTTATTTAAAAAATTACTAAACTAATTTTAAAAATGGCTTTTAGACACGTAGCTGATCATAAATATTTCAAAAATAAAAAAATCGCATTGTTCCTTTTTGAGAAATTTTTGGTTTGAAACATCTATAAGTTGACCTTATTAAATTCAAATAATATTTAATTTAATAAATAAAACATTTTGTAAGTAAGCATTATCGACTACAAAAACTCGTAAAAGTTGTTTCGGGTGAAAATAATAGTCCAGCTTTTCATTAAATGAAAAAAACTAGACGTTACTGCATCATCAAACCAGCAATTCTCACTCGCGTATGCAAAGAAATTTCAAGTCACTTATGCAATTAGCTTCTAGTGAAGCATTATTTGTTAAATTTTGGAATAGTGCTGATATCTACAGACAGAAAAGGAACAAAAGTTTAAAACCCAATTAAAACAAAGGGGAAAAGTTAAAAAAACTGCTGCATAAAAATTCTTAAATTATGCCCAATGTTTGGTTTCGCTGCGAAACCAATGATCGTTAAAGGGTTAACAGTGTATCTTGCATGTTCCACTAAACAGGGCGATTTGCATGTTTAGTGAAACACATACGGTACATCTCTAATAAAGATGCAGGTAAAAATTTTAAAAATATAGCGTCTTTATAAAAATAAACTGAAAATTAGTACTGAATATAATATAAAAAAAAGTGCCTTTTGTATCATTTTTTTTTCTCCGTGAATGTAAATTCCATCTTTGAACGAACTGTACCTCGCCTTATCCTTCAAAGTAAACAAAACAAGTACATAAAAAGTCTTTCCTTTCTAGAAATTATTCTTAGTTACTTCTCGATGTACAGCTGGGGCTGAGACAAAGCATATCTAACCTTCAGATTAGTATACGCTTTGGGACTTTGGGCTGAGAGGATGACAATGAACGTTATCAGTAATTTTCGATGTGGGCACAGTTGATGCTTTTTCAACAATAGGGGGATTAATGTGAGCGCAGTTGATGTGTTCCCCTTTTTGTCACCTAAATGATAAAAATGATTATAGTTATAGTACATTTACATACGAAGTCTCTTTCAACGACTATTATGGTGATAGATATTATTTGTTCACACACGTTTACGCATTTCAAAGAAATCCGGAACATAAATGCTAATAATCTTTTTTCTACTACTGGGAAAACACGTGCTTCAAATTTTTTTTAACGAATAGCTGAAGATGGGGGAGGGACATTCACTGTGAAACCTGCACATCTTTAATTCTATATAATGTAACGTGAAAAAGTGAAGGTGGAATTAGCTGAATGGTATCAGCCAAGCCATGTGAAATACAAGAATTTTCATTTTGGGAAAAATAATCTAAGGTATGATTATTCATTATTATTTTTATAATTTATTATTATTTGTTGAAGTGCAGGAATGTGGAGAGATAGAGATTATACCTTTGAATTCTTCCAAAATTGTGATAATTTTTTTATTTCACACTTGTAGTACTGTAGATTGGAATTATATGCTTCCTACATTAACTTTTTATGAAGCTTTAATAAAAACTTGACATATGCTTTGAAGTAAAATAAAATAATATATATATTTCGCTTATACTCTACAGCTTATATGATATGTTAATTGTCTGTACATTTGTTAGCATTTTTTTCTTTTTAATTTGGGCAACTGATCTGATACAATTTGCTGTTCTAGATCGTGGCCTACTTGAACTTGCGTTACTGGCATATCGGGCGCTTAATTTGTGCAGTGTTCGTTTATTTATTTATTTTTTTTTTTCTCTCTCTCATTTTTTAAAATTATAATACGGTCATATCTATATCTCATATCATTATCAAGTTTATCTTTCATACAAATGCCATTATAGAATTCTTTGATGCATTTAACTTATTAATTAATTTTCTTTTAAGTTAGATTCACAACACTCCTGTATACTTCTGAATCATAATTTCTTTATTATAATGAAATAAATAATATAAAACACATTCTAATAATTTCTTATGACATTCTGTTGTTTACAATAATCTGCGAGCAATATTTGTTGCTTGTGAAATAGCTTACGTGAAAAATGCTTAATTTTTTTTCTTAATTTTTCTGTGACTTCATTCTCCCTTTCCTTGCGGCCTACCAGTGGTTTTGCGCTCAAAGCTGGTAGGTGTGAGGTGCCAGGTTCGATCCCAGGTTGCGCTTGTCGGTCTAGTCTTTCGAATTTTCCGTGGTTTTCTCCAAAAATTGCTTAAATACGTATTTCAGCCTTAGAAAAACCCCAATGGAGGACACTCTCCCTCAGGCCTAGGATCCTAGTGCAGTCAATCGGCTTTAATTCCAACAACCTTTTCTTTGCTCATTGTCCATTTTTTGAATATGTTTTAAGCCATAATTTCTATAGATACAGTCATCGAAACAACGTTATTTATGGTTTTTACTCTAAAAAATTATGACGCAATTTAAAAATTATGGGTTTTGTTATATAAAAAATTTATCACTGTAAACTTAACTATGAGAGCTGGAGTAATGTGTTTAATTTCATGCTCGAGCGCATATTTTAACATATTGAAATTCAAGCGGACATGGCATTTTTCTTTAATGGGATGTTAGCTAGAGGGGTCGTGTACAGTGTTCTCTTCTCACAAAGGAAAGTTTATGTTATTTATGTATCAGAAATTTTATATAGTGATTTTTTAATACGATATATTCCATTGGTGAAGCGTTAAAAAGAAAAGAAAGCTGTCTAAGGTGGAAAAGGAATATATTAAAAGCCTTTGAGAACTCTGGTCGTGTATGAAGAAACATTTTTGGAATCACCTTGGTATTGGTGCAAGATTGATTGCACTTGGAGTCCAGTTCTCCGTGGAATGCCTTCCATTAGGTCTTTTTAAGGAGTCTTAGCTCCTATTCCCATATTTACACAAGTTTCGGAGAAAATTATGGAAAACTTCGTATGATTAGGTCAAGCGTTTAGACCTGAGATCGTAACCAACACTACTAATACCAATTTTCAGAGCAGAACTTCTCGGCCACTACATATAATAACCTTGAATAATGTTTAGTAGTAAACTGGCGCCCTTTTTATCTAGATTGTTGGCGCCCTTTTTATTCAAATTGCCAGCGCCCTCTTTCTCATGCCAGTACGACCCTGGTTTCAACCACCATAAGGTGGAGTTTATCTTCTTTTGCATCATTTCGTATAATGATCTTAGTAGGCTTCTTTTAGATAATTAAAAAGAATACATATGTTTCCTTTTTACTTTTTTCTTTAATAACTATGAACTCTAATATATTTTTTAATAATCATGATAAGTATGAATAATAACAGGAGACTTGGCATTGGAATATTAAAACCCGAATAAACTACTACGTCAGAAACGTCAAAAGAAAAATATTTGCGATGCATACAGCTGTTTCGGTAGCCTTAAGCGTACCGTCTTCAGTGCAAAAAGAATTCTGAATCTGGAGAAGTGCTCGTATATATGGGAGAGGGTCCGAATTTAGTTCAACCAATAGGATGTTGTGATTTCGCTGTTCCCTATTTGTCTGATTGTTGGAAATTTTACATTCAGTCCACATTTTCTTAATTTTTCTACTGTATACACAGCTAACATTCCTAAATTCCTATTGGCCACACACTCCACCTTTCCCGTTATCCTATTGGTTGAACTAAATTTGGTCCCTCTCCTATGTATACGAGCACTTCTCCAGATTCAGAATTCTTTTTGCACTGAAGACGGTATGCTTAAGGCTACCAAAACAGCTGTATGCATCACAAATATTTTTCTTTTGGCGTTTCTTACATAGTAGTTTATTCGGGTTTTAACATGATAAGTGTGGTTATTTATTTAATTTGTCCATTCAAATTCTAATTTGGAAATGGCATATATTTGCATAACCCAAGTTATTGGGCAAGACTTAGGAACACTGATAATTCTCATTAAATGCGTATCAATTAATAAAAATAAACACACACATGTATTTCAGGAAGGAAGTATTTCCCATGGCGTTCAGCCATGGTTTGTTATTTCTAAAAAATTTCTTTTAATTTCCATAATTAAAGAATGAATAATGAATAAATAATGTTTAAATTAATCATTATTTATTCATTTTAATATATATTCTAGGCTGTCTTTACTAATTTAATGATATAGTAGTATAATTATTAATTTATCTTAATTCCTTTTTAGTCTTTTATATAAAATATAGAAATATTTAAATATGATTTATTTATTTTATTTATTTTTCTCTTCTTTATATCTTCAAAAGATTATTTTGTTAATATTTTGAATTATTATCTAGGTTCTGAAAATATGGATAATATGGATTTTAATTCTAATCTTTGTAGGTAAGAATGCTTTCAGCTTTAATTATATTTGTTATTTGTAAAAATCTGTCATTTTTACTTATCATAAAAAGTTAAAAGATTTTGATTTGTTTAATTTAAAATATTCCAGCACAGATTTTAAGCTATGCTGTTTTTGAAAAAAAGAGGAAGAGATATCTTTTGTTCATTAAGTAGTTTTTTAACAGAAAATTAATAAAACTATTATATGAAATTTTTAATGAATTTATGTTTTTGTGAATTATGTGCAATTTGATAGATGTGTAATTGATATATTTATTATATTTCATCGATTATTTTATTATTATTATTATTATTTTTTTTTTTTATGTTAAAGACAAAATTTCTCAATTCTTTTTAGACTGTCAAATGTATGCATATAGTGTTTTCTTCTAATGGTTATTTATTTTGCCATTAAGCATTTTATTAACTGAGAAAGAAATTTTTGATATACGTAAGCTTCAGGCCAGTAATGGAAGTTTAGTGGTTCAAAACGATGCATGTACAGTTCAAAAGTGGAAAACAATCTGTACAACATATATTACAACCATACAACTTCCATTACCAACGACTACAAACTTTTTTTGTTGATAATGTTGACAGAAGACATAAAATTAACTTAACCATCAGATGCCTACCAATTTTCTTGTAACAAACTAATACATATGGAGTAAAAACAAAAAAGGTTAAAAGGTAAAATGAGAGTTTAAGGAGTGAGCTTAAAAAAAATTGGTATAACTGTTTTTTCAAACCCAAATTCTGATATTTAAAACTGACCTGCTTAGTCAGAACGCCTATTGATTTTTTTTTTTTTTTTTTTTTTTTTTTTGTAGTATCTAAGTAGCACATGTGAAATGATATCTAAAAAAGGATTTATTTAGCAAACTTGAAGAAAATCAATAGAACCATTTTTGAGATTTGGACTTTTGGTCCCATTTCTGATTTTCACCAAAAATCAACTAATACATTTGAAAGGACATCTAAAAAGGAGTTAATATTGGGAGTTTGAAGAAAATCTGTAGATCCACTTTTTAAGAAATTCACTTGCAAGACCCCAAACTGACCTATGTATTCAGTGCACCTATCAATTTTCCTGGAGTAATCAACTAATATATATGCAAGATATTCTAAAAAAGTGTTTATATAGCAATTAAAAAAAAAAAAAAAAGAAAGCTATTTTCGAGGTATGGACATATGGTCTCACTTACAGCATATCAGTTTTCACAAAAAGTTTACAGACTTATCTGTACACTGGACTAGTATTACTTATGAAGTTTTGTTCTATATTTTTTTGTTTTGGAAATATGATTATAGAATTATCCCACCATGCGCATTTACACAAACACATACAAAAACACACACTGACCAGTTTCCGAAAATGCTTTTTTGGACCTTAAATCGTAAATCAGGTGAAAACTTGATTTTGAAATTTTTGACTGAATGCATTACTTCTATTATCTATGGTTATAGAAATAACAAAATGTTATTTATTTTCTTTTTCAAAGTACTGCAATATAAAATTTTAAATTTTGTTTTTAATTTGATTAAGTGTTTGAGTTTTTAGTGTATAAAATAATTTTAATTTTTTTTTTTAAGTACTTCTTTTTAATTTTTAAAAAATTTACTTTAGGCATACTGTTCCATTAGAAAGTATATGGGATATATTAGAAGATCTTAGAAAAGATAATTCTGGTAATTTATTCTTTTTTATTTTAATTAATGACATTTAACTTAATAATAAGAGATACTTTTACCTATGAATATTTTTGTTATTTCAGCAAAAGGAGTACAAATTTCCCTTTTTAAAAATAATTTCTTTATTAAACCTTCAATTATGTATCATTATTTTGATTAATATTTTCCTTATTTTAATTAGTGATAAATTATTCTTTACTATTAAATACTCTTTTTTGAATGAAATTTACCACTACTAACATATCTATCAATTTCATTTTTTGTTAATTTTATTTCTGTTACTCTTTAAGTGTTAAGCCCATCTTTTTCCATCATGCATAGCTGAAATGAAAGACTAGTGTGAGTAAATTTTGAAATACATGTTGCTTTTTTTGAGAAAATAAGATTAATAAATATCTGTAGTGTACAGTGTCAAATTCTAATATTTATACTGTGCATAATATTGATTTTATGAATCATTATTTAAATATACTGAAAAATGGCTAGTCCAGATGTGCAAGGTGAGTTCATAACTGGCACTTCCTTTCTGTTACCTTTGAGAACAGAACCTTTTTGGTTACTGGTGAAGCTTAAATCATTCGGGAATATAAATCTTTAAAAATGAATTCCTAACGTAATTTTAGAGAAGATATAGTTTGGAACAATTATTTATTTTAGTTGCATTTACAACTTGAAATTTTGTTGAAAGAAAATGTTATGCAATTTTACTGCATGATGTTTAGTTTCAGTTTTGTTTCTTTTAGGTATTGAATCATCTTTTTTAGAGATTCTTAAGCTATTTGATGACACTAAAAAGATATTGTTTTCCATTTTTACACGTACTCCCCTTGTCATTATTTCCACACCGGAAGACTGCATGACTGCTCAAAATTTTATTGTAGCTTTAAGTGTATTCATACCTCGAAGAATAGAGTAAGTAAGCTCACTTTGTTCATTCAATTGCTATTTCATATTTTTGTAAACTAAACGCTTTTATTTGAAATATTTAACATTTATCAGTTTGTTCGATTAAACGTTTATTCACTTTTCCAGTGAGCAGCATATTTTTGCTTCTTTTTGTTTATTGTGGATCTGCAAATTTTTACTCTTTATTAATCCCCCCCCCCCCCATCCCGGACTAACCATTGGCAATTAAAAATGTCTTACAATCTCAATCTTTTTGCATTTACAAAATATATATGTTAAACTTGCTTTATTAGATTCTAAAAACTATAAAGAAGCAGGATTACTCAATATTTCTCACATGTATTATTATTTTGTCCCCTACTCCCTCCAATTTATAATTGGCAATCAAACTTCTTCCGAAAGCCTGCAATTTTCAATATTTTTCTGTCCACAGCATAAATGTCAGTGGTCATGATAAACTTGTTTATTACATTTTAAAATGTATAAAATGGTAGGAGTGCTTTATATTTCTCACATATGTGACTTTTTGTTTATCATGGTAATTAATATTCGTCATAATATATATACAAAGTTTTATTATTGAATGGACTTGTTGAATCTATTTGTTTTTCCTCAATAAGTTTAAAATTTTATGTTACCAATATATATACAGTCGGTAACAAAAGTGTCCGAACACTAGCAAAAATTCCTATGTAAAAAAAGTACACTTCATATGGTTTTGTTAAATAAATCCTTGTTGAATCCTGTTCTTACTCAGTGTAAGAACATGATTTGATAAGGATTTATTTAACAAAACCATATGAAGTGTACTTTTTTTACATAGGAATTTTTGCTAGTGTTCAGACACTTTTGTTACTGACTGTACATATATAATGCTGATTCTTATAAGTGATACACAAAACCAGTAATTTAAAATGTAAGTTTATAGAAGTATAGTACAGATTTCTATTAGTTTATTGTCATTAATTCCTTAAATTCACATATTATATGCACAGAAAATGTCAGAAATTTTACTTTACATGTGATTTCTTTATATCATAAAAAATCTGGTGTAAAACAACCACACAACTTCCATTACCAACTATTACATGTATTATATGTACTGTTTGGAGATAATGTTATCAGAAGACATAGAATTGACCTAATGAAATAGACACCTAAAATTTTTTCTGTAAGAGAAAGTTAATACACGTGTAAAAACATAAAACAGAGTTTACACAGCAATTTTTTTTTTTTTTTTTTTTAAGATAAAGAAATTAAAAGAAAATTGTAGAGTTATTTATTTATTTATTTAAACACCGATTTCCGAGATCTAAAACTGATCTATCTCATCAGGATGACTATTAATTTTCCTGTGATAACCAAGTAAAGCACGAGAAAGGATATCTAAAATGGGTTTATGTAACAATTTTCAAGAAAATCATTAGAGTCGTTTTTAAGATACCGACTTTTACCAAAGCTTGGCATAATTAATTGTTGACCAGAAAAAAAAAACAATTACATGCAAAAGAATATTTAAAAGAAGGTTAATATGGCAAGTTTGAAAAAAAAATCATACAGCCGTTTTGAAAGGAATGCACTTGCAGGACCTAAAATTCAGCTATTTATACTGGACGCCTATCAATTTTCCTGTACTAACCAACTATATCATTCCAAAGGATATCTAATAGAGTATTTATACAGCATATTTGAAGGAAATCATTAGAGCCGTTTTTGAGATATGGACTCCGGTTATCCAATTTTCACCAAATTTTGTAAAATTCATCTGTACACAAGACCTGTTTGAATGATAAAGTTTTGTAGTTCAATCTTTATTAATTTCTGAGATATAATAGCCAGAAGATTCCCCACATACATACACATACACACACTCTGACCAATTGCCAAAAACCACTTTTTTTGGACTCAGAAGACCTTAAAACATGTAAATTAGGTGAAATCTCAATATAAAATTTTTGGACTGAATACAATACTTCCATTACCTACTGTAGTCGGGTAATGGAAGTAAAAATAAAAAGTGCTTTCTTTGGAAAAAATTGATTTTTGGAATTTTTTATGTTTTAAGTTTGCAATATCATTAAGAGGTTAAGATTGAGTTCTTTTAATGTTACATTAGAGCTATACAGTGGGCAGTTGGTGGCAATAGAGGATTCACCTCTAGGGGTGGTTTGGAGACGTCATCACAATTTTGATCCCCCCAAAGGGGATGGCTTCCTCACTTTGATGACACCCAGAGGTTATTTTTACAGAGCATGGAAGATTTGCTCTCATGACAGATTTTGCATGCGCCAGTGAACCAATTATGTACACATGGTCTTTGAGAAGCTCTAGTATTACCCTCTCCTTTCCAAAACTTGGCACTCTGCCACCTGTGCTACCACAGTCACACTATGTGAAGAAAGATGATAACAAATATATATTCTGGAATTTATTCTAGATAAAATATATACAACATAAAATTTGAAAAGATTTATCAATTCAGTTTGGTAGTTAAGAAATATTTATTTAGTCTATATACTATTATAAGTAACAAGACTGTTAACAGCAATGGTGAGTTTTAATAATATATTATTAAAAATCACTAATTTTACTAAAATATTACTTCCATTACTCTACTACCTTAGGTAATGGAAATATTGTATTTGGTCCAAAAATTCGATATCGAGATTTCACCTGACTTACACGTTTTAAGGTCCCCTGAGTCCAAAAAAGTGGTTTTTGGCAATTGGTCAGTGTGTGTATGTGTGTATGTATGTGTGGAATCTTCAGGCTATCATATCTCCAAAACTAATAAAGATAGAACTACAAAACTTCAGAATTTTTTACTTCGCTATATGTAAGCTTCGTTTTATATGTCTTTATAAGTTTCTCTTACCGGAAAAATTTTAGGTTTCTACTTCTTTAGGTAACTTTTATGTTTTCTGATCACATTATCTCTCAAAAATGCATATAATACGTGTAATAATGGGTAATGGAAGCAGTGGCGGATCCAGAACTTGACTTTTGGGGGGGCTAAGATTTTTCAAAGTGTTATTCTAGACCAATAAAAAATTTACAATTGCAATATTCAATTGTGAATGTCAGTGTTTTTTTTTTTGGGGGGGGGGGCTTTAGCCCCCTAGCCCCCCCCCCCCTTAAATCAGCCACTGAATGAAAGTCGTGTGGTTGTTTCACACCTTTTTTTTTTATTTTAATCATGGAAGGTATTTTTGTTTATAATCATTCATATTATATGGGAATTAATATCTTACTCTATAATTTTATCTTTATTTTTCATGTTTATAGTGAAGTTCTGCTAGTAGAAATAAATAGACAGGAACCCCTTAAAGCTGAGGAAATTCAGTATATTGCTGCTGTTAATGTCTGCATTCACCAGACTCAAGCAATTGAAGAGATAATTCCCCAACATCTATGGGTATTGTATATTTTTTTAATCACCTCAGTCATATATATATATATATATATATATATATATATATATAAAACACAGCATTGAAGTAGGATTTTTTACATTCTCCTCTTTTAATTATTAACAGAAACAGTTGTGATATTAAGGGGACAAGGGATGATGAAAATTATTAAAATTGATGCAATTAAGAATATCTAGATCAGGGGTGTAGGAAAGGGAGGACTTAGGAGCTCAAGTTCCTTCATCCCCCCTCCCTTCATCAGTTATGGCAAAATTTCCTTTTAATGAGAAAAAAAAAAAAAAAAAAAAACAAGAATCACACATTTAAAATAAAAATTAAATTCTTATAAATGTTCATAAATAGTGATATTTTGTAATTAATACTAATAGTTAGTGAATAAATTATTGATAGAATTAACTCTGCTGATTTTTCCTTACAATAGTGATAAAATAAACCAAATCGTAATATAATATTATGTAAATTAAGTATGCTATATTAGTAAATAATTTAAATATAATTAACATTTAATTATTAATTGACATTATTAAATATTAAAATTATTAATTAATAAATAACATTTAGTTATTAATTAATTTTGAATCATTTTTAAAATGAAATTTTTTGAGCCTTCCCATGATTTTTGAATTGCTATTACCCTGATTTAGATAGTTATTATGGAATGTAAAATTGGGCTTTATTTTGTATTATTATTATTATACCCGTATACGAAGTCTTTTCATGACAAAAATTACTTTTCATCATTTAAAACATGCTATATGCGTATAAATGATAGATTTCATGGCAGTACTTGATTTGAAAAGCAATAGAATGTAAAACAAAAATAATTTTCAACATCTCTTCTACTCTTAAACAATGTTACATGTTAGACCTAAAAATTGAAATTTTAAGTTTATTTTGGCCTAAAATAATTTTTGTTTTTGAAATTTATGTTTGGTTATGAAGTTTTATTGTTCTCTATAGCTAAATTTTGATTAAATGAATAACTTGTATATGTGAATTAGTGTGACTACATATCAAAGAATTTTTTTTATTTTGTTACATTGTAAAAATTTTCCACTTGAATTACAAACAAATAAATTATCATAAGTCCAAATACTTTTTGTTAAAAAAAAAAAAAAAAAAAAAAGTGAATTTAAATGTTTTTATTTGTGTTTAATTCATTTTTAATTAAATTCCAGCCTTCATTATGCATTTTAAATTTGAGGGATTGCTCTTTAACTGGTCCAGAATACATGGTATGTATTTTACTATTTTCAGTTACTATATTTATGGTGAAGAATATATATTTCCTTTTAGTTTAAAATTTTTATTATAAGATTCAAGTTTTTGATTACATTGATTTTGGTACTGGCAGTACAGTTTCAACACATACAAAGGTGTTGTAAAAAAGTGTGGCATTCATATTTCGGTGTCTCTGAGCCATTACCGTTAAATATCAATCTTCATTAGGTGTTTTTGCACGTCTACGACCTTACCCTGGTCTTCGGCCTGCATTTCTAGTCTCCAAAAAACGGTTCTAGATCCTGGAAATCACACTTTGTGAAACTCAAGTGGCATCTGCTACTTTGGCTTGTGTTTGATCCCTCCTCTAACTGACCAACAACTCTTCTAGCTTCTGAATCAGTTATATTGTAACATCTTTTTTAAAATGTAAACTAGTAAACAAACAAACAGCGTATTTTAAATGCTTCTGTGCAAGATCATTTTATATTTACGTACAAAATAAATTTTATTTTCAAATATGATTTTATTGCTTAAGAGTGGTTTCTTTTAAAGTTTCTCAATACATTTCTGAATTTAAAATTTTCAACAAAACACATCCATTAATTTTGTCCTTGGTAACATTAAAACAGTGATAAGACATTTTGAGTTATAGATGAGAAGAATTTAATTTTCCCTAGAAAGTGATTTTATTTAAAATTTGCTACATTTTGAAACATTATATTTTTACTTGGTTTAATATTGTCTTACGTTTGTAATTTTATCCGTGATTTATTATTATTATTCTCATTTAATATTTGTGTATTTTCTGCTTGATATGTCTAGAAATTTTCCGTTTATCATAATTTATGTTAGGTCAGTAATTTTATTTTCTAAATAGGGTGTACTTCTATCGAATATTGATGAAAGATTCAGAATGCTTCCTTTAGATGGGCCTGCTTTTCCAATAACTACAGGGTAAGGTTTTTTTTTCTTTACTTTCTTTGGTTTTAGATTGATTTCTTTAGAAATCAGCTTATGACAATCACTTTATCCCCCTCTCTCTCTCTCTCTCTTTATGTATATATATATATATGATGGAAAATTTGTCATTGTGACAACTATAATAATGAATCAGTTTCTAAATAATGAATCAGCTTGAATCAAAATTGGACAGTGAATTTACTCTAGAAATATCTTGGAAGAGTTTGTTGGCTAACTTGATCCACCATCAGTATAATTTTACATGACATCCATTTCACATACTGAGTTTGTTGCATTTATAAAGACAGTAATACCTTTCCATTAAATGGGAGAATTTGCAGTATAGCTGCACAACCTGTTGGGCAATATATCCCAAAAGCTAATCAGCACCAATTGTAGTCAAGATTTAACCAAATATCAATGCGGTCAGTTTTTGTCTGTTTGGTTTGTTAGATACAGCATACACAAAGTTTTGCTAACTCACACATAGATAGACAGACTTCTAAAAATGTTCAAATTATGTTCAGGATATCTTAAAATGTGTAAATCCATCAAAAACTAGAAGGCAAAAAATTTCCCGAATCCAATCCTTGTGTATATAAAAGAAAGTAAAAACAGTGATTTACTCATAAAGAATTAATTAGTAGATTATGACACTAGAAATGCTTAACTAAGTACCTTTTCATTTTGTAAGAATGTTTCACTTAGGTGTAAAACATTTTTTCAATGGGAAAAAGTACATTTGTTTGGAATGCTTTTTAGTAAATTTTTAGCTATATTAAACATTCGCGACCGCTGAGGTGAGTTCACGTCATTTTAACTTCTGTAGCTAGTTGCCGCTGACATAAATTCACGTCTTTTGAGATTCTGTTACTGGTTACCGCTGACATGAATTTATGTCATTTAAAGAATTTCTATGGAAACAATACTTTAGTATTATTTCGATAGTATTATTAGGGTATTAATTCTTCGATAGTATTATAGATTCGTTCTAATATTGCATGATTAATCTTCATTTCAAGCTTCAGATAATTATAAGAGTATCATTTCGAAACATTATATCTAATTTTTATCCATGTTTAAACCAGTGGCGGCTCGTGAACCGAAAATAGGTGAAGAGCTTAAAAATAATACTGAAGTATTTTTAATGCATAATTTTTATTAAGCAGTGTCTTAACTAAAATTAACTAAAAATATTTATTTAAATATAAATTTATATTCTATAAATGAATACAGTGTAAAATACAGTGTGCCTCTTCACCTATTTTGGGTGCACGAGCCACCACTGATTTAAACATCAAAAGTTTGCGTCAACTAGTGGCTTCAATATTCCCTGGCAATCAGTTTTAGAAAAGGGAAATGTATGCTGGTCGTGAAAGTGTTAAAAGATTTTTTTTTTTTTTTAAATTACTCTTTACTTTTAATTATTTCTTTTACTGTTTTACTATAAATAATACTTAAAAAAGAAAAGAAAAGAAACCACCCAAATGTTTAAAATACAATAAGTTTTCAATCTTGCTGCTTGAACATGCTGTATGTTTTCTTTATTATTGTTATTTAAAATATTACTATTTCAGTATTCTATGTGAAGTTCAGCAAGCCCTTGAATGGTGGCTTATGGTTACTCTGCCTTCTGTAGATGCATCTGCTGCTACATCTTTTATACTTTCAAAAGGATTTTCTAGAATGGATGTGCAAATCTTATTGGTAATTTCATTTTAATATTTTTATTTATATATTTTATTTTATTTATATATAGTATATATTATCTATATATATTTATATTTATCATATTTTATCATATATGTTAGTTTTCATTTCCTTCTTTTAACCCGTTAGTAGTCGCTAGAGACAGCGCCACCTATTACAGATTCCACACTTTTTATTTAACTGTAACCAATAATTTTAAGAAGTGATGTGATCGACGTTTCTTCAATTTTATTCGTGGTTTAAGTATATCAAATGCCACTTCTAAAAACTTTTGTGTCTATTGAATAAAAAAATCTGGCAACACTGAAGGATGGGCGGCAAATCGACCGACTAGCGACTACTAACGGGTTAAACTGCTCACCAAAAAATAAGGTGTTATAAGTTTGATGTGCTTAGTTCTCTCACTCTCTCTGTGTGTGTGTGTGCTTTAGTTAGACCACTGATTTAATTAGGGGGGGGATCCTAGCTATGTTTGATAGATTTTATTGTTATTACTATTAAAATATGATTTTTTGTGACATTACTTTGCATTGATATTTTAAAATTTGCAAGCTGTGAATCTTCTAACTTCCAACTCATCAGATTGTAAAGAAACATTTTTAAAAATTCATGAATTTTGAACTGATTTCAACAAAAATTTAAGTTTAGCTATAAATTGTGATTATGAGTTCACAATCCAAAAATGTCTAAATTCATTTGAAAATTAAAGATTTTTATAGGAAAATAACATTTAATTAAATTCAAAATCTGCCATGCATTGACATTTCATGTAATTTGCATGCTAGAAACTTTTCAATTCCCAACTGATTTTACATGATAAATTATATAGTAAATTTGTTTATGAAATCCAGTATTCCTACAGCAATTGATTGTAATAAACTCCTGAATACAATAAAAGGAATCCCCCCCCCCCCCCCCCAAAAAAAAAAAAAAAAAAAAAAAATCTCTGGTGAAGTCAATAAAAAAAATCTTGGCCTGTTAAAGTTTAGCTGTAACAGAATTTGATTACATCAACATAAAATTGCATTAAAGAATACCTTGATCCTCTTTATATGTGTATAGATGATAAACATGTGCATGAAGAAATCTAAGTATTAGATCATTGGATAGGAATCATATAAGAATATTTGACCCTGAAAAAATTTGATGGTGAGATACTTGAGCTTTCTTTATTTGCTGTGTTTAGCGGTGGCTTGTTTGTTAGATATGCTTTTGATAAATGTTGTTCTTGAAAAAAATTGACAGTAAGATGCTTAGGCTTTCTTTATTTGCTATGTTTAGAGGTGGCTTGTTTGTTAGATAAGCTTTTGATAAAAAATCTTATTCAAATTTTTTAGCCTTCAAGAGGTCATTAGCATTTTTACTTTGTAATCATAAAAAAATTCGACTGTGAGGTTTTGGTGTATTTAAACATTTTGAGGTCTGAGTTCATTTTAAAAATTTTTTGTCCCAAGCTCATTTTTACAATTTTTACAGTGTATGTGTGTGAGTGAACCTGATAACAGGGTTGCCACATTACCTGGCAAACCTGGAGAACCTAGAATAGTCAGGGAATTTGAAAATTGACCATGAAAGTCAGGGAATTTGAATATTTTAGGCAGAATCTGGAAAAGTCAGGGAATTTCATACAATAATTGCCCCCCCCCAAAAAAAATAAAAATAAAATATATATATAAAAATAAAAATAAATAAAAAATAAAATAAAATAAAATAAAATAAAAAAATAAATAAAAAATCCTGCAACGTAGAATCATTTTTCGTTTTTTTTTTTTTTTTGTTAGCTTTTGCCATTGTTTTTAAACAAGACCTCTTAGAAGGACCCCCATGGAGCGCAATCTCTCCTTAGGTCAAAGTAATATGTAACTTTTGTATTTTTCCATAGTACCATAATTATTTTGCCCTCAACACAGCCAATGCACAATGTATGGCTTGACTGGAATTTTGTTAAAACACGTCTGGAAAACCTGGAAAAGTCAGGGAATTTCATTCTCATATTTGAATGGCAACCCTGTGATAATGTCCAAACGCTTTGTTTGAATGAGCTGAAAGTTGGTAGATATTTTACAGGTCAGCATCACACAAACTATATTGATTTTGAGAAGTGTACAATTTATAGTTCTTTTACAGTGATACGAAAAAAAGTTCTTTATCATTAATTATGACCTGTGGACTCAATTTATCTAAAGTGGGGTAGTGCTTTATTCAATTAAGCTGAAAGTTGTTAGTTATTTTATTAGTCATCATCACACAAATTGTATTAATTTGGATGGATATATAAATTATACTTTTTTACAGTGGCATAAAGAATTTTTTAAAATCATTATGACCTACAGTGGCGTATGCAAGGGGGGGGGGTTGGGGGTTTAAACCCCCCCCCCTTGACAAAATGTATGATAAGAAAAATTAGGCTGTTCCTTAAATTTTTTTTCACATTTCAGGTGGAAAAAATGTATGGCAAGCGTAGAATATTTTTTTCTACGAAGTGGCTTAAAATTATGACTAACTTTTTTTTTTCATTACTCTGCGATAAACACTCCTGAAAATAACTAAACCACTTCATTTGCGCAGCATGAAACATGTTTCCCCTGAAAACAATTCTCTGAAAGGATTTCACCTTTACGAGTTCATACTCAAGGACACGAGGGGTCGACCATATGGGGAAGGGGTGACCATTGAAGTAGTGACCTTGAAGGAGTGACCCAAACAGTACTCCAACAGTAGAAGACATTTTAAATGAACTAGCGAAAACTTCTCGTCGATTAGACTTCGCTCTGTAAATAAGAAAATTCAATGAAATATTTTGTGTAACTATGTATTGAATTTTATGTTTTGTGTAGCAGTTTGTACAGGCTCTACGTTATTCGTCGCTAATTAAAGATTTTTTAGTTTGATCTTCTAATTGGTGAGTTTGTTTTACTATTTTTCATTTTCTTACTCTTATTTTCGTCAAGTAATTATGATATTTCAAAAGATTGTTAAACTTAATTAAAAATTCGGAAGGACGACCCCCCCCCCCTGCCCCCTTGGAAAAATCCTGGATACGCCACTGATGACCTATGAAATCAAATTATTTAGAGTGCAATAGTATCTAAACCCCTTATTTGATTGAGCTAAAAGTTGGTAGGTATGTTATGGGTAATCATCACATAATTTGTTTGTACTCGAATTATGTGAAGTGCCTTAGTGTCTAAACTCTACATTTGATTAAGATCTAAATTGGTAGTCATATTATAGGTTATCATTGCAAGAAATATGCAAATTTACATAAATGTAGAACCTATAGTTTTTTTCCCCCCTCCAGTATTCAAAGTAGAATTTTTGCACATTGCAGTCTATAAACTCAAACTATTTAAAGTTCATTTCAGTAATGTTAAATTGTTTAAATCATAAAAAAAGAGATAAATATTTTACATTGCGAGCTTACTATTTTATTAAGCTTGCTATTCTTTTACAGGGATGCACACACACACACACAAAAAAGGAATATGTTATGATTTAGTAAATGACTCAAATAGGAAATACTCAAACATCCTATTATTATTTTCCCCTTCATTTATTTAATAACTGCTCTCATTTAAATTTATTTAAATAACCGTTAATTACTAAATGTTTGGAAAGTTGAGTGGAGTCACTGCAGATTTTTAATCATGGTTATATATATATAAATCAATATTTGGTACATTGAGGATTTAAAATTGGGCAAAATCCTTGGTATTGGTATTTGTTGTTCTAATGAAAGCATTACATTTTCACGTGATTTTGATATTTTTTCCTAATATTTTTTGGACTGAAATTGGTTCTGTTTTGGTATGTTGCCAGATCTGTTTGTTTAGAAATACATTCTGTGTAAGAGAAGCTATCACCACATTTCTTTTGATATCCAAGTGATTTTACTTTTTTGGGTAAAAATAGTCAATTAGAGACAATCTGTAAAAATAACTGTCTTCACATTTATTCCTATAATCAAGTGACTTGCTTTGTGTTAAAGTAGTATATTATCACATATTATATGAAAATGTTATTTGATATCTTCTCAATTTGCAGCTAGCAACAATGTCAGCTTTTACCATGTATATTTGACATTTGGGTATTATCGGTAATGAAACAGCTGACGAATTTGAAAGAAGGTTGTTTTTTTTACCTGTTTTGTTTTTCCAGAGTCTGCTGTTAAGATCAGAAATAAATTTAGTAAAATTAGTCTTTGGCGAGATTCAAGCTTTAGTACTACATAATATTGAGTGTTAAAAATGATGTATAACTCGAAATTTTCTACAAATATGCAACATTTCTGGGGAGCTTGGTTACAGCCTTGCTAGATTTTTTATTGGTTATTTAATATAAATTTTATATTGAATTTACTAATCCTTTGTGGTGGCCTGACATGACACTTAGACGAGACAGTTCCAACATAAGTAATTTTAAAACTAATTTCCATCAGCTTATTTTAGTTTGAAACAATTTAGCATTTAACTATTTTTTTTATATAAACATCATTAATTTTTTTTTAATCTCTTTTATCACATAATTTTATTTGAAATGTTTACTTTATAACAAGATTTAAGGACTTTAATTAAAGTAATTTATTGACTAAAAGAAAAAAAAAAAATTGCAGAACATTATTAGAATAAATTCTGCATCATAAATTTTTAATAGAATTTTTCTTAAATTAATGTTAATTATTTTATATCCATTCATATCTATTATTTATTTATTTATTTATTTTTCAGAAACTTTCAAAACTTTGTAGAAGATAATTCAAGTATGAGATGTTATATCTGATCTGAGTGTTCATTGTTTTTATCAGTGCCATGTAAAACCAATATTTCTTGCTCAATTATAATTTTATTGAAGAGAGAAAGGAAGGAAAAGTTTGTTTTATAATTTTAATGGTTGACATACCAATATCCTTCGATTTGGTTAGTTAGCATAATTTATTTCGATAATATAGAAACTGTGTTCATTCCATTATAAAATCTCAATTTGTGAACTTAGTTTTATATTTTTGAAATCAATATGCTTTATTTTTTATTTATTTTTATTTTTTTATATGTATGTATGTATAGTTTTATAAAATGTATATTTATATATCAGTTTGACTGTATTTTGTTCTTGACAGATTTTAGATATTGTGGATCGATTTTGTAAAACATTAGATTATAATAATATTTTGATACTAGCTTTTGTTCATAAATTTGAAATTAAGTTTGAACTATAGTTATTGTATGCTAAATTGTCTTGTTCTTGCATTGCTTGTTTGCGTAGAATTTCTTTTCATATTTATTTTTTCTAAAATATCAATTTAAAAAAAAAAAAAAAAAAAAAAAAAGCTTTTTTGAACCTAACACAGAGTTTAAAATATTTTTTAATTAATTAAATTAGTTTAAAATATTTTTAATCTGATATATGTGCAGGCTTAAATAATAGTATAATTTTCGATACTTCCTTTCTATTTTGGTTTATTTTTATGATTACTTCATGTTTGCGTAGTATTGTATGTCATTTACTAATTAATTTTTTATGCGTTTCTTTTCATTTTGTAGAGGCATTGGAAGCAATTTTGAAACTGAGTGCTTTTGAAATATATTTAAGTTTTTTTAAATCAAAGAAAAAAGAGTTATATTTCTTATGGCTTTATTAAAAAAATATTAGTAGCTCCTATTTCTTTAGTATAAAAAAAAAAAATAAGTCTAAATTATGTACCGTTTTATTATCAAAGTCCAAATTAGCAATACCTAAGGGATTAGCAACAAAGTCTAACTTCTTTTAAGCCTTCATACAAAGGAGACTACCAAGATTCCTATAGGAAATGGCCTGTTGCCATCTTGTGCTAAATGAAACTAGACTCTGAACTGAGTAACATACTCTTCATTTGAGTTTCATAGGATGATGGAAGCATGGATAAAATTGGGTATTGTTAGTAATGAAATAGCTGATGAAAAAATTCAATAGTTCAAAATTCTATAAAAACATTTGTACTGATGAATTTTTATATCGAAATTGGTTGAAGATATTTTTGCATACTCATGTAGACATTGTTGCAACATCAAAATCACAACGTAAACTGTACCATAAGCATTAACACACATCAATAGGCTGTAATCAAACAATAGCAGAGACCATGTCAGGGAGCTATTAGCATCAAGCCTCTTGGCATGAAAACTAACTGAATCGTTGGAACAGGATCCTTTTTATAGCCTCCTATAAACCGAGAATTTTCTGTAATTTCTGAAATAATAGATTTAGAGCTTAGATAATCGATACATCAATAATAAGGATTTTCTTGCCAAGGTCACCAAAAAAGTTGACAAGGAGCAATAAAGTGGCCAGATTTTTCTTCAAGGCCATTACCTGCCTTGGTAAAGCTTTTTAATGGGTTTTTAAAGGAAAATGATCTATTTTAATGCCAAAACAGACTAGAAATGCAGAAAATTAACATTTTATAACCTGACTAAACCTCTTTGAATGAAATTGCATAAAAATAACAACTATTATTTACAAATTCACAACAGTGTGTTACAATGTTAAAACCACTGATGGTTTTAGATATATCATCTCATAAACTTTCAGGGAGCATAAAGCAAAAACTGCAGGAAAACATTAGGTTGTAACACAAATGGGATGTAGACATAAGTAAATTGGCTTTTCCGCCACACATGCTACTACTGCATAGCAGTCATAAGTGTGTTCTAACGTTAGTACTTATAGGACAATATGCTTGTCATTCCCATTCGCTGTCATTGTCATCATTTGACTAATCGGTGAAAGGTGGTTACCCATTCCCTCTAAAGAATTGTTATTTAACAACCAAAGTACTTACTCAGCTTAAGATTGCTCAACCTATAAATTTACAGGTTTCTTAACCCTTTAAAGTTAATTGGTCTTGAATTGAAAACAAACAGTTAACATTGTTATGCAAAAAAATTTCAATACATTTTCCTTGTTTCAGTTGGTTTGTAAACTTTAGTTCTCTCTCTGTTCGGTAGATGGCACAGGGTTCATACTCCTCAGGGAAAACCTTGAAAACAGTGAATACTCAGGGAATTTGGAATTTGTTAAAAAAAGTCAGGGAAAACTCAGGGAAAATAAAAATTTTCATTAAAAGTCAGGGAAAATCAATTATATAACCTGGAAAAACAAAGGATTTTTTTTTCCTCTCAAGTTATGTTTTTCTTGTTTAGCTTCGTATCAAAATTTAAATCATTAAGTATTGGGAAGATACGCTTGTAAATGATTTCTATCTGAATATCTATCATGATTGGCAGTAATATGACATCATACAGTGGAAGTAGCTGTATTTTGTCCTGTCTATAGGAGCGTTTCTTGTAATATGTCGCTAATATTTTCTTGAAAATTGTCTGGGAACTCAGGGAAAACTCAGGGAATTTTTTTCCCATATTTGAGTATGAACCCTGATGGCAGCACTACTCCGAAATTTAACAAATGATGTTTCAGAGGAAGCCATATGCAGAAGTCATTTTAAATTTCTTGGTATGCACGAGTGCATAATTGCTGCTCTGATGATGCATGCATGCCTTGTTTTTTCTTCTGATGAAGGGTTGTTCTGTTATTTTGACTAAAAACAACTGTTGCATATTTTTGCAATTTACAGTGTAAACTTACAAAGTTATTTATTTATTAAATTTATTATTTGAATTTTATCAACTTAACATCATAGATACACTGTTAAAAAAATGCAGAAAAAATACAGAAATTCTCTGTAATTTCAGAAAAAAAGTCGTAAAATACGTTTTGTCTACGTAATTTTTCCGTAATTTACGACTTTTTTTCTGAAATTACAGAGAATTTCTGTATTTTTTCTGCATTTTTTTAACAGTGTATATAATAATACAAGATGTAACATATACCTTTTCAAGGTGGCTAGCAGTCAGGGAAAATCAGAAAATAGTCAGGGAAATTTGACAAATTTTTATGAAAATAAGCTATATTAATCATTAAATTATTAATATTATTTTAAATCACTAAATATTTCATTAGTGTCATGAAATTTTCATGGAAAATAAACAGAATAAGTCAGGGAAAAGTAGGTGAAAATCCTGAAAAATAGTTAAGTAAAAGTCAGGGAATTTAGAAAAGTTTAAATGCTAGCCACCCTGTTTCACGTTTTGGTTTATAAAATCAAGGATTGCTGGGTATTGAAGTTTAACAATGCTGCAATATAATTGTTTGACGGTATGTTAGCACAATTTTTGAATTGTCTCGTATCTCTGTCATTCAGTCAACTAGTTAACAGGGCCCTACTTAGCCTAACTGGGGCCTGGGGCAAAAACTTCTTTGGGGGCCCCCCCTCTGCTTCCCTACTTCAGTAATGAAGAACCAAACTTTATGGAGGTATTTAAATTTTTCACCTCATTATAGATATGTAACAAAAAAATTGACTAGAACCTAAAATTGCTATAAAGCCCCCCCCCCCCCTCCAATGGTGAGACGAAATATTGTTCTATCCATTTTATTTCTGATTGTTAACTTTGTCATCTAGCTGCAAAAAATTCATATCCTTGCTCACATTAGGTGAATTCGGCTAAATTTTTGCAATTACGATGGCTCAATTAAGCCGGATTTTACACTATACTGATATTTTGTTTAAAAAAAGTTCATTAAAGAATGAAATGCAAAATAAACTTTCTGTTCAATTTGGGGGGCCCCTCTGATATGGGGGCCCGGGGCAACTGCCCCGTATGCCCCTGCCTTAGTCAGGCTCTGCTAGTTAACAGCCATTTAAGGCCTAGGGCCACCTGTCTTAATTATGTTACTGCTTGAGTGTATTGCATAGAATATTTATATATATCTAAGTATTGTCACCTCATTCTGAGAAAATAAAAATAAAATTAATAAATAAAATGGAACACATCTTGTAAAGAAAATAAATAAAATCTAAACAGCGATAAATGTGCCAAGGATGAATATCTTACTTCAAGGTATGTGGTAGCATGATAGCAAGCTCTAACAATTCACTAGATGGGAAATGTAAGCATTTGAGTATTGAGACGCATCATCGTCCTTGATTATTAGTATATGCTTAACTCTTTGACGCAGATGGGACACTGGTGTCCCTTTTGCTTATTTATTTTTTGATGCTCTTATTACAAATATTATTATTATATGATAGTTTTTTATTATAAAAGAGAGTCTAATAGTTACTATAAAAAATCTATTAGACAGGCCCGGACTGGCCAGGTCGGCTGGTCGGCGATTGCCGAGGGCCCCCAGCCGAAGGGGGCCCCTCAAAATATGCTACTTTATAATTAGTTACATCAGAGTAATTTGACTATTTATTTTCCAATAATCTTACGCATTTACAATCAATTTTGACTCATTGCATGTTGTGCAGTGATCTTAATTTCAAACAAGTTCGCAACCAAAGAACTTCAATGCAAACAAGTATTCCTGCTTTGCAATGAGAAACCTTGTCTTACTTGATTGTTTTCATCTAGAATGCACGCACAAGTCAAGTCGAGAATGTTTCATTCTTGGAGCACGCTGCTTCATGCTTCATCCAGTGGCAGAACTACAATTCTGGAGACCCGACCCGATGCGAAAGTCTCACTGAAGCCTCCTAACTGGAGGCCCCCCATCCCAACTAGGGGGCCTCCTTGTCACTTAATTTTTTAACTATAAAAAGACATTAAATATCAGTTTTAAAAGCGATTCGATAGCCCAAACCAACATGGGGGCCAGGGGCATTAACCCTGCTTGCCCTATCTTAGTCTGGCCTTACATAAATGGACTCTTTTAAGTTTTTTTTTTTTTTTTTTTTTTTTAAATCTATGGTCTATTTTACGCAACAGTCACTTTTTTTACATTAGTTTTTTTACCAGAACAATCGCTCCGAATTCCTCTATAGTGGTGAGTGGGGCCAAAACAACGGCACGATAACTTTACCAGATACATATATTCTAAAACTTAAGTTTCTTCGGGGGCTCTCTCAAGACCAGACGCCTGGGCAACATTCCCCCTCCGCCTCCCTAGTCGTTCGCCACTGGCTTTGTCCTTTTAAATGTAGCGTCTAGATTGCGATAGTTACCTCTCTTTGGAGCTGCAATTCTTGCTCATACCTAATGTAACTAACTACATTGTCGCGACGCTCACTTCCTAAGTTTCAATGTAGGCTTATATTAGCAGTATTATCAGTTGTATTAGCATCAGTATTGTATTAGCAGTATTACCAGAGCTGTGTCAACATGAAATGTGTCTATGAAAATGGCGTTTCGAAAAGAAGAAAAAATCTTTAGATGTCGAAAAAAAATCCAAATATCTAAATACTTGGTTAACTAGTTCCATATCTGAGTTGCAATGTCGACCTTTGAGGGACAATAATGATGCATTAAACAGGCACAGTCGGTAACAAAAGTGTCCGAACACTAACAAAAATTCCTATGTAAAAAAGGTAGAGTTAATACTGTTTTGTTAAATAAATCCTTGTCGAATCCTGTTCTTAGTTAGTGTAAGAACACGATTCGATAAGGATTTATTTAGCAAAACCGTATGAAGGGTACTTTTTTTTTACATAGGAATTTTTGCTAGTGTTCGGACACTTTTGTTACCGACTGTATTAATACAAGTAACTCGAATTAGTTTATTAGCTCATAAGTTCAGACAAAACAATTACATTATTTAATTTTATAAAATTATTTTTTTTAATTAGAGGTACTTAATTTCAGACAAAAAATAGAGACTTTATATAAAAATAATACTTATATATTTTCCACATACTTGGTAATTGGCCAAGCCCTTAATTCTGTTTCTTGCTATGCTTTGTTTTTGCCTTTAAAGTCATCACAATAAAAATAGAAATCAACTGACTGTCATCAACATTTCGTTTATCATATGCCTGGCAGCCATTCTCAATCAAAATTATTTATTCAAACAAAACTGCATTAAATAGTGGAACTTTTTTGCTATTGTTTACAATATAATGTATAAAGTTAAGATATTACACTAAAGTATTCATTTATCTACCGGGAAAAAAAGCAGCAAAACAATTCTATCATTCAATTTTCTAAAATTAATTTTTTTAATTAGAGGTTCTTTATTTCGGGTGAAAATTAGACATTTTATTTAAAAACTAGCTGAACCTTGACCACGCGTTGCTGTGGTTTTAGTAGGCTTTACTGGCTTCTCTATTCGCTGGTTATTATATTTAAATGATCTTAAAATTCCACATCAGTTACCAATATTAAAATCACATACACATACACAGGAAAAAAAAAATAAAAAAAAAATCAGTCAAAATCTCGATTTGGGTTCCTGCTGCTCTTAGCATCGGCTTTTACGCCTGCACAACGCTGATCCCAGCGCTTTTTTCCCCTATAAAATTACAGATTTTATAGAGAGAAAAAAAAAGCCTATTTTTGTCTGCTAAGTATAGATATAAAATTCTATAAGAAACAGAATTTAATTTAGTGCGACACAGGAGACAGGACTTTCTCTTTTAAATCTATTTTTCCATATAAAAGCATGCAGTAACTGCTTCGTCCCTTATCAACGATTATTATATTCACCAAACCGAAAAAAAATTAAAAAAAAACCAAATCTGAAATTAAAAAAGACCAAACCAAATCTCTTCTAAGCTCTGTTCAAAAAGCTGTTAAAAATTCCATTGTTCTTCATGACAATACAAAATTCTCGGTTTCCCCTTCTTCAGCTATTTGTGGTCGTTTTTATGCTTTACCTAAAGTTCATAAAAATAATGTTCCCCTCAGACCTATTGTTTTGAATATTGGTACTGCTACTTATACCCTCTCTAAATTTTTAGCTTCTATTTTTTCTCCTCTATGCAGCGTTAATAGTCATACTATAAAAAATTCCTATGATTTTGTTAAAAAGTTAAATAATCTGAATCCTGTAAATTGCTCAATGTTATCTCTTGATGTGAAGTCTTTATTTACTAATGTCCCCACTGAAGGTGCGCTTAATTGTTTAGAAAAAAGGCTACGCGAATTTCATTATTCTGACATTGAAATCAAAGAATTTGTTAATCTAACTAAACTCTGTGTTTCCCAAACTACTTTTGAATTTAATAACAAATTTTATAAACAGTGTGATGGTTTAAGTATGGGTAATCCTTTATCTCCTATTCTTGCCGATATCTATATGCATTATTTTGAGGAAAAATTATTAAAGATGTTAAATTTAAAATGCTGGTTACGTTACGTAGATGGCACTTTCATTCTTGTTGAAAATCCGTTTAATGTCTCTGCCATTCTTAATATTGTTAATGCTATTGATCCGCATATTCAGTTTACCTTTGAGTTAGAAAATTGTAATCAATTTCCCTTTCTTGATGTTTTAGTTACTAGGTGCGATTCCTCTTTTAAAACCTCTGTGTACAGGAAACCTTTCTCTGTTTCTAACCCTCCCCATGCTCTCTCTAATCATCCGGCTAAACAAAAACTTGGCACCTTTTACACTTACGTGTATCGTGCCCTTAAAATTTGTTCTGATACTTCTTCTCTTAAAGAAGAACTTAATTATTTAAAGTCCGTTGCTATTAAAAGAGGTTTTAGACCCTCTATAATTGATAAAGCTATCAAAAAGTTCAGTAGGCCAACTTATAATTCTACTCTTTCCATTGAAGATAAAATTAAACCTGATAATCTTGTTGTCTTGCCTTTTTATCACCCCTTATGTTTTAAATTAGCCAAAGTTTTGAAGCGTTTCAATTTTCACGTTATTTTTAAACCTGTCAATAAATTCCAATTCCCTGCAACTAAATCCCCTGTTCCCGAGCTTCATAAGTGGGGTATCTATAATGTCCCTTGTAATAATTGGGATTTATCTTATATTGGTCAAACAAAAAGAAATCTTGAATGCCGTTTACGTGAACATTCTCGGTATGTTGTTAATCAAGAAATTTCTAAATCTTCTATTGCGAAGCACAGTTGGGAATTTGATCATAGTTTTAATTTTAAGAGTGCCAAAATTATCTTTCATGCCAAACGCATTTCCGAACTGGATTTTTTTGAAAATTTAGCTATTTACCTTAATCGTGATAAAATTGTGAATGAAAAATCTGATTCCACTTTGCTGTCTACAGCCTGGAAAAATTTGTTTAATTGAATTAAATAATTTCCTTCATTATGTTTATAACATACTAATAGTTATAATTAAATAATTCTAAATAAATAAATAAAAAATAAATTAATTTTATTAAATTTACTTATTAGTATAATATTAATTAAAAAAAATAAAATAAATAAATCATTAAAAAATAAAATAAATTGTTTATTACTTCCCTTCCTCCTTTTGTTTTTGTGTGTGCATGTGTGTTCCTCTCTGATTGGTCCTGCATGATGCTTCCTATTGGTTGTTTGTGTTGCTCCTCCCCCTCTGGATTTTGCCCTGCTTTCAGTCTTGCTTTTGCCTCCAAGGCAGTAGCACGTGTTTTTTTGCACCTGATGAAGGAAGGCTACGTCCTTTCGAAACCGGTTGTGCTGGCTTAACCATTTATGGTGTGTGAAGAAGTCTTATTGTCTATTTATGATTATTATATTCGTTTCTTAAAATTTCTTCCCACAGTTTTAGTGTAAGACCTCCCTTGGCGAACCCCTAATCTTTCATTGTCGTTTTGGTGATGAATTAAAGAGTCTGTCGCAATCTCATAAGTAAATATCTTGGCGAGAATTACACAGTTCAGCGCAGTGTACAAAGGTTTTGCAGAGCCATTTTTCTTTGTTAGACAATATATTTTACAGTTTTTATCAACTAAATCACAATTAAAGAAGACTTTTTTTTTTCAATACGCTTGGTATTTTATTACCGTTGTGTCCAATTTTAATAATTATGTAGGTATTACAGTATCATTTAGGTTACTTTGGTTTCAACAGTGTGATTTGGTTGTCTAAAACTATAATATTTCATTATTTCAGTTTTGAATAATGAACCACTCGTAATTAATAAGTATACTCATTTTTTTCTAGCGCGGAACTATTTAGGTATGGTAGATAAAAATTATATAAATATTTATTGTTAAAGTAAGTAAACTATATCAGAGAAAGTGTTTACTTTTTTACTCAACTATTTTCCAAGTGGTAAGAAAGCTAAATTTAGTCTTTAGCATGTAAGCCTAATTTTCTAAAATCCTATATTTTAATATTCTATTCCCTCTAAATTCCTCAGTAAGGGGCCCCTTTTCGATTTCTAGCCGAGGGCCCCCAAAGGAGCCAGTCCGGGCCTGCTATTAGATTATCAGAGTAAATTTTTTACTAAAATAAAAATGTTAAATAAAAGTAGTTTGAAAAAATTTTATCAACTAATTTCAAAAATTTATTTCTAATTAAATTTGATTATTTAAAAAAAGATCAGTAATGAATTATTGCTACTCCTATATCTAAGTAATTGTAAATAAGTGCAATTTGTAAAAATATTTATTCATGGGGCGGCCGTGTCCATGATGAATTTACCTTTAACGCAGAAAGGGACACTGGTGCCCCACTCTATATTTTAGAACCAAAATTAATTAAAATTTTAAATATAACATTTTCCACTTATTTAGATCTAAAATAACTTAAAACTATCAAAAAAGTGTAAAAATTATGTTTGATGAGAAATCTGCTTCAAAGGGTTAATGTGTAGATGTTTCAAATTAAAAATTGCTCCCTCTGACGTTCATTTTGTTGTCGATATTTATTCAAGAACTTTCTTCCTCATTTTCATTTCACATGGAAATATTGATAGTCTCCTTTGTACTCTAGAACAATGATTGCCAGCCTTTTTAACTTCTAGGACAACTAGATTCATAAAATTATATTATAAAAAGCTTTCTCTTTGCACATTTACACAGTTTTTTATGATCTTATTAAAAAAAAAAAATAATAATAATATTAAAAATACTTAAATTTAAATTTTTAATCAGAGCGTATTAAATTACAATTAAAATTATACTTTTTATATTGCTCAATGTCATGAGTCACGACGCCATAGAAAAGATATTACTTTATAAACTCACTAAAGTTAACCAAGAAAATAATATTAATATAAATTTTAATGAAACTCGAAAAATCGCTAATTACAATAACCCGGATTATGCTTTTTACCCGAAACCATTGAAATAATTAATGACCAATCAGCATGTAACGGGCACGAGTCGCACATAGATTTAGATGGATCATGGCACCACCTCATGAAGAGTCAACAAAGAAAATATCCTGATTCAGTTTCGACTACAGCAGACCACGTTATGGTTACTGAGGGAAAGGTTGGATCCGCCCTGAAACTGAAAGTACTACAACCAAGTAAACAGAGCTTTCTTTATAAAAGGTATAATTTTAATTGTAATATTAAAAATGTTTAAAAATTCTTTAATTTATAAACAAACATTTAAATACAGATTTAAAAAATATCCAGAAATATATTTATAATTCTTTTGTAAAAGTTTATAAGACTATCATTTACTACTGAATGAAACTAGGGCTATACTGAATATTCGGTATATATTTGGCCTATTCAGCCATACTACAGAATATGCAGTTTGACTAAATCCGAAACTATTCAGCTAGCTAAATCTGTAACAGTTCATTTATTTATTTATTTATTTATTTTTATTTTAAATTATTAAAAAAAAATCTTATTCAACTGCTATTTTTAATCATCATTAAATTGAAATTATTCAGATCTATTAAGAAATATATTGAAATGAGAGCAACTGTTTTATATAACTTCTAAAGAAACGTTAAAGAAAATTAGATGAATCATAACAATTCATGATATCTATCAAAAGCTGTTTTTATAATAACAATAATTTAATAAATATAAATTATGATGAATTATTGAAAATCCATCTGTAGTATACAATTTATCAAAAACAAGGAAAAAAAAGTGCTAGACTGCAATTTTTAATAGTCAATAGACTAGTTTGATCTTTATTTTCAGAAATAATATTTCCTGTTATTCTAGTTAGAGAATTGATTTAATGAAAACTTTATGACATGGAAGTTATTCTTTAAGTGTATGTCTTTGAAGTAGAGTTACCAAGGAGTGTATGTAATAAACATGGTGTTGCCATCAAAGTATCAAACAAAGATCAAATGATGTTAAAAAGAAAAAAAAAAAAAATCTAAAATATATCAAATGTTTATTGAGAAACCGAAAAGTTAATAATTTTCTTTGCTTTGAATTCAATACCACACCACCATGTATATATAGTAATATTGTAAAAAAATTCTCTACATTTAAACACACTGTTCTGAAGAGTATTTTTTACCTTTTTCTATATTCAAAAGAAAATGGTATTGGATTCGTAAAAAACAATAAAATAAAATAAAATATATTTCTGGTTTTTGATGAATTTGCATGTTTTACATACTGAATCAATTCAAACCAAAATTGGATAGTGAACTTTTCTTAGAAATATTTTGAATGAATTTGTTAAACAACTTGATCCGCCATCTTGTTTCAAAATGAAAGCCATTTGAAATTTTGAAACTTATGTAAAAAACATATTTAGTAATCAATTTGCTTAAAACTTGATATATACATAGGCAATATCAAGGCCTCAACCAAGTTTATTAATGAACTTGGTCCATTTTTTTTTTTAAAGGTGGTAGATACTTTAAAATTTCAAACACATAAAAAGTGTATTTCTGAATAATTTGAATGAAACTCGGTATATACATAGCCCATATCAAGATCTCAACCAAGTTTATTATTTAATTCAATCTTTTATCTACCATCTTGTTTCAAAATATGACCATTTGAAAGGAACAAAGGAATCAGTCTTTGTCTGAGCCGGAAAGAGTTGTTTTCCTTTCTTTTCCCTTTAAGAAGAAATAATGTTTTTAAATTCTTCCATATGTATAATTTATTATGTCCTGTAGGTATTAACTTGATGTTGTCACATTTATAGTTAATGCTGTAATTATATTAAAATATTAAGAGATATTTTCATTTTTAAATGTTATTGCTTCTTATCCAATGATTGAAAACATTGATTCAAATAAAAAAAGACATTCTTTCAATAACTGTAATGAAGTAAATTCAGTTAATTAAAAACTAGTATGTTGTGGCCACCAGAAGACTTTCTTCTATATTTTCCTATACAAACTCACTCAATAACAAAAAAAAAAAAAAAAAAAAAAATACGATTTTTTTCCCAAGTTTTTTTTTTTTGTTAAAAGTAAAAAAAAAAAAATCGATAACTTTGTTTTAAATTATCACAGATTTATAGTTCAACCATTCATTTTAAAGGCATTGACGAGACCTTTCGAAAGATACCCATCTTGAAAATTTACTCCCCTCGAGGGGGGACTTCTCCCCCAGGGGGAGGGGGGTTGCGAGGCTCCTACACATACAAAATTTTTTTCCCAGTTGACTATCTCTATTATAAATAATTCTTGTAAATTTCATAATGATTACTAAAAAATACTTTTTATGCACATCTATACAAAATTTTGTCCTATATCACCATGCTAAAAATTTAGAAAAAGCGGGATGGCAACGTAACCTGTAAGACAATTTTTACCAGAAGTTGATAGGCACTAATTTATGTCAAGGTGCAACTACATACCAACTTGTATGAAATTCTGTGCAGTAGTTCCTGAGATACAGTTGCCACAAAATTTTGTCACACACACAGAGAGACAGACAGACAGACAGACATTTTCTAAAAATGGTCAAATCGTGTTCTACAGCTCTCAAAACGTGTAAATCCATCAAAAACCTGAGGTCGAAAATTTTTACGAATCCAATACTTTCTTCTATTGAATATAGAAGAAAGTAAAAAGAAAGTTGGTATCACATTTTATTTGCAGTAATCATAAAAAAAAAAAATCAAAATTTAATTGGCTTGTTATCAAACCCTTTAAAATTATGAGTTTTTATGACATTATTATTATTACTATTACAAAATGAAAGAAATTACAATTTTTTTGTTGTCAATTTGAACATGTATTTCTCCATTATTTATTTTCATATGAATGGGAATCATCTGATCTCCTTGTTAATAAGTATGTACTTAAAAATGAATGATAATATTTTTCAAATATGTCTTTACTAGAGTAGAATTGTCGTCCTTATAATCAGGGCCCGATTAAGCTTTGAAGCGAGGGGAAGCTCAGTATCATTTCGGGGCCCTCTTTCATTTCAGAAAATCTTGTTTTCCTGTTACATATTGTAATATAAAAATGCTATACACCAAAAATTAGTGCGTGTTTATAGTTTTTTTTTTTTTTTTTCATTCATATATCTGGGTGGTTTCTACACACAACATTAAAATCGTATAACTTATTAATTAAGAACATTCAGATTTCTGAGGTTAAATAATAGATTTTTCCCGAAATAGTGAGTATTTTATCTTGCTTTAGGCAATTTTTCTCAGAAAAGTTCAATCTCAGTATGAAAATATAAAACAGAAAATTCAAGACCCTGTTTTTAGTCATTTTGAAGGCCCTTGTTAAATTTTAGAGTGGAAGCTTGTGCTTTCCGAGAGCTTTTGGGTAATCAGGCCCTGCTTATAATGCAAAGGGACTTAACTTTCTAGCATTGTTCTAAAATCCATCGGTTTGTGTGTTTTACTTACTAAGACTGCCATTTGATTTTTACTGTTAAAAAGATGCTTATTGCTGTTAATTTGTTGATAAATATTGTTTAACTATTGCTTTGTTTGATAAATATATATTGCTTGTTGATTAATATGTTAGTTATATTGTTATATACATTTTTGAATATTAATGGATTACTAGTTTATTGTATATGAAATTTAATTTGTCATCAAACCATTTATTAATATAATATTAATATAATATAATAATGATATAGGTTTTAGGCTATTGTATAATCAGAGAGAATTACATACTGTAAAAAATATTGATTTAAATAAAAATATCGATGTTTTAAAATGTATGTTTAATTCCTTATAAATTAAAATAAACCTAAAAATGGTCAATTATTAATTGTTATTTTTCAAATAGGGCTGTATTGAAATTTTATATTGCCCATTTGTACTTTGATATGATCAAAATTGCTATTTTAATTTTTGGGAAGGTTGTTATAATTAGGAAAAGTATCTGTATTACTTTGTGGAAAACTAAAATATAACCACAAAAAATAAATAAACAGGTTGGTGACAATCAGGGAAATCATGGAAAAATCAGGGTACTTTATCTGAAAATATCAGAGAAAAATCAGAGAATTTTGTAAAAACACTTCAAAATCATGTAGGTTTTCATTTTTACCTTGCAAACATGATTGAAAGATCACCAAATATGTGTTATCTTAGCCATGATTGCACAGGATTGACTGCTTCTATTCGAATCTTGCCAAATTAACATAAAAAAAAATAAAAAAAAAAAATAAAACCCCTCTCTCTCTGTCTTTCTCTCTCTTCTTCTTCTTCTTCTTCTTTTTTTTTTTTTTTTTTTTTTTTTAATTAAATATTTTTAGTGAGTGAACAACTTGAGGAAATAATTCCTGATGTTACTATGTTGTGCAATTAAAACATTTCATATTTTTGCAATTTTGTTAATTTCTCCAATTTTTCATTTTATTTTCCTTTTTGTGAGTGAATAAAGAAAAAAAAAAAAAAAAATAAATAAAAAGATTGAGATTTTTTGCCCATCAGTATAGTTCTTTGAAATGCAGTGGTTTAGTGAGCAGGTTACACAAGAGTGTGATATATACAAAATTATGGAATGTGTATAATAAGTAACAGAAATTATATTGAAATTAGTTAAAATTAGTTATGGAAATCAGGGAAAAATCAGGGAACTTTTTTTTCTGAATTTCTGTAGCCACCCTGATAAATAAATGAAATTAAAATAAATAAATATATAAAAAATAAATAAAAGAATAAAATATAAATAAATAAATAAAATTATGCATTGAATTAGTAATTAGCAAAGAGAATTTACTTTCTTTGCAAAAATTAATAAATAATAATATTTTTTGCATTTTTGCTTTAAAAAATAACTCAGTTCATCTTAATGTTCTCTGATGGGCAAGATAGCAAGTTGTATGATATACTAATTATTGTATGTTGTATGAATTGTTATATAAGTGTATCAGACATTGTCAGACATATTTTAATGAATGTATTAGGTGTTTGAATTAATTCGTAGCATTTTTTTTCGAAAATTGAGGCTTTATTGTGCAAAAATAATTACAAATAGATTATTCAGAGTATTGACCATCACTAGCCACTACTTTTTCCCATCTTCCTGGCAGCATACGGATTCCACGTCAGAAGAACGAATCGTCTTAAGAGGCAATCCAAGAATCGAACCATTTTTTACAATCTTCATAAGAAGGGAAGTGTTAAACAGACAGGCCATGGCTCATCGATCGAAACAAGTGGTAATCAGATGGAGCAATGTCTGGAGAGTACGACAGGTGAGGTAAGATCTCCCATTTGGTCGTTTCGATGTAGGTTTTGACCGGTTTTGCGATGTGGGGATGAGCGTGTCTTTAAGTTTCAGTTCGTATGGGACCCAATTTCCCTGCTTTTGGATCATTCCCATGGCTTTCAGGTGTTTGCTGACTGTTGAAAAGTCAACTCTTAATGATTCAACTAAATCTTGAAGCGTTTGGCATGGATCTTCATTGAGCAATGACTTCAATTTTTCATCTTCGAATTTTTTCGGCTGTCCAGGTCGTTTCTTGTCTTCCAGCTCAAAATCACCACTTTTAAATCGAGCAAACCATTTCCGACACGTTTGTTCAACTAGTGCATGCTCTCCATAAACTTCTACTAAAATTCGATGACTTTTGGCAGCGCTTTTCTTCATGTTAAAGTAATGAAGTAGAACTCCCCGCAAAAACACTTTATCCGGCACAAAGTTAGACATATTCGATGAAGTAAAAAATTATGTTATTTATGCTTCAACCAAATGACATATACTAATAACGATGCTCAATGACAGTAGGTTTACGGGGAATACTAGTCACGCCATCTATTGGAAAATGCCACTTGTCACGCTATCTATTAGAAAACGCTATGAATTAATTCAAACACCCAATATAAGGATCACAGCATTTGATCATCAAAAAGTACACTAGCCTATTTCGAAATCTACAGTTAAAAACTGAGAAAATGAATGACATTTTAGATAAATTTTTAACAATTATTAAAAGATCATCTTTATAAGAACATTTAAATGTTCTAAATTAAACGTATAAATTCAAATTATGAATAACTAAATATTAGTTTTTATAATTTAAAATTTATGAAATAAATTAGAAAAAAATATAAAAGCATAATCGGAAAATTCTCATTTGTCTTATTCTTTTTTAGTTATTTAATAATTATTTTCATTCTAAGTTCAATTTAACATGACCAGCAAAAATTATATTTCTAAAAAATATTTTTTATTTTATTTTATTATTCATCACCCCTCTAATTTCATATGATTTAAAAAATGATTTGGGATTTATATAATGTTTGTTTTATATTACATTATATCTATCCTATTTTTTTTTTTTCTAACTTAATATGATTAAAGGAAATAAAAATGATTTGGAGTTTAATAACATTTGTTTTATTTTTATTATTATCCTTAATTTAATATAATTAAATAAATAAATAAAAGGGTTTAGAAAACTTTTAATTAATTAATTTTTTTTACCCTAAATTAATATGATTGAAAGGAGAAAAAAATTGTTTGATATTACAAAAAATTATTTTATTTTATTTTTTGATAATGTGATTCATCATTGTTGAAAATTGTTGTTGTATATTATGTTTTATCTAACAATAGTACAGTAACTCCTAAGGCAGATACTGTTAGATTTCAAGAGACATAGCATATTTCTTCCCAGCTCATTAGCTTTAACTATTTTTAATCCTGACATCTTACTGCTCATGAATTCATATGATTCATAGAATATATATATATAATATAGATGATCTATTAAGCATAGTAGAAGCCAAGCAACAGATACAAGATCACTGAAACACCAATGACCAATAAAATAAGATTTAAATTTTTTTTATCAGTGGATGAAATACACTAATGTAAAGAAACCAGATCCACTAATCAACAGCCTGCAAAACAAACGAATCAATAAAGTAACACAACAAATCCCAACTCAAAACCATAAACTTATCAAAATTAATGAAAAAATAACCTAAGAAACACAAGATAGGAAGGAAGGAGGCAGGCGGCAAGACTTGTGACTTGCCTGTGGGGTTAAACTAGTTTCACGCCGGCAACACTCACCTAGCCTGCCACCACCAGAACATTAAATTAAACCAATCATTTTATCATTTTTTTTTTAAATTTAAAAATTACATTTATGTCATTTCAAAGTTTACAACAAGTAAGTTTGACTGTGTACCTTTATGAAATTAAAAAATAAATAGTATAATTTGTTTAAAAAGTTTATAAAAATGCTGTTATTGTCCCTATAACAGCAAGAATAGGTCCCTCCTATTCTTGCTGTTACTAGGTTTTCAATGTACTAATTACTCTACTGTGTAAAACCTATATCATTGATTGTAAAATAATAAAATATTATTTTTTGTAGTTTGTTCTTATTTTCACTTATAATCTTTAATAAATGGAAACATTTTGATACAACTATAGAGACTGCTCACAATTGGATTTGGTGAATTTTCTTCGGCGTCATTTTGAACGATAACAATGTCGTTCTGGATTCTTTGCAATATAATATGGCAGCCTGCATGCTGTTTATTTTTGATGGCCATAGCAACCAGCGTTCTGTTGTACTTTTATTACCAAGGCAACCAGCATAGCAATTAATCATAAAGTAGTAATTATTCATTATTCCATTCTGTTTCAGCTGGTGAAGTACCATTATATAAAACGGTCATATTTTTATTTTGTTAATTTAATTTATTATTATTTAATTTTGTTAAAGTATGGCATCAAGTAGTAGTAAATCAGTGAAACATGTTCATGTTGGTTTGGAAAATGCTTTTCATGTACACAAAGCATGTAGCTACATGTGTGGTAACATGTGTTAGCTACATGTGCATTACTTATCGGTAAGTTACGGAATTTCGTAGATTTTTCCTTTCATGCTACTTAAAGTAGATTATTTTTAAAAATGTGTTCTAAAAATCATTAAAAGAAATGGTAAATGGAATTCTAATTTATATAATCGAATTTTTCCGGTGCGTGTAGAACAACATTTGAACTGTATAAATGTACGGGAAGCACATATTTATATATCTATGCACATTCAAAAGCTTTGAAGTAGCAAAATTTGAAGTAGCGAGGTAAGTAAATTTTAAATATGTATTTGTTTTATTATTATTAAAAATTTAATTTTTGTAATGATGCCATTTTGAAAGCACATTTTTTTTCTTGTTTACGATTGGAATCCATGACAGCTCTTTGCAAAAATGGCATTTCGCCATATTCACCAAATATAAATCGCCAAATCCAGTTGTGGGCAATTACTATAGTTGTCCCAACATTTTGTCCTTTTGTACTAGGTCTTACTTCAAAAAGATGAATTAGTCTGAGTGAATTTGCTGAGAATATAAGTTTACTAATAACTTTTGACAAGTGAAGAAAATTAAATGCTACTTTTAATTTATAATATGTTAACTTGATGAAATTCAAATAATAATTTATTTAATAAATAATAAACTTAATAAACACTATAAAAATAACAAAAACTCGCAACAGTTGTTTCAAGTTAAAATAATAAAGCAGCCCTCCTCCAGGTAAAAAAAAACTAGGCACAAATGCAGCATCGAAGCAACAAGGTTACTTGCGTCTACTAAGAAATTTAAAATGACTTCCGCATATGCCTTCTGAAACATTTGTTAAATTTCAGAGTAGGGTTGCTACCTATCACTACCAGGCAAAAGAGGAACAAAAGTTTAAAAATCAATCAAAACAAATAAAAAATAAGAAATTGTTGCATAATAAAAAATGTTAAATGTTAGGTTTCAGTGTGGGAGGAAAACACATTAAAGGGTTAAACTAGCCACAATTATTGACACTCTCAAGAGTAAATATTTCCTTCATTATTTTAATTTTGTTGTATGTAGTACAATCAGAAGGATTCGGCTATGATCATGATTTACACAACTATGATTAAAAGCATTTTAATCATGTTTGCAAGATAAAATTGGATTTCTGTGATGTACTTACAGAATGATGCATTACAGAAACCCAATTTTATCTTAAACCAAAATGCTTTTGATTTTTGTGGGAATTTTTTTACCTTTATAAAGAACTATAACCCACTTTCCAATTTCAAGATGAAGCTCTACACATAACTTTCCATCAAATATCATCTTTGTGTATAAGTGGCATTTCTTTCTCAGAAAGCTTTACCTTGTTGACAATGTATAATACAAAAAAAATTAATACAGTAGGTTACAATCACAGTTTCTTTTTCTTTCTCTCTGTGCAATAAATAAAATAAATGTATAATATCTTAAGGCAAGTTTAATACAGAATATATTATGAAAAATATTCATCATTTGTTTTTGAGATCACACAAAAGAATTTAGATTTGTTAACCATTTAATGTTTATAGGTTTCTAAGAGAAACCAAACTTTTGACGTCATTTAACATCCCCCCCCACCCCAACATTTTTAAACATTTTCCCCTTGTTTTAATGGATTTTTAAACTTTATTCTTTCTCTGTTTGGTAGATAACAGCACTACTCCAAAATTAACAAAAAAGTTGTTTCAGAGGAAGCTAAATCACTTGAAATTCTATAGTAGGTGTCAAATGCACCTTTTTGATTGGTTATGTTTGTGTGGCTTAAGTTTGATTAACTACATTAGGGTCCTAGGCCACTAAGTGTAATGCCCTTTGTGTGTGTGTGTGTGGGGGGGTCTTTTTAAGAGGTCCTAGCCTGTGTGTTTACGTGAGTTCGTGTATTTCCGGTTTGATGATGCACTGTCAAATGTTTTTCACTTAATAAAGAACTAGGCTATTATATTCTCTGAAGCAACTTTTGCGTTTTTTTTAAGTTTATAATGCTTATTTACAAAGTCTTTTTTTTTTTTAAATTAATATAAATATTTTTTGAATTTAATCAGGTTAACAATAGATGTTTTAGGCCAAAAATTGCTGGATAATTAAAGATGCTAATTTTTCTTTTACATATTTATGATTAGCAGAGTTTGCCTGCTTCTTTAAGCACTATATTTAAAGTAATTTTGGAAAATCATTACTAATCACTATATTTTAAAACATTTTATAAATGAAAAACTCAAAATAATTTCATTGAAAATGTCTTAAAATCTCATTTTGGGTTCCCACTGCTTGCATTTCAGTTTAGGTGCTAACTGGACAGTACGTTGTGCTGCAATTATTCAAGAACTACATTTTCTGGAAAATTATTATCTTCACTGTAACAGATAACACCCCAAACAATTTTCTCAGCTGAAAAAATTTGAATTACTTAAAAAGTCATGTAATCAAAAATTGGAAAACAGGCCTCAATTAGCATCTTTATAAATTGGTATCTTTTCTATTTATTATCGGCAAAAATTAACACACGTGCCCTTGGAGGACCGAACCCACAACCTTTACATTACAGTCAGCAGTAAAAGTATCCTAGCACTAGCAAAAATTCCTAAATAAAAAAATATACTTACAAGGAAACATTCAAAAGGTGTCATCTTCAAAAAGTATTGAAAAAAATATATTTGATTCTACTCTTCATAAAACACCAGAAAATGAAAAAAATATCGGCTGAAATTAATTACAGCGACCACAAAAAAATATCAAAAGTAAGCATATTTGGCGATTTCTTACTGCTAAGCGATTGATTTTGAGTACTTGGCGGAAAAGCAAAACACGGTTCTGTTCGTACACGGAAATCTCGGTGGTGCTAGCAAATGTATCGCCTAACAGCGCTAAATTGCCAAATATGCTTAATTTTGATAATTTTTTGTGGTTGCTGTAATTAATTTCAGCCGATAATTTTTTCATTTTCTATTGTTTTATGAAAAGTAGAATCACATATATTTTTTTCAATATTTTTTGAAGATGACACCTTTTGAATGTTTCCTTGTTAGTACTGTTTTGTTAAATAAATTCTTGTCAAATTGTGTTCTTAGACTAAGAACAGGATTCAACAAGGATTTATGTAACAAAACTGTATTAAGTGTACTTTTTATAATAGGAATTTTTGCTAGTGCTCGAATCATGTTCTTAGACTGACTAAGAACAGGATTTGACAAGGATTCATTTATCAAAACTGTATTAAGTGTACTTTTTTTAATAGGAATTTTTCCTAGTGCTCGGATATTTTTGCTGTCTACTTTAGTAACATGACACTATAACCACAGCTTTACTAGATTACTCCTACTTGCCAATGTCGCCTTTCGCGTTGGCCCGACGTGATCTAATAGGGCTGTGCTATAACCAACTGAGCTAATGAGCCATAAGAAATCATTGCACTTTTACATTTTTATCACTAGTGTCAATCATTTCAGAAATTTATAGATTTTAATTGATTAATTAAAAAAATCAATAATTCGGAAATGGGACTTCGAGGTGCACCAGGAATTGTCAATACGGACCTCCACCTCCATACAAAAATCTGTAGCTCTGTGATGAGTGAGCCGTTTGCCTACAAAGCGACGTACATACTAGTCCAGTCAAGATAGGTAAAATAGAAAAAAAAATCATGTAGTCTTGTAATTTGGGACAGTCATAGCCAAGAGTGCAGGCATGAGAATTTTCCGCGGATCCGCGATTTTCCGCTTTTTTGTAATTTTCGTTAATTTCGCGATTTTTTATTTTGTTAAAATCAAACCCCAATAATGATCAGTGTTCAAGCGCTCCACGAAAAACTTTAGATTCTCAATCTTTTTCCATCCAAAATATAAACGTCAATATTCATTTTAAACGTGCTTTATCATATTCTATAACATATAAAAGAACAGAATTATTCAATATTTCTCACTCATGTAATTTTTTTTGTCCTCCCCCCCTCCTTTTTCATCTCTAACCATCGCCAATCAAACATTCTGCGGGTAGCCTTTTATTTTTGAATATTTATCCATCCACAACAAAAATTTCAATATTAATTTTGAGCTTACTTTATGATATTGTAGAACCCATAAAGAAGAAGAATTGTGTTTAACATTTCTCACTCATGAATTACTTTTTAACTCCCCCCCCCCCCTTTCCCATTTTCCACCACCAGTCAATGTTATTAAATGTGGATTGCTAGCTAATTTTTTTTTTTTTTTTTTTTTTTTTTTTTTTAAACACATGTTCTATTGTGCTGATGTGTTATTCTTTTAGTTTAATTTGTCATTTTTCAAATATTTTGTATAGTTTTTTCCTGTGAGCATTATTTTTTCATTTGAAATAAATTTTATGAACACATTTGTATAGTTTTCCCCGCACGCGTTATTTTTCATTTGAAATTAATTTTATGAACACTCGTGTTTCCTCTTTTTTTAATTTTCTGCACTCTCATGCCTGAGAGTGTCCTAAACAGCATACTAAAAGTCCTTGCCCGTGAGGGTGAGCGGGGGCAGGAGAGCATTTAACAGGGGGGGGGGGGTACTTTTCAGTTTTTTTTTATGTCTTGAAAACTAACTATAGGATTTAGAGAAAAAATTTCAATTGCAAAAATAATTTAGGTGAAATTTCCTACAAAAATGTTTATTACGTTTTTTTTCTATGATCAATAGTTTAGAAAATATAGGGTATGAAATATCATATTTTCTTGAAAATGTTTTAGTAAAATCAACTAAAGTTTGTAATTAAAAGGATTCTGATCAAATATTTTCAACTTATGCATTAATTATGCATGAAAGGGATATTTAAGGGTAATATAGCAAGATTTTTAAAGTTTTTTTAATAACTTTGAGGCAAGCAGGGACAAATGACGTTTTGAGTACCAATTCAGATAACGAAGACGAAAAATTGACAAACAGGAAAAGGAAAAGAAAAAAAAAAAATCGTGTAGCTTTGAAAATGGGCACAGTCATAGTCAAGAGTGTTCTGAACAACATACTAAAAGTTCCCACCCGTGGGAGGTGAACAGGGGGCAGGGGAAGATTTAAAGTGGGCGCTTTTCAGTTTTTATTAAATATGTTGATTTAAAGAATAAAATTCAATTACAAAATTAATTTTTGTGAAATTTCCTATGAAAATGTCCGTTACCTGTTTTTTTTTTTTTTTTTTTTTTTAAATATCAATAGTTTAGATGATATAGAAAGATGTACCGCTTCTTTTATTATACACATATGTAGAGATCTGCTATATGTCTAATAGTCATTTTTACTTTCCGAACACTGTAATGAGGAAAGTATTGTAATCATGTCAAAAATCCGAATTTGAGATTTTGATGTTTCTATACGTTTCGAGGTCCCATGAGTTCGTTTTCATTATTTTTACGATGATGCATGTATGTGTGTGTGTGTATGTCTGTGAGTGAACACGCGAGCGTCTAAACACTTTGTTCGAATAAGCTGAAAGTTGGTACGTATATTGTAAGTCACCATAGTACGAACCCTATTGATTTTAGTGAATCTAGCACTTATAGTTTTTTTACAGGGACACCAGGAAAAATTCTTTATCATTATGGCCTATGGGGCCAAATTTTAAGAAGTGCGATAGCGTCTAAACGCTTCATTAATCTGAGCAAAAAAATTTGTACACATGTAATAGGTCACAGTTGCACGAACTGTATAGATTTTGGTGAATTTAGCACTTACAGTTTTTTTACAGGGACACAAAGAAAAATTCTTTATCATTATGGCGTATGGGACCAAATTTTTAAAAGTGCGATAGCATCTAAACGCCTTATTCAATTGAGCTGAAAATTTATATGAATATTATAAATCACTGTTGCACTAACTATAAGCATTTTGGTGAATCTTGCATTTATAGGTTTTTACAGGGGCACAACGAAAAATTCTTTATCATTAGGATCTCTGGGCTCAAAGTTCAGTAGCCTTAAATAAAACATCGAGTAATATATGGAGAAAAATACACAAACACTCTATTATGGTTTTCTTTCTTTTGTTTGTTTAACAACTCCTCTTTCTTTACTGTATCTACAAAACTGTTAATTACTCAATGTTCGGAAAGTCGAGTGGAGTCACTCCAGATTTCTTAAATGATTCTAGCAGTTTTTAAAGAAATTAAGTTGTGAACATTAAAGGGTTAAGGACTATATCTAGAAGTACCTCAAAGTACATTTCAAGTGGTGATATTTATTTTATTTTATTTATTTTTTATTTTTTACTGTGCTAATGTCAAGTGCACTGTATAATGTGTATACAATTTACAGATAATATACAAGTGTATCCTTAACTAAAGATAACATCACTTTTTGTTGGGTATAATTGATGAAAGGGCTTTAGCAAATTATACATTATTTATGGAAATTACTGAAGAATGATTATTTCTTTCTCTTACTCATATGGTATACAAAATATTGTTTGGAGTTCAATATTTGATGTTGAGTTTTTATTATATTTACACGTTTTAAGGTCCCTTGAATACAGAAATGAAGCTTTTAGCAGTTGGTTTGTGTGTCTGTTATCAACATAACTTAAAAAGAAATAAGTGAATGAAGTTTATATATAATATTTTGAAGAGGATATGGGATGTTATTTGAAAAATTTGACTAAGATCGGTAAGTTTCGGAGTGTAGTGTAGATAAAAGTTCTCTGAATAATTTGAAATAAATTTTTAAATTTAATAATAATCTTAAATGTTTTAAGGATATATTAGGGTCCTAGTAAATGTGAAAGAATTTCCCTCTCAAGGTAGAACTCTTACAACGCTATTTTTTAAACTATTTCTATCATATTTGTACAGTAATTTTTTAAGATTAATAGAAATTATTGATAAAAGATTGTGGTGTAAGAGTTCCTCCTTAAGACCGAAATACTTGCACTCTTGGGTCCTAGGCCTAGGTGAAATGCCCTCCACGATTAAAAGAAGGGAAATTTTTTGAAAAATTGATGCATAAAAATTGTTAAATATTTGGTTTCAGTGTGAAATCAATGAACTTAAAGGGTTAAATTTCAATAATCTGTCTTTACAGTAATGCAGAGTAAGTGGAAGTAGTGTGCATGCTACACCATATTATTTTGAATGTCAATTTATATGTACGTACCACGGAGTAAGATCATTGAATCTTACTCCATGATACATACATTATATGTCTGGTTTGGGAAATTTTTTTTTGCTGGATGATGACACACGTCTTTGCAACAGAGTGGAATTAATTTAGTTATATTGGTGATTCAAAGATGGCAGCACTAAACTTTAAAAGGTATTGGATTGCATTCATTGCAAACTATGGTTATAGATGGGGACGGAATATACAAACGGAGATTAAACGGAAAATATTTGCATCACAAAAGAATGCATGAATTTAGAATTATATTCAACGTATTACATTTATTTAAATATTAAGCATTTGATTCATTTGTGATTGATGACATAAAAACAAGTTATTTAGGAAAATGCTTTCTGCTTCACAGCACTTGCATAAAAATAACTTCGTACAATTCAGTATTTAATCTAATAGCTCTTTATTATAAGGGTCATTGCCAACATAAGGGGTAGAAACCATGTCCCTTAGCCCTCAAAAATAGAAAATATTTTCAATCAGAAAAAAATTTACAACTAGGCTATTTCTTACGATTTTCTCTAGTTGAATATTATTATAAAAGTTTTTAATGTTATTTATTTTTCTTAGAACTCGATCAATAAAACCTGGAATGTCCACTCCGTGGACTGTCCCCAAGGGAAGTCTGCAGAATATAGCATTATTTTCAAGCTTAATATTAATGTTTTTTAATTACATTTTGATTTAAGCAGGACATAATTATCCTTAAAAATATATTTATTAAATTATAGAGTTATAAAATGAATCTTGTTTTTTTAATTAATTTATAACAAATGTCCCTAATAAAATGCGTCCACTCCGTGGACAACTGTTTAATTTCCCATAAAGTTCAGCAGATGGCACTGTCTGTCACCAGTGTGTAACTGAGAAGAAAGAGGGGGAAGCCATCTTTGTTTTTACCTACATGTGCTGAACTCAATGCTTTATTTCGTTCTGTTAAAATAGATTTCATCTGTGATACCTCTGTTTGGCTATCTCATCAGTCCACTCCGTGGTCAGAAGTATACAAGTAATTATAAGGATTATTTATTATCTAATTATTATTACAATTAATGATTATAAGACTTAATTCAACACTAAAGTTAAATTGTTCCTGACGTTGTTGCTTTGTTCCTTAAAATTCAAAATCAGACATTCTGTCCACTCCGTGGACTTCCACTCCGTGGACATCATTTGATCACGAAGTGGACACTTCTTTCCACGGAGTGGATACTTTCAAAATTAATCTTAAAAATAGATACATTTGAAAAATAATCTAAATAAATTTGATAAATAAATTTTATCCCTTTATTTATTTATTTATTTATTTTTTTGTTAGCCTACTGATTGCTTAAAGTGCAATGGAAATATATTTTCCCCCTAACTTTTATATTTTTATTCGTGATTTTCTAAAAATGTCATTTCAACGTCTTTAAAACAGTATTTGCTATTTTTTACTGAACTCTTAAGCATTTCTCTTCATGGTTTAAATGTAACAACAGAATTCGTATTAATATAATTTTAAGAACAGTTTTATGAGTGTTGTTTACAGAGTAATTGCAAAAGGATGATGTATACTACATGTCTTTTTTTTTTTTTTTTTTTTTTTTTTTAAAGGTAAAATGTAGAAAAGGGGACGTAACACTTTAGAAAAATAATTGCAAAAATATAATTAAATTTAGTTTCAGAAGAAAAAATAAATAAAAATATTTTTGTTTTACAGCAAAACTAAAATTGTTTTGTATTTTTATTAATTGAATAACTTTTATATATATATATATATATATAAACAATACTTAAAATATATATTTATTTTCTTTGCAGAAATTTATTATGCTGTTCAAGAAAAATGGAAATTCGTATGTAACCCAATGCAGGACAAACAAATGTGCACAAACCTTCGCTCAAACTCAGTCAAAAAGAAAATTAGGTGGAGTTGAAAATCAAAAAGATAAGAAAAATAACAAGAAAAGGAAACTTCCTAGCCAAACTACAGAAAAACGTAAAGAACAAAAAAGAAAAAGTATGCAGAGAGCAAGAGACAGACTAATTCTCCTATTACACACAACACGTTTTCACACAACTTTTGAGATAATTGTAAATTTGGCTCAAATCACGTCAATGAACAGTGTAATAGGAATTGGGAATACGATCAATTTTTTCTGGCAAGTCAGACTGTGATAAACCAGTGAGAAGAAAGCTCTTTATGTACCGATAAATGACAGCGCCGGCGGGAATTCATTCACCGTTTTCCTCTTCGCTCTCCCATGTCGTCCCCGTTAAAACAGAGATAAATAGGTGTGACTTGACATGTACTGTACACCGTGTAAACCAGTTTTTCGAACAATTTTTGATTCAACTATTGTAACCTTCTTTCGGTTTACAGCTTTCGAAAATTGGAGCAAAAATTGGATGAAATAACAGTCGCGTGAAACATCTTTGTGTATAATAAGAGCATAAGAAATGAAATAGCAAGGAAAAACAAGTGTCTTCAACATATTAGATCAATCACATAAAAAAAAAAAAAAAAAAAAGAAAGAATATGCGGAACCAACAATTATTTTCCTGTTATTTTCATTTTTCAAAAGAATTAAAGTAAAAATATTTGTTGATTATTTTCTAAAACACAAGTAAAACAATAAGGATGAAAAGATACAGCTGCAAAATAACTTTCAGGTTTGGATATTTATAAGTGTCCACTCCGTGGTCAGTGATGTCCGCTCCGTTGACACATTAATTTTGAAATTAATTAATTACCAACCAAAAAATAGCTAACGAGATAGCTCATCAAGTAATTTAGATTCATAGTTGTCAAAAAGGAATTAAGGAATTTTTTCAAATTTTTTTGGTAAAATTTTTATATTTTCAAATTAGTCTTCGTTTTCTACCCTTTAGATTGGCAATCACCCATAAATGTATTCTCATTTACTTTAAATCGCATTTTTATCTACACTTTTCGTTTCCTCTAATACTGGCGATATATGCCCGCCAGCGGCCTAGCGGATCTGCGCTCAAAGCTGATAGACGTGAGGTGAGGGGGGTTCGATCGCAAGTCGCGCTCGTCGTCGTAGCTGTTCGAGGTTTTCTGTAGTTTTCTCCGAAACTTGCGTAAATACGGGCTAGGACCCCTTAGAAAGACCCCCCATGGTGTCACATCCCTTAGGCTTAGGACCTTAGTGCAGTTAATCAGCCTTTATTCCCACAACCCAACCCAACTCTATAGATGTATTTGGTAGTAGAAAAACAAATAAAAACCCTGTTAAATTTTACGAACAAAGCGTCAAGAGTATAGTTATTCATTTCAACGACTTCAGTGACAGTGGAATCGACACTGAAGATCAACATTTTCGATTATTTTTACATATGCTCAATTGTTATCCCTCCCTCTTGACGAGGAGGGAATCTTGTTTCTACTAACATGGCATCAAGAGTGTCCAGAACCTGATCAAGTCAAAAGTAGGCCCAGGACATGTTATGCATTCGGGCCCCTTATCTATCATTCTCCCCATGGTGTGAGAGATTTTTTTTTTTCAAATAATAATAAAAACTAATCTTTGAAAAAATAAGTAAATAAATAAATAAATAAATTTTCGTACTATTTTCCCAAAAAATGTAGAGAAGAGGAGGGTATTATGGAATAGTCGGGAAATATGGAATACCGAGGTTTCGGCTCTGATTGGTGCTGCTATCTCGTCAAAATACCATGAATTATTCAAGAAGGATTCCCATGAAGCAATACAGTAAGAAACGACCGGTTGTTGTTGTACCATTCTCTATAGAACCAAGTATGTTTTGTGATTTTCAAGAGTTTTTGCAGGTACGTTTTCAAACATTTAAACTTACTAGTACACATGAGGTTTAAACATTGATGTTAAGTATAATGTATGCTTAAAGAATTGTATTTTGCTATACGTTAGTCGTTTTTTAGCTGCAAATATTTTGTCCATCACTTTAAAAGTTTATTTTCAAAGATGGCGTGTCGGGTATTATGGAATACTTGGTATTTCATGGTATCATCTGAAACTGACTTCATGTATTCAACTAAAGAAACAGAAAATAAAGAGGCCTTCTGTCATAGAAAATTCTCCGAAGATGATTTTATGAAGTCTAATTAGTTTTTCTATGGTTTAAACAGTTTAAACCACCTATTCATATTACCCGACTATTTCATATTAACCTCCATTTGTAACTTTTTTTTTAAAGTAAACTTTTTATAACAATAAAATATTTTGTTTTTCTTTTCTTAAGTGACAATTCATTACAAATAATTACACTATGTACTCATCATAATTTGGGAATTTTTATTAAAAACAAGTAAAGTTATTTTAAGAAATGTAAATGGTATTCCATAATACCTTCCTCTCATCTATATTTGACGAAACTTTAACCTTTGTAAAATATTTTATGTTGCTTTCAGAAGTAAAATTTTCATGAAATGCTGTTTTGAAGAATATTTTTGTATATTTTTAATTGAAACATTTGAACTGTAAATGAAACTTCGGGCGACCCCAAGTCAAGGGCCCCTGGCCCACGGTCCAGTCGATCCATGCTTTAACCAGGCTGTAAATGTGTTGCTAATTCATTTCAGTGATTTCGATAACATCATTTTAGGGACTTCACTTCGGTAATAGTAGAATCGTAATTGACATTAATATCGATTCTTTTCCACATACACACACACACACATATATATGTATATATATATATTTCGTGTGCCCCTTTCTCAAATTTTCTTAGTAGAGCCCTATATAAGTGCCTTATAGTAGAGGGAGAGAATGTAGCCTTTTACTAACGTGACATCTGAGGAATGACATTACTCATCTTAGCGAATCGACATTAATATCGCCTATTTTTACAATTTGCTATCTTTTGTTCCCCTAATAGAGAAAGGAACTTTCACTATCACGTTATTATTTCTCTCAGCGCACAGTGGTCGGAATTTCAAAAAAGCTGGCCAAAAGTCGAAAAATTTAGGCGCGTTTTTAGACTTAAGTACCGCGGAAATATCTTCAGAGGGAGCCACTGAATGAAACTGTGAGGTGGAAAATTTATTCTATCTACATATTTCTAAGTGTAGGCTGGCGGAAAACGTGACAATTTTTTCTTTTTAATTGTTAATGCATTTTAACAGTTAAACAAATAGTGTTTCTATTGTTTTTTTCTATTGTTGTTTCTATTGTTTTTCCACTTGATGAACATCAAGTGATCTCCTGAGCGGCTTTTTGAAGTTAACCTCAATTATAACATAACCAAAAGTTTCAAAGTATGGAAACTTTTTTATCTCGCAAGATCCCGCATTGATTCAAAGTGGAGAGTGTTAAGGGATGTCCATTTTATTCAGCCGTTAAAGAATTGGGTGCCCCCGCCTGCCCCTGTATGTGTAAAAGCGTTTTAACTTTTTAATTTAATTTTTACTTTTTAATTTAATTTTTTAATTTTTTGGACTTTGGTCTGCCATATTGGATCCGCCATCTTGTTTTTGAGTGCAAGATCACTTTTTTTATAAAAACTGATATCAAATTTGAATTTAGCGCCCTCAAAAACCCTTAAATGTGAAAATTATCCTTCATCTATCAATTTTTTGATTTTTGATCCGCCATATTGGATTCGCCATCTTGTTTTTGAGTGTAATATCACTTTTTTTATGAAAACTAACGTCAAATTTGAATTCAGTGCCCTCAAAAACCCCTTAATGTAAGAATTATCCATCTTATATTAATTTTTTAATTTTTTGTCTGCCATATTGGATCCGCCATCTTGTTTTTGAGTTTGCCTTTGAAGTTTTCAAAAAACCAATGTCAGATTCGGATTCAGCGACCTCGAAAACATATATATACATCACAATTTCACTTGTTTTCTTTAATTTCGACTTTTGGCCAGCTTTTTTGAAATTCCGACCACTGTGCAGCGTCTTCAATAACAGTAGAATCATCAATTTTACTCAATATCAAAAAAGACTTTCCTGCCTGTGTACTACTGTTGCAGTAAAAGTAATTTTACAGTTATTTCCGAACTACACTGTTATGTTTTTACCGATATGAATATCAATCTTTGATCATCTTTGCAGCTTTATAGTATGAATTTAGAGGTGATTTCTATCTCAAATATTTGAGTAGTTTTTCCCGTAGCGGCTAAATTTTCCCTACAAATATGGAAGTGTTTTATAATATATGAGTGATATACTATTTTGCTACCGCCGTGTATGTGGTAATGTGTATATACTACAAGTATGCGCGTACATGAGTGTATGTGAATTGCATGTTTATGTGCCAATATAACTTCATCCTGTAATATGGAGACGTGTTTTATACTACTGCATTTTAAGTTGCGAGTAAAAACTCTTTTATCGCAGTTTGAAAGCAATAGTTTTTGTGGTCTAAAATGTAAGTTCTGGACGATCCGATCCGAAGATTGACCTTTAATACTCCGTTCAATCGTTTGCACATCATAAACTTTTAACATGACTTCAATACGAATTTTTGCTTTCTCTTACCCATATATATGGTAGAGAAATTATTGTTTTCGGGTCAAATTTCCGAAATTGAGTTTTTGTTATAGTTACACGTTTCGAGGTCCCCTGAATCCGAAAATCATACTTTTAGCGGTTGGTCTGTGTGTCTCTGTGTGTCTGTCTGTTATCAACATATCTCAAGAACAAATAGTAGCAGAAAATCCAAACTTGGTATACAAAATGTGTATAATATAGGGGCGCTACACTAAACTTTTCGTTGAGATCAAGCGACAGGTTCGTGAACAGGGACAACCAAGAGAATTCAAATACATTATGTCTATGAGGAAATTTCGGGTAAGCACAGTGTAACATCTATAAGCTTACTTAAACAAAACGGAACGAACAAAAATTTTTATATGCATAAAAGTGTGTTTTGTATAGATTGTGGTATGGGAACCATTCATCATTCGTTTACAGGTATACCCAAAAATATTTGGATATATTGGGGCTATACTTGACAATTGCTGAAATTGTAATTCATTTTGTGTTAGAAGTTTTTCTGGTAAGACTAAATTTAAGTATACAATATCGTTTATAGTGCATGTTATTTGTAGACAATATACAGGGCTACCCAAAATTGAGCTAAACATTCTTTTCTATTGAATGTATTTGATGGAAGTGCTTTGCTGCATTTTACTATGTCAATGAACACTGTTCAGGAAGGAAAATTAATTTTTCATACCCATACTCCCTAACAACACACTTGTCCATAATGCATTAAGATGTCCATAGGGTGTCCATAGATGTTCTTTTCCACCATAGCACATCCTAAAGATGTCGTTTGGAAAAGCTGTGCTGTTAGGGTTGTAAATAAAGTATTTTTTTAAGTTAAATTTTTAACTTTGTTTTTTTTGTGCAATATCACGTTTTGAGGTGCCCTGATTACGAAAGTCCAGTTTTTAGCGGTTAATCTGTATTTATATCTGTTATCGTCATGATTTAAAAACAAATAACTGCAAAAAATTCGAATTTGATATTTTGAAATTCCAGGTTGCCACCTGAAAATTTGATCAGGATTTGTAAGTTTGAATTCAAATTAATAACAGCCTTGTTTTTTATTTTTGAAATAATTGTAGGCACTATTGTTGAACGGGGATTGAGAGGGACTGTCAAATAAAACTATTCCTAAACCAGTTTTAGATTATATTTAAAGTAATTGAACTCTATTATCTATTGATCTCAAGACTTATGCAGTCTATCTTTATAGTATTGAAATGAATGGTAACCCCAGCAGCACATCTTCTCCGAAAACCATCCACAGGATGTCCTGTGGATAAAAGGGAAATCCTATGGGCTTCCTCATGATGTTCTGTGGACAAGTGTGCTACTAAAGAAGAGAAAGTTGTGTGAGTGACACACCGGATTATTTTCGTGGATAAAGGGAACAAAAGTCGGGTTTTCTTTTGCCAACTTCGAATTTAAAATGTCATTCTTGTTTGGCCGATTCAGCCCGCTTACAAAATCGTCTTTATTTGCTGGCCTGGTCCAACAAGTTAAAAATATCCTTTTTTGTTTAGTCGGCTTGGCTTGCTTAAAAAATCATCCTTGTTTTGCCGGCCTGGACCCATGCATACATCTGATACACATGTTATACATACCTATTACATGCATGCACACATTATACATTCATATTTACATAAATTCGCTCAAGTAAGCGAGAGGTTTTTCTCTCTAAACTGATAGACGGAAATTGACGAGTTCAATCCCAGGTTGCGCCCGTTGGCCTACCTGGTTGAAGTTTTCCGGGTCTTCTCCGAAATTCGTGGCAATGCGGGCAAAGATCCCTTTAGAAAGATCTCCTGTGGAGGATATTCCACCTAGGTCTAGGTCTCACACGTAGACAATCGGCTTTAAATATTAAAAATGCACCTGAGGACTGGCGTTGATATAAAAAAAAAAGTTAAAACTTTGGGGGGAAAAAAAATGCAAGATTTTTTTTTGGGGTCCAAATAAAACACGACCCTCCGTCAGGTGAACAAAGTAGGTACGAGTGCGACTTTGTTTGCAGCATTCGTGCCTACTTTGTTCGCCTGAATTAGGATCGTGTTTCAATTCGACTTCGACCCGAAACAATTCTTGTGAGTTTTTCGCATTTTATGGTTTTTCTTCAAAATCGGCTTTAACCCCCTACACTAACACCAACGTCATATTTACACGCAAACACTTTGAGCTATTTATGTATGCAGATGCGCACTATGGTGAAAAAAAAAAATAATAACTAGCGCTCAATATTTTTTTTTGTGAAAGATAGAAATAATTACATTTTTTAAAATATCTTTTTTTCCCTATTCGAAGTTATGATGCTTGTAAGTAAATTGTTCTTTGGTGTTACATGTTACATTTTTGAATTAACAATAAAGAAATCTGATTTCTTTCTTTTCTTTTTTTTTTTTTTTTTTGTAAATGATGGGAGGGTGAAACCTTATTTCTTTTAGTGGGTCAAAACATGAGGTCGAGATTATGCAATTCTAAATCGCCAGTTGCTTTTTCACCTTTTTATGATGTAATAATGATGTCATTCCATCTTCGTTCTCGACCTACTGAGACATCAGGCTATTATTTTTACCTTTTGCGGATATTTATTTTCAGAAAATTATCTCCTTAAAATAACTTATTAATTGAAATCTACAAACAACTTCCTGTTTTTAAGTATTCAAACATGAAATAAAAGGGATAATTTCTTTTGTAAGGGATTATAAAATAAAAAACTAAGTGGTTTTTTTTTGCATGCTTTTTGGGACAATGCCGTGTTTTATTCTTTTCAATTGAAAGAAATAATATATCCCGGCATACTTTTACCGGTGTACAAAGATACATAATTAAATAAATAAAGGTAAATTTATTGAAATTTCGATAAGTTATTCTTATGACCGGGACTTTCGGTTAAGCAATATTACATAGCAATATTACTTTCTTCTATATTCAGTAGAAGAAAGTATTAGATTCGTAACAATTTTCGACCTCGGGTTTTTGATGGATTTACACGTTTTGAGAGGTGTAGAACACGATTTGACCATGTTTAGAAAATGTCTGTCTGTGTGTGTGTGTGACAAAATTGTGTGTGTGTGGCAATTGTATCTCAGGTACTACTGCACAGAGTTTCATACAAATTGGTATGTAGTTACACATTGATATAAATTAGTGCTTACCAACTTTTGATGTCAACCGCTCAACAGGTGGCGCTGCTATACAACAATTTCCGCAATTTAAGGGAGGCTATATCTCAGGTTTTGTTGCGTATAATCAATTGGTAAAAACTGTCCAAAAGCTTGCGTTGCCATTTTGCTTTTTCTAAATTTTTAACATTGTGGTATAGGACAAAATTTTGTATAAATATGCATAAAGAGAATTATTTTTTAATAATCATTATGGAATTTAAAAGAATTATTTGTAATAGAGATAGTCAACTGGGGAAAAAAAATTGTGTATGTAGGAGCCTCGTCTCCCCCCTCGAGGAGAGTAAATTTTCCTGATGGGTATCTTTCAAAAGAGTTCGCCAATACCTTTAAAACGAATGGTTGAACCATCAATCTGTGAATTTTTTTAAAAATTTAATTATATTATTATTATTTTTTTAATGTAATATTGAGAACAAAATTTACTTTTTTTGAATATTTAGTGTTATGCTACTTCTCTAATATGGAAGTCGTCTGCATTATCATGGAAGATAATTTTTTAAAATAATAATTTTAATAAATTATTTTTACTGAGTGAATTAATATAGCAAAGTATAGAAGAAAGTCATGTGGTGGCCACAACCAGGGCCCGACTTAGACTAACTGCAGCCCCGGGGCAAGCCTATTCTGGGGGGGGGGGGCTTGCAGTGGCATAAGAGGTCTTTAGGTTGCAGAATTTCTGTATTCGCCTGTAGGGGGGCCCCTTCCAAAAGGGGGGCCCAGGGCATTTGCCCCGTATGCCCTGCCGTAAGTCGGGGCCTGGCCACAACATACTAGTTTTTTAATAGTTAAAATTACCGAACAATGTTCGTAAACGTTGCACCACACACACACATAAAATAATAATAATAATTAAAAGTAAATAAATAAAATTAAAAACATGGTCCAACTTGAAATGCGCTTTGTAACATTTCCAAACATAGCAGAAATATACTAAAATTCTTTTGAGTGGTCCTGTGAACAAAGGATAATTATTTTTCATACCATATTTTATGTAAAACATGTTTTTTGTGTATATAAAGAATGTATGTCAATTTTATTTTGTTTAGTACAGTCAAAATTTGTTAAAATGTACCTAACAGAAATTTCGGTCATAGATGTAGTGTATTTGAATACTGAAAGTTGAATATTGTTATATTTTTGTATATGAATTATTTATCCGATTTCAGTAAAATGTTTCAGTCGCCATTTACATATGATACAGATTTAGAAAACCGATTATGGACTGACTGCTAGTATTTTTCTTGAATTACCTGTTAGCAGACTGATAAATATACAGAAACAGGCTACTAATCGCTATAAACATGATTCTCGAATTCAAGGGACCTCAAAACGTGAAAATATAGAAAAACCTCAATTTCGAAATATGACCCCAAATTAATACTCTCTCTGCCACTATATGCGCGAGAGAAAGTAAAAATAAAGAAAATAAAATTTTGATTTTTTTTTTTTTTTTTTTTTTTTTTTTGTAAATTAAAATAGTTTAAAAAAAAAAATCTATTTGCTTAATACCGTTATATTTAAATGCAAATGTACGTACAATTTAATTCATAAATTTTTTTTATAATGTCCACCGCAGTGGCAGATCCAGAACTTAAGTTTTTTTTTTTTTTTTTTTTTTTGGGGGGGGGGGTGAGATTTTTTAAGATGTTATTCCAGATTAATGAAAAGTTTACAATTTTAATATTCAATTGTGAATGTCAGTACCGTCGTTATAACGTCGAAGTTAAGATTTCTCAAATTCACTGTACATGCCGGGAAATACTCACTATTATATATGTATATAAATTACGGCGCCACTGATTCAACAATTTAGATAAAAAGAAAAGTATGCTTTATGTTATCTTATCCATTTTGTTTCTCTTCTTTCGCAGACAAGACAAATGGGTCACCGTGGCCTCATTTGTGGCCTAATGTTTAGCATGAAATGGCGCGAAATGAGCGGTCATTCTATGCTCTCAACTTACTTGGTTACGCTTGAAGGGCAAAACGTGATCTACATTGACAGTTATTTTATTTTTTTATATCTTTTCTTGATTACGATTTTCAAGACACATAATTGACTTTTACTTTCTTCTTCTTCATGGAATTGTTTTGATTCTTGATTGTCGAACAAAGGGAATCGAATAAAGATTTTATTTTTTAAATAATTATTTACTTTCTTAGGAATATTTTAACAATGAATAATGCTACCCCCAATTCGATACGTTTAACTTCATCTTAATCTGCCGATCGATTTTATTAAAGTTAGTTTTACATTATAGTTTTCATACAGTTCAGTACTATCTATATAATATTTCTCTAACGTGGACCAGTTTCAATTATTTTTTGTCGAAACGATACGATACGCGAGGATAAAAAAATAATATTTATACATGGACAATATTTAAGCACGCGGATTTAGCTCAATGGACTAATAAGAAAAAATGAGGACATTTGTCTGATGAGATTATTTTACGAAAAAATACATTTTTAGCAGTTGTTTCTTCAGAATCTTTGCAAGCGTCATTTTAAACCTAGCAATATTTTAAAGATATATACAGAATATGAACTTTTGTGTCATAAATTGTCTAAAAAACACAAACATAAAAAATATAATCAAAATAGGAATTAGTTTATTTTATTTTATTTTTTTTTATTTTTAAACAATCAAACAAGAAAAAAAAAAAAAAAAAACGAAATTAATAAAAAGCCATTGCCAACATGGCGGCAATAATTGAAAAGGCGTCGTGGGAGTCCTATATTAAAACTGTACTGCCTGTGGAAGTATGAAAATTGGGTCGTGAACCATGAATTTTGTTTGGAAACCTTTCTTTGAATGATTTGGGTTTCACTATTGTACAATATTAATTTGGTTTTAATAATAATTTGTCTTCTGGTAAATTAAAATTTTAATAAGTTGATGAGTTTCAAATTTTAAAGGTAAATAAGAAAAGAAATAAAGTGCGAATATTTCGCATGGGTTTGCAAGTTTCCAATACAATAATACTTATAATGCACATTTGTGCAAAATTCTGATCTTTCTTTCACATATTAAGAAAATTTAAGTTCTAATAGCTTACGAATTTTCCAAATTAGAGTATTAAAGACAAATAAGGTTCTTGCCAGTATCATAAGTGGTATTTAAAAACTGGTCCGACCTTTTTACGACCATTCGTTCTTTAGATATTGTCTGCACAGGCTAACGTATGAACAGACAAACTGACTAACCTACATACAGACAACAACATATCGATATTTTCATTTTAGAATTCCTCTCACCTGAAAGGTGAAAAAATGTAAGAAACAACGAGGTCGAAAATTTTTTACGGTTACTTAAGTTCCCCATACCTATAGTATGATCGAACGAACAGCCAAATTTAAATACTATATCAAGAGATAATATACTAATAAAATAGATAAAAGCATGGGCATACATTTGTACATTTGTTACATTTATTACAATATGTATTGGTTGTACATTTGTTAAAATACATTTATTACACACATTTTAAAAATAGGCCTGTCATCTTAAATTAAATTCTGTTTAGAAAAGATTATTATTTTCCTTTTTTATTTTTATGCAATTTTTCTTCAGCCCTCGGCAGATATATCATTTTGCAGATTTCAAAATCAACCATTTAATTTTTTTTTCTTTCTTTTATAATGAATAGAATAAAATGTTGGATTCATAAAAATTTTCGACTTTCAGTTTTCAATGGATTTACATATTTTGAGAGAGCCCTGAACGCAATTTGACCATTTTTAGAAAACTTCCGTCTGTTTGCTTATGTGGGACAAAAATTTTGTAGCAGCTAGAATCAATAAATAGAGCTTCATGAAAAGTTATATCTAGCTGCACTTTAATGTAAATTGGTGTTTATCAACGTTTGGTGCATATTGTTCAACAATTGACGCTGTAATTGAATTTTTTCCATAATATGACGAAAGATAAAATTTCATATAAATGTACACAGAAAGGAGTTTTCTTTTCTAATTACTGTGAAACTGAAAAATTTTGTTTATCATAGCAATAGTCAACCAGGATGAAATTTTTGTGTAAGTAGGAGCATCGCTTCCGAAAATTTTAGTTATAATTCCATGAATATATGAATTCATATGAATATTTCAAATTTTTAATATGAGTATTTTTTCAAAGAGCTCGTTGAAACCTTTGAAACGAATTGTTAAACCATGCATTTGTGATAATTTAAAACAAAGTTTTCTATTTTTTCATTTTTAATAAAAGGGAAAAAAGGGATATTTTCGAATTTTATTCTTATTATTTTTACAGTGTAAAATGCACTGGTGACAGTTTTGATCTATTAGATATAAGGGAAAGTTCTGTCATTGTGTGGCACCTAAACAGAGAGTATGGACACGAAACCAAGTCTTTTAATGTGATCCAAAGCAGAAGTCTGATGAATTCCAAGCTTGAAGCCCACTTCTGTGGAAGTTAACGTGGGATTTCTCCTGATCATACTGTAGCACTTCGTCATTGGCTCCTGATAGCCTTCCTGATCTGGGTTCATCTTTCAAAGAAAAATCACCCAAGAAGTTTCACAAACCACGCTTGGCATATTCGAGCTGTCACTGCGTCCTCTTCCAATACGTCACACAAGTTTTTTGCTGCCTCCATCGCGTTATTCCCTTTTTGGAACTCGTACAATATACAATGTCTTAAGTGCATCTTTTCTTCACACATGATGACAGTTCTACAAGTTTGAAAAAACAAACTGAAGTACGAAAAAATGTGTGTAAATCAGCAGCGCCGACTTTGAAAAATTTCTGGGGGGGCTCGAACCAAGGCCGTAGCCAGGATTATTTTTTGAGGGTGGGGGGCATCACATTTCTAATACAAGGTCATCAAATATGGTGTAATAATGTACACACGCTTACCCAAGGAAAAGAACATATGCACACACAAACAACGGCCTGATTAACACAGGGGCTCTGAGTAGCAAAGGGCCCCAAAACTGGACCTGAAAATGCCATCATAATCTTTGCCATTTAGTTTATGTAAATCGAATTTATATGGCAGTAACTTTTGTAAAAATAGTTATATTACTTTGCATCGATGTTTCTGAAAACTTTTGCTCCTCATGCACAAACCATAAGTGTAGCACAGTAAAGGGAATCATCTTCCTCTGAACTCACCCCGCGCCCCATACAGAGACTTTCAGCCTCTCTTGTTTTTCTTTCTTTTTTTCTTAGTCGATTTATGCCCATTTTCAATTGCAACAACCTTACTTTACAGCTATGATTTTGGTAAAAAACTAAATAAGAAATAGAGGAAAGAATTTCTTGTTTAATAGAGAATCAGTATTCAAAATTTCTGGGGGGGCTGATCCCTTACAGAAAATTTTCTGGGGGGGCTCGAGCCCTCAAGCCCCCACATAGTCGGCGCCACTGGTGTAAATCATCAATCATACTCTAACTTAACTGTTTAAACAGGTTTCAGTCGATAATCGACAACGCATAAAAGTGCACGTGTTCAAAAACGACATAACTTTCCCTTACACCTAATAAATTACATTAATTTTTATTAAATTAAAGAAAGTTTTGTGATGGCCACAACATATTAATTATTTATATATATATATATTCTTTTTTTTTTGTCAACTCCAGCAGAAATATCATTTTGTGGAGTTCAAATTCAACCATTTCGATTTATTTATTAGTAGGACAGAACTATCGCTTTTAGTCAGACATTTTACTTCATCACCTTTTGTCGTGTTTCTTCTTGAATATATCTTTCGCTATACAGTTCTGCACTGTTCAACCGAGCGCTTCGAAAATTGATACACTTATTAATCAGGACAAAATCTAGTTAATACTTTTTAATTCAATCGCATAATTGGTTGAAAAAGTATTAAATAAACCCCCCATTTTTACTTTAAAATTATACATATATAAAGTCGTTCATTTTTTCCGTTATGAAAGGAATTAAATTTATTTGCATATGAATAATATATATATATATATTTTTTTTATATAAAAAAAAAATGAACGTGTAACAATTTTTCTTTCTTTCTTTCTTTTTCTTTTTTTTTTTAATTGAGGGACAGACAATTATTGTATGTTATTGTAAAAACTTTAACATAGTTAAAAATCTATGGAAAAAAAAAATCAAACTGTTCAAAAATTAGATTATATATATAAAATAATATGTTCGAATTAGCCATTCTTCTTATTATGCGTCATGAACGCATTACTTTTGGCGTCATTTTCATTAACTAAATTGTTTTGTAGACAAGCGGATTCAAAATCAGGGAGTAAACTATTTTTTACACATACATTAAATAAATAAAACACATTAAATAAATAAATCTGAATGTAATAACTAATTTTTTTTATTTATTGGCGGAAGATTTTAAAGTAGATTTTAATTCAAAAAGCGGGAAATAATACATCGAGGAATGAAAAATTATGGACCTTGATTTACGTATTAATCCAAAATAATCAGTAATAAGTCTGGATAAAGTGTACAGAAAAGTTGAAGAGTTCATTTTTTAAATTTCTTTATTATTATTTTAAATTTATTGCAGATTTACGCTAAAGGCACGCCACCGAGAAGGATAACATTTATGCTAAAGGCATATGATGAGAGGCTGTACGGAAATAGACAAAATCTTTTCCGATAAAGGTATGCTAAAGAGGTTTATACGAATGTGTACAATTATCACATGCCTTTATATGGAATAATAGGCAAATAAATAAATAAAATAAAATATCATAAGCCTATTTTTGTTTTCTAAGTAATAGATATAAAATTCTGCACAAAACATAATTTAATTTAGTACGGCAGGACTTATTTTAATGTATTCTTCAATATAAAGGCATGCAATATTTGTGAGTTTCATCCCCTAGCAGCACTAACTATATTCATTTCTTGACATTTCTCTGGTATAGCTGTAGCATAAAAGCCCCCTGGCGGCTTTTACATTTTTGTTCTTATTTTGACGATGAATTAAAATGACTATCGCAACTGCGTAAGTGAAGGTCTTGGCGAGAAACATCCGAGCTATTGCGGTGCCAAATTTCAAATTTCGCCAAGGGGTTCTAGAAGCTTTTCATATCTTTAGAAAAATATTTCTCAATTTTATTTTAATTAAAGAAAAAAAAAAAAAAATGCAAGGTTATTTTTTTCGACATAAAAAGAAAGATATTTATTTATTTATTTATTTTTGGCTCATGAATAATAGAATCTTTCCATACATAGTTTTTATAATTTTAATGAATTTTTAATAGTCAAATATATGTCACAAAGTTTGTTTACTTTCAGAAATTTCCATTTATTTTATTAAATTTAAGCCTTTTACGTTTCCATGTTGTTCCAGAAACTTTAACTTTATTTTCAATAATTTTTATAAAATGTTAACAATAAATATTTTCAAATAAATTTCTTAGTTAACTAATGACATCATATCCTTCTAAAATTACAATAAATACGTGCAAGTTCACTTTTTTTTGTATTTTTTCTTCAACATATATAAATAATATCTATAGTTTTATACTGATACTGTTTCATTTCTTTAGCACAATTTTGCTGAATTTTATTTTAATTATATAAAATAATAATAATAATAATAATAAAATAAAAAAAAGGTTTGCGCGTTAATTTTTCCCTCCTACATTTAAGGCAGTACAACAAACAGCGATACTGCAAAATCGCAAATTGAAAGAAACAGTACAACTTGTCGTACTGTAAAATAAATAAATAATAAAAAGTATTAATATGCAAAATAGTCCTGTTGTACTAAATTAAACTCTGTCTTTGTAAGTTTTTTTTTTTTTTTTTTTTTTTTTAATGAAGATCACAAAATAGAATTCCTACTGTAACTAAGTTATTATAAGTGTAGCGACTGTATTTGTAATTGCGATATTTAAAAGTTATTAAATGGATATGCAGTTGAATTTTGCAGTCCCTGTTTCTTTGTTTACGGAATAACTTTGATTAAATTCCTTTCTCGTAAGTACACTAAACTTAGTTTGATGCAATTGTTTAATTAATGACTTAAATGGAAACAGGACTCATGAGACTTGCTTGGTCAATAATTTTTAGCCGGAAAACATTTTTGGCAATCGTGTTTGCCCTGACCTAGTTACTTTCTTCGTCAACTTTTCTGCTTTTTTTGTGCCAAGTTACATAATAGTATTTATTAATGTTGCTACGCAAAAATGTTTTTATTCCGTTTTAAACGGCTAACGTATTAAAGAATTTGTTGTTACATTTGCTTGTTAGAATCTATATAATTAGGCTGACCAGATCAAAGTACCTTTATAAGAGAGAAGCATTAAAAATTGCTGCAATTATCAAATTATGGATGTATTTTTTCATTCCTAATAAATAAGGACTAAAAATAAAGTGTTACTGATTAATAATTTCGTTTCTACAATTTTTTAAAACTTAGAAAAATGCCTTCACAAGAAAAGGGCGTCCCCATTTGTCCCCAGAAAATGGCGACGTTTGGTCAGTATATATATAATAGTTCTCTAACGTGGACCAATTACGATTATATTTTGAAGAAACGATACGATAGTGACAATAAAATACACGAGGATAAAAAAATGACATACAAGTAATATTTATGCACGCGGACTCAGTTTAGTGATATAATAAAAATAATAATAAAAAAGACGACATTTGTCTGATTAAATTATTTTTTAGAAAAATATATTTTTAAAAGTTGCATCTTTACAATCCTTGAAAGCGTCATTTAAAACCCAGCAATACTTTAAAGATCTAAACAAAATATCAACTTTTGTCATAAATTGACTGAAAAACGCAACTAGTTGGCATAGGTGGACTCTGCTCAGTTCCCCATCATATTTATGTTCTCAGAAATTTCTAGTGCGAGACATATTATAATCATGTTAAAAGAAATGAATTTGACCAAAGCTTGATACAGTGACAGAATGAAATCCCCGCCTAATAGGCTATCCACCGTTCACTTGGATATAATTATCTTATTCTAATTTATTAATTTATTTTATCAGGGTCAATTCTGTTGTTTAGTTTTCATGCTACTATTTCCAATGTAATAAACCTCAAAATTCATATTTATATGAAATATTTACAATTTCGCTATGTTGATAAAATCGTAAATTACGAATAATTTACGAAAATTTCCTAGTAGAATATTTGTATTCAATCATGTTCAAACAAATATCATAAACTTAATTTTGAAGTTGTCTAATGTATTTAGGATCCTCAAAATGGAAGTTTATGATCAATTTTGCCTTATTCTGACATGTTAAGTAAATCGTAAATTCCAAATAACTTACGAATTTTTTTTAATTGGAAAAATCATAGTCTATGATATTCATGCCAGTATCCTAAATAATATTTCGAAAGTGGTTTGACATCTTTACGCTGAAAATATCCCTCAAGATTGACGTTTATGTGAAATTTTGCTCTATTCTGACATGTTAAGAAATTCGTAAATTTCCAATAACTTACGAAATCTTTATATTGGAAAATTCATAGTCATTAATATTCATACCAGTGTCCTAAATAATATTTCAAAAGTAGTCTGACATCTTTACGATGAAAATATCTAATTGACGTTTATGTGAAATTTTGCCCTATACTGCCATGTTAAGAAATTCGTAAATTTCCAGTAAGTTGCGAAATTTTCAAAGTATCATATTTATAGTTACTGATGTTAATTCCGGCATCAAAACTGATATTTTAAAACTGGTCTGACATTTTTACAGTAAAAAGTTTTTATTTAATGCACGTTTAAGTGAATTTTTGTCCTATTCTCCCATGTTAAGAAAATCGTAAATTTCTAATAACTTACGAAGTTTTTAAATTCGAATGTTGCAAATGAATAGGGTTCTTGCCAGTGTCGAAAGTAATATTTTAAAACTGATCTGACTTCTCTGCGACAACTTGTTCTTGAGATATCGTGTACACAGACTAACAAACTAACGGACTGACCCACTAACAGACTAACAGACTAACAGACACCCTACAGACAGACACCATAGAAATTTTGTCATTTTCGGATTCCTCACACTTGAAAACGTGTAGAAAAGTCAAAAAACCGAGGTCGATAATTTTCACGATTACCTAAGTTCCCCATACCTATAGTATGATGGGGAACTAATAATAAAAAGTATAATCAAAATAAATACTAAGTGTTTTTAACAAAAAATTATGCTAAAATGAATAAAAAATAAAATAAAAGGATATTGCCAACATGGCGGCAAAAGTTTAAAAATCGCCATAAGGGTCCTTTATGAAAGTTGGGTCGTCAAACATGAATTTTATTTTGAAACATTTCTTTGAATGATTTGGTCCCACGAAAACTAATAATAATTTGGCTTCTGATGAATTAAAATTTTAATTGGACGTTGAAATTGGTTTAAGAATTATAAGTTTCAAATTTTAAAGGTAAATAAAGAAAGAAAGAAATTGCGAAAATTTCGCACGGTTTGCTAGTTCTAATTAAAAGGTTTGATTTCTTTTAGTTCCCCATCATACTATAGGTATGGGGAACTTAGGTAATCGTGAAGATTTTCGACCTCGGTTTTTTTACTTTTTTACACGTTTTCAGGCGTGAGGAATCCGAAAATGACAAATTTCTATGGTGTCTGTCTGTAGGGTGTCTGTTAGTCTGTTAGTATGTAAGTCCGTTAGTTTGTTAGTCTGTGTGCACGATATCTAAAGAACAAATTGTCGCAGAGAGGTCAGATCAGTTTTAAAATATTACTTTCGACACTGGCAAGAACCCTATTCATTTGCAACATTCGAATTTAAAAACTTCGTAAGTTATTAGAAATTTACGATTTTCTTAACATGGGAGAATAGGACAAAAATTCACTTAAACGTGCATTAAATGGAAACTTTTTACTGTAAAAATGTCAGACCAGTTTTAAAATATCAGTTTTGATGCCGGAAGGAACATCAGGAAGTATAAATATGCTACTTTGAAAATTTCGCAAGTTATTGGAAATTTACGAATTTCTTAACATGGCAGTATAGGGCAAAATTTCACATAAACGTCAATTTTGAGAGATATTTTCATCGTAAAGATGTCAGACTACTTTTGAAATATTATTTAGGACACTGGTATGAATATTAATGACTATGAATTTTCCAATATAAAAATTTCGTAAGTTATTGGAAATTTACGAATTTCTTAACATGGCAGCATAGAGCAAAATTTCACATAAACGTCAATCTTGAGGTATATTTTCATCGTAAAGATGTCAAACCACTTTCGAAATATTATTTAGGATACTGGCATGAATGTCATAGACTATGATTTTCCAATTTAAAAAAATTCGTAAGTTATTTGGAATTTACGATTTACTTAACATGCCAGAATAAGGTAAAATTGAGCATAAACTTTCATTTTGAGGCTCATAAATACATTAGACAACTTCAAAATTACATTTATGATATTTGTTTGAACATGATTGAATACAAATATTCTAATAGGAAAATTTCGTAAATTATTCGTTATTTACGATTTTACCAACATAGCGAAATTGTAAATTTTTCATATAAATATGAATTTTGAGGATTATTGCATTGGAAATAGTAGCATGAAAACTAAACAACGGAATTGACCCTGATAAAATAAATTAATAGAGTAGAATAAGATAAATATATCGAAGTGAACGGTGGATAGCCTATTAGGCGGGGTTTTCATTCTGTCACTGTATCAAGCTTTGGTCAAATTCATTTCTTTTAACATGATTATATCTCTCAAACTAGAAATTTATGAGAACATAAATATGATGGGGAACTGAGCAGAGTCCACCTATGCCAACTAGTTTCTTTCCTAAATAGAACAGAATTTGAAATTTTTAAGTGAATAATTTTAAATTTCAAAAAGGTGGCGGACGTTATATGTATATCTATTGTAAATTATTTTTTAGAGTTGTGAAAATGTCTGTACATATGCATTGAAATGTAATAATATTAATCAAAATATCTTGAAAATGGTTTAAATTAAAAAATAAATTTATATATATTTTTAAATTTTTCTCTCGATTTTACATTATTATAGTTTAATTATATATTTCAAACATATTGGTGTATTGTTTTGTGTATTGATTAACAAATTAATTAAAAATAAAAATATTTTTATGCTTGAATGCTAAAATTTTTCATTTAATTTCAGCATTCAAAGATAAAAAAATATAGTATATTTAAATAACTTCTTACTGAATTCACAAAGTAATACTCAAATATGTTTACAATGTATTATTGAATTATAATGTAAATTATTTAAAATGTAATGAAAAATTAAAAATTAGTTAAAAGGAAGCATTTGAAAAAATATTATTATTATTAATTTTAAACGAAATTTAAACAGATTTTCAGAAATTTTATTATTCCTAATATTGTTATAGTTCAGATTTGTAACGTCTGCATCCCTTTTATAATATACTGTATATATAATAAGTAATAAACTTTGAATGAGCACCATAAAATGCAATAACTCGCAACAATTATTTTGGATCGATTGAAAACACAGCTCGTCGCCAGGCGAACAAAGTGGGCACGAGCGCGAGCAACACTCGTATTATATTCGTCCTAATAGTACACAATTATTTATATATGAAAACGTAGGGGAGACCCATATATCTGAAGCCACTTTTTTTTTTCATTGCTCAAAAACAGAGCCCCCGACCTGTTTAAAATTGTGAAACTGATATGTACATAGGACTAATTATACTGCTCGGCATGAAAATTGCCTCTGACACCATTTCAGCACATTCTTATGTAAAATGACCTCCTGAATCCGAATAGGACGCCCATTTTGCCCTATCACCCACCGTTTTTTAGGAATGGCCCCTATTTTTATCATTTTTTGGTGATTTTATGGCTATAAATTTGATTTTTTAGGAGGTGGGGGGGGGGGGTATTATTTTAACCGTTAAATATCTTCTGAGGGGCTACATACTGAGTTGGAAAATTGTAAAACATGGACATTTGCGACAAGGGAAAATTTTTGGGGGGATTTGCCACTGAAATTATGCGTTACATATCTTATATTTTTTTAATCTGTTATTAATGTTATTATTTAAACTTTATATATTTTTGTTTTTAGGTGTTAAATTAATTATTTTTCATTCTTCAAGTCAAATTCATGGTCATAAAATTATCGAACAGGGAAAGAAACTGAGGGAAGGGGTGGTGTATCTAGAAAACCGTGGGTGATTGGGCAAAATGAGAGTCATATTAGGATTCAGAGGTCATTTTACATAAGAATCAGCAAGAAAGGTATCAGATCTCATTTTTTTTTTTTTTTTTTTTTTTTTTTACTTCCGATTGAGATATTCATAAACACTTAAAATAATAAATTATGACAAATAGAAAGCTTTTAAATAAACTTCACACATGGCCCTAGGTACAACTTCCTTATTGTACCTAGGGCCAGACATAATTGTACTTGGGGCTATTCTTTGAAAGTTAGATTTCACTTCGTAATGAATATAAAACATACATATAAGTATGTTTGTTTTACATTAACATATGGTTTATATTAACATTTCATATTAACACAAAACATATCAAAAGAAATAATATCAGGCAATATTTTCACTTATCATATAATAACTATTTAAATAACAATGGGCCAAAATTACAAGTATAGTCATAAATTATTCAACTTTCGAAAATTATAAATTATCTCTAAAAAAGAGTTAAATTTGTTTATATTAAAAACACTTTAAAAACACGTACTTTTTTTTTCTTTTAATATTATCCGAAGCTTTGCGCTCTGAAATTTCAAAGCATCTTCAGGGATTTTTATTACTCGTTTCCAATGAACAGTTTTTAAATAATTTTCCTTTCACAGTCAACAGTTAAGTCTTTTAATAACGTGAATAGCAGCAAAGTCAATTTGAAGCCCGATGAAGGTTTGATCAAGGAGCTAAGAAAAGTAAGAGAAGCTAGAACTATTGGAAAATCACACGAGGCTATTGTAGAAAAATTAATTCCAAAAGTGAGCTGCATACATTGGCTTTTTTAAAATATCTGTCAGGATATTCATCTTCCTGATTTTCAGCGTTTTTTTTTTTTTTTTTTTATGTACTAGGTTCCGCTTTTTGAAAATATCGTACCTGTTTGTTCAGGCATTACACATGAGGTTGAATTAGATGTCGAAGGCTTCAAAAATTCTGCAGGGGAGGAACAGAGTTTGATGTAGAAATGCTAAGTTTCATCACTGTTGGCTCCTTTTCTTCTTCAAGAAAATCATTATTTTGGCATTTTACGGAGGAATTTGGTCGTCGATCACACTTGAACTCAAATATTCATCATTCGGTGAATGTGTTTTTTATTCGCTAGCCATACTATAAGATACACGAAAGTTCATTAAAACGTTTATAGGAGCAAAGGCCAAAGGATAAGATTTGAAAATATTTTCCGTAATGTCAATCAACTAAAACCATTTTCCTCTATTTAATGGGCTCTTCCCACCGTCTTCTGCTCAATCACGTGATAGAGGAAAACGAATAATCGAATTCTAAGAACCGAATTCAATTAAATATTGTTCTTAAGAACAAAAATTTTAATATTTAATATAAAATAAAATAAAAGTAGTATTGTGCATTTGTAAACAGTAGAATAATTGTATTTGTAAATTTAATAATTTTTAAAAAACATTTTATGTGTTTATTTATTTTTACCTGTAAGAATCGATTTTTGTATATTGAAGTGTAACTGTAACATTAACTGATCTAGCAATAAATAATAGCTTCTTGTGGAATGTTTATGGATTATAATTTGAAATTTTAAAATGTTTTCATTTAATTTAATTGCATAAAGGTGTTACAACAAGTTAATTAACTTAGTTACTGGTCTAAATGGATTTACGCAGTACGATATTGCACTGTCACTGATTTAAGTACCAAAAATCAGAGTATGAAACATGATCTTCATGAACATCAGTAACAAACATAAACTAAATGATGATTGTAAATGTATACAGCAAACAAAAGATGATGAATAATGATATAAAATGGATTAAAAATGATGATTTATAAAAAATAACACAGATTAAATACGATTGATCAAAAATAAGAATAGAAAATATGTTATTTCAGACTTCGCTATAGATAAACAAGTCTTTGTCTGCTATTTGTTTTTCCTCTATCATGTGACCTCTGACGTCAGGTGGGAAGAGCCCATTATGAAAACCTTTTCAATAAAATAGTAACAACATAAAGAATATGATTATAATTGTACCTAAGGCACAAGATAGGTACAAGATAGCTATGTGGCCCTAGGTACAAGACCAGGTAATTTCATTCAAAACGTCTTCTGCTAAAAAACTCAAATGAAGAAGAGACTTTTTTACTGTCTCATGTAAAACATAATATAACAAGCAAAATTATGTACTAGAAATGAAAGACAAATATTTGACTTGCCATTGTAAAACAATAAAAAGATGAGCTAAAAAATTTTACTTTAGACCATATAAAATTTTTTTCGACCTATAAATTGTTAAAACTTTCTCAGCCTCAAAGATTTCAAAGTGGCTGCGAAAATAGCAACTGATGTTTTTATTCACCTAATTGAGTAGTAAATAAAACTAAATATTATTCAAATAAAGTAGGGTGACTCTAGGTACATCATGGCCCTAGGTACACAAGTCTCCCCTATAGAAAATTACGAAAACAGATGGAAAAGGATTAGAATAACACAAAATCAACTAAAGTGGAAGCTTACGTAATTCGTAAATTCATTTGGGGCATTATACTAATAGTGCGAGCAAAACTTTGTGGTTTCTCTTTAAAGTTAAGTTTATAATGCTAATAAATCTTAACTTTTAATGTCCTAACACAAAAACAAAAGTAAAAGGATATGAAAATATGGAAATAGATTAAAAAACTATATAAATATAAGGTAAAATATTTTCTTTCCTGTCACATGTACTTTACGTACATCGGCTTTCTTTTCACACAGTTTCGTACATAACCTTCTTCCAAAACACGTCAAGTTCACATGGAGTTAGACGCTGAACACACAATGACTTCATTCTGTTAATGGGAAAAACCTTTATTACGATAACCTTTATTACGATTTTCCCAGTCATTCTGAACAATGCTTTTTGTATTCTTAATCTCGTGGTCACATCTTTTATTTTCAAGGTGAAAAGTTTTGTTTTAACGTTTAGTACACAGCACGTGAGTACCTCTCACATGTTGCCTTCTAGCACATAATTTGTTAAATGAGCTTGCATTCACCTATGCATTACAAGTGGAATGAATTTTGAGATATTTCTGTTTAAAATAATTAGGTGTTCCACTCGATCCACTTTCTGTTATATACTATCTACCAATAAGATAATTCGGGCACTTTCGAATTTTAGACGTTTCCTCAGATATCTAGAAAAGTTCTATGGGAACCATCTTGAAACTTTATTAGTGTAAAGAACATGTTATACCTTATATATTTAAACAAAAGTTGTACCCTGAAGAGGAAAAGGGGACCAATTAAAAAAAAAAAAATGTTTTTGATCACCCTGTAAAAAATAATGCATTAAATGCGTTTTGGTTGTAGCATGTGATTATAGAGATTTTTCTCATTATTTGTTTAACTTTTTATGACGATACCACATATATTCATGGAGATATATAACGGTAATAATAAAAAAAATATATACATATATATATATACAAAGAAAATAGCTACTTTTTAAAATATAACACGTAGGGTATTAGACCCAGTACAAAGACATTTTGAGAAAATTTGGCATACTACATTAGACACCGCATACTACAATCAGAATGCAAAAATGTTCAATATCTTACGATATATGAGTATTTTTACTAAATAGTTTTTAACTACGCATGCGCTAGCTTAAAAAAAAAAAAATTATTTGCATAATTTAATAGCCAAAAGTATTGATCATCTTATATGAAAACCTCAAACAGATATCAGGTAAATTCGAAAAGTTATGAAAGATTGAATGAACAGAATTTCAGTTCTCTCAAAATAACAGCTAAACTATTTTGATAGGGGGTTTTACTCACAGTTTTATTTTGATTCAATCACAGGCCAATGGTAATAGAGTAGTCACTGATTGTAAATAAACATTGATAAAATCTCCTATCATCTCCCCCCCCCCCCCCCCAGTGGCGTCGCCCGAAAAAATTTCAGGGGGTCACAACCTAAAAAAATATTTTTTTTAAATAAAATTCTGATAGCATAGTTTAAAATTTAAAGAAAAAATGCTTAGTAGAATTAGCGCCCCCCCCCTTGCCACATTCTGCCGACGCCCATGCCCCCCCCCCCTTTTTTTTTTTGAGAAGAACTGAAATTCTGTTCTCTCAAAATAAAAGCTAAACTATAAGAAGTTTTACTTACACTTTTATTTTGATTCAATCAATAGCTAATGGTAATAGAGTGTTCACGGATTGTAAATAAACATTGATAAACCCCTATAATCTCTCCCCACCTTTTTTTTTGAGAAGAACTGAAATTCTGTTCTCTCAAAATAAAAGCTAAACTATAAGAAGTTTTACTCACACTTTTATTTTGATTCAATCAATAGCTAATGGTAATAGAGTGTTCACTGATTGTAAATAAACATTGATAAAACCCGTATCATCTCCCCCCCCCCCTTTTTTTTGAGAAGAACTGAAATTCTGTTCTCTCTAAATAAAAGCTAAACTATAAGAGGTTTTACTCACACTTCTATTTTGATTCAATCAATGGCCAATGGTAATAGAGCGTTTACTGATTGTAAATAAACATTGATAAAACCCCTATCATCTCCCCCCCCCCTTTTTTTTGAGAAGAACTGTAATTCGGATCTTTCAAAATGAAAGCTAAACAATAAGAGGTTTTATTCACATTTTTATTTTGATTCAATCAATGGCCAATGGTAATAGAGTGCTTACTGATTATAAATAAATACTGGCAAAACCCCTATCATCTCCCCCCCCCCTTTTTTATTTAGAAGAACTGAAATTCTGTTCTCTAAAAATGAAAGCTAAACTATAAGAGGTTTTACTCACACTTTTATTTTGATTCAATCAAAGGCCAATGGTAATAGAGTGTTCACTGATTATAAATAAACATTGATAAAAACCCCTATCAACTTCCCCCTTTTTTTTTTGAGAAGAACTGAAATTCTGTTCTCTCTAAATAAAACCTAAACTATAAGAGGTTTTACTCACACTTCTATTTTGATTCAATCCATGGCCAATGGTAATAGAGTGTTTACTGATTGTAAATAAACATTGATAAAAACCCCTATCATCTCCCCCCCTCTTTTTTTTAGAAGAACTGTAATTTTGATCTTTCAAAATAAAAGCTAAACAATAAGAGGTTTTACTCACATTTTTATTTCGATTCAATCAATGGCCAACGGTAACATAGTGTTCACGGATTGTAAATAAACATTGATAAAATCCCCTGTCATCTCCCCCCCTCCTTTTTTTTTTTGAGAAGAACTGAAATTCTCTCCATTCTATCGCTCATAACTTTTTGAATTTACACGATATTTGTTTGAGGTTTTTATATAAGTTGCTCAATACTTCCGGTTATTAAATTTCACAAATACATTTTTTAAAAGCAAACGCATGCATAGTTAAAAATTTAGTAAAAATGTTCATATTTCGTAAGATATTGAACTTTTTTGCATTCTGATTGCAGTATGCTATGTTTAATGTAGTATGCAAAATTTTCTCAAAATGTCTTCAATGAGCTGAAATCATCACTAGCCCACGAACAAAGAAGTTCAATCGTTTGGAGCATGGTCTTCAAAGCGGAAGCGCTTAGAATACTCTCTGAGCAACACTGACTCGCAGCGGCTTCACTCTCTCTAAAGTCGACGACTCACTTCTAGTTACACATATAACTTTGGCGATGAAGCTTGACGGTAATTCTATCTAGGAAACCATGGAAAATTCTAGATCTGGGTCCTCGTGCATAGTACAGCTTCTAAACTTCGGGAACCTTAAACTACTATGTTTCACAAAAATTTGGTCGCCAGGTCACCAAGTTCGTTACCAAGTCGCCAAGATTGTCGCTAAGGCTGACCTCAATGAAAGTGAATGAACATCTTCATTTTCACTTTGCCTGTAAAACTACTTTCACTACTACGAAACAATTGCTGCAGAGAAAAGACTTAATCCGTTGTAACAATAAGCAAACCATTTTTCCGATTTCAACGAAATGTTCCAAATAACATCCCTGTATGATACATATATATCCGAGTTTGGATTTACTGCTACCATTTGTTATTGAGATATATTGATAACAGGCACACACACACACATAGACCAATCGTTAAAAACTTGTTTTCCGGATTCAGAGAAAATCAAATAATGTAAATATAGCAAAAACTCAGTTTCAAAAGCTTGACCCAAAACAATATTTTTTCTACTATATATGGGTGAAAGAAATTGAAAAAAGTATATATTATAATATCCAGCACAAAGATTTATTTTAAAGAATTCTAATAAATTAAAACTGAATCAGCATAATTTTTATTACGGTCATCATACTACATGTTTACACTGCATTCCAAAAATAAGCAAAAGTTTTTTTTTCTTTTATTCTTTGCGCATGCACATACATTAAAAATAATCATATGAACATTAAATTTGGATGGCATTAATTCAATTTTATATTATTTGATTAAATTGATACTTTTTTCTCAAAAATACATTTTTCACAAAAGGAAAATTTTAAACGATTTTAGAAAAAAGACAAAAGGAGACATGGTGTTAGAAATGTATTACAGATAAGTGAAGATGCACGCACATTACCCTCTTCTCCTTTTTGACTTTTATTTTATCGCTTATTTTATTTCTTTTTTTCTTTATTTCCCTATTCATTTTTTAAAAAATTTGGAGAAGCCCCACTTGACTTTCCGAATATTTATTAATATCTTCTTAAAATAAATATTAATAAATAAATCTTAATATCTTCTTAAATATCTTCTTAAATAAAATTCAAAATTTCCCGAAACTGACATCATATTGCTTCAAAAATAGTATATTGAAAAAAAAAAAAAATAAATAAAAATATAAATAAATAAATTTCTATTATTAGAATTAATAAAATAATATAAGAAGGGTGATTCAGTAGAAAAATATGACGCCACAATTTCAAAAATGTATTGAGAAAAAATAAATGTCATCCTTAATTTGAAAGAAATAAAATAAGTCTAAAAGGTAATTTAAAGAATAGATATAATCTAGGATTTTTTATTCATTAATTTTAATGTATGTACACTTTTTTATTACTTTCTTCTGAATTCAATAGAAGAATGTATTGGATTCGTAAAAATTTTCGACTTCTGGTTTTCAACGGATTTGCACGTTTTGAGAGGATAGAACACGATTTGACCCTTTTTAGAAAATGTCTGTCTGTGTATGTGTGTGACAAAAATTTTGTGACAACTGTCTCTCCGGACTACTGCTCAGAATTACATATAAATTTAAATGTAGATGCATCTTGACCTAAATTAGTGCCAATCAACTTTTGATGTCAACCGCACAACAGGTGGCACTGCTATACAACAATTTCCGCAATTTAAGGGGAGGCCATATCTCAGGTTCTATTGCGTATAATCAAACAAAACTTGGTATGTGAGAAGACCATTATGAGATATTATGCTAATTCAATTTGAATGCTTATAGGCTAACAGGTTTAGCTGCTATATAGCGATTTACGCAATTTAAGAAAAGGCTATATTTCAGGAACTATTGCACAGAATTGCATACAAATTTGTATGTAAATGCACCTTAACATAAATTAGAGCCTGTCAAATTTTGGTGTAAACTGATCGCCAGGTGGCGCTGCTACACAGTGATTTCCATAATTTAAAGGAAGGCTATATCGATGCGTATCATCAAACAAAACTTGATACGTGAGAAGGCTATTATGAGACATTATGCTGACTCAATTTGGACGCTTATCGGCCAATAGATGGCGCTGCTATACTGCAAAATTCATCGATAACGGTATGGCTATATCTCAGCGTCTATGGGATATAACTGAAGGAAACTTGATATGTGAGATAACCATTATAAAAGCGCATTTTTTAAGATGTTGTTTATAGACGATAAAACTGTGTATCTTTGTATATTTAGTGTTAGATTTCCCTAAGATGAAAACCATTTGTATTCATCATGTTAAATAATTTTAATAAATAATAGTTTTAATAAATTATTCGCACTTAGTGAATTTGTACAGGATTCGTAAAAATTTTCGACTTCCGATTTTCGACGTATTTACATGTTTTGAGAGATTTAGAACACGATTTGACTATATTTAGAAAATGTCTGTCTGTCTGTCCGTCTGTGTCTGTGGGACAAAAATTTTGTGGCAACTGAATCTCTGGAACTGCTACTCAGAATTACATATAAATTTACATGTAGATGCACCTTGACCTAAATTAGTGCCTATCATTTTTGGTGTCAACCGCTCAATACGTGGCCTGCTATGCAGCGATTTCTGCAATTTCAGGGGAGGCTATATCTCAGGTTCTATTTCGTATAATCAAACAAAACTTGATATGTGAGAAGACAATTATGAAATATTAAGCTGTATCAACTTGAATGCTTATCGGCCTACAGGTGGCGCTACTATACAGCGATTTCCGCAATTTAAGGAAATGTTATATCTCAGGAACTACTGCACAGAATTACATATAAATTTGAATGTAGATGTATCTTAACTTACAAAAGTGTTAAGGACTTCGGTTTGTCTGACCACCTGTCTGTCTGTCCGCGCTAGAGATCCCGTAAATATCCATGGAATTTCTTGAAACTGATATATGATATTCAAGTTCACTATTGGATGTTCCCTGTAGAAAATGGAGGGAATTATTCTACTGGTTTGTGTACAGGGACCCCCAAAAGTATTCCTAAGCATTGTGTTCTATGAGACGCATTTCTGTAAACCATATTTTAGCACCTTTATTTTACTCCAAATCTTAATGAAATTGAAATATATCATTCAAGTTCACAATTTTTTTTTTTTTTTTTTTTTTTTTAATAGAAAATGGAGTAAATACTACCACTGGTTTGTGTACAGGGACACTCGAAAGTACTCCAAAGCATTGCGTTCCATGAGGGGTATTTCTATAAACCATATTTTATTAATTTTATTATACATAAATCTTAATGAAATTGAAATATGTTATTCATATGCACAAACGAATGCTTTCTATAGAATATAGCATAATTAGTATTAAGATTTACAAGGCCACGCAAAAATGTTCAGTTACATTAACATACTTGCCAACATCAAATTAATATTCCGTAGTGTTGTAAGTCCTGTCCTTTTTTTCACACCACTAAATATTTAGAGTAATATTCTCTAAATGCAATTACAATTAAATAAGAAGAAAAATACAAGGTGGAGCTAACAATACTACGGAATATTAATTAGTATGTTGGTAACAAAAGTGTCCGAACACTAGCAAAAATTCCTATGTTAAAAAAGTACACTTCATACGGTTTTGTTAAATAAGTCCTTATCGAATCATGTACTTACACTGACTAAGAACAGGATTCGACAAGGATTTATTTAACAAAACCGTATGAAGTGTACTTTTTTTTACATAGGAATTTTTGCTAGTGTTCGGATACTTTTGTTACCGACTGTATGCATTAAGGGCTACTATTGGACATTTGCTGGAATTGCAATTTCGTTTATATTAAGCGTTTTGAACACTTTCTAAAAATTTTTAAGTGCAAATAGGATTGGAATTTGTGATCTGTCTGTCTGATTGTCCATCTGTCTATTTGTCCATCTTCCCACCTCCAGCGTTCATAAATATTTCCAAAATTTTTAAAAAATGATGTATGTTATTATGTTCACTAAGGCATGTTCCTTTTTTAAAATGACATTAATAGGTCCTGTACAACTGGTTTGTGTACCGGAACACCCCAAAAAAATAATGCATTGTGTTTTAGGCGAAACATTTTTATAAATCCCATTTAAATAACTTTCTATCGCAAAAATGATAAAGAAATTGTCATTATTTGTCTAATACTAGGCGAGTCGTATCAAACCTTGTACGATAGGTTTAATGCCCCAGCCCACCTGTTATCGCTCTTTGATGTCTTTTTCTAATCAATTTTGTCTTTTTATTCCTTCCGGTGTTAGCCTCTTTTTTTTTTTTTTTTTTTTACACACTTGACATTGTGAGTTTTTTTCGTTTACATCCCATGCTTTTTCTATGGATTTTCAGCGTTTTCTTCCCTCGTTTTTTTATTTTCTGAAGTGCGGTATGCTAAAATGATACTTTGTATAGAATATGATATTGTTAACTTTCAGACCTACAGGGCTACACTAAAATGTTCAGGTACATTAAGGGCTAAATTTTCTTTTACGTTAAGCATTTTTAACACTGTTTAAGAGTGATTATAACAGCAATTAGTCTATCTGTATACCTTACATTTTTTCTATTTGTCCGTTGTGGGATAACATAGTCGAAGAATATTGAAAGTTATTCGATACAACGATCACGTACATTTGGAAAGTGTTAATAATCAATGCGTGCCGCAGGATTTTTCGTTCTTGTTTTATTCTGATATAGTTTTTTTTTTCGGTTTAAGCTCTTTAGATGATTCTAGAACTTACCTTTATTCTTTAATTATATATTAGTGATTTTTATAATCTGTGCTGAATGCATGACTATATATACAGAATCATAAAATCTTTTCGATTTAATTCGCAGAACATATGCTTAATTTTTTTTAACATTTTAATTATATGATAGTTCGTTAAATGTAGAAATTTGTCATACTCGGTAATTAAATTTTAGAATGCTCGCTACAAAGGAGAATAAAAATAATCATGAAACATTTCAAATTGCAGAGTATTTTAAAAAGTTCACTTAAGCGAGTTCGCTTTCTATCCGGGTTCTATTATATATAATTTCTTTTCTTCTGTAAATAGGATCACCGTGTCAGGCTAAATTTGAAAATATGTACGTCTTAAAAATGAAAAAAGCTATGGTGTGGCCTCCAGAAAACTTTCTTCTACAGCATACTATGCAAGAACGTCTTTTCCTGTTAATATGCACGAAAATGTAACAGACATAGCTTCATACAACATAATTTTACTCATGAATTTGGAGCAATTTTAACGAACAGACGCTGAACTAAGATGTAACCACCTGCAAAATCGCAGAAAATGAATTAATAATTTCAACGTTACCTGTTGTCTGATATACATCCGAATTCAATCAGCATAATTTTCAAAATGTACGTCTCGTGTACCAAGTTTGGAGAATTTATATATTATAGAAATTGAGGTCATAGCCTTCCCCTAAATAAGAAATACTGCAAAAAAAAAAAAAAAAAAAAGCACCATTTGTTGTTTGATATGCCTTCAAATTCAATCTGCATAGTTTTTCATAATATCGATTTCACATACTTAATTTAGTGCGTTTATATATCATAGACGCTACAATATTTTTTCTTTTCCTGTTAATATGCACGAAAATTTAACGACATAGCTTCATACAACATAATTTTACTCATGCAGTTTGGAGCAATTTTAACGAACAGATGCTGAACTGGGATGTAACCACCTGCAAAATCGCAGAAAATCAATTAATAACTTTAATACTACCTGTTGTCTGATATACATCCGAATTCAATCAGCATAATTTTCAAAATGTACGTCTCGTGTACCAAGTTTAGAGAATTTATATATTATAGAAATTGAGGTTATAGCCTTCCCCTAAATAAGAAATACTGCAAAAAAAAAAAAAAAAAAAAAAAAAGAGCACCATTTGTTGTTTGATATGCCTTCAAATTCAATCTGCATAGTTTTTCATACTATCAATTTCACATACTTAATTTAGTGCGTTTATATATCATAGACGCTACACTATTTTTTCTTTTCCTGTTAATATGCACTGTCTTTTCCTGTTAATATGCACGAAAATTTAATGACATAGCTTCATACAACATAATTTTACTCATGCAGTTTGGAGCAATTTTAACGAACAGATGCTGAACTGGGATGTAACCACCTGCAAAATCGCAGAAAATGAATTAATAACTTCAATACTACCTGTTGTCTGATATACATCCGAATTCAATCAGCATAATTTTCAAAATGTACGTCTCGTGTACCAAGTTTAGAGAATTTATATATTATAGAAATTGAGGTTATAGCCTTCCCCTAAATAAGAAATACTGCAAAAAAAAAAAAAAAAAAGAGCACCATTTGCTGTTTGATATGCCTTCAAATTCAATCTGCATAGTTTTTCATAATATCAATTTCACATACTTAGTTTAATGCGTTTATATATCATAGACGCTACAATATTTTTTCTTTTCCTGTTAATATGCACGAAAATTTAACGACATAGCTTCATACAACATAATTTTACTCATGCAGTTTGGAGCAATTTTAACGAACAGATTCTGAACTGGGATGTAACCACCTGAAAAATCGCAGAAAATGAATTAATAACTTCAACACTACCTGTTGCCTGATATACATCCGAATTCAATCAGCATAATTTTCAAAATGTACGTCTCGTGTACCAAGTTTAGAGAATTTATATATTATAGAAATTGAGGTTATAGCCTTCCCCTAAATAAGAAATACTGCAAAAAAAAAAAAAGAGCACCATTTGTTGTTTGATATGCCTTCAGATTCAATCTGCATAGTTTTTCATAATATCGATTTCACATACTTAATTTAATGCGTTTATATATCATAGACGCTACAATATTTTTTCTTTTCCTGTTAATATGCACGAAAATTTAACGACATAGCTTCATACAACATAATTTTACTCATGCAGTTTGGAGCAATTTTAACGAACAGATGCTGAACTGGGATGTAACCGCCTGAAAAATCGCAGAAAATGAATTAATAACTTCAACCTACCTGTTGTCTGATATACATCCGAATTCAATCAGCATAATTTTCAAAATGTACGTCTCGTGTACTAAGTTTAGAGAATTTATATATTATAGAAATTGAGGTTATAGCCTTCCCCTAAATAAGAAATACTGCAAAAAAAAAAAAAAAAAAAAAAAAAGAGCACCATTTGTTGTTTGATATGCCTTCAAATTCAATCAGCATAGTTTTTCATAATATCAATTTCACATACTTAGTTTAATGCGTTTATATATCATAGACGCTACAATATTTTTTTCCTGTAAATGTGTTGAATTGAAACAAAACAGCGCCACCTATCTGTCGATATGCACTCAAATTGAAGTAGCATAATCTTTTATTATGGTCCTCATATACATTCAGTTTTGTGAATTTGTACTCTGTCGAAGCTGAAATATAGCCTTCATTAAATGAGAAAAATTGGAACATAGCAGCACTACTTGGTGGGCGATATATACCAAAATTTAATCAGCACAAATACAAATCAAAATCCAACCATATATGAAGTTTTGTTGAATTCTATCCATTAGTTTGTAAGATATGTCCTGACAATGTGATAACACAGACTGACAGACATTTTCTAAAAATTGGTTAAATGGTATTCAGAACATCATAAAATGTATTCATCCATGTCAACTGGAGGTCAAAAAATTTAAATAATTCAATACTTTCTTTTCATGTACATAAAGGAAAGTAATAATAGAAAGAACAATTAAGGCAAAGAATATATAGATTTAAATTTTCAATGCATTTTCCCTGGGTAGATAAGAAGAACAATGCTAAATGAGAATAATCGTTATTACTGATAGAATTGTATTATTGAAAACATAGCTGCTGTGCGGATCCTATTGTTAAACAACACATTTTATTGTTATATGTTTTGTGAAGACCTCGCGTGACGTTTTCTTTTTCTACTTTTCTTTTTAAACATACCCTTCTAGTATTTCATAAACAAGTTGAATCGCCTTCAAATATTGTCAATGCTGAGCATTTTTCATCATAGTTTTAGTCCTTCATTTAATACGGGCTTAATAAAGATTAATAATAATAATAATAATAATAATAAAAATCACTATAATGTTTTTGCTCTTTGTTAGGAACATTTAATTTCCTTTATTCTAACAATGCTATTTTGACATTTTTTCCTCTCAGTTCTTTACACGCTGTTCTTCAAATATCACAGTCCTACAAAATTGAAGTTGACAAAATTTGATTTGATAATTTCAGCTGAACTTAATGTTTTTTGATGTGCTGAAACCGAAAATGCAGCCCATTTTTCTCTATAACGCACAGATTTTTGTCAATACAGGGTGCTTACCGACACAATTTTTTACATATACCATCATAACAATAGGCTGATTGGTTGGTTAGTATGGTTTTACGTCGTACTAGTACTGCGCTATTACAACAATAGGTATCCATGATTTATTAATCATGAAAACATACCATAAAACTTACCATATAATTATATTGGTGGAAGAGTAATGGAAGAAATTACATTGGTAGGCACCCTGTATTGACAAAAATCTATACGTGATAGAGAAAAACTGACTTCATTTTCAGTTTTAGCAAACACACACACACACAAAAAAAAAATAACATAAAGATCTGTCAAAATTATAAAATCAAAATTTTACATGTCGACCTATGTATTTATTCTAGAGGGTGAATGAGTAAATTTTATGTTGCATTAGTGCTACTCTATGTACATTTGACCGGTCTGGAACTCACCCCTTGGGTGATCCGGAGATATGCCATAACAATTTTGGTTCATCACGGAGGGTATGGTTCCCCTTTGCAGGGATGGAACACGGACGCAGAATTCATACCGGTATTTGTTTAAGAAATTTCTTTAACTGTAATACCGTTGATTTAAGAAGTAGAAATTTTTCTTACATTGCTAGTAGTATGAATTCTGTGCCCGTGTTCCATCCCTGCTTTGCCTTTATTCTAGATACTCTATAAAAATCCGAGAGTAAACTGTATGTTGTTGTCATAACAAAACTCTCTTCTATATTTTATTATCTAAATTTCCGCAACATAGATTATTACCATGTTTTTATTAACTTCTATTCTTGTTTGTTTGTCCGGTACAAATCTTGCAATCTATTTTTAAGTAACCTCCCTACTAATTAGACATTTGAAACTTTCACAGTAGCTCAAAACCTGGGGACAACACAATACTTCGAAGTCAGATTTTCGAATAGTTTTCTTTTAATTAATTAAAATATGAAAATAATAAGCTCTTAATAGCAATAAAAATAGTCATTAAAATATTAGCTATAATTTAATTGTTGGCAAGAAAAATTTACGAGTTCATTTTCTTTCGACGTAAAAATAAATACATTTAATTAAACGTGAGCGTTAAAAAATTGTAAAAAGTTCAATTATGCATCTGGCAAAAATTGACGTCATTATCACTTTAAAGATTTTCTACACATTGATAAAGTGCTAATGTAGTTCATGATGCAAATATATGTTGTTCAGAGAGGATTAATATTTTATTTTTAAAACCAACTTATTTTTTTATTCAAATTTCCCGTAACTCTTTAACCAATCACATTAGAACGTCCATCTTTGGAATATCGATAATAAGGATTTTCTCGCCAGTCACCAAAAAAGTAGCCAAGGGCAAAATGTCGCCAAATTGGGTGCCAAATCCATTACCTTCCTATTGGAGCTTTTAATGCGTTTTAAAGGGAAAATTAAGTTATTTTAACGCGAAAAAGAGCTGGAAATGCAGAAAATTGACATTTTATCAACTTACTAAACTTCTTTGAAAGAATTTATACAAAAATAAATACAATTATTTACAATTTCGTAACAATACGCATTGATAAAGTGCTAATGTAGTTAGTTCTATAGCTATGATTCAAAAGAAAATTTAAAAACATGGTTTATAAAAAGTTTTTTTTTATCTTATAATTATTTTTTAAAATGATTATTCATCAAAATTATTTTGCATGGTGAGAGTAGATGATTTTCACTTTAGAAATGTATAATATTAAATATTGAAAGAAAGTAAATTTTGTGCCCAACAGGTAATATGTTAGAAAATACACTTTTTCACAATTTTTTGTTAAAAATGAAAAATGGCCGGCTATCTCTTTAGGAACCTCTGAACTCAGGCAGTCACTGAAAATACCAAAACATAGGAAATAATAGAAGGAAACCGATCTGACTTAATGGAATGTAAACATTAATACTGGTGTGATCAAAATTATAAAAACGTAAAATATATTTTACGATTTTACTTAGGCCTAAATCAGACCTAGTATAGACAATTAGCCTTTATCTCTACACTATCACACTACCACCAGTTTGGCCATTTAACTCCCTAAACTAATCTTAATTAAAAATATGTTCATTAAAAACCTTATTATGACGATGACGTCGTTGGTTAATAGCTATGTCACAATTTCACTCAGCGGCCTGAATGAAAATCTGAAGCAAAAGTATTTAAATTTTCCTTGTTTTTAAGTTATCATCCCATGTTTCTTATCAAAAGCAGTTCAAATATAATTGAACAGAAATATATTCATTTTACTTATTAACGATATACAGTACCCAACGCTTATTAAAATCACATTCGTTCTGAGCAAAAGTGATTAAGTTAAGCGGCTGACTTTTGTATCCGGCGAACGTTCCTACACTCGAGGAAAATGTATTATTTACCTGAATTTGCAAAGAAATTTCAAAAAGAACCAAATAATGGAACTAATAAAAAATAACAATTAATATTTGACAGGTAATTAACTGATTGTTCCTTCAAATAAGTGGATTAAACACATCATCCTACTAAGTTCCGATGCACTTTCCTTTGAGGAAAATTATTAATATTTTGTTAAAAGTTCAAGATTTTCTTTTAAATTAAAAATCTTTTCATTTAAGCTTCTTGCTTCTTAGTTATTTCAGAATAAGAGCTAGAAACTGTCTTTTATTAATTAAACATTATAAAACAAATCACTTGGGAATAAAATCAAATTTGTAACTTATTACTGAGTTTTGAAGGATACTGTAGGAGCTTGATGTTTGGTTCGTCGAGGTACGTGTAGGTGTGGGGAAAAAATGTTTCCAGATAAACTGTCTTTGTTCGCTGGTAGTTGCGGACTTTAATAAACTATATACACACTTATATATACAGAGATCTATTTTAAGATTTAAGCAACTTTCTTGCACTCTTATAGTGCACAAACAATAATAACAGATTAGAGCTAGAGACCGGCAGGACAACCTCCTCCGACTCTTCAAAACCAGCTCACAAACATTCACTGATGCTTTTCTCAGCATCCCTCTTGACCCCTTTTAGGGTTGCCATGACATATATTCCCCCTCCATAGGGGCTACCATATGGGTGTGGGACTCGCCGGCATTACACCTCCCCCCCCAAGATCGTGTCTCAGCGGCCGTCTGATGACACTATCTGAGAAATAAAAGGATGCCGGAATCTCTCACTCCACAATATTATTTACATCACACACTACTAAATAACAGTACATAAATTAATATTGATAACAAAACCACAATTAAATAATGAAATTAGCAATTAAAATAATAGAATAAAATTATAAGAACCTTATAAAAAAAATGTTATACAGACTGGATTGAATAAATTCCTTTTCGACGTTCATTCTCTGAAACAAATAAAATAGTTGTAAAATCACAAACAGAAAGTTTTAATTCAAAATTGTCTCTCTAGAGTTAGAGGAAAGTCCAATGAATTGCTCATTCAAAGTTTATTAGAGTTTATTAAGAGTCTAACTTGTTCATAAATACACAATTAACTCTAAATAGTTAACCAATGTCTAAATTCGCACTTTCAATACCACAAATTCAGACATATGAAAGCTGAAGTTCCATCTTTTTTTTGGTGAAAGCACAATGTTATTTCTAACGAAATTAATTTATTGATAATGAACATATAATTGAGCACTTTTAGCTCCTTCGAAGACACTATTAACGGTGTCGTGTGATTTCTTCTATCACTGGGGTATTCAGTGACATCCTCGGGGTAAGCCAAGTCAGGTTCCATATAGTCTGTCACCATCGCGTTCACATTTTCATTTCGAACATTAGATCCTTTGAAGTTGAAAAACATACGTTTACGTTTAACATGAGCCCTATGTGCTTTAATTGGCACGAAGACTGAGTTGCTTTCCCCTGGAGGAGTTTTCCAATTCTCCTTCACACTATACAAAGATGAAGTCACATCTCTTTCGTCGAGGGTAATTCTGAAGTCGGTGGCTTTTCCCTGTTTATTCGACTGTATCAAGTCAAAATTTCCATCAATTGGCTTGATCTCATAAGATTGTGAGCATTGTCGTGCTGTTTCACCAGGACCGGTCCAGCGAGCGTATAGAATCGCCTGATTGTCCGCTTTAAAATTCCTAAAAAATGAACGTCTAATTTCGCCAGCCCAAGGTAATGATTTCAAAATACCAAATAACCAATTAAATTCTCTATTAGCCCTCCCACAATCATTAACGTTTACATTCGGAATCTCCGCACGCATAAAAACATCGCATAGAGAACTATAAATCGCTTTGGTCGTTAACGTTTTTAACTCGGTAGCTGCCAGCCACCGCCCATGCTGTTCCCCTAAACATAATTCAGCGCACACGACATATCTCAAACGCACTTCAGAATGCCTCATCCCAGGCCAAGCGAAACTATCCCGAACTCTCCCTTTAGTTTCGTTTTTGCATACGACCGCTTTTTGAGCTAAGTTCAATCTTTCCTCTTCCTCTCCCCTAGATTGCAACAACACCGTTTTATCCAGCGCTTTTCTACCCCTCTGAACCTTCACTCCCTCGATAACGCTAGTTTCTTCTCGCTTTTCCAAATCCGTACACTGCATCTGGAATTTCAGATGGTCAGTTTTAACCCTCTCTTCAATACAAAGCGTGCTTTCCCCATCAGCTTCCATTCCCCCTTCCGCGAAAACCGGAACCTCTCTTTCTCTACTTTCAGGAGATCCCCCTTTTCCAAACTGAACGCTATCTCTGCTCTCTCTCTCCTTTTCATCCCTTTCTTTAGACTGCTCCCTCAACGAATTCCATATCCTAGGTGGGAGTAAGCAGAGAACGCAAAGTTTTCGAGTCACCGCCGCGAGAATTTCTTGAGGTCCGTCAACGGATGTTCCGCTTGTTCTGAGAGAAACGGGGAGTTTACATAATTTAGCTTCGGTTTGTTCGCCAAACGCTGATGTGAGAATTATCTTTCCTTGCTCTTTAAGTTCTATATCTGGTAGCGCCACAGGGTTAAAAATCGCAAAATTCGTGCCAGAATCTTTTATTGATTTTACTTTCCGTCCCTCAACCATTATTTCAATGTGCTCTAAAGGTTCAATCGCGAGTTGGGAATTTAAAAATTCAGTTTTGACCATAGCGGTAAATATTTCGCTATTATTTTGCTCCGATTTAATATTTTCACTATTAAAACTTTGTTTTCGTTTATCACAGTCTCGCTGTAAGTGGGAATTAGATCCGCAAGAATAACAAGATTTGGTCCTAGGTTTATAAGCATAACTCGACTGGTTTTTGGATGTACGCAAATGAGGAGGTATGTATCTTTGCTCTTTTCCCATATCTAATGATTCTACCGTATCGCGTTGTTTTGCATTCTCTGAAAAATTTTGTTTGTGTATTGACTTGCCTCGGGACGTATCAAAGTTATCGCAATCCTTGCTCATTTCTATAGGTCTAAACCAATTGTCACCCTGTCGTATGCCTATATGCGTTTGCGTTTCTGGATCAAAAGTAGAAAATAGCTTATCCGCTACTATCAAATCACGCAAGGTGTCAAAATCATCACATTTTCTTAGCCGGAGGTAATAATCGAATGTTGTTTTAAGACGAGATGCAAACTGCATGTGCGTCTCGCCCACCTGCCTTTTAGCTGTATTAAAATGTTCCAAACAATTTGGCGCTGTCGGTTCGAATTCTCGTAACACGAGTGTTTTTATTTTTTCATAATCTTGGATCTCTTCATCGTTAATGTAAACTAAAATATTGGCAGCCTTTTCGCCTAATAAATTTAACAAAATTTCGGCTTGAATACTTTCGTCTACATTTTTCGTTTTAAATGCGCGTTCCAGAGTTGTGAAGAACAAATACCACAACTCTGGTTTTGACGGACAAGGGATCGTTAATGTTCGTATCGTTTTAATTACCTGATCTAAATTATCCCTATCACTACGCTGGACAGGTTCCGGCCTAGGGCTAGAGCCTTGAGCTCTAGCAAGCTCCAATGCTCTGGCATGCTCATCTCTTTGTTTACGATCTTCTACGGTAGTAATAATAAATTCTGCTACAAAATCAGGTGACGTTTTAAATTCGTCCGATTTCAAAATTTTCTCTTTCAGATCCTTTATTTTCAGGTCTAACGTGGTGCTAACACCTATTTCTTCCACGACCGTAATTAAATCTTCTTTTTTGAGACCCTTTACATTGAATATTTCCGCCATGCTAACAAATTAGCCTATCGTGACTTTTAAATTTTGGATTTTAAACAATCATTTTCCATATATCTTTCAATGGCTTCTTAAACAGGCACTTTGCGTACTTCTTTTTCCCCCAAAACATAAACAAGATAAGTGTCTTCTTACCTCGAATCCTGTCGACTGCGCCAGTGTAGGAGCTTGATGTTTGGTTCGTCGAGGTACAGTCGGTAACAAAAGTGTCCGAACACTAGCAAAAATTCCTATGTAAAAAAAGTACACTTCATACGGTTTTGTTAAATAAATCCTTGTCGAATCCTGTTCTTACACTGACTAAGACAAGGATTCGACAAGGATTTATTTAAGAAAACCGTATGAAGTGTACTTTTTTTACATAGGAATTTTCGCTATTGTTCGGACACTTTTGTTACCGACTGTACGTGTAGATGTGGGGAAAAAATATTTCCAGATAAACTGTCTTTGTTCGCTGGTAGTTGCGGACTTTAATAAACTATATACACACTTATATATACAGAGATCTATTTTAAGATTTAAGCAACTTTCTTGCACTCTTATAGTGCACAAACAGTAATAACAGATTAGAGCTAGAGACCGGCAGGACAACCTCCTCCGACTCTTCAAAACCAGCTCACACACATTCACTGATGCTTTTCTCAGCATCCCTCTTGACCCCTTTTAGGGTTGCCATGACATATATTCCCCCTCCATAGGGGCTACCATATGGGTGTGGGACTCGCCGGCATTACAGATACATTCCTTGAAATTGTTACTAAGACAGTTGATGGGGCGTTTTTAATTGCTGTAAATGTAAAATTTTCGACAAAGAGAGGTAACGGAGGGATTGCTGTATCTTATTTTCTATTTTATTTCAAAAATGAAAAATCACAGTGTAAATAAAAGTTTGATTATCGTGCATAAATGATATTTTTGCTGCTGAAAAGGTTTTCATGAGTTTATTAACCCATAACCCGTTGATGTTGCGTTCACGCAACACCAGAAATAATTGTGTTTAACAGTAAACTAAAAAAGATATTTTATATTAAGTATTGTTTTTAAATAAGGAAAGGATAGATGTTTATTTTATTACCAAAAAAAAAAAAAAAAAAAAAAAATGATCTGAAAAATAATTTTATATTTAAAAACAAATTTCAAACTTGAAGCACTAATCAATCCAAAACTTTTGAAAATTATCATATTTGAATAAGTTTCCATACCTTGTAAAAAAAATGTTTCACAATGAAATAATTACTTTTGAAGTCATCTGTAGTGTTTGCTGTTTTATACTCCCGCAAAAAAATTTCCGTGAACATTTATTTGTCTTCATTATATACTCTTATTCCACTGAAGTTGTACAAATACAACACCCTGTATTTAGTAAGATAAGACTAATTTTAATAATTTTATTTTAAATTATTGTTATATATGATCAAAATAATGAGTATTACTGCTTGTATTTAGAAAAAAATCATTATTTCTAGTTTTGGCGGTTAATAGGTTAACCGACGATGCTGATTTTATTAAGCAGCAGTTTTAAAACTGGTTTGCATTGATTTGATTCCGTGTCCTCTCAATTTGATCAGATTAAGCGGCTGATTTTATTAACCAGTGAATTTATTAAGCGTCGATTACTGTATTTTGAAGTCCGCTATACAGACAATGCACTTGCGAATTCGAATTTAGACGTTTTGTCGATTATCTACCTGTATACTAGATAAATTCTCTTGCAACTTTAGGGGTGTGAAGGACATGTTATAAATCATGTATTTCAGCAAAAGTTTTGTTCCGAAACCAAGAAGGAGGTTAGAAACAAATAAAGTAAAGTAAAGAAAATAATATTTTGGGTCATTCTGTAAAACTAGTTATCACAGGTGTTCTCTGCTCAGTTCCCCATCATATATTTTTTCTCATAAATTTCTACCTCAGGGAATGTTAAGAGAAACGAATTTGACGGATCTCTCGACTCGGTGCCAGACTGAAATGTTCCACCTAATAGGCTACTCACCGTTTTGTAAGTTACTTTTAACTGGTAATTAGCTTTATTGTTCGTCAATTTAATATTTTAATTTTCATGCAATTCCATACTATTTGTAATACAATGATATCCCTATAATGCAAGTTTACGTGAAATATTGTTCTATTTTGCTGTGTTAAGAAAATCATAAACTTCGGATAACTTATGAATTTTTTAAATTAGCAAATTTATTATCAATGATGTTCACTGCAGTATCTTAAATGATTTTTTAAAAGTAATCCCACATCTTTACGATGAAAATATCCCTCAAGATGGACACTTAAGTGAAAATTTGCCTGTTCTCCTCATAGATATAGTAATAAGACATAGATTGATCATTGATAGGGGAAAAGTGATACCATTTTAATCGAGAAAAGACGGCCATTTTACTCTCTTATGGGTGTATTTTCCCAAGTGAATATACACGGGAATACACATAGGCAATTTAGCAAATGAAATTTATGCACTAAAAGAGAATGAAAAACTCCAGATACCCCTTTTTCTTTCTTTCTTTCTTTTCGTTTTCCTTTCCTTTTCCTTTTACTATACTCTAGTATGCTCATGTCTGCACAAAACTGTTTTTCTTTCGGCATTTATTATTATTATGCTTCTTTGAGATAAAAATTGTCTGCATTCATCATGAAAAATAATTTTAATAAATTATAATTTTATAAATTATTTGTAATGCGTAAATTTGTATAGGATTATATATGGAAGAAAGTCTTGTGGTGACTAGGACTGGGCGATACATCGATACATCGCGAAACATCGATTTAATGCATGCAATTTGAAACCGATAACGGAATCTTTCAGTTGCCGATATATCACAACCAGGCCCTGACTAACGGCAGGGCATACGGGGCAAATGCCCTGGGCCCCCCTTCTGGAAGGGGCCCCCCTACAGACGAATGCAGAAATTCTGCAACCTAAAGAGCTCTTATGCCACTGCAAGGGGGCCCCCCAGAATAGGCTTGCCCCGGGGCTCCAGGTAGTCTAAGTCGGTCCCTGATCACAACCGCCACGATTATCAGGAACTCAGCTGTGAATGTATTGCGAGCGACCATACCCAACTTTTCATCCCGCGCCGTGATAGCCGGTAATCGTTGATACGAAGGAGAGAGGATGATACTCGCATAACGCATGCGTGATATTTGACATTGGGTTTTCATCCCGTGCCGTGATAGCCGGTAATCGTTGATACCACGGATCGTGGTTGATACGAAGGAGGGGATGATACTCGCATAACGCATGCGTGATATTTGACATTGGGTTTATCTGAAATCGCGGCTCACGGCTACGATATGAATATTCGTTATCGCCTTTAATAATCATGATCTTGCTTTATTAGGAACTGATTATCAGCTGCGCAATAACGCATGCGTGATATTCATCCGTTCTCTTTACTCGCTGCTACGATATGAATATTCGTAATCAATTCATCACAATATTAATCCAAAACGGTTATTGCCTATAAATATAATTGACAATTGTTGGTGTCATTAGTTTTATTCAGAATAACTGAATAATTTCATCATTTATTTACATCCATATTTGTCTAAAAAAAAAAAAAAAAAAAAAAAATTCTTATATTCTGTTTTTTTTTTTTTTTAAGTTTTTTTCGTCAATTTATACTAAATTTGTTTTTAATATTTTAACAGTTATTTAATTTCTTTCAAATATGTTATTATTTCTGATTAATTTAGTAAAAATTTGGTGTTATTTATTTTTATAGTTTTATTTCGTTAAACAAACCGAAGCAATTTCTTTACTCAGGGTACTTATTATTTTCTACGGAGAATCTAATTTCAAAGGCGGGGGCAAGGAAGCGCTAATAACCTTTATTTTAGAAATCTTATTATTCTATAGTATAATAAAATAATTTATATTATTATTTTTATTCAATCGTTCACTTATTTATTAGTTTTTTGTGTGTGTAAGTTTAGTTTTAATGTTTTTATTATTTTTATTTTCTTTACAAAAGACGAAAATATATTGGGTTTATGAGAATTTTCGATTACCAGTTTTCTATGAATATTTACTCATTTTCAAGTGTCGTAACACTGGATTCGACCATTTTTAGAAAACGTTTGTCATGCGTCAGCACAATTTTATAAATACTGTATCTCATTAACCAAAGGACAGAATTCAACAAAACTTTATGCTCTGTTCAACCTTCACCTAAACTGCTGTTGATTAGATTTTTGAATATACCGGCCAAATGCATTATATTGCAATTTCGCCATGTAAGAAAAGGCTATATATCACAGTTTCTATAGTGTATCAATGCACGAAACATGATATGAATGAGAGTCGGAACGAAAAGCTATGTTTATTCAATTAGTGTGCGTATTGGATTGAGAAATGATGCTGCTATGGTGCAATGTAACCCTGTTTACGGGAAAGCAATGTATCAACTTCTATGATATATAAATCACCAAACTTAGAATGTAAAATGGATATTTTCAATAACTATGCTATGATAATTTGATAGTTTGCAGCGGCTGCCAAGAAAGAAAACCTGTAAATTTCTAATTGGTGGTCCTTACATAAAATTGCATCTATTCATTTAAATTGTTTTTTATTTTCGAGTTATTTGCTTTATATCGCAGGTAAAATTTATTTTTCTCAATACATTGTTGCAATTTTTTTTTCTGTTGAGTCATCCTTCTTCAGTTATTTTATTCAGCCCTCCAAACCAAGAGTAAAAAATTATTTTCTTTATTCTTGTAGCTATGACGAAGTTTCAGCGTTAGCTCGGGGAAACTTGTGCTTTTTTTTATTAAGAAGATTTTGCAAAAGTTTATTGTGTTAATTAAGTATTTTGGAAAAAAAAAAAAAAATTAATAGTAAAATTAATAGCTGAGATAGTTGAATGTGTTTAAATGATACAATACTGCTACTTAAAAACGCAGTAATATATGAATGAAGTCTCTGCATATGTGTTTCCATTTTCCGTTTTTCTATATCAGTGTTGATATGGTGTTCTATTAATACGAAATTTTACATATAAAGGAAGTTAGTGTATTCTGTATATTTTATAATATAACGGGTCTACTTCATTCAATTCAAGCCTTTTTTATATCCAGACTTGACATTTAAATTAACCTTATGAATGGGATTCGAAAATATTTAAGTCCAATATCGTGATACATCGCGGTATCGCGATTTTGCCTTGACAACATATCATGATATTGAAATAGGGACATCACCCACTCCTTGGTGACCACAACATACTAGTTACATATTAAAACTTTCGCGGCTGCTAGCTATATTTAAAAGAATTTTGAGAATTCCATATTACTTACTAATATAAAATCTTAAAAAAATATTAAAATTTTAAAAGAGTATTCCATTAAATATGAAAACAGTAATTATCTCATAGTAATAACACAGCAACTGATTAATTTATAAAATATATATTTTTTATAAATTACTTGAATATAACTTATTTATGGAACCTACCTCATTTCTTTTCATATATTTATTAGAACACTTAAAAGCCGCGCAATATTTCGGCATTTTCAAAATTCATTACCATTCTATTCTATTACTGTTTTCGAGTTTTAACTCTCTAATGGCTGATGCCAAAAAATTTTTTCGGCATCAAAAACCTTTGCTCGTTAACATGGGGATGATAGATCTATATAAATTACTATATCTATGGTTCTCCTATATTTTAAGAGGACTCTCTACGTATCGTCCCCAGAAAGCAAAGCCAATGTTATTCTATGGACAATTTTGTCCCCAACTCAATAACTAATACATATTCTTAGATGTTGTTTTCACGTTTACAAAATTCACAATTGTTAAACAGGTTATTTTCTAAAAATAGTTACTATGTTTAATTTTTAATATTTTATTTTGAAGTTGTAGATTAGGAATTGTCACAATGAGACATTTTGCATTTTTTAACTTAAAAATGAAATCAGCATATATAGTTACCCTCATCCGTGGCTGATTCTGTCACACTTTAGGCTTAAGAGTGACAGAAGAGGATTCCTTAAGAGATTTCTTTGGACTCTGTTTCCTAATTTTCATACTTTAGTCAATTTAAAAAAGTCTAATTGCCCGACCGATAAGCTGTTTAAACCAACGGATTCAGAAAAATTACGTCTTTCATTTGGTACCTTATTTGTAACGAATATATAATTAGATTTTTTTTTTTTTAAATTAATTAAAATCTAAAATAAAAGCTTTAAAATACATTTTAAAATTTTAATTGTTGCCATTTTTTTTTCTTCAGCATAAAATGAAATATGCTTTCCCGTAAAAAATAAAAATAAAATAAAAATAAAAATAAAAACTAATTTGCTCATGCATATGAAAAAAATGATGTCTATAAAATAATAATTTTAAAGGTAACAAAGAGGTAAGCAAAGTGAGAAAACTTCGCACGGGCTTGCTAGCAAGTGAGAAATAAATAAAATGAAACGATTATTTTTCAACGGGCGCCTTAGTCGCCCTACAACAAACTAGTCTTAAAGATTAAGAAATAAATTTTTAAAATTGATAACCTGTTTAACAGTTGTGAATTTTCTGAATGTGAAAACGGAATTTAAAAATATATATTAGTTAATCAGTTATAACGGGGCACGATTTTCCATAGAATAACATTGGCTTCGACTTTTAGAGAAGAAAATTTCAAAGCAGAATTTTCATAGTTAATCATGTTCATAACAGGTTTTAAATAGAAAAGAGGAAGGGATATTTAAATCTCTATGACAAATATATTAAAGTATGAGTAACTTAACAAATTGAAAGCTTTTAGAGAAAAAATGCGGAACAAACAAACTTATAAAACACTTTTCACTTATATTTAGAATGAAAACCAACACAAAAGGAATGAAATGGGAAACAAAACACCTATAATCAGATTTACCGCTTACTTTACCACTCATTTTCTTTCACATTAATACCTACAACACTTTTTCAATGCATTATGTATGCCTTTTTTTTTTTTTACGTTTGGTCTCAGTGTAAACAAAAAATAAATAAAAAAGCTTCCTGAATTTTCTAGTTTGTATCAACGAAATACTCCAATTGTAATGATGCTTTGTGTTTGCAAAACAGCTTTGCCGCTTAAATGGGTCACCGTGTCTGTGGCAGATTGTTCGCAGCTTGAGTGTAGATAGAATTGTTAATGACTGATCATGCATACGAGTGCACAAAGAAAGTTGTCTTGGTAATTTTATTTGATCTAGATCATTCTCCACTGTCTAGTGTAATTTCGAATTCCCTTTTTCGACGTTTGATAAAAGCAAATTGCATTCGTTTGTATTATTGGCTTTATTTCTGTACAGTCACCCCCATCTCTCGATTTGATTTTTCTTTCTTCCTGTTTGTGATTGGCTATATTTTTAATAGCAATTTTTAAAACTAATTTACCAAATTTCAAAACAATATATTGAGTGAACATTAAAGTTTCAAACAATTTGACTTTTCCTATTTACCTATTTATGATTAGCTATATGTCTACAACCCATTTTTCAAATGAGATAAATTTAATTGTTAATCAAGATAATTTGCTTAGATGAAAGTCGAGCCCTTATATTTCTTTTATTTACTTGTGTACATATCACTTTAATTCCGCTTTGGAAGGTGTAGTTGGACAAATATTCTATCATTTTATCTATTTTATAGTTGATCTTGATCTTCTTCAGTGTTACCAAAAGGGACTTTTTAAAATTCAATATCCACCGTAAAATTTTAATTGTAACGGTTGCCTAATTACGTAGATGATTAATCGTCTATTTTACATATCAAATTTTTCTCATCTCAGAATTATTGGTGGTAATCGAATAAAAAAGTCCCTAAATTTGGCAAGACTAACCTTTTTAAAGAGTCTAGCAGTGATTCTAACTTGTATGGAATTTTAAATTCAATTTCAGCCACTAATTTTTTATTGTAATGATTGTCTTATAGTTGTATGTCTTTCTAATCAAGTACAGTGAAACCCCAATCTATCGTTTTCTCGTATTGATCGTTTTATTTTTATGGCCCCTGCACAAATTGTATTTAAATAAGGCTGTGGTTAAAGCTACGGCAGCCGTAACTTTAATGGGCTTACGGCAGTCATATTACGCATGCGCAGAAGGAATGCCGGAGTCTTGTGCCGGATGATTCAGAGAACGAATCATTTTTTGAATGAATCTGTTTTACGGCAGTCGATTTTATGCTTACGGAAGGTAAGGAACTGTTGTTGACGGTACTACTTTCGGGTTCGGCTACGGTAAATCTGGTTGCTGTAGTCACAAATTTACGTATATCATATAAATACTTTTGCTTTAGCTCAAGTATTTGGATCTTTTTTTTTCCAGTTTCGAAAGAGCTGTTAATCCAATAAATCTTTTAAACGATAAAAACTTTAAAACGAATTTCTAGTTAAACACACAAGTCAGTGTTTTATATATGTGTAAACAATTAATCTATAAATAAATAAACAATAAAACGACATTTCGGAATTTAGTTATTAAATACTAAAACAATTAAACACATAAGTTAACTTCCAAAACTAATGTTTATATTATCATACTATATGAGATAAATGCTTGTTCAACCAATTTATTTGACAAAAAATAGTAAAATATTATTAATTTGCATTAAACACTATGTTCAACATTTGAAAAAGAGAGATGAACTCTTAGGGCAACTTTAATGCTTGTTGTAATTTTTTTCAAAGTTTGATTCGTTAAGTGCTGATTCTAGAATAAAAGAGTAATTGAGTAAAACTTAATAAAAAGGGGCATTTTTTTTGTTTTTTAAACAAAGCAATATTTGCCTTTTTATTATTTTTATTATTATTATTATTATTACACTTGCCGAATTTTTCCATATTTTTTTTTTTTTTTTATCCTCTATGTTTCATTTTTGTTTGTGACAAAAGTAAACTGTTTGTATAATTTTTATTTATATTCACTTGTTCTTGCACTGCAACTAAACTGTCTTCCAGAAAGATACAATGTTAAGAAAAATATTTTAAAGCCTCTATACACACTTAAAATTTCAGGAAGGGCCACCAGGTGTTAAGATGCTTTAAAATGCCTGCTGGTACTGCACCCTGCTAAATTATCCTAGAGTCAAACAATTAAGAAGGTTGTCACACCGAAATGTCCAAATGAAAGATTAACACCAGACTTAAGGAAAAATTATCACTGCCCTAACTAAAGCATACCAAGCCAGTAATACTGATATTAAATTTAATAAAACTACAAAAATTGCAAATTACAACAAACTTAACTATGCATTCTGTTGTGAAACGTTGGAAATAGTTAATAATAGCAGTTCCTATAAAACGACAATGAATCGAATATACCAACTCCAAATACAAAGCTATAAAGTAAGGTTTGAACTTTTAATTAAATTATGCTTCAATTAAAAAAAAAATGTTTATTCATACCAATAATAAATTATATTTAGAGAGTTCTTAATACAGTGTAAGGCAAGTTAAATATTTAAAATAAAAATTTTAGTAAACTAAATAATTTATCTAAAATTCAGAGACAGCAAAATTCTCAAAAAATCTGAATTCAGGTGTAACAGAGATGGCCAGTGTGTTGACGTATCGACACATCATTAGTGTGTCGAGGTTTCCAACACATTACTCTGTCATAGTTGACAACATTTTAATTCATTTTTAAATAGGTTAAAAATGAATATTCACGGTTGATGAATTCATGTACAAAAAATTTCTAAATTTTAATTTATTCCGGAGCATTTTTAGCCTCAATTTTATTTTGCACCACTTTATTTTTAGAATATTTTTCACTATTACTTAATTACAATAAAATAAGAAAAAATTACTATTTAAAAGAAAAAAAATGGTATAGAATAAAGGCAGGGCTTAAAAATACTCCGGAATAAATTAGAATGTTGGCTGCTCTGCTCTGTGCAGATTTCAATACAGTATCAAATTTTGGCACATTTGTTTCATTTCCCTGTGTGATAATTATCTATACATATAAACATACAGTGATCAGAGGACAAAATTACATAATTTGTAACTGTCAATCTACTAATCTACTGAAAACGTGTTGATGCGTTAACACGTAGTGTGTGGACACAGAAAAAGGTATCGAAATGCCCATCACTAAGATGTAGCCCCTGGAAAGTTTCTCCCCCGTCTTTTTGGAGATAGTGTAATCAGAAACGAAAAAGGTTGACCCAACTAATAATGACTCTTACATACTTTCCTGTGATAACCAACTAATATGCATGTCATAAACAGACATCTAAAGACTTTATATAGCAAATTAAAAAATATATATAGAGAGAGCGGTTTTTTGAAACACCTATTTGAGAAATATATAAAAATTGATCTAAATAATCAGAAACATATCAAATTTTCTGTGCTAACCAATTAATTCAGAAAAAAAAGATATTTAGACAGATGTTTATGCAGCAAAATTAATGAAAATTAACCTTTTTTAGATACTGATGTTGGTACCCCCACCTGATTTTACCAAAACTTTGTAAACACATGTACACTGGACATCAACTAATACATATGAAAGGACATTTAAAAGGCAGATAAAATGGTGATTTTGCAAAAAACGTGTAGAAGCAGTTTTTGAGATATGAACTTAAATAAAATGTGACCTGACTTACAGCTTTCCAATTTTTGAACAAAATTTGGTAAACACATCTGTACACATAACTTGTCTTCATTATAAAGTTCTTTTTTTATCTTTGAGATGAAGTGGTCAAATCTCAAAATAATTCAAAGATCAGAAATCTATTTATTAACTTTTTCTTTCTTTTAGTCGCAACAGCTGTTATATTGAAAGAATTGAGGTGCTAAACACTATATACAGGGGTCGATCCAGGCAAAATTTGGGTCCCTTCACAAAATTCCACATAGTAAAAAGGGACCCTTCACAAAATTCAAATTCATAAAAAGGGACCCTTCACAAAATTCAAATCCATACAAAGGGACCCTTCACAAAATTCAAATTTATAAAATGAGTCCTTTCACAAGATTTTGTTTTATAAAAATGATCCTTTTATTAAATGTTTTCATATTTTCAGTATTATTTTTAATTTATGCCTTAATTTGGCTCAACGAAACTCTATTAACTTGATATTAAACATTACATAAACTGATTGTAAAAACTGAATATTTTACACAATATTTTACTTTTTCACAAAAATATTTTATATTTCACAAAAATAAATAAAAATTTCACAAAAATATTTTGTTTTTCACAAAAAAGGGACCCAAAAATTAAAACCTGGATCGACCCCTGATATATATATATATTTTTTTTTTCTTTTACAAATGAAATTGTTTTTAAGCATTCAATTTTAGATTTGTTTTGTACAGCAGCGGCACATTTTGATTGATTGGCATTAAAGCTGATGTACACTAATTTGTATCAAGGTGAATTTATATGCAATTCTGCACATTAGTGCCTGAGATATATCCCTAAAATTACAGAAATTGCTGCATATAAGCATCACCTGTTGAGCGATTGGCACCAAAAGTTGAAAGGCATAAGCACTAATTCATGTCAAGATGCAAATTCATATAAATTTATATATCATTTTATGCAGTAGTTCCTGATATAGAGTTGCAATAAAATTTTTGTCATATACATCCTGATACAGACATTTTCTAAAAATGGTCAGATCTTGTTTTGTACCTTACTCAATGTGTGAATCCATCAAAAACCAGAAGTCGAAAATTTTAACAAATCCAATAATTTCTTTTATTGAATAGAGAATAAAATGAAAACTTAAATATGCATTCATTTATTCATTACTTTCTTCTATAATCAATAGCAGAAAACAATGGATTAGTAAAAATTTTTGACTTCTGGTTTTCGATGGATTTACATATTTTGAGAACCTCAGAACTTGACTTGACCATTTTTAGGAAATGTCTCTCGGTGTGTGTGTGTGAGAGAGAGAGAGAGAGAGAGAAAAAATTTGGCAAATGCATCTCAGGAACTACTGCACAGAATTCCATATAAATTTATATATAAATTCTGCACCTTGACTTAAATTAGTATCTATCAGCTTTTGGTGGAAATTGCTTAAATGGTGCCGCTGCTATTCATTAATTTCTGCAATTTCAGGGAAGGCTACATCTCAGGAACTAATGAATAAAATTGCATATAAATTTATAAGGAAATGCCCACCTTGACACAAATTAGCATACATCAACTTTTGGTGCCAAACACTCAACAGGTGGTGCTTCTGTATGGCAATTTCCATAATTTAAGGCTAAGCTATAGCTCCTGTTCTATTGCATATAATCAAACAAAACTTGATACATGAAAAGGTCATTATGAGACATTATGCTGATTAAATTGCGTGCAAATTTACCAATAGGTGGCACTTCTATATTTCAACTTTCCCCGTAAACTAGAAAGATATCATGTTCACAGAAAAAATTCACTTTCTTTGAATATTCAGTATAATACCTTTCTGAGATGAGAATCATCTGCATTCATAATTGGTTCTTTTATGCCAATGCTTCTGTTTAATTTTAAATTTAACCTCCGACGGGGACGGCATTGTGGTTAGGTGGCGTTATCATGTACATTTCAAATTTAAGCAGGCATATTTTCCATATCCTCAAAAAGATAAAAATTAGTGTAGTTAATAGGTTGAATTTAAATAAGCTTACGTACTGTGCATGGGCCTGCACTGCCGAAAATAATGGGACCTGGAGTGAGATTTTTTTCTTCAATCAGAAATACTTTTATTTTTTTATTTTTTTCTGACTTATAAAGAAATAGTATCATTAAGAGGAACAAATTTTGAGAAGAGCGAGTAACAAACTCAAGTTTACACTGCTGAGGGCAGTGGGGATCTGGTGTGAATTTTTCTAAAATCAAAAAAGATTTTAGCAGTAATAGCAAAAAAATTTTAGCAGAAAAAAAAGATTTTAACAAAAAAAACACCAAGTGTCTTCTTGAAGGTATTTGTAAAAACTCAATTTTGATTTTTTCCGATTTTGGGAGGGTGTTACGAGGGGTATATTCAACCCCCCTTTTAGCGCTAAATTCGTCCGTGGAAATCTATAGGTGCTGAGGTCACAAATTTTAGTGTGTGGCTTACTTACGTGTCTCCAACAACCATTGTAATGGGATTTTGTGAAAGCCTCCCCTTTCCACCTTGGGGGTGGGAGGGGCAATAAACCCGTTTCCAAGTATAACTTTGCTTCAAATTATCTCAGCAAGATTAATTTGTATATGTGGGTTGTTTATGCCTTCCCAACACGTACAGCAAAGGGATTTTACGAAAATTCATCCTCCCCCCCCTTTTAAGGCTTGGTTGGGGAGGGGGGGGGATAAAAAATACGCTTATAGAAGTAACTGTGGTCCAAATTATCTCAGGATAGCGATTTTTTGATATGCCAATTGGTTATGCATACTCAAGACACATACTTCAAAGAGATTTTGTAAAATTCTGTCCTATCGCCCCTTGGGGGTGGGACAAAAAACATGTTTCCAAGCATAACTTTGCTTCAAATTATCTCAGTAAGATTAATTTTTATATGTGGGTTGTTTATGCATTCCAAACACGCATTATAAAGGGATCTTACAAAAATTTCCCCTCCCCCCATCAAAGACAGGGAGGGGGGCACAAAACACTTTTAAGAGGATCTCTACTCCAAATTATCTCAGATCAGCGTTTTTTTTATATGTCGATTGGTTATGCGTACTCAAGACACACACTACAGTAGATTTTGCAAAATTCCACCTTATCCTCCCTTGGGGAGTGGGGATAGGCAAAATCATGTTTTCATGCACAACTCTGCTCCAAACTATCTTACAAGGGAACATTCAATGGTGTCATTTTCAAAAAGTATTAAAAAAATATATGTGATTCTACTCTTTATAAAACACCAGAAAATGAAAAAATTATCGGCTGAAATTAATTACAGCGAGCAAAAAAAGTTATCAAAATTAAGCATATTTGGCGATTTAGCGCTGTTAGGCAATACGTTTGCTAGCACCGAGATTGCCGTGTGAGAATAGAACAGTGTTTTGCTTTTCCGCCAAGTACTCAAAATCAATCCCCTAGCAGTGTGAAATCGGCAAATATGCTTAATTTTGATAATTTTTTGTGGTCGCTGCAATTAATTTCAGCCGATATTTTTTTCATTTTCTGGTGTTTTATGAAGAGTAGAATCACATATATTTTTTTTCAATACTTTTTGAAGATGACCCCTTTTGAATGTTTCTTTGTCAGTATTCTAAATGTGTATCATATAGGGATGCTACACTAAGCTTTTCGTTGAGATGAAGCAAATGGTTCGTGTACAGGGACATTGAAAAGTATTCAAATACATTACATCTATGGGGGAAATTGCAGGTAAATAGAGTTAAACATTAACATCTATAGACTGCACTAAACCAAATGAAACGAATATATATTTTTTGTAACAGAGATAGTCAAATGGGTAAAAAATTTTGTGTATGTAGGAGTCTCGCCACCCCCTTGAGGGGAGTAAATTTTCATGATGGGTATCTTTTAAAAGAGCTTGCCAATACCTTTAAAACGAATGGTTGAACCATCGATCTGCGATAATTTAAAATAAAGTTATCGATTTTTTTCATTTTTAACCAATTTTTTTTTTTTTTAATGTAATATTAAGAATAAATTAGACTTTTTTAAATTTTGAGTGTTATACTACTTCTCTAATATGGAAATCGTCTGCATTATCATGGAAGATAATTTTTTAAAATAATTTTAATAAATTATTTTTACTGAGGGAATTCGTATAGGAAAATATAGAAGAAAGTCATGTGGTGGCCACAACACACTAGTTATTTGTTGTTAGTGGATGTGTTTTACTATTTCACCGTTTCCAGGAAAGCTGTTCGGGAATTGAAATAAATTCCTCATAGAGATATTGTAAAAAATGTATGTTTTAAGCTAAATATTCATCGCTTGTTTTTTCTATAGTTACACGTTTTGAGGCTGCCTGATTCCCGTAGTCAAGTTTTTTATTGTTTGATCTTTGTCTGTCTTTCTTAGAGTAACTTAAAAACGAATAAGTTTAGGAGATCCAAATGTTGTATTTTGAAGTTAATATACGTTTGTTGCTGGAAAAGTTTGATCAGATAAGTTTCAATGAATGTTGCATGTGATAATTGTCTGTATAATTGTAAGTAAACTTTTAATTTTAATAACAGAATTAAATTCTATATAAATGTAGGTGCATTAATGAAATGAAGGGTTGAGGCGAGCGGTAGCCCCCCTTACACAGAAGTAATTATCATATAAAACTCTTCCGAAGCCTAATTTGAATTGTTTAACATAGGTTTACATAACAGTACTCGTTATCTTATTGGATCATACTTATTCTCTTTTTTTTTTTTTTTTTCACTAATAAATTGACTAAAGCAGTATCATCTTTATGAAAAATTGACTTATCAACATGGAAAGCACTTTTAATATTTTGAAGGTCTTTCCACACTGTATAACTATCTCTTGATTGGTGAGTGCTTCTCTTTAATCCCCTCTAATATTTTTAACATGGCTATACCAGCACTTAATAGTGAGGCAAGATTTAATCTTTCATCAGTTGACAGGGATGTTCACCAACTTCTTTTTCATATACTACATGGACAGTCTGGTAATTCACTTTTATTTCAGTAGTTTCGTTATGTTTCTGATGATACACTCATAAATGCTGGGCAAGTGTGTCCTATTTTTATACATCCCAATTGCAATTCTTTCAAATGTCTATGTCTATTTTCTATAGGACTATATATTCCACTTCAAAGACAATCATAGTACATAAATTTTATGTCACTTTTCTTTGACGAATTTCGGAAAATAAAAAAAGCTTGGTATCTTTTTCTCAATGCTATTTCTTTCTTTTTTTTTTTTTTTTTCAATCTAGAAAGTCAGATTTACAGTCCTGACATTTTCAAAATGAATATTCCTTAAATGAGAATAGAAATGTTTTCCCTCAAACTGAAATTACGCGGCATTTTTTTGCAAATAATTGGATCACGCAAAACTTTGCGACATTATAATATAAATAATAACGAGATAATGAAACTAATATGAGAAAACAGTAAAACACGTGTCCTTGTTCATTATTTATCTCCAAGGCTTCCGTATGCCGTAGAGAATCATTCAAAAAGTGATTCGTTCTCTGAAAGTCAGACCGCATCCTCTTGCGCATGCGTTAAAAAACTGCCGTAAGCCCATTAAAGTTACGGCTGCCGTAGCTCTAACCACTTCGTAAATAATGTTAACGAAACCCGTATGTATCATGCTTCAAAAAGTCGTTTTCCCGCATTCATCGTTGTAAAAATTTTCTCCTTCCCTTGTAAAAATTTTCTCCTGATGGTCAAACGGTTCCATATCAGTGTTGCCAGACTTATTAAACAAAACAAAAATTACGTATTAAGATAGTAATTATTAAATTTATAATAATCAGTATTTTAACTTGATAACTTACAGAAACAGATAAATATTTCACTGAAATCAGTAATGTGCAATAATCTGCAATGAAAATAAAGGTACTAGCAATAAAGTAGTAGAATGAAATTTCTAGTGTTCTTGTCAAAATATCAGTGTAGCACATTTTTAAAATGGGAAAAACTAACAAGATAAAGGATTAGTATCTTAAGTAATTATATTTATGCATGTGTTTTTATGTGTAAATACAAATTTTAAAATGGCACCTTAGTACAACTTCATGATAGCTAAGAAAACAATGTTAGATGCCATTTGGCACCCAACTGATGATAGCTTTGTCTAGTCTTTTTATAATGGTACCACCACTCTCCTCGTATTTTAGTTGGCGATGCCAGCACTCCAATTTCATATTTGTGTTTATGTCTAGTACAGTTCTATAGCAATAGTAAGCCCATTTTTGAGGTCGGTTTAAGTAAATGTTCAGAAAATAGTCAATGATTTTTTCCAATAAACACTAAAGCTGCCAATAAAGTCATTCATTTGCTTGTAAAAAGTTACATATTTGCTTGTAAAAGTTACAATTTCTGAAAAAATTGTATTTATCTGTTCTTTGATAGCTTCTTTATTGGCACTTTCTTTCACCTTTGAATTTACATTTAAGTTCTAGTTTCTCACCACATGGCATGCAGCGTTCAAAATTAGCTGTCGTTAGTCATCAAATGCAGCTAAATTATTGCATTTGACGAATATAAAATTATTTCTGGTCGTCAAATTTGATGCCTAGGAGGTGTGCGGCGCATGGTAAATGGACACAGGAAGTAACCAATGGCTGATAAAACTGATCTGGGAGATTTCTCTCTAAAAACTTTTGCACCTGTTATTTGACAGTTTGGTAATTTTTTTTTATTGAATATTGGGATACTTTCTTAAAATTTTAAGGTACTGCAAGTGTGAAATGGTGAACAAAGTATATTTTCGTATTTCTTTAACCCTTGCTTTCGCAAGATCAAGGCATTACTGCAGGAAAATTGCTCTCAGGAGCCACTTGGCACGTTTGGCGAAAATCACCAGCACCGCGCCTTTTTGTATGGTTTAGAAGTTGCATCATTCTACTAGTTACGTTTGCTATCTCTGGTGAATTAGCACACTTTTTGAATGAGTCGGGATTAACTAAATTTCAACTTCTAAATGGGGTCAAAATAACCCTATCTTGGGAAAGCGAGGGTTAAACTTTATCAAAAATGTGTGAATTCCTAATGTCTAATAAAACATTTTGATTTATAGAAGATAGTTCATATTTCAAAATCAAGATGAATCATGCATATATATAACCTATGTAACCAATACATATCTCTGTGCACATACTGATATAACGTATGAGAAAAATAAATATATATAAATTGTATTTAAAAAATTTTGATGCATAGTTCAGAAAATATTGTTTTACTCAGAATCAGTCTTTGTTAGTGATATTAAAATGACTTTTAGAAATTGCAACTGGAAATTTTAATTTGACGTGTAAAATATTTACAGCAGACATCATATGACACCTTCCCTTCCCAATTTTTTATCACTGATGGCATGAGCATATATTTACAGTTATCTTGAAACACAACTTACCACGCATTATAATATGCATCAGTGTCATCAGAAATGAGAATGGTAGTTTTCATATCAGGAATAAATTTTGTAATTGCAAAGAAAAATGGTAGAAACCTTTCAATGGCAGTCCTTGTAGAAAAAAAAATGTCAACTGGCAATCCTTCATGATTTTCATCGTTCACCATTACCTTAGTTAGCTGAAACCCATAATGATTAAGCCAGTGAGTCGAATATATCATTGTACATATATGTTGTATAATTCCAATAGTTTTTCTTGAACTTCCTTCATAATTCCTAAAAGGAATTCATTTTAATTAGTATTTGGAAAGTTTTGCAATAATTCTCCAACAGGTTTATAAATGAGGATTGGATCATACTTATTCTCTTTTTTTTTTTTTTTTCACTAATAAATTGACTAAAGCAGTATCATCTTTATGAAAAATTGACTTATCAACATGGAAAGCACTTTTAATATTTTGAAGGTCTTTCCACACTGTATAACTATCTCTTGATTGGTGAGTGCTTCTCTTTAATCCCCTCTAATATTTTTAACATGGCTATACCAGCACTTAATAGTGAGGCAAGATTTAATCTTTCATCAGTTGACAGGGATGTTCACCAACTTCTTTTTCATATACTACATGGACAGTCTGGTAATTCACTTTTATTTCAGTAGTTTCGTTATGTTTCTGATGATACACTCATAAATGCTGGGCAAGTGTGTCCTATTTTTATACATCCCAATTGCAATTCTTTCAAATGTCTATGTCTATTTTCTATAGGACTATATATTCCACTTCAAAGACAATCATAGTACATAAATTTTATGTCACTTTTCTTTGACGAATTTCGGAAAATAAAAAAAGCTTGGTATCTTTTTCTCAATGCTATTTCTTTCTTTTTTTTTTTTTTCAATCTAGAAAGTCAGATTTACAGTCCTGACATTTTCAAAATGAATATTCCTTAAATGAGAATAGAAATGTTTTCCCTCAAACTGAAATTACGCGGCATTTTTTTGCAAATAATTGGATCACGCAAAACTTTGCGACATTATAATATAAATAATAACGAGATAATGAAACTAATATGAGAAAACAGTAAAACACGTGTCCTTGTTCATTATTTATCTCCAAGGCTTCCGTATGCCGTAGAGAGAATCATTCAAAAAGTGATTCGTTCTCTGAAAGTCAGACCGCATCCTCTTGCGCATGCGTTAAAAAACTGCCGTAAGCCCATTAAAGTTACGGCTGCCGTAGCTCTAACCACTTCGTTTAAATAATGTTAACGAAACCCGTATGTATCATGCTTCAAAAAGTCGTTTTCCCGCATTCATCGTTGTAAAAATTTTCTCCTTCCCTTGTAAAAATTTTCTCCTGATGGTCAAACGGTTCCATATCAGTGTTGCCAGACTTTGCGACTTTTTTATTCAATAATCACCAATAATTGTGAGAAGTGATATTTCATATACAAAATAGACGATTTTTTGAATCAAATTGCCTTATATACGTATCAAATGTCACTTCTCACAATTATTGGTGACTATTGAATAAAAAAAGTCGCAAAGTCTGGCGACACTGTTCCGTATGGCATACAAACTGGAATTACTTCTTTCATCCTAAAATAACTCTTTTTCCCATTTCCATGGAGGATAAAAATTGTGATGTCGTGTCTCCGGACCATGTATTCATTTTGTAATTTCAGCATGATAGGAAGTAACCTCTTTAGTAATCCAGAAAATTGTTTCGTGAAATGTAGTTACGTGCGAAAAAATGATGCAGAATACCAAACAAAAATGCAAGAAAAAGATGGTGGTGGTGATGATGATAATGATGGTGCTGCTAACGCAGATGAAGAGTGGTTGCATGTAGCAGAGGATGCGTCTGGTACAAAATTTAGTGATAATATTTGCATTAATCAAGGAGTTGTGACATGTGGTATCCTAAAGCGTCGAAAATGTATGATTAAAAAAAAAAAAAAATAAAAAAATAAATAACGGCGAAGAAACAATGGATAATTTTCACATCGACGACTCAATTATGGTGTTAAAAATGTATTTTAACCATAAATATTACCGACCTTTTGAAAAAAATAGAAAAAAAAAATGCATGCTAGAATATGAGCAGTTTTGAACATTTTCATGCTTTATTTATGATTCTAACGTACTTTGGTTTAAAGTTACAAGAAAATACTAATTATGATGTCTATATTGAACGTCACTGCATTTTTAAAATTTTACACTTATTTTCTCAAAATTTTTTTCTTTTTTTTTGCCCCTATATATATAGCCTTCCTTGAAAATGGAGAAATCGTTGTGTAGCAGCAACATCCACTGAGCGATTGGCAGGAAAAGTTGATAGGCACTAATTTATGTCAAAATGTAACTGCATATAAATTTATATGTAATTCTGAGCAATAGTTCCTGAGAAACAGTTGGAATAAAATCTTCCCCCCCTCCTCGACATACATACAGACATTTTAAAAAAATGGTGAAATCGTTCTTTGGATCTCTAAAAACCTGTAAATCTATCGTAAACTGGAAGTCGAAAATTTTTACAAATCCAATATTTTCTTCTACTGAATATAGAAGAAAGTAAATATGTGGAAAATAAGTATTATTATTTACATAACGAATAAATAGATGATAGAATTTTCGAAGAACAGATTCTCTGAGCTAGAGGGTAGATGACAAATTAAATACGATTTAAAAACAAGCTTTATGTAATGACTCGAAAATAATATACACAAAGCTGCAAATAGAGTTAGTTAAATATAAATCAATTTTGATTACTTTTCCCAGAATAACATGCAATTGAAGTTCACGGTTAAGTAATATTAAAAGACAAGGAAAACTCACAGGGAAAAACCCTGACCTCCTTAAATCAGCGGACTTCCTCGGCAAGGGAAAGTTAAGGAAAAATAAAATTTCAAGGTCCTAACCTTGATATACATTGAGACAGATTAGGTTGATAAAAGGAAGTACTTTCGATGAGTAGGTAATCAGAGATACGTTTAGATGTAATCAACGAAATTTTTTCTATCTTTTTTTGTAAGAAAATTAAGTTGTAGTAACCAATACAAAGAAAAATATATTATTCTTTAAGTCATTAATTCCACACATACTTTTAATCGATTTTTTAAAGAAAGAAAATAACATAATTTGATTATTTGCGCTCACAGGGACATAATTAATTAAATATGCTAAATTTCAAAATTATCTACAATGCATAAAACTGAAACTCGCACGCTATACCTTTTTCAATTCCTACCATTAGTTCACACTCTCCCTATATATATCTTGTAAAATCTAGCAATCGATTTTTAACTAACTTGCCTACTAGCTAGAAATTTGAAACTTTCAGGATTGCTCAGAACATCACGACAACATAATACAATACTTCGAAATCCGACTTTCGAATTTTTTATTAGTTTTCTTATAATTAATTAAAATATAAAAATAATAACATCCTAATAGCGTTGAAATAGCCATTAAAACACATTAGCTATAATTTAATTGTTGCCAAAAAAAAAAAAAAAAAAAAAAAAAAAAAAATACGAGTTCATTTTCTTTCGACATAAAAATAAATACATTTAATTAAACGTGAACATTAAAAAATTATAAAAAGTTAAATTATGCATCTCACAAAAATGGACGTCATTATCACTTTAAAAATTTTATGCATTTGATAAGAGCTCTATGATTCATCAGAAAATTTAAAACATGGTATATAAAAAGTTTTTTTTTTTTTTTTTTTTTAAATCTTATAACTATTTTTATTTCATTTTGCACGCGTGCTTTTTATTTCCTAATTAAAAATTATTAAATTTTTTTTTTCGATAGTGTTTGTAAGTAGGAATTGACTTTAAAAGATTTTTTTTATATTGTTACGAAATTGTAAATAATTGTGTTTATTTTTGTATAAATTCTTTCAAAGAGGCTTAGTAAGTTGATAAAGTGCTAATTTTGTGCATTTCTAGTCGTTTTAGCGTTGAAATAGCCTTATTTTCCCTTAAAAACGCATTAAAAAGCCCCAGTAATGCAGGTAATGGATTTGGCGCCAAATTTGGCGACTTTTTCCCACCTTGGCGATTTTTTTTGGCGACCTTGGCGATAAAATCCTTATATGGGATATAGAAGCTGTAAGTTGATTGGTTGACCACTTTCTAGAGTTTTCTCGAAAAATCTGGGTTCCATGGAACAGCATATAAGGAGAGCTTCCTCGCCAAGGCAGTCAGTTCAGTTCAGATCTCAGCCAGCTTCGCTAGTGCTTGCATTGCTCTTGAGCCTCTTTGAGAGAGACTTGCTTCAAGTGTTATTGCTATACAGTTTGTACTGTGGATTTGCTATTGACAGCTGTTGTTTAAGCTGTGGTTACTGCTTGAATTGAAGCTGATAATTGGCTTATTGACCTGTATTTTTCTGGAACTTTCTGTCAATAAATTACTGAATTTTTGTAAGTTTGGCCTTTCATTCCCGGACAACTCACGAACCCTCAAGTACGCAACATTTCTGGTGTCAGGAGTGGGGTTGTCTGTGAATGGTTATAACTAGAGCTATGGAGGAACAGATGAAGAAACTTCTAGAAAGCTTAGCTACCCAGATGAATGAAATGAAGGAAGGACAAAGAGAGATGAAAGATAGCCTGAGTCAAGAAATGAAAGCCGGACAGAAAGAATTGAAAGACGGCTTGATTGAAGAAATGAAGGAAATGAAAGACACTATGGGTGAAGTTCAGGAAGAAATTAAATCTAATCAAGATGAGATGAAGAGAGAGCTTTCAACGGTGAAAGAATCAATCGAAAGTAAATTATCGGATATGGGAAACAGAGTAGATGGAATAGAAGAGAAAGTTTTGAAAATAGAAGAAAGTTTTGAAGAGAAAGCTATGAAGATAGAAGAAAATGTTATGAAGGTTGAAGAGAAAGCTATGAAGATAGAAGAAAATGTTATGAAGGTTGAAGAGAGTGTTACGAAAATAGAACGGAGTTTCGAGGAGAAAGTTAAAGAAAAATTTGATCAAGAGATGAAAAGAAGGTTTTCAGAGATAGAAAGCAAGTTTAAGAGAATGGAGGAAGATCTTGAAAGAAAAATGAAAGAAGAGTGGAACAGAGAAGTAATAGGGAATGAACTGCAGAGCAAGATTCGAAATCTCGAAGAAAAGTTAGAATCCATGCCTCAGGAAACTGAAAAGAAAGAGAGAAGAATCCAGAATCAGGAATTGATTAAGCTACCTACCTACGACGGCAGTTCCTCCTGGCATGTATATAAGACGCAGTTTTCCATCGTAGCTGAAGCTAACGGCTGGGACTCTGCTGCAAAGACGGCTCATCTGGTAGGGTCGTTGCGGGGCGACGCCGCATGTATTTTGGAGACCCTTTCGAAGGAACAGCGATATGACTTCGAAGCTGTAACCAGAGCACTAGAGCTACGTTTTGGAGCGAAATGGTCTAAAGAATATAGTCGACTCCAGCTAAGGTCCCGTCGTCAGAGACCAGGGGAAAGCTTACAAGAACTGGCATCAAACATCCAGAGGCTTTCACATTTGGCTTTCTCAGACTGTCATCCTGAAACACGCAATGATCTGGCTCTAGAATATTTCATTGATGCTGTCGGAGATCCAGATATTCAAAAAGCCCTCAGACTCTCCGGCGTGAAAGATGTGGAGTCAGCCTTGGTGTATGCCCTAAAGCTCGAGACAGCCCAACAAGCCTGCTGTAAACATCGCCAGAACAGCACAGCAGAAAAAGTGAACGGTTCTCAAGATGATTTTAAAGAAATTCAGAACATGATTCCAGATATTAATAGAAGACTACGCATTCTTGAGAGTAAGGAAAAAGGGAAGACTCCAACAACTAAATGCTGGGGCTGTGGAAAAGATGGGCATATCAAGCGAAGCTGCCCAGTAAGAACACCTAGAGAAGCAACCAAGGATGTCTGGGAAGTATGCCACCCAGAAGGAGCTCTTCGGGAAAATCCAAATGCCTTCTTTCGGAAGTCTCCATCTGAAGATCATAAATACAGCTCTAAAGCCGAGGATAGACCCCAAAGAATACAGCCAGTTGCTCGCCAAGTTACTGTCTCAACACCATCAGAACAAGATCCCGATCTCTGGAGTGACGAAGAACTTGGACAAGCCCAGTTGGAAGATCCTGACATAAAGCCAACATTACAGCTGAAGGAGACGACCAGCAACAGACCTACCTGGCAGGACATTTCCAGATTCATTCCCATTACGAAGAGTTATTGGGCACTTTGGGACTCTCTTCATATCAGAAACGGCGTATTATACAGAAAGTGGGAATCTGATGATGGGAAAAGCTTCAGATGGCAGATTTTATTACCAAGATAAAAAATTCCAGCTGTTTTAGAACAACTGCATAGTAGCTATACCGGAGGCCATTTTGGGGTAATGAAGACTCTGCAGAAAGTTCGGGAACGCTTCTACTGGTGCAAGGCAAAGGAGGATGTGGAGAAATGGTGTAAATCCTGTGATGCTTGTGCGGCACGTAAAGGCCCGCAGAAACGAAGTCGAGGAAGACTGCAACGGTATAACGTGGGAGCACCATTTGAACGGATTGCAATCGACATCTTGGGTCCTTTGCCACGGACCTCCAGTGGAAATAAATACATTCTCGTCGTGATGGACTATTTCACCAAGTGGCCTGAGGCATATTCCATTCCCAATCAAGAGGCATGCACAGTCGCAGAAGTCCTAGTGCAGCAATGGGTGTCAAAGTACGGCACGCTCCTACAACTTCATACCGACCAAGGTAGGAACTTTACCTCTGATGTTTTCAAAGGACTGTGTGAACTACTCGGCATAGACAAAACCCGGACAACACCCTTACATCCCCAGTCGGACGGCATGGTCGAGAGGTTCAATCGTACCATCCTGAATAACCTCTCCCTTCTAGTATCAAGGAACCAGCAAGATTGGGACTTGAAGTTGCCATTGTTCCTGCTGGCTTATCGAAGAGCTGTCCATGAAACCACCGGCTATACTCCAGCCCAGATGCTGTTTGGACGTGAACTTCGTCTCCCTTGTGATCTCCTGTTTGGTCGTCCACCCGATGCGCCTTCATCGCCCGAGGAGTACATCCAAGATCTCCAGGCACGATTTGAGAACGTTCACAACTTTGCTCGGGAGCGAATTCACATTGCATCGGAGAAAATGAAGACAAGGTACGATCTAAAGGCTACGCAACATGAGTTTCAGGAAGGAGAGAAGGTCTGGTTGTGGAATCCTGTTCGACGCAAAGGACTCTCTCCCAAGTTACAGTGCAACTGGGACGGACCATACACAGTCTTAAAAAGGCTGAATGATGTAGTGGTGCGGATCACTAAAACACCTTCATCAAAACCGAAGGTGGTGCACTATAATAGGCTAGCCAAGTACCACAAGTAACGGTAATATTAAAAATTAAAAATGTAAATACTGGTAAAATTTGCGCATGCGTAATGTAAATATTTGTATATAAATATTTGTACATATTTGTGAATTTTGTAAATATTTGTATATAAATATTTGAACATATTTGTGAATTTTGTAAATATTTCTCACTTGATTTGTATTTGTATTTTATCGTTATATGCAACTTAGTTTTTGTGTTTTAGATTGGGTAAATTTGTTTAGTTTCGCCTCTTGGCCAAGGGTTGCACTGCCCGGGACGTGCAGTCCTTGGGAGGGGGGCAGTGTTACGAAATTGTAAATAATTGTGTTTATTTTTCTATAAATTATTTCAAAGAGGCTTAGTAAGTTGATAAAGTGCTAATTTTGTGCATTTCTAGTCGTTTTAGCGTTGAAATAGCCTTATTTTCCCTTAAAAACGCATTAAAAAGCCCCAGTAATGCAGGTAATGGATTTGGCGCCAAATTTGGCGACTTTTTCCCACCTTGGCGATTTTTTTGGCGACCTTGGCGAGAAAATCCTTATATGGGATATACCAAATATGGAAGCTGTAAGTTGATTGGTTGACCACTTTCTAGAGTTTTCTCGAAAAATCTGGGTTCCATGGAACAGCATATAAGGAGAGCTTCCTCGCCAAGGCAGTCAGTTCAGTTCAGATCTCAGCCAGCTTCGCTAGTGCTTGCATTGCTCTTGAGCCTCTTTGAGAGAGACTTGCTTCAAGTGTTATTGCTATACAGTTTGTACTGTGGATTTGCTATTGACAGCTGTTGTTTAAGCTGTGGTTACTGCTTGGATTGAAGCTGATAATTGGCTTATTGACCTGTATTTTTCTGGAACTTTCTGTGAATAAATTACTGAATTTTTGTAAGTTTGGCCTTTCATTCCCGGACAACTCACGAACCCTCAAGTACGCAACAATATTACTTGATTTTAATACAACAGCTGTTTTTAGTTAGACATTTCGTCATCATCTGTTATGTTTCACTTTGAATATGTCAGGATGCTTTTCCCTTTGGTAACAAGTTAAAACTAGTATGTTATGGCCACCACAAGACTTTCTTATGTATATTCCTATACAAATTCACTCAGTATAAATAGGAAACTATTATTTATTAAAATTATCTACCACGATGAATGCAGACGATTTTCATCTTAGAGAAAACGAACACTAAATATCCAAAGAAAGACAGTTTTATTCTCTGTAAATAACGTCTTAAAAAATGCGTTTTCATAATGGTTATCTTACATATCAAGTTTCGTACAGTTATATACCATAGAAATTGAGATATAGTTTTCCCGTTCTCGGGGAAAATTGATATCATACCAAGTTTTGTTTGATTATACCCAATAGAACCTGAGATATAGCCTTACCTTAAATTGCAGAAATCTGCAATTTGCAATGGCTGTGATAGGTCAAAAGGTAAAACAGGTTCTTATATAGGCTTGACGAAAAGAAAAATGAAACAACGTGTGAATTTTCCCGGTTTTCTTAGATAATATATTACTACTAATTTTTAATAGAACTTTTTAATAAAAGTTTTCTGCTAATTATCTACGGTAAATTGTATTTGAAAATACAAGGAGAAAACAGTGGTGGTTATTCTGTAAAAAAGAACCTAAAAGTTTGCAATTATACATGCTATTCATATATAAATTATTCTATTTTCAAGTAACACATTTTGCTAAAATAAATAATGATTAACACTTAAATGCATGAATTTTTATATTTAATAAATAACATCTGAAATCAACCGGGAAATGAGTGTAGTTAATGGGGGAAAAAAAGCGCTACATTTTTCTTGCATAAATTTATTTGTAGGGTAAGCGCACCAGTGATTGACACTTTTAGAGCAATATCTGATGTTTTTAATGTTCTAGTCACCAGAAAATATGTTTTATTAAATCTTATATGGTATGAGAGACATTCAGAACCACATATATGTTAAAATATATACATTTGATAACAATTATTTCTTTTTTATGAATTTTTATTTGACACCCACTCAATGTTCCAGTAATTGACACTGCCAGTTTTTCATTTTATGGCCCCGTACGTTTCAGTGTTTGACACTGCTAGTTATTCATTTTACCAGTTATTAGCACCCTATGCTCGAGTGTTTGACATAAAATGTTAAAATTATTATCTATATATATAAAAATGAATGTTTGTCTGTATGTTATTTATAAAATCGTAAACGGCTTGACCGATTTCGATCATTCTTTTTTTGTTTTTTTCCTTATAGGTCAGGGATGGTTTAGGAAAAAAAAAAAAATTGAAAAAATCTTTAAAATTAATTAAAATATGAAAATAATAAACTTATTGACTTATATTGACTTAATATAAGCCATTTAAATTTTTAATTGTTGCCAAAAAAAGTTTACGAGATGTATTTATTTATTGTTTTCAGCATAAAATGAAATATGCTTTCACGCGAAAAATAAGAAATTACTAAATGTTAAATTGGTCGATGAGAAAATGACACTTTATAATTTTAAAATAAAATAGTAATATTACAAATCTAACATATTTCTTCTGAATTTTATTTCACAGCATTTTTTTATATACCTGAACTTCAGATTTTTTTTTTTTTTTTTTTTTTTGTAGTATGGCGGATGAAACACGCTTGGCATAAACGCTAATTCAGCAATATATTAAAGGTATTTTCTTATTGATAATTCTTGACAATTTTTTATTATTTTGATGCTGAAGTAGATCGGACATTTTTCGCCAAGGGAAAGATAGAAAGAAAAACGCAAGCGAAGTGATGACGTCACTGGCCGTTCGTGGATGCAAGAAAAATATTTCCTATGTTAAACGCTCAATGGATTTTTCGTAAAAAATTATTAAAAATCGAGGGAAATTATTTCCCGATTTTAATCCCCATATTTAGGTATAGATATGTATTAGTTATCATGTCCATGCATTAGATTAAGTTATTTTTGTAGTAAAATTGACAAAATTTGAATTTTTAATTTCAAAACTCTAGAAAAAAAAAAAAAAAAAAAAAAAAAAAAAAAAGCCAAACTTCCATATTCGATTGAAAACACAAACATTTTATTTCAAAGGATGATATTTACACAATATCCAACTAATATACTGATTGAAAGGGAAATGATAAATATTCTATCATAATTTGAAGTTAAATTTGTTTCCAAATGTCTAAATAAAGTATCTAATGTAAGATACTAATATGTTGTAGCGGAATAGATTTGATATCGGTCATCCTTGGTAGAAAAATAAAATATCGCCAAATTATTTGGCGAACATAATTTAATTCCTTTCAAAAATCATGGTTATTTTAACAACTTATTTTAAGACAGTAATGAATAAGGTACAACTATAGTATTTCCCCTCAGCTGAATTTGGCGATTTTTCTTTGGCGCCGATTTGAACGATAACGATGTCGTTCTGGATTGTTTGCGATATAATATGGCAGCCTGCATGCTATTTATTTTGGATTTATGATTTATAATTTAGCTTACGATTTTATCATTTATGCTATATGATTTATGATTTTTAGATTTATGATTTAGCCATAATCGCCAACGAAAAATCGCCAAATCTAGCTGAGGGGAAATACTATAGTTGTTCCATGAATAATATGAAACAATATTTCGTACAATGCATATTACGAAAATATACATCTGGCATGTATATTTTCGTATTACGTTTTTGATCACCAAATACAATAAGCGCCAAGAACGACAGAGTTTTGAAATTTAAAATTAAAATTTTGTCAATTTGACAGCAAAATAACTCAATCTAACACATGCACATGATAACTAAAACATATATGTACCCAAATATGGGGATTAAAATCGGGAAATAATTTTCTTCGATTTTTAATCATTTTTTACAAAAAATCCAATGGACGTTTAACATAGGAAATCATTTCTTGCATCCACGGACGGTCAGTGACGTCACACTTCGCTTGCGTAGGAACAATAATCGCATAAATTATATTTTGGTCTAAAACGGCAACAAAAATTTAAAAGTCGCCAAGGGCATTAAGGCTGTACCATGATCAAGTTTACATATTAATTTATTTATTTTTCTATATACCAACAACTATTAACTAAGCATGAAGTATATATAACCACAAAATAATAATAATTGTCTCATGCGATAGAAGTAGCCGATCATAGCATATTGTAATATTATATTTGGCTTGAAATTGCTGTCATTATATGGTTGATCGATTAAATCAAATAAATATAGAGAATAACTTGAAAGCAAATATTATGTACATCACGTATAATGTTGCTCATATATAACTAGGATTCAAATATAAAGGGCTACTTCAAAATTTTCGATACTGTCCGTATCGAAATTGTCATATATGATAAGCACCTAAATGGAAGCCCACGGGTAAGTCATTATCGCAGGCAATAGGGACAGGTATCGCAGAATGCGAGGACGAACAAGGCGCTGCCGAAGGTAGCGGGAACCCAAAGCGAACTTTTGAGCGATTTCAGTATTATTATTTTCTCTTTTTTTCATAAAACTATATAGAAAAGAGTTTCCTTTAAATATAGTGACCAGCGAAGCGGGCAAAGCCTGCTAGTATGTAAAATATATGATTTTATTATTTTTCTTATGTATTAATTATTTTGGGATAGATGTCAATTACTGGAGCATGCCATTCACTGGAGCACCTACCCTATATGCAAAAATATAAATATTATACGTTACTCTCACCTTGTTTCTATCCGAAAACAATTTTTACTTTCTTCTATATTCAATAGAAGAAAGTATTGGATTCGTAAAAATTTTCGACCTCGGGTTTTTGATGGATTTACATGTTTTCAGAGCTGTAGAACACGATTTGACCATTTTTAGAAAATGTCTGTCTGTCTGTCTGTCTGTGTGTATGTGTGTGACAAAATTTTGTGGCAACTGTATCTCAGGAACTACTGCACAGAATTTCATGCAAATTGGTATGTAGTTGCACTTTGACATAAATTAGTGCCTATCAACTTTTGGTAAAAATTGTCTTACAGGTTGCGTTGCCATCACGCTTTTTCTAAATTTTTAACATGGAGATATAGGACAAAATTTTGTATAAATGTGCATAAAGATAATTATTTTTTAGTAATCATTATGAAATTTACAAGAATTATTTATAATAGAGACAGTCAACTGGGAAATTTTTTTTGTATGTGTAGGAGCCTCGTGAACCCCCCTGGGAGGAAGTCCCCCCTCGAGGGAAGTAAATTTTCAAGATGGGTATCTTTCGAAAGGTCTCGTCAATACCTTTAAAACGAATGGTTGAACTATAAATCTGTGATAATTTAAAACAAAGTTATCGATTTTTTTTTACTTTTTACGATTTTTTTTTTTAAATAAACGAAATTTAACCAAACTTGGTATTTAGTTGGCCCCTGACATAAACTGGTGCTGATTAGATTTGGGGATCAATCGCTCATCAGGAGGCGCTGTGATCGTATTTTTTCTAAATTTTTAACATGGCAGTATAGAACAAAATTTCGTATAAATGTACATAATGAGAGTTATTCTTAACCTGTGATTGTGAAATTAATATGAATTATTGATAACAGTAGTAGTTAATTAGGAAAAAAGTTTTGTGCATGTGGGGGCATTGCTTCCCCCCATGGGGGGAAGTACCCCCGGGGGGGAGTAAAATTTCAAGATAGGTATCTTTCGAAAGGTCTCGTCAATACCTTTAAAACGAATGGTTGAACTATAAATTTGTGATAATTTAAAACAAAGCTATCGATTTTTTTTACTTTTAACGAAAAAAAAAATCTTTTTTTTTTTCATCTTTTTCAACAATGAAAATTGTCACAGATGAAGAAATAAACTGCCAAAGATTCTAGTCGCGTTCGGAAACGATAAAATAGTTTCGGTAAAATTAAAATTAAAAAACAAACGAACAACAACGACAAAAAAAAAAAAAAAAAAAAAAAAAGACACTATGCAAATGTGGCTACATAACGAGATATGAGGTTTTTAAACATGCGATGCAGATCTACATTGCTATGCATTTAAAGGTTAACAAGTGAATAGGCACTATTATATTGTGACAAATACATTATTCTAGAGATCACGATGGTTGCACCCATCCGCCAGTTTTTTTCTCTATATATTCAGTAAGAGCAATGGACAGTCTGTCTTTTTCTGGTGCTGTGACTATCTGCATGCCAAAAGGAAGGCCCGACGAATCTAAGCCAAGAGGACACTGTGTTACTGGTAGAGCTGCAGTGTTAAAAATCGTAAGGTATGCCGCGTTGAAAAGATTGAACACAATTTGCCTATGATACGGAGCTACTTTAGGAAATGTCGGGTATAAAAATACGGCTGGTTCCGGTTCCAGAAGATTTCGAAGTTCTTGAATCATTTTTTTGCCACATTCCTTGTAATTCTTCGCACTTTTCGGGAAAAGCGGTTTTACGACATCTTGAAGGAAAGCAAGATAAATAATTGAAAATGCATGATTGGATTTTCCAAACATGCATTTACACATTTCTTTCAGTGCGAAGTTTTTTCTGTCTGTTTCATCTTCTTCTTGCAGGATTCTTGATAAGTTTTGCTCTTTCGTGTTGCCCATACCTGTAGTCCATATTTTTGTTCCTTCTTTCGGGTATTTCAGAGCTGCTTTTTCAACGACAAAGCCATCCTCTGAAAGCATCTTAAGAACCTGAAATAAAACATGAAAATTGCATATTATGAAATTTAAAAATTTCTATTTTAAAAGTATATATAATTATAATAAGTATGCATATTATAAGTATATATATTTCTATCTAAAATCATCTAAGACATTCTTACTAAGATTAAATGTTAATTTCTAAACTATTTATAAGCGTAGTTGTTTATGAAATTAAAGAATTTCCTTTAGCATAGCTTTTGCTTAATTAAATAAATAAATATGTAATCAGGTGTGGCACTCCCACGACTTTCTCTTATAAGAATAGTAGTAATATACTGATAAACCGCGGAAGTAAGATCCCTAGCGTCATCTGCGCATGAGGGAAAATGACTAGTCCATTTATAAAATAGGAATATCCGTAGCAGAAAACGAAGCAAGAGTATCAATGATTCTACACATAGTAGACGATTCCCCTCTGTCTTCCTTGCTGTGTCTCCTAGCGCGTTAGTGGAATCGTCCTGGCACTTTGCCAACCGGGGATCAATCAGACGCGGTCATAGAGTATATATATATATATATATATATAATTGTAGATTAAAGGGTAAGATAACAAGTACTGTATATAAATCTACGTTAAAAAGAATTCAAACTAGATTTAGGTACAGTTTTATTTCGCAGATAATTCTATGTGAGGGAGCTACCCTTTTTGAATATAGTACCGACATTTATATAGAATTCAAGGCTGTTATTAAACTTAAAAGCTTATTCTAAAATTATTCGGGCAAGTGTCACTCGAAACATATCAATCTTGATGAAACTTTTCAAGTATCAACTTCTTCACATAAATTTCAAAATACAACATTTGAATTGCTAGTTACGCTTGTAACAGACGTATACAAAAAGTAATCTTTAAAAACTTGACTAAAGGTCTTCAGGGAACCTCAAAGTGTGAAATTATGCAAAAAACAACCACTAATACTTTATTTACCATAGGGATATGAGGAATTAATTTTCATTCCTGAGCAGTTTCCCTGAACATAGTAAAATGTAGTAAAACGCTTTCACCAATTACATTCAATGGAAAAGAATGTTTTCGATTTATTATTGGTAGCCCGGTATGCCATCGACAAATTATGTAGTACATACCAAATTGTGTACTTAAACACAGTGCTATATTAATAACGCACAGCACAACATGAAATGCAATTCCATCAATTTCCAGGTATAGTCTCACTATATTTTGATTCTTTTGGGTAGCCCTGGATACAAGGCAGCCACAGGCGACTTTTTTTTAATGCTATTTTTGTACTATTATTTCCAAAACATAAAATTTGTAATAAATTTATACAGGCAAATTGCAGATGTACCTGCAAAAATATATTACAAATTTTAATTCTTGAAAATAGTGGTATGAAAAAAATATAGAAAAAGTTGCCTGTGTTAGCCTTGTGTATACGGGCCTCTGTAAAAATTCCAAACAGCTAGGCCGACGAGCGTGACCTGGGTTTGAAACTGGCATCTTCCTAAACCGTTCGAAATTTGCCGTAGTTTTCCTGAAACTCGACTAAACACGGTCTGAGTCCTCTTAGTAATATCAGCTCAGGTCATACCACTAGGCTAAGGTCTATAAAGTACACAATAGACCTCAAAACTTAACACCAATACCATGCAGATTTATATTCTTTTCTTTAATCAAAATATAGAGAATTATAACTTATTAATATGTAAGTGTTAGACAAAATAATGTGAGCACTTTCGCTTTTTTTATGTTTTGTCAAATATCTTGAAAAGTTCTTCAAAAATCATCTTGAAACTTTGGTAGTGTAAAGAACATGTCATACCTCATATATTTCAGTAAAAGTCGTGACATGAAAAGAAAAAGAGGACCAGGAAAAAATCAAACAAAAATCAAAATATTTTGGATCACCCTGTAAAAGGTAATGCATTAAATGCAATTTGACTGTAGCATGTGATTATGAGGACTTATCTCATTATCTGTACAAAATTTTATGATGCTACCGCATACATTCAATGAGATATAACGGTTACTTTAAAAAAATTTCTAAACGATTTCCACTTTTTTAATTATAACACGTAGGGTATTAGACCGAGTGCACAGCCATTTTCAGGAAATATGGCATACTATGTTAGACACCAGAATGAAAAAATGTTAAAAATTTGATGAAATACGAGCACTCTTACTAAATAATTTTTAACTACGCATGCGCAAGCTTTATAAAAATTTCATTTGCTTAATTTAATAGCCAAAAGTATTGAGTAACTTATATGAAAAACCCAAGCAAATATCATGTAAATTCTAAACGTTACGAGAGATAGAATGAAGAGAATTTTAGTTCTCTTAAAATAAAAGCTAAACCATAAGGGGTTTTACTCATATTTTTATTTTGATTCAATCAATGTCCAATGATATTACAGTGTTTTCGCTGATTGTAAATAAATATTGATAAACCCCCCTAACATTTTACGTTTTTACTTTCTTCTATATGTAATATGGAGAAAGTATTGGATTCGCGAAAATTTTCGACCTCCGTTTTTTGACGGATCTACACGTTTTAGGATGTCCTGAACACGAATTGATAGTTTTTAAAAAATGTCTGTCTGTGTGTCTGTCTGTCTGTGTGTCTGTATCATTTTTTTGTGGACGCTGTATCTCACGAACCAATGAATGAAATTTAACCAAACTTGGTATTTAGTTGCACCCTGACATGAACTGGTGCCCATTAGATTTGGGGATCAATAGCTCAACAGGTGGCGCTGTGATCGCATTTTATGCAAATTTTTAACATGGCAGCATAGGACAAAATTCCGTATAAATGGGCATAATGAGAGTTATTTTAAACTTGTGATTGTAAAATTAATATGAATTATTGATAATAATAGTAGTTAACTAGGGAAAAAAAATTGTGCATGGGGGGGCATCGGTCCCCCCCCTGGGGGGGAAGTACCCCCCCGGGAGGGTTAAATTTTGAAGATGGGTATCATTCGAAAGATCTCGTCAATACCTTTAAAACGAATGGTTGAACCATAAATCTGTGATAATTTAAAACAAAGTTATCGAATTTTTTTACTTTTAACAAAAAAAAAAACTTGGGAAAAAAAATCGTATTTTTTTTTTTTTTTTTTTTTTTTTTTAACGAAATTTTACCAAACTTGGTATTTAGTTGGTCCCCGACATAAACTGGTGCTGATTATATTTGGGGATCAATAGCTCAACAGGAGGCGCTGTGATAGCATTTTATCTAAATTTTTATCATGGCAGAATAGGACAAAAATTCGTATAAATGTGCATAATAAGAGTTATTTTACACTTGTGATTGTAAAATTAATATGAATTATTGATAATAGTAGTACGTAACTAGGAAAAAAATTTTGTGCATGGGGGGCATCGCTTCCCTCCCTGGGGGGGAAGTACCCCCCCCGTGGGGGGTAAATTTTGAAGATGGATATCATTCGAAAGATCTCGTCAATACCTTTAAAACGAATGGTTGAACTATAAATCTGTGATAATTTAAAACAAAGTTATCGATTTTTTTTACTTTTAACCAAAAAAAAAAAAAAAAAAAAAAAAAAAACTTAGAAAAAAATTCACATTTTTTTTTTTTTTTTTAAATATTGTTAGTGATTGAATATGTATTAATTTTTACAAAAAAAAAAAAAAAAAAAAAACTTAGAAAAAAAATCGTATTTTTTTTTTTTTTTTTTTAAATATTGTTACTGATTGAATAGGTATAGGAAAATATAGAAGAAAGTCTTGTGGTGGCCACAACATACTAGTTTTGAGAAGAACTTAAATTCTGTTTATTCTCTCTCTCGTAACGTTTTGAATTTACATGATATTTATTTGAGGTTTTCATATAAGTTGCTCAGTACCTTTGGCTATTAAATTATGCAAATGAAATTTTTATAAAGCTTGCGTATGCGTAGTTAAAAATTATTTAGCAAAAGTGCTCGAATTTGTAAGATATTTAATATTTTTGCATTCTGATTGCTGTATGCTGTGTCTAATATAATATGCCATATTTCCTGAAAATAGCTTTGCACTAGGTTTAATACCCTACGTGTTATAATTAAAAAAGTGAAAAATATTTTTGCATTTTTTTAAAGAAAAAGTTATATCTCCATGAATATACGTGGTAGCCTCATAAAGTTTTATACAAATAATGAGAAAAGTCCCAATAATCACATGCTACAGCCAAAGCGCATTTAAAGAATTACTTTTTACAGGAGGATCCAAAACATCTTGATTATTGTTAAAGTTTCAATATGATTCCGAAAGACCTTTTCAAGATATTTGACAAAACGTAATAATCTGGTGTGTCACTCACACGACTTTCTCTTACCCTGAAATTTAATACTATAAATACAGGTTGGAGAAGGAGATTAAGTGGTAAGATAACGAGTACTGTTATGTAAACCTATGTTCAACAATTCAAATTTGGCTTCGGAAGAGTTTTATATGATAATTAGTTCTGTGTGAGGGGGGGGGAGGGCTACCGTCCCCCTCAACCCCCCGTTTCATTAATGCACCTACATTTATACACAATTTAATTCTGTTATTAAAATTAAAAGTTTACTTAAAATTATACAGACAATTTTCACACGCAACATTCATTGAAACTTATGAATCTTGATCAAACTTTTCCAGCAACAAACTTGCATTAACTTCAAAATACAACATTTGGATCTCCTAAAATTATTCGTTTTTAAGTTACTCTAAGCGACACAGACAAAGATCAAACGTTAAAAAACTTGACTACGGTAACCAGGAAGCCTTAAAACGTGTAAATACACAAAAAACAAGCGATGAATATTTAGCTTAAAACATACATTATTTACCATACCTCTATGAGGAATTTATTTCAACTCCCGAACAGCTTTCCCGGAAATGGTAAAATATTATTATTAAAGCACATTCACTAACAACAAATAACTAGTGTGTTGTGGCCACCACATGACTTTCTTCTATATTTTCCAATACAAATTCACTCAGTAAAAATGATTTATTAAAATTATAATTAAAAAAATTATCTTCCATGATAATGCACATGGTTTCCATATTAGAGAAGTAGTATAACACTAAATATCCAAAAAAAAAGTTGAATTTATTCTCAATATTACATTAACAACAACAACAACAACAACAAAATAATGAAAAAAATCGATAACTTTATTTTAAATTATCACAGATTGATGGTTCAACCATTCGTTTTAAAGGTATTGGTGAGCTCCCTTGAAATACACCCATCATGAAAATTTACTTCCCTCGAGGGGGAGTTCCCCCCAGGGGGGAGGCGAGGCTCCTACATACACAAATTTTTTTCCCAGTTGGTTATCTCTATTACAAAAAATATATATTCGTTTCATTTGGTTTAGTGCAGTCTTAGATGTTAAACTCTACTTACCTGCAATTTACCCCATAGACGTAATGTGTTTCAATACTTTTGAATGTCCCTGTACACGAACCATTTGCTTCATCTCAACGAAAAGCTTAGTGTAGCATCCCTATATGATACACATTCAGAATACCGAGTTTGGAGTTTCTGCTACTATTTGTTCTTGAGATATGCTTATAACAGACATACAGACCAGTCGCTAAAAACATGATTTTCGTATTCAGGGGACCTCAGAATATGTAAATATAACAAAAACTCACTTTCGAAAATTTGATACTAAAACAATACTTTCTCTACCGTAAGGGTAAGAGAAAGTATAAAAGCGAAAGTGTTCACATTATTTTGTCCAACACACACACATATATATAGATATAAAAAAAAACAAATAGACAGACAGATATAGAATATTGTCCATTAGTCTTAAAAAAAAAAAAGTTTGCCTGTGTGTGTGTCTGTCTGTTATCAGCATATTTTAAGAACAAATAATAGCAGAAAGTCCAAACTCGGTATTCTAAATGTGTATCATATAGGGGCGCTACAATAAACTTTTTGTGGAGATGAAGCAAAGGGTTCGTGTACAGGGACATCCAAGAGAATTCAAATACGTTATGTCTATGGGGAAATTTAGGGTAAGTAAGTACAGTATAATATCTATAGGCTGACTTAAAACGGAATGAACGAAAATTTTTTTTTTATATGCATAAACGCATGTTTTGTGTTGAATGTATTGTATAGAAATCATTCTTTATTCGTTTACAGATCTATCCAAAGTATTTGTATATATTGGGCCTATACATGGATATTGCTGGAATTGTAATTCATTTTGTGTTAGATGTTTTTCAAGTAAGACTAAAATTAAGTACACAATATTGTTTATAGTGTACATTTTTTATAGACAATATACAGGGATACCCAAAATTGAGATAAACGTACTTTTCTACTGAATGCAATTGATGGAAGTGCTTTGCTGCATTTTACTATGTCAACAAACACTGCTCAGGAAGGAAAATAAAGAAAGTATTTTTAGAAGTTCAGTTTTCAACTTTTCTTTTTTGTTATAATATCACATTTTGAGATGCCCTGATTACGAATGTCAATTTTTAGCCATTAATTGTTGCTAAAAACTGTTGTCATTATAACTAAAAAAGAAAAACTGCAAGGAATTCAAATTTCATATTTTGAAGTTCGTATTAGATTGCCATTTAAAAACTTGATCAAGATTGGTAAATTTGAAGTTAAATTAATAACAGCTTTTTTTTTTTTTTTTTTTTTTTTTTTTTTAAATAATTGTAAGCACTGTTGTTGAAGGGGGGGGGGAGGATTGAGGGGTGAGGCAGCCCCCCCCCCTTCACATAGAATTATATGTCAAATAAAACCACTCCTAAACCAATTTTAGACTATTTTTAAAGTATATTGAACTTTTAATAACAGGAGACTTGGCGTTGGAATATTAAAACCCGAAAAAACTACTACATTAGAAACGCCAAAGAAAAATATTGGAAATGCATACAGCTGTCCGGCCCCTCTCCTATATATACTAGCACTTCTCCTGATTCAGAATCCTTTTTGCACTGAAGACGGTACGCTGTAGGCTACCGAAACAGCTGTATGCATTTCCAATATTTTTCTTTGGCGTTTCTGACGTAGTAGTTTTTTCGGGTTTTATATTGAACTTTATTATCTTACGTTATTGATCTGAAGACATATGCAATATATCTTTATAGTATTGGAATGCAGAATAAGAGAAAGCCGTGTGAGTGAAACACCAAATTATTTAAAAAATGAAATATAAAAGAAAAAAACGAGATAACAGGCTTTTATTTTAATTTTCCACCCCAGTGTTCTATAATTTTTTTTAAATTTTTATACTAAAGTTGATATATTTAAAAAACAATCATTTTTAAATAAAGTTAGATCAGCCAGAGTTGGAGAAACTTACAGGAACAAAGTGTATGCGCATGATTCAGTGATGAATTTATTCTGTGGTAAAATTCCGTTATAATTGATATCCATGCAAATCCTAATAATGAGCGTATTCGTGATTCTTCTCATTGTAGATTCATATGCGTATTGGAGGAAGAAGGCTTGTGTTCTGATATAAAGTAGGTACCATAATTTGTGCGAAAATATATCGTTACTACAATATTACAATTATGTAAATCATTACGTTGGTGTTGCTACATTTGCAGCCTTAATCACCAAATTTTTAACACTGGGTTAACCCGGGAATATGCCAGGTTATCTCAAAATCGATATTCATCACGCAAAATCAACAATTTAACACTGGAGTTAACCCTACTTTTTTAATCCTCCGATATTGGTGGGTTAACTCTGGTGTTACACGAGCATGTTACAGTTATAGCGAAAACATACTTGTTTACTTTTTTAAATAAGTTGCTTTTTGAATGACCAATCAGCGAGACTCTTACAAATTTCTCCCGATAATTCTAGGGTCAACTAATCCACGTTTGGTGAATACGAAAATTTTCTAACCCAGTGTTAAAAGGAGTGTAAACTCTAAGACAAATGTTACGTGAACCATGGGTTAACACTGGTTTGGTGAATAAGGTCATGACACCCTTATTCACCAAATTTTTAACATTGGGTTTAACCGGGGAATATGCTAGGTTATTTCAAAATCGGTATTCATCACGCAAAATCAGCAATCTAACACTCGAGTTAACCCTCTTTTTTAATCCTCTGAAATTGGTAGGTTAACTCTGGTGTTACATGAGCATGTTACAGTTACAGCAAAAAAAAAAAACATTTGTTTAATTTTTTTAATACATTGCTTTCTTATTAACCATAATCAGCGAGACACTTACAAATTTCTCCAGATAAATCTAGGGTCAACTAATCCACGTTTGGTGAATACGAAAACTTTCTAACCTAGGGTTAAGGAGTATTAACTCACTACAAGTGTTACATGAACCACGGGTTAATACTGGTTTGTTGAATAAGGTAGTAAGTGATATTAATAAATATTTGGAAAAAATGACAGCAGAAACTAACTTTGGATACCTAATTTATTTCTTTTGTGTGTGTGTGTATTTTATAGGCGGAAATAGGCCTGATTTATGTAAAAAGTAAGGATATAGTCAAGATAAAAATGAATATTCTGTAAAATTGGTGATTGCAGTGAAAGTAAATATAAGTTATACATTTTCAGGTATTAATGATCTTTTATTAATATCACAGAATCAACAGATTGGGAAGAAAATCATATTTTTTTTATTGAAAATTTATTTTTCCAACTGAGTGAAAATAATGCCTGGACCGGGAGTCGAACCCCGGATATTTGACTTACAAGGTCAAGGCTCTACCAATTGAGCTATCCAGGCTGACAACCGGTGGGCATTACTCACTCAGACAACCTTTAGGCAGAGCAACTGGTCTATCATGTAGATAGCTCGACATAATAAGCCGCAGGTAATTGAAAACACCATTAAACAATGGGAGGAAATATGTATTTATTCCTCCCATTGTTTAATGGTGTTTTCCATTACCTGCGGCTTATTCTGTCGAGCTATCTACATGATAGACCAGTTGCTCTGCCTAAAGGTTGTCTGAGTGAGTAATGCCCACCGATTGTCAGCCTGGATAGCTCAATTGGTAGAGCCTTAGAGCCTTGACCTTGTAAGTCAAAGATCCGGGGTTCGACTCCCGGTCCAGGCATTATTTTCACTCAGTTGGAAAAATAAATTTTCAATAAAAAAATATTAATGATCTTGTCTAATAAACGGAGCGGCATTGGGATCCCTAACCGTTGGGCCAACCTTAACAATCTCGTAAATTTTAAGAAAACGGTAAAAAAAGTGCCTGGTTTTTTTATTCAAGAAAATTCTATAAAATAAAGTGTAATGAACAGTGTATATATTCATTTTTAAGTTTTGGAATTTTTTTTTAGCTTGAAATGAAGAAAATTTTATCTTGCAGAAAACCAACAATCAGGATTATTATGACTGTATGTTGTTTTTCCAGTAAATAGAAAATGTATTAAAGATATGCGTTTTAAACATTAAAACAGAATCTTATGAAAAGAATTTTACGTATAATACAACACTGTACATATAGTACACAGTTCTCAAATTCGCTGTCCGAACTTTCATGAAGATCACTTATTTCTGAATCACTCAGATGAATTTACTCTAAAAATTAAAGTCCGAGTCACTTTGTGATTCTGAGTACCGTAATTTAGTGAAGATAAGTCGCGGGCTATCAAAAAAAAAAAAAAAAAAAAAAAAAAAAAAACTAATTTTTGGAGACTGCGGCTTATCTATCAGTGCGGGCTATCTAATGATAATGCCAAATTCCGTCGTCCATACTTCTTGGAACAGTCGATCTTCCTCGAAAACGGAAGTTTAGTATTCCAGTTTCTTGAGCACTGATTCTCGCTTTTAATCTCTCATTTTGATTAATTTGAATATACGTCTGGAGTTCGCTATCTTGTTCCCTTGTTTTTGATTTTTAGCATCGTATTTGTATACTGGCTTTAATTTTTGTTTTAATTTATATATATATATATATATATACAGTACCTTTTAAAATAATTTATTACTTTTATTTATAATTAATTATTTTTATGACTTTGTATACATGCCTGGATTCCCCCATCTTGTTCCCGTGTTTCTCATATTTGTTGCATTACATCTGCATACTGTAGTTAGATTTTATTTTCTTTATACCGAATTATTTTTTAAATAATTTATTATTTTCATTTATAATTTATAATTTATTATTTTAATTAACTTGCGTAGATGTCAGAAGGCTGATATCTTTTTTCCTTATTTATCTGTCACATCATCGTAACAATGCTTGCATAAGCTGCGGCTTACCTTCCGGTGCGGTTTATCTAAGAGAATTTTTTCCCCACAACATTTTAATAAGCTGCGGCTTATATACGCTAAATTAGGGTATATATTTTACCCCAGCGCACGAAACCACGTACATTTAAGAGCCTAACTGACCTAAGATTACAAAATAAGTATTACATTACAAATATTTAAAATTACATGGTGCTGACAGTTTAAAGCATTACTTTTTTACAGGGTGATTTCAAAAATTTTCCTTTTTATTTAATCTATTATTGCACTCCCCCCTTTCACTTTCCGGTTAAAACGTTCACTGAAATATATGAGGTATAACACGTTCTTCACACTACTGAAGTTTCAAGATGATTCTTCTAGTACTTTTTGAGATATTTGAAAAAAAAAAAAAAAAAAAAAAAAACATCGGAAATCGAAAGTGTCCGGTCATTTGTGGTAAAGTAGTGCAAATAAAAATATTTTTTTTTTTTATTGAATTTTCACATACAAAATTCAATCTAAACACGGTATAAATTTTTACTCACATCTACGTACATTAGAAGAAAGCATTGGACATATGAAAATTTTCAGCTTCCAATTTTTGAAGAATTTAGATGTACTGAGATGTCATGAACATGACTTGACAATTTTTAGAAAATGTCTGTCTCTGCGTCTGTTTCTTTTTGGAAAATTTTGTGGATATTCAACTTAAAAACTAATGGATGAAAGCTAACCTAACATGATTTTTGGTTGGATTTTGATTTAAATTGGTGCTGAGTTGCTTTTGGGATATATATTTCCGAGCAGTTGGTGCTACTATGCTGCAAGTCTCTCATTTCAGGGTAATATGATATGTCATAGATCTATTACAATCATAGATATAGTAATAAGACATAGATTGATCAGCGAGAGGGAAAAAGTGATGCCTTTTTTTTTGGGAAAAGTCACTCTAATGGCTGCCTTTTCCCGAGTAAATCACACACAGGAATACACACGGATAATTTAGTAAATAAAATTTATGAATAATTTATTTACTAAAGGTGAATGAAAAACTCCAGGTACAGTTTCAAATTCATTTTTCTTTTTATTCTTTTTTTCAATACTCTCTAATGGCTGATTTTAGAACTTTTTTTCGCATCAAAATTTTTTACTCGATAACATGGGGATGATAGATCTATATATATTACTATATCTATGATTACAATAGTGAACGGAGCATTCCATTATTACGGGAATATAGTGTGGCAAAATTGAAACAGCTGACTATAGGAAACAGGTTACCTTTTTTGGCATTTATCACGTTATTGACGATTTTTTTGTTTTGAACATAAATATTTTTTTCTTATTATTATTAAAAGTTACAGCAAGCAAAACTTGTGTAAAACCCTACAGCTGCTGAAATTTATTTTTACCTTGTTGTTAACACTTTCCAATAAAGTTCAAAAGTGTTTATGACTTCGGTTTGTCTAAACTCGCTTTTCCCATAAATAATCATAGAAAATTTTAAAACTAATATATGGTATAATATATTTAAACTAATTTAATTTAAAGGATTAAATATAGCAATTATAAGCATTTTATAAAAATAATTACTTAAAATGTACGAAATAATAATAATAATAATAATAATAATAATAATAATAATAAAAAATCTTACCCGTGAAATATAATCCTTATTTTACATAATTTTCAGGGCGTTTTACAATCCGCGATTGTAATGAAATGCTCGCCCTCTGGTGGGCTAAGGTGAAATTACAATAAACTTGTTTTAATTCGAATTCCATCTAGCCGCCATTGCTAGCCGATGTTTAGTTTCACATATATTTATTGAATAAAAATGAATAAATCCGGTAAAAAGATAACACATACTGTTGTGTGCTACAGTGTAACTCCAAAGGATCAAGAAATCCAGAATTAAGCTTCCATTTATTTCCAAATGGCAAATTTAAAATTTCAGTTGTTTCGTCTAATGGAAGTAAAGAATTAATCAGATGATTTGAAAGTGATATTTGTTCAGCTTCAGTTAAAAATCTATTTCCGATCGAACTTTGAATAAAATGAAATATTTTTTTCCAAAAGCAATCAATTTTCCTTGATGTAATGACGGAGAAATTATAGTACGAATATTAAGCAGAATAACATAAAGAACAATAATGAATACACGTGGCTATTATATTTACTAACAACTGCAGTTCAGAAAGCGCCGTCTATCGATCATTACAAACGCGGATACATCTAATCACTATTTCTTGCGATAAAATTCCTCTTACATTCAAAACAATCTAACTTTTAAAGGGAAATAAAAATTTTAAAAATAACTTTCAAAGAAAAAGAAAAGATATCGTCTGCGTAAGAGAAGGCAGAGTTTAGAGCTTGGCGAGAAAATATCAATGTTGGCCAGTTTGGCTTACTATACAGTCGGCTGCAAAATTATTCGAGCACTAGCCAATAATTCCTATATTTAAAAAGTACACTTAAGACTGTTTTGCTAAGTAAATCCTTGTCGAATCATGTTCTTAGACTGATTAAGAACATGACTCGACAAGGATTTATTTAACAAAGCTGTATTAAGTGTACTTTTTTTTGGCAAGGATTATTGCTAGTGCTCGAATAATTTTGCAGCCGACTGTAGTTCATGATGTCACGTGAATTTTTTTATGAGTAATCTTTGCCACACAAAAAGGTTGCCATTGTCCTGTCTACTGTTATAATACAGTAGGCAGCAAAAGTATCCAAGCATTAGCAAAAATTTCTATATAAAAAAGTAGAGTTAACACTGTTTTGTTAAATAAATCCTTGTCGAATCATGTTCTTAGTCAGTCTAAGAACATGACTAGGATTTATTTAACAGAACAGTATTAAGTGTACCCTTTTTATATAGGAATTTTTGCTAGTTATCGGATATTTTTGCTACCGACTGTAGGTCTATGTGGTATGTCTCAAGCTTCTATAGTATATAAGTGCAGCAACTGGCCATCTGAGATAGATATTATTTAAAAATATGATGATTCAGTTTGATTGCATATCGAGTGACTAGTAACACTACTCGTCAGCAATTCCGTTTACGGGAAGGCAGTATTTTACGTTGTATGTTATTTAAACTGTGTTATATAAATGCACCAAACTTAGCATACCAAATACATATTATGAAGAATTATGCTGATTCAATTTAAGTGAATATCGGCCGACAAGTGGCTTTGCTATTACGTTCTGCGATTTTCCAGATGGTTATATCTCAGCATCTATTTCTGTAAATTGCACCATGGCCACAGTGTACTAGTTTTAAAAAATATAAATTAAAAAATATATTAAATTAATTTAACGTTCTTTTATTAACATTTAATAAAACAAAACTAAAAAAAAAAAAGAAAAGTTTTGTGTATAACAAAATTACACTATATCAATATCACTTCCTAATGATTATCATTTAAATACGTGTTAAAATGGAGCATTTAGTTACGTTCGTAATAATCGTACAAGACAAAATGTGTGTTATGAAGGAGTTACATTTAAATGGTTTTCACAGGACTAGAACGCTAAACTATACATTTTACAGATAATGCAAAGTCCACTTTTAAAGAACGTTCTAATTAATGCTATTTTGTGTGTCCAATAGAACATTTTTTTAAACACGAAACACGTGCTTGAATGATTAAAACCATCAAAAGACGTTCAGAGGACGTTACAGGGCTATTTGGAGGGGGGGGGGGGGATAGATATAGTAATTTATATAGATCTATCATTCCCATGTTAACGAGCAAAGATTTTTGATGCCGAAAAAGTTTTTTAGCATCAGCCATTAGAGAGTTAAAACTCGAAAACAGCAATAGAATAGAATGGTAGTGAATTTTGAAAATACTGAAATATTGCGCGACTTTTAAGTGTTCTAATAAATATATGAAAAGAAATGGGATAAGTTTTCATGAATATTGAAGTAATTTATGGAAAATGTAATTTTTATAATCAGTTGCTTTTTTATTATTATGAAACAATTACTGTCTTCATATTTAATGGAATGCTTTTTTTTTTTAATTTTAATATTTTTTTAAATTTTATATTAGTAAGTAATATGGAACTCTCAAAATTCTTTTAAATGTAGTTAGCAGCCGCGGTAGTTTTAATATATAACTGGTATGTTGTGGCCACCACAAGACTTTCTTCCATATATAATCTTATACAAATTTATGCAATACAAATAATTTACGAAATTATAATTTATTAAAAGTATTTTTCATGATGAATGCAGACGATTTTTATCTCAAAGAAGTATAATAATAATAAATGCCGAAAGAAAGACAGTTTAGTGCAGACAGGAGTATACTAAAAAAAAAAAAAAAAAAAAAAAAAAAAGAAAAGAAAAAAGAAAAAGAAAATGAAAGGAAAGGAAAACAAAAAGAAAGATAGAAAGAGTGGTGTCTGGAGTTTTTCATTCTCTTTTAGTGCATAAATTTTATTTGCTAAATTACCTGTGTGTATTCCCGTGTATATTCACTCGGGAAAAAAAATCCCTAAGAGAGTAAAATGGCCGTCTTTTCCCGAGTGAAAAAGGTATCATTTTTCCTCCACTCAATGACCAATCTATGTCTTATTACTATATCTATGGGGGGGGGGGGGTTGAACATCTTTCAAAGTAAAGATGACGCTCTTCACGTCAGTTTTTATTTTAGGAAAATTTTAGGGGAAATAATGTGTTTTGAATTTCAGTTTTATCATTATTTTTTTTCATTATAATTATAATAATAATAATAATAATTATTATTATTTAGATTTTTAGAAATGGCATTAAAATTTTTATTTTCGTGAAAATACGTTTCGTCAATCAGAGCTCTATTCTCACAATCTGATTTATGCCATTTCAAGAATTATCAGAGTCATTAAAACATCGCAAGCTTTTATCTTAGAAACTTCGTTCAGATCTCATTTTAAAGTGCATGAAATATTGCGAAGAAAAGTTTCTTGAAGATTAAAGCGTCGGTTGCAAGTTCAATGTTTAGGAGAAAATATATTCGCTCGTCCGCCGAAGTTTACTTTCATGATTGATTGGTTTATTGTTCGATCTGGAAAAGAAATGTGGCACAGTGCTAGGTAGGAAGAGAGGTTTAAGGAAAGTTGGCACCGCTGAAAGTTTCACCTAAAAGCTTGCATTTCCATTAAATAATTATAAATTGAACGATATTAGGCTTCAATAAAATATATATTCAGTCATCAATTCTTATGGTTTTTGATATTTTTTTTACAGATTTGAGGTCGTATAATTGCGTTTTCACACTTTGCATTTTTTCATGAATTCATGAAATTCAAAATGCTAAAATTTCTTAGGATATTTAAGAAAAGAAAAAAAAATGTATTTTTCGTAGAATTTACCAATTTACTTATTTTATAATATCTTTAAAAGGATTTTACAATATCTTTAAAAGAAAAATATTAAAAATAAAAATATAACCAAAACAATTTTTTTTTATTTTTTTTTATTTGGGAAATTTTTACATAGACAAGCATTTTTTAATTTTTTGAACAAAAAACTAATTAATAAATTTAAAACTCCATCCCCAATTCTTTTAAGTTTGTCTATTAAACATTAAAAAATATATATATAATAACCCTTTGCACTCGAGACCTTTTTCCCTCCGACGAACCAGCAGCTAGGGACGATTTTCCGCATATTTGTTGAATTACTTACGATTAACATAAAATGGTTTCATACGCAATTTAATGTTTAAAATATTTTATTTCACCATTTTGTGTAACTTTATACTTCAGAAAAGGACATTTGTGTAACACATTAAATATTACCGTATCTCAAGCGGTGACCGAGAATAACCTCTCGAGTGCAAAGGGATAAATCTTTTATTAAATATCTGTAGAAGGTTTAGCATTTTGAAGATCGTGAAGATCGTGTTGAAGAGCAAAACTGAGAAAACGCAATTTGAAGATTTCAAATCTGTAAAAAAAAATGTATCAAAAACCATGTGAATTGGTCATTGAATTGATACGTTATTGAAGAAACCTAATATAGTTCAATTTATAAGTACAGTCGGTAACAAATGTGTCCAAACACTAGCAAAAATTCCTATGTAAAAAAAGTACGCTCCATACGGTTCTGTTAAATAAATCGTTATCGAATCATGTTCTTTGACTGACTAAGAAGAGGATTCGACAAGGATTTATTTAACAAAATGAAGTGCACTTTTTTTTACATAGGAATTTTCGCTAGTGTTCGAACACTTTTGTTACCGACTGTATTATTGCTGTTATTCACCAATAACTTCAACTCCCGGTTGAACATGAAAATCTGAAAAGCGTATAAAGGCGGGGTGCAAAATTTCAGCAAATTTTGCCGTGCTGTTGCTGCCATCTAGCGGTATAGTTATTTTCAGACTTTTTAGGTGAAAGAAACCAATAAAAGATTATATGAAATCCTCGACGCTAGATGGCAGAAACAGAGGACCAAATTTTGCTGGAAAGCTGTAACTTGCCTTTAGATGCTTTTCAAGTTTTTGAGTTGAACCGGGAGTTGAAGTTAATGGTGAATACGGCCATAAATGGAAATATACCCTTTTACATGAATCCTTCAGTAGTACCAAATCAAAGGTGGCAAGTCCTCTTAAGTTATAGAGTGAACATATTTTTTTCATTGAATTTGGGGACAAATATGGCGGTGTCCTCGAATTTCGAGGACAAAAAATAAATAGATAATTGGATCACTTTAAATTCTAAAATTTTAGTATTTTTTATGTATAAAGCACCTAAAAGAACTTATTTCAGCTTATTTATTATACATATAATAAATTATTTTAATAAAACCTTAATAACTTTATAACCGGCGTCCCCAAATATGTTGTAATTTTTTGAGGACGAAGGTACTTTTCGGGGACTGTCCTCGAGATTCAAGGATGTATGGTCAGCCTTTCTTACGATACAGTTTCATGAACTGGTTTATAACTTAACAAGGTTCATAAATCTATATTATATCTTTAATGAATTCTCATAAGTAAATTCTCTGTTTTTGACAATTTAAGGGGACAGACTAATTTTAAAAATAGGAAGATGAAAAAATTTTCGATCAACTTTCAGAATTTTAATAAGAAGAATGAATGTATGTAAAAACATTTTTTTTTTTTTTTTGTGTGTGTGTGTTAACTAGTATGACATTATTCTATTGATTAAAAATATTATTTTGGTTTACTTTAAATTAGAAAACTTTTAGTTCCCCATCATACTATAGGTATGGAGAACTTAGGTAATCGTGAAAATTTTCGACCTCGGTTTTTTGACTTTTTTGCACGTTTTCAGGTGTGAGGAATCCGAAAATGACAAAATTTGTATGGTGTGTCTGTCTGTAGGGTAGACACTCTACAGACAGACACCATAAAAATTTTGTCAGTGTGTTAGTCCGTTAGTTTGTTAGTCTGTTTACACGATATCTCACGAACAAATGATCGCAGAGAGATCAGATCTGTTTTAAAATACTACTTTCGATACTGGCAAGAAACCTATTCATTTGCAACATTCGAATTAAAAAACTTCGAAGTTATTAGAAGTTATTAGATATTTACGATTTTCTTAACATGGGAGAATAGGACAAAATTTCACTTAAACGTGCATTAAATGGAAACTTTTTAATGTAAAAATGTCAGACCAGTTTTAAAATATCAGTTTTGATGCCGGAATGAACATCAGTAACTATAAATATGCTACTTTGATAGTTTCGCAAGTTATTGGAAATTTACAAATTTCTTAACATGGCAGTATAGGGCAAAATTTCACATAAACGTCAATTTTGAGAGATTTTTTCATCGTAAAGATGTCAGACTACTTTTGAAATACTATTTAGGACACTGGCGGGAATATTAATGACTACGAGTTTTCCAATATAAAGATTTCGTATGTTATTGGAAATTTGCGAATTTCTTAACATGGCAGAATAGAGCAAAATTTCACATAAACGTCAATCTTGAGGGATATTTTCATCGTAAAGATGTCAAACTACTTTCGAAATATTATTTAGGATACTGGCATGAATACCATAGACTATGATTTTTGCAATTTAAAAAATTCGTAAGTTATTTGGAATTTACGATTTACTTAACATGTCAGAATAAGGCAAAATTGAGCATAAACTTCCACTTTGAGGTTCATAAATACATTCGACAACTTCAAAATTACATTTATGATATTTGTTTGAACATGATTGAATACAAATATTCTAATAGGAAAATTTCGTAAATTATTCGTAATTTACAATTTTATCAACATAGCGAAATTGAAAATTTTTCATATAAATATGAATTTCGAGGATTATTGCATTGGAAATTGTAGCATGAAAAATAAACAACGGAATTGACCTTGATAAAATAAATTAATAGGTTAGAATAAGATAAATATATCGAAGTGAACGGTGGATAACCTATTAGGCGGGGATTTCATTCTGTCACTGTATCAAGGTTTGGTCAAATTCATTTCTTTTAACATGATTATAATATGTCTCGCACTAGAAATTTATGAGAAGATAAATATGATGGGGAACTGAGCAGATTCCACCTATGCCAACGAGTTTTATTGCAGATTATTTTTAAAAAAATTCATGGGTACTTTCTCACTGCGCGCATGATATTTCAAAATATATTGAGATATGAACTTAAAATTTCTCTCAACAATAAATTTTTACATAATGAATAAAAATAAACTAAAAATAATCTGGTGTGTCACTCACACGACTTTCTCTTTCCCTGAAATTTAATACTATAAATACAGGTTGGAGATTAAGAGGTAAGATAACGATGTTATGTAAACCTATGCTAAACAATTAAATTAGGCTTCGGGATATATTTATATGATAATTAGTTCTGTGTGCCCCCCTCAACCCCTTGTTTCATTAATTCACCTACATTTATATAGAATTTAATTCGGTTATTAAAAAATAATTATGTTTTTAAAAAATAATTTATTAAAATTTTTATTAAAAAAAAAAATCTTTTATGATAATGCAGACGATTTCCATATTAGAGAAGTAGTATAACACCAAATATTAAAAAAAAAGTCCATTTTATCATCAATATTTTTTTTTTTAAAAAAAAGGTAAAAATAAAAAAATCAATAACTTTGTTTTAAATTATCGCAGATCGGTAGTTCAACCATTCGTTTTAAAGGTATTGGCGAGCTCTTTTGAAAGATACCCATCATGAAAATTTTCTCCCCTCGAGCCAGGGGAAAAGGCGAGGCTTCTACATACACATTTTTTTCCCCTCTTGACTATCTCTATTACAAAAAATATATATTCGTTTCATTTAGTTTAGTGCAGTCTATAGACGTTAAACTCTACTTACCTGCAATTTCTCCCATAGACGTAATGTATTAGAGTTCTCTTGATTGTCCCTGTACACGAATCATTTGCTTGATCTTAACGAAAAGCTTACTGTAGCATCCCTATATGATACACATTTAGAACACCAAGTTTGACCTTTCTGACATAATTTGTTTTTGAGATATGCTGATAACAGGCAGACACACACACAGACATACACACACACAGACACACATACATACACACAGACCATTTGCTAAAACATGATTTTCGTATTCAGGGGACCTCAGAACATGTAAATATAACAAAGACTCGCGTTCGAAAATTTGACCCAAAAACAATACTTTCTCTACCTTATGGGTAAGAGAAAGTAATAAGAAGTTCTGTTCAAAAAAAAAAAAAAAAAAAGAAATATGATTGTGGAAATAGAAAAATTTTAATAGTAATATATTTCAAATTTAATTATTAATTAAACCCTACGTTATTAAAATAATTAAAAGTTTTTTGTTGAGATTCTTTATTTGAATGTTTTGTTTTATTTAATGTAAAAATGATAAGGATAAAGGAAATCGTAATTGAGATATTTTGCGCGCAGTGTGAAAGCACCCTTGAAATTAATCCGCAGTAAAATAATATTTTAAATTTTTCCATTTTAAAGCAATCCAAAATAGTATTTTTAATTATTAGAGTAATGTCATACTAGTTAACACACACACACACACACAAAAAAAAAAAAGAAAGTTTGCGCATTTATTTATTTATATATTTATTTTTTTTAATTCTGAAAGTTGATCGAAAATTCCTTCAATTTCTCATTTTTAAAAGTAGGCTGTCCCCAAGAAGTTGTCGCTTACTGCTAAACCAGATTTCAAAAACTGACCTTGGCATGTGGCCAACAAAATGGATTGTTCTGGAGGGATGGAAACATACGTTTGAAGGGTGAGAAAAGTCCCCCTCTCACCAAACCAGTAATGAAACATCCTCCTGTCGTTTCCCTCCTACCCTATTTTATAGAATAGATTCGTTTTCTCCCCACCTCTCAGTCACATGACCCGTCTTTAATCCTTGGCTAGGCAGTACTTATATTATTATGAATGACACTACCTCCAACACCACTTGCAATTTAGACATAAAATATTTTATTTTTAAATAACATTTCAGTTATAATAAATAATGATGAACAGAAAGAGAATAAACCCAATTATATCATGACAAATGTACAATATTTTGGAGATCACCATGGTTGCACCCATCCACCAATTTTCTTCTCTATATATTCAGCTAATGCAATGGAGAGCCTGTCTCTTTCTGGTGCTGTGACTATCTGTATGCCAAAAGGAAGGCCTGACGAATCTAAGCCAAGAGGACACTGTGTTACTGGCAGAGGTGCTACGTTGTATATCATAATGTATCCCAAACTGAAACCCTTGAACACAATTTGCCTATGATACGGAGCTACTTCAGGAAATGTTGGGTATAAAAACACGGCTGGTTCCGGTTCCAGAAGATTTAGCAGTTCCTGTGTCATTTTTGTGCTGCATTCCATATAATACTTCATAGTTTTCGGGAAAATTGGTTTTATGACATCTTGAAGAAAAGCAAGAAGAAGAATTGAAAATGCATGACTGGATTTTCCAAACATGCATTTACACATTTCTTTCACTGCGAAGTTTTTTTTGTCTGTTCCATCTTCTTCTTGCAGCATTCTTGATATTTTACGGTCTTTTATGCTCCACATGTTTACAGTCCATATATTTAAACCATCTTTTAACCATTTCAAATTTACTTGTTCAACGGCGAATCCATCCTCTGAAAGCATTTTAACAACCTGAAATAAAATACGAAAATTATATATTCTGAAATTCATAAAATACGAGTTAAAAAGTGGTAGTCGTCTAACACGCACTTATTAAGGTTAAACCTCAGTTTAATATCTATTGATAAGTGTAACCATAACCTCCTAAACTTGATGCCTTCCGCGTGGCTCGGAAACTTGGCAACAGTTCAAGCGGTAGTCAGCGCCACCTGGTACAGATTGCGATTTTTTTATTCAACTGACACCAATAGTTTTAAGAAGTGATATATGATATATATCGCCTTTTATGTAGATCAAATCTTACTTTTAAAAATATTTGGTGGCTGTTGAATAAAAAAGTCGCGCTATCTGTACCAAGTGATCCGCCAAGTCTACCGCCAAGTATTCGAGCCACTCGGAAGGCATCTAGTTTAGGAGGCTATGGTGTAACACAGGTCTGCGAATAATTTTTTTTCTTCAAAGTGATGTGTTTTTTTGGTGTATCTTTGGATGCTGATTAAGGGAAAACTATTCAAAAATTTTTACTAAGTATAGTTTTGACCAAAAAATGGATTTTTTTTCTTTTTTTTTTTTTTTTTTTTTTTTAACTTAAAGCTCCACTTTCTCAATTGCCATCTAATTTATTTCACGGGAAATCTGGATCATGTGAGTAAAGAACAAGCAGAGCTATTTCATCAAGACATCAAAGAAATGTAGAAGAGGTATCAGGGAGGATTGAGTGTGAAAATATTAGCAGATTACACTACTCGGCAAGAAAATTTCCCCTGACACCATTTCAGCATATTCTTATGTAAAATGACCTCCTGAATCCGAATATGACACCCCTATCACCCTCTGTTTTTTAGGAATGGCCCCCTATTTTTATCATTTTGCGGTGATTTTATGGCTATAAATTTGATTTTTAGGAGGGGAGAGAATTATTTTAGCCATTAAACACACTTGCCAACATACTAATTAATAATCTGTAGTATTGTTAGCTCCGCCTTCTTTCTCACACCGGTATCCTTTTAGAGTATTTTTCCTCTTATTTAATCGTAATTGCATTTGGAGAATATTACTCTAAAAATTTATTGGCGTGAAAAAAGGGCGGGACTAACAAGACTACGGAATATTAATTAGGGTGTTGGCAAGTATGCCATTAAATATCTCCTGAGGTACTATACAAAGTTGGAAAATTCTAAAACATAGACATTTGCGACAAGGGATTTTTTTTTTTTCTTGGGGGGGGGGGGGGAGAGGGTGTATTTGCCACTGAAATTATGCATATCTTATAGATTTTTTTTATCTGTTAGTAATGCTATTTTTTAAACTTTATATATTTTTATTTTTAGATGTTAAATTAATTCTTTTTCATTCTTCAAATCAAATTCATGGTAATAAAATTATCGAACAGGGATAGAAATTGAGGGAGGGGGTGGCGTATCTAGAAAACTGTGGGTGACTGGGCAAAATGGGAGTCATATTCGGATTCAGGAGGTCATTTTACATAAGGATCAGCAAGAATGGTATCAGATCTCGATTTATTTTTTTATTTTTATTTTTTTTTTTTTTCAGAGCAGTGTTATTGTTGATGTTGCATAGAGAATCTCTCCCCTCTTAAAACCCTCAAGCCGTGCACAAGAGAAAAAGCTCTAAAGAGAGCTTCGATGTAAAAAAATGACATTAAAAAGGTAATGAGTATATAATAGACTATTTTAATATATTTTATACACAAATAGTTTCGAATTTATCATAGCCTCTATGTGAATTTTTCCGATCTTCATCCTTAATTTGTGAAAAAAACTTACGTGATAGGAGGAAAAGAAAAGCATTTCTTAAATCAGGGCATCAAAATACATTAGAGACGCCCAGTGCAGAGAAAAAAAAAATAATAATCGAAAACTACAATTTCGCATACCTATGTCATTGTTTGAAAATTGTGTAATATGTTTATGGCATTACAGAATTTTGATTAAAATGCATTTCGTTAAATTATATATATATAACAGTGGAATATCTGCTTAAGCAATGTGTATTATGAACGCGTTTAGAGTCTTGCATCGGGTCGGGTAACCCGATTTTACCTTAACCCGACTCGATCCGCGGTTCGGGTTCGGGTCGGGTCGACTACATTTTTTTCTCTTGCGGGTCAGGTTCGGGTCGTATTGACTGATTTAGTTTTCGTGCGGGTCGGATTCGAGTGGGGTTGACTGGATTTTTTTTTTACTGAGGGTCGGGTTAAGTTTTCAACGAATCGGGTCGACTTGAGAACATCTTCAAAAAAACTTTTATCTTAATATAAAGTAGAAATTTGTTTGCTCTGTACACCCAAGATGAATATACGCTTACCCAAATTATCATAGTAAAATTAACATCCATATCCGATATACGACTAAAGCAATGGACGAAAAAAAAAAAAAAAAATAGAGAAAGAAAGAAAGAAAGCAATTATTATTTAGAATATAAGCTGTTGAAAATAGGCTACTTCTCTCACAGTAACCAGATGTACGATTCATCTATTTTGATTACTTACAACCTTTTAAAATATATTGTGTACTTAAATTGATAATTAATATTTTTGCTCTTGCAGATGTTCTTAAGAAGTTATAGGAATGAAGGTTTAGATGACTTTAGTGGACGTTTAGTTGGCGTCTGTAACATTGCATTATTTTAATATTATTCTGTGTGTGAAAAGCATTAAACAATAAAACTACAATCACTAAGCTTGAAACACATTTTTGCACACTTGAAGTTCACAAGACACAGAAATAGTTAAAAATTATTATTAATACATTTTTCAGATTTTTTAATTTTTAACTTAGTTATAACTTAGTAATTACATTTTTAATTCTTTTTAAAATGATTTACCACACACACACACACACACAGTAGTGTGACAATTAAAATTTACTTTATTTTATAATTTAAAAATGATTTCCATGATTTTTAGATTAATTATTAATTTTCATTTAGACTCGGGTTTCGGATCAGGTTCGGGTATAAAGAAATCGGGTTGGGGTTGCTAAAAGTTTTTAGTGCGGGTTCGGGTCGAATAAAATTTATTTGTCGGGTTCGGTTCGGGTTTCGGGTTGATTCAAAATTCACTTGTTGGGTTCGGGTCGGGTTTTCATGACTCTAAACGCGTTCAAACGATTAAGTGATCGGGAGAAAAAAAGACATTTAAACCTTTATTTACCTACGGTAATGCAAAATAGCAATAGTTTAAAAAGTGGATAAAATCGAATTTATGGCAGAAATGTCAAAGTTATTTATAACAATAGAATACATATACCTCACTTTAATCTCACTGCATTGTGCTAAACGTTACATGTAGTGGTTTAGTTCAAGAACTGATTTTATAAAATACTATTGTTGCTTTTGCTTACCATGTCTCACGATATTCAAGTGTGTTATAATTAATTTCTTACTTCAAAAAGCTACCACCAATTTTTGAAAAAATATAAGGAACTAAAAAGTAAATGCTTTTTTTTAAAGTCTTGCTATATTTTTCGACCTCCATGTACCAAAGGTTCACACCGAAGTATCATCTCACTAAATCTTCACTAATTACTATGATGAAGTGATATGTATAGTCTTTCTTGGATATAACTTTAAAATATACTAGGTGTCTCATAAGTCTGTAGACATTTAAAAAATTCATAAAAATTGATGTAATTGATATAATTGAATGTGGTTTACTAAAAAGTCATTCTTGTAAAAGGTTTTTTTTTTTTTTTTTTTCTGGTAAAGAAAAGAAAATTCAAATTTTTCGTCGATAGAGGGCGCTGCACGAATGCGTAACCAAAAATATGCAAATCAGAGTCCTGCAAACTGCACGGTTTTACGATAAACACTGCTTATTTCTTATTTTGCCTCCTACTTGTGCATGCATGGAGTTTTAACTGCGATGTTGACTTGGTGGGTAAAGCGTTATTAGTGAAGATGTTTTCCCTCAGGTAAGAACCGCCAACTGATGCTGCACTTAATGGTGCAGCATCAGTTTTAAACTCGTTTGCAAACTGTAAATTGTGGTGACGACAGACACACAGAATAGGATTTATATGCCTGTAAACATTTGCATGCAAATAAATATAGTTTTTTCACGGAAATGCTTGATTTGCTCACGTACAGCGTCCTCGTACAGCGTCCTCGCACCGCGATCGTATGATATGGAAGGGTGCATCAAATAAAATTAAAAGTACAGCAACTAAATTAGGAGTTAATATACCTATAAAACCTAACCCAAATATCTTTCAATTAATACGCAGTGATAAAGACCCCATCCCTCCATTAGAAACTGCCGGGATTTATCAAATACCATACATAAATAAACAAGAAAATAAACCAGGTTCATACACCGGCGTAACAAAAAGAAAGATTAAAACTAGACTCAAGGAACACAAAAATGACATCAAAACAGGAAAAACAAACACAGCTTTAGCCAAAACCTTCGAAAATGAAGAAATTACAATAAATTTTGAAAAAAACAGAAAAATTGCTAACTACAATAACCATAATTACGCGATGTTTAGAGAAGCAATAGAAATTGCAACGACACCGGAAGTTTGTAACGATAGTGACGCAATGGCACCAAACCGGATGTGGAATCAACTAATAGAATCTATAAAAGCCTGCAACATGAAGAGATCCAGCACAGATGAACGTTTGAGAAGGTCTGGGCGCCCAGATGAAAATATTAACGTAACATGAGGTACATTTAAGGTTTTTATTTTAATTAATTATGTGTAAAGTACTTCATTTTAATTTATTTAATTTAATGTTAAATAGCTCCTTTCTGTATGATCGCTATTGTTCGGAAAAGCTCGTCGAAATCGAGTTGTTAAGCGAATATTGCCAAACTCTTAGAAACTCTTATATCTTCGATGATTTCTACTTACTGCTTTGAGTCAACATTGACCTCGGATTTCATAATACAAACTTCCCCCTGCGAAATTAAGTTCTTTGGAGGTACACATAATACAAATTTTAAGTAAGGCACTTATAATCTCTTGTAAATGAGAATTTCCCAGACAGCACATCGCCTCCCCAGAATATCTTCAAGATGTCTTCTGGATGAAAAGACATCCCAGAAACGTCCTTAAGATGTACTGTGGATAAGTTAACCCTAACTGTGCTGTTAGGGTAACATTGGTAAGTATGATTTGATTCTTGTCTGTATCAAAAATTCAACAATTAAAATTTAATGTAACTAACATCGTATAATTGTATTTTTAATGTATCTAAAATAGAAAATATGCATTTCGTAATATCATATGTACAGGGTGTTCCACTGCGTACACAGTATGAGTTTTTAACAGATTCTGATAGACGTATACGAGACCAGGATTTTGAAATTACATCCTAAAAGAATTACTTTAAAACAATTATTTTTTTCCCTCAAAATTAATTATATTTTGTTTGTAAATTTTTTTTGGTGCGTAATTATTATTATTATTACTTTGTTATTACACGAGATTTGTTTTATAAAGTCTTTAGCATAATTAAAACAAAGTAACATGTGTTGAGAGTTTGCAAATTTTGTGTTAAAATGCATCCCTATTTACAGGGTGACAAGAAATAACTTGGACACACATGATACATTATAACTTTAATGCTAATGAAAATATTACGATCAAACTTCAATAAATATGAATACATTATTTTGTCTATTATATTTACAAATTTTCAAAGTGGCTATCATTAGCCTTCACACAGAGCTTTAAACGTGTCACAAAATTTTCGGCTATGGGCCGCAACTCACTTACTGATATTTTATTCCATTCCTAGCATAAGAATTCCTTTAGGGATGCCAAAGTTTTATGAGGTTTAGCACACACCCTTGTCTCCAAGATGGACCAAACAAAATAATCCATTGGGTTCAAATCTGGGGAATACGGTGGCCATTCTTGAGCTCCAATGAAGTCAGGAAAATTTGTCTTGCACCAATCTTGCGTGCCTTTAGCTCTGTGTGCAGGTGCGGAATCCTGTTGGAAGGTCCATCTTTTATTTCCAAAGAACTTTTTCGACCAAGGTAAGACAACATCTTCCAAAATGAGTTTGCGATAGTGGTAGTTACAAATATTTGGTTTGAAACTTCGTCCAAGTTATTTCTTGTCACCCTGTATTTAAGCAACGTTTTAAGTTCCTACATCAGTGGTCGTAAACGCATTTAAAGAGATTTCTCATGAAACGATTCACTTCACCAAAAAGATATCGAAATTTTCATATAATGAAATTTATAAAAATAGATCTTTATTTATACTCTTTTTTTTTTTTTTTTTTTTTTTTTTCAATTTTGAAATCACAATTTTTCAATTAAATTTATATTAAAGGATTTCCGAGTGAGTAACATGCTTGGAATCTTTACAAGTTTTTACAAAGTTTCTGTGGAAAATATGTAAATATATTCGGTATTAGATATGTCATAGAAAAAAGAATATTTTTCAGAAATTATATAACTAACGAATTGAAAAATTACATTTAACACAAGAACTTTTTAAAAAGTTTTTGAGTGCATCAATTTTTCTCTGTATTGAATAGTTTAGAAAATTTTGAAAAAATTCGGGTGTCAATATTATTAGCAAAATCGTTATTACCCTATGATCGGATAATCAAAGATATACTTCATGTGTGAGAATATTAAAATTCTCAAGTTGGAAATATCAGGATTCGTTTATTATCTCGAATATTAGGTTGGACACCCTGTATTATTAAAAAGAAGTGTATTGTGTGCATTTTACATAAAAATATATTTCACGTAAAGATCTTATATATATATTTTTTAACTAGAAGAATTTGGATAAGTTAGTTTTTACTTCAAAGTCCAATTTTCGAATATTTAGTTAGATTTGTTAAAGTTATGTTTAATTATTTTCTCTTTTAAGGCTTTTAAAGCGACGCTTTTTACGACTAGCGAGGCTTTTACGCTTGTCAAGCGCGTAAAAATCATCTTTTAAGCCTTCTTTTAGGCTTTTAAGTCGTCTTCTTTGGTAATAGCCTTAAAAAACCTTCTGGAGATCACAGCGTCTAGTTTTATCCAAGGAGCTAATGTTTAGTCACCATTGTTATAGTATTAAAATTATTTAAAAGTACTATGCATGCACCCATAAGGTTAAAATAATGTAAAACGTTATCTGTAATATATATCCCATTTTCCCGTATAAAAATAATTCACAGAAATATGTATGTAAATGTATCGTTACAAGATTTGATCGTCATTTTATACTATATCTTCGAACAGTCTACTCATCGAAATAATTAAAATATTTAAAAATATTCACATAGAAGTTTCCCTTTACTCCCGAATTTAACTGAAATGCTAACTTTTTTATTATTATAACAAACAGAAGTAGTATGCTGGGGTCATCACAAAATTTTCTTCTATATTATCTATATAATCGCGAAATCAATTAACAAATAAATAAATAAATAAATGATAAATATAACTCACTTTAATGAAGGTTTTATATATACAATTCGCTGGGATCTTAACAAATAGATGCTGAGATATAGCCATTGGGAAAATCACAAAATATCAGTAATAGCAATGTCATCTGTCGGCTGTTATTCACCAAATTGAATCAGCATAGTTTTTCATAACACGTCTCACCTGTCAATTTTGATATATTTATATATAATAGAAGGTAAGTTACAACATTTCCGTAAATGGAGAAAGTTGCAGCACAGCAACGCCAATATGTATATATATATATACACTGCATAAAAAAAGTAAACGGACACTTACTTGTACTACTTTAAAGCCGTTTATTTCTTTAATTAGATATATGAGGTTAATTTCTCTAATATAATTATATTCTTAAGACATCATATATTATTATTTTTTGGATATACGTTCAATCCTTTTGAATTATGTAGTGGAAAAATTCAGGAAACAAAAATGGTACACATTTGCACTGTAATTTTTCTTTAAAAAAGTAGACGGACACATCTTGTATCTCTAAAATAAAACGTTTTTAGTAAGGGGTTCGTCTCTCATTTGCTTTAATAAGTTCGTATACTCTGTTAGGCATCGAATCAATGAGATTCTGAATCTTTTTTTGACAGAAAATTTCCCAAATGTTTGTAAGAGCTTCTTTGAGCTGGTGAATTGATTCATACTGGCGTCCACCCTCATAAATTTTATGAACAAGTATAGCCCAAATGTTTTCTGCAGGATTCATATCCGGACTCTTGGCTGGCCAGGGTAAAACATTGAAGTTGTTCTCACGAAACCATTTTTTAACGTTGTTAGCGGTGTGTATTGGCGCTCCATCTTGTTGGAAAATCCAGTTTTCTTCTCTAAGATCACACGCAAATGGCAAAAGTTCACTGCTTAATGTTTCAGTGTAATCTTTGTGAGTCTGCTTAGGAACACTAAATTTGTCCTTCCACCATAGCCAATAGCTAGCCACACCATCACGCCACCACCACCAACTTGCCGAGTAGAGTACACTTCGTCTTCTTTCTCCAAACTGTGCCAATAATATTGATATCCATCTGGGCCGTCTAAATTAAAATTTTTCTCATCTGAAAAAACTACAGATATCCATTCTGTAGTCCAAGACATATAGTTTTGAGCCGCCTGCCACTCTTTTTCCTTACGCCATGGGCTTCAGGAGCACGTAGAAAATCGCTGATGCTACTTTTGCTTATTAGAAGTAACCTACTAATTTTTCTGACTCCTTTATTAACATTTTCCAGCGCTAAAATCTGTCCTTTCTGGTAATCAGTTAGAGGAATTCCTCGTGGCATGGTGCATTCATCTCCAAGAAATTTAACTACGTAAAACCATCTTGTCAAGCACGTTAGCAATTGGTAAAATGCCAAATGTACATGTACATGCAAAACTGGTATTCCGCAAAAAACACTCACTTAGATAATTGTAGTTTTTGACTAGTGTCCGTCTATTTAAAAAAAAAAAAATATATTGTGCAGATGTATATCTTTTCTCTTTTCTGCATTTCCCTACATTAAATTTTTAAATAATTGAATACTTTTATTTGTCTGTCAAAAATATGAAGATTGATAAGTATAAACGTGTTAAAGAATTTTAATTGACATTTCCTATTAAACAAAGACGGGGTTTTAAAAAATTGTGAAGAAGTGTCCGTCTACTTTTTTTATGCAGTGTATATATATATATATATATATATATATATATATATATATATATACCCAAATTAAATTTGCATGGTACTTCATAATGGGGATCTCGCGTACGAAGTTTGGTGCAAACATACGCGATAGAAACATAATGTAGGTTTCCCGTAAATTAGAGAAAATTGCAGCATAGCAGTGCCACCTGTAGGCAGATATGCAACCAAATTGATTCAGAATAGCTTTTCTAATGTCTTTCTTATATATTAAGTTATGTGCAGTTATAAGCTGTAGCTGCTAAGATAGAGTATTCTCTTTCCTGTAATTGGAAGAAATTGCAGCATAGTCACGTTACTTTCTGGATTATATATGACAAAACCTAATCAGCCCCAATTTATATCAAGGTTCAATTAAATATAAAGATTTGTAAAATTTTGTCCAATTATTTCGTTAGATACAACATCCACAAAATTTTAATAACACACAAATCGGTATTTAAAAAAAAAAAAAAAAAAAAAAGAAAAAAGGTTAAATCTTAGGAAGGACATCCAAAAACGTGCTAATCGTTGAAAACTGGAAGTGTAAAATTTCCACTAATCCAATGCTTACTTCTCATGTAATATAGAAGAAAGTAAAAAGTAGTAAAAATAATAATAAAACTTACTCGGTTTTGTGCATTCGAAGAAAATTAATAAAAATCTTATTTTGAATTTAAAAATTTACAAGAAATAGTAATTGCTTTTATTGGAATTGGATTATATAGTTTTTGGTGAATATTAAAATCATTTAAAATGCTTTTCATGAATTTTTGAATTACAGATTTTTGAAGGCAAAGAAAAAAAAATACCCTTTTTATTCCGTTTTGGATATCTGAAGATACTGGAGCAACAGCAGGTTCGTCACCACTATCTAACATGTAGTACACTTTTATCGATTTTACATCAACCTGTAAAATAATAATAATATATATATTAATTTGTGAAATATACGCACAGAGACTGATCAAATAAGTAAATAAATGAAAAACAGTGCATTAGAATACAGCATCAATCTTACTTTTTTCTTATATTACACTTTAAATACATTAATACTATTACTGTACAAATAATTCAATTAATATGAACATTAAACTATTACATTGTTAATAAATATCAAGATTTGTAAAGCCTGACGTCGTTGTCTGTACCATAACCATAGCCTCCTAAACTAGATGCCTGTCGCGTAGCCCGGAAACTTGGGAACAGTTCAAGCGGTAGACAGCGCCACCTGGTACAGATTGTGCGACTTTTTTATTCAACTATCACCAATAATTTTAAGAAATCATATATGATATATATAATCGACGTTTCTTCGATCCTATTCGCCTTTTATGTATATCAAATCCCACTTTTAAAAATTTTTGGTGGCTGTTGAATAAAAAAGTCGCGCAATATGTACCAGGTGGCGCTATATACCGCTTGAACTGTTGCCAAGTTTCCCAGCTACGCGACAGGCATCTAGTTTAGGAGGCAATGGTACAATATGTCCTATTTTTTTTTTTTTTTTTTTTTTTATAATAAATTAAAAATGATTAAAATAAATCCCAATATTATTTAATCCCACTTTTAAAAATTTTTGGTGGCTGTTGAATAAAAAAGTCGCGCAATATGTACCAGGTGGCGCTATATACCGCTTGAACTGTTGCCAAGTTTCCCAGCTACGCGACAGGCATCTAGTTTAGGAGGCAATGGTACAATATGTCCTATTTTTTTTTTTTTTTTTTATAATAAATTAAAAATGATTAAAATAAATCCCAATATTATTTAAAATAATTGTACACTGTAAAAAATTACGCTGATGTTTACAGCAGAAATATCTGTAAAAGAATATCTCTTTACAGATATATCTGTTGTAAATAAATCTATTTGATAGCTAGTAAAAGTAGATAGCAGTAGATTCTGCTGTAAAAATTAGCATTACATCAAGCAGAAACGGTCGTTTTGCCAAGCCAAGCTCAGAGAAAAGCAAAACCAACAAACTACCACTAACACAAAGCAGAACGCGCCAATAATAAAATCGACAGAAATAACCCAAAATCGTTAAATGCTTATTATACAGAAACCAACTTTCCCATGTTAAATCGGCAATTTTTTTTTCCGTAAAGTTTTAAATATTGGACGAACCAAATATCACAGTAAAATGAAACAAAAAGTAAAATATTCGTATCAACGAGATCTTTAATTTGAGATAAAAACGAACTTTCTAAGTTTATAAGTAAAAAAATGGGAGCATTTTCAATTTAGCGTAAAATTAGATGTTTTGACAACTTTTTGAAAAAATTTCTTCTTCAAGAAATTTTTTTTAAAACAAGCTAGAGAATTCATAAATGTGCAGAATTCTTTGAAAACAGGTTTTTCAGATAGACAATTACTTAATCTAGGAACTTTTATAAAATTTAGCTTTTAAAAATCAAAATTTCCTATCTTAATTGCTGAAAAACTGTTAAATATCGCCAAAGAGACATAAATCGCCAAATATGAAATTGCTTCATCTCAGTTTACCCGAAAAATATTAATTTCAAATTGAGCTGCTTTTTCTTTTTATAAGTTATTTTTTTAACCAAAGAATCTTTGCTTTTATTATTTTGTACAATTTTAAATTTTATATCCCTGAAAACGGAAATGAATACATTTTTGAATAACATTTGTTTCAAATCTATAGCTTGAATTGCTGATTTTTTAATATTTTTCATACCTTACAATAAGAAAGTCAGTACACGATATAGTATCCAATTTTAATATCCTTCAATTCAATCTGGCAATGATAATTATGATGCATAAAGATTTCTACTTCCTTCTATATAGTATACTAGCAGGCTTTGCCCGCTTCGTTTGTCATTTTATTGAAATGAATTTCGACTTTCGGTTTTTAATGGATTTACACGTTGTAACAGCTCCTGAAAACAATTTGACTATTTTTAGAAAATTTCTATTTGCGTGTGTGTGTTCTATGTGTGTGGCGAAAGTTTTGTTCCAACTAGATATCAGGAGCTACTGCTCAGAATTACATATAAATTTATATGCAATTGAACCTTGATGTATAATAGCGTCTATCAATATTTGGTGTCAATTGCTCAACATGGTGCTGCTATACAGTGATTGCCGCAATTTCAGAGAAGGCTATATCTGAGTAACTAATACATGGAATTGCATAAATTTACAAATAAATTTACATTGTTACAAATTATAGTGCTTATCAACTTTTGTACCAATATCTCAACATGTGGCGCTGCTATACAGCGATTTTCGCAATTTAAGGAAAGGTTCTGTTGCATATAATGAAACAAAACTTAATATGTGAAAAGGCCATTATGAGACATTATGCTGATTCAATCTCGATGCCTATCGGCCGATAAGTGGAGCTCATATACTAAAATTTTTTTTTCTTAGAACTGAAAGGATGCCATCTGCATGGTGAAAATTTACTTCCGTTGGACATTTTGTGCAACAATACCTCTCTGAGTTGATAATATTCAGCATTCATAATGAAAAAAATAATAAATAATTTGTGCTGCGTTAATATGTATAGGAAAATGTAGAAGAAAGTTTTGTGATGGACACGACATACTAGTCTGCATAGAAAACCCATGGACAATGTCTAGCAACGAGAATTATGGAAAGTTTAACGCAAAGAAAACTTTGTAATACAGTTTAACGCAAAGAACAACATCGCACGAAAGCTGAGTTGAAATCCAGGACATATCTGATGTAAAGTATCAGGTTAATTCCAGTAAATATAAAAACTATTTAAAAAAAATAAATGATATCTACAAAAAAGACACTTAAAATGTACAAAAAAGCCAAGCTCAAAGAAAGAGAATTGATTAAAGTTGTGTCTAAAAAGGGTGTGATATCAAATTCCCAAGCTTACATTCAAATACTTATTTAATATTCCCTTTTAACTAAATTTTCACATGTGAATCAAGTGCCTTATGATATGTTGATAGAAATCCTTCTTTCCTGTACTAAATACATCATAGCGTGTTTCTGAAAAATATTATTATTTTTATTTATGTATGATGGGCTTGGCGGCCATCTTTCAAGTAATGAATAAACATTCACACAATTTGAAAGAAGTTTCTTAAAATATATCTCATATAAAATTAATTTTGCTATTCCATTCAGCAGAGACGGAAATATTTCGATAACATGATTTCTTATAATTATTTAGTATTAAGTGCACTTCCATCCAATAAATGCCGGGAATGAAGAATATAAAAATTTAAATTAACGTAAAAACATGAAGGAGAGGGGGGAGTATAGAAGCTTCCACCCCCCGTTATATTTACCCAATTTGAATTTAGCTTCTTGGAATAAATATCTTGTAAAAATAATATGGTTATTCCCACGGAGTATAAAGACAGGAGAAGAAGGTAACGCTAAAATTTTGTGATGTTGTTTTCCAATGTTTATAGATGGCGCCAGCGTACAATACTTCCTTCTCTCCAGCTTCCGCAATGTTATTCAATGGGGAAATGTCTCGTTTTAATTATTTTTTTTTTAAATAATATCAAGCAGAAAAAATTTAGATTGAAAGCAAATTTCATTAAATAGGGTATTCTAAGCGACATGTTTTTTTTAAGAGCCATTTTATACTAATTTTACTTTGAAATAAAACTTTTAAAAAATGACGATCCTTGTGAACCGAAGAATGGAGATCATTTGTATTGTGTCGTTTGAAAATGCAGATTATTATGGATATCTTATAGAGGTCTTATAATTTTTCATTATTAGTATATTTGACGTATAAAAAAATGTAGTAAATAAGTTTCTAGCGATTTGATTTTTGCATTAATTTCCTTTTACCAACATCAAGTTTAGAATAATTCTTTGTTGAGAAACTTTTTATTTTGAAACATCTGAATTATGCAGTTTTAAGCACTTACAAAAAAATTAAATTGCTTAAAATTAAAAATTTAAAATGTACTCCGGCAAAATTCTATTGAAAACAACATTATATCCGCGCCGAGATAGGGAGTAATGACAAGTGGCGCCCTCAATATTTACCAAAAATTTACATCACAGTTTCGTAGATTTCTCCCATAGGACCTTCAACTCCTATTAATATTACTCCGTGGTTATTCCATTCAACAAGGGTTGAAATATTCAGATTAAAAAAGAAAAAAAAATGCATTAAAAACATCGCAAAAGCCCCGTTAAGCACACAAGTTGAATCAATTTAAATTTTAACAGTGTTAAGTTTGGCGCACTCCCATCCTCCCATCCTATAATTATTTCCCATTGCGCAGCACTAGTGCGATATAAAACTCAATTAACCTACCAATCAACCAACTCATCCTATAATTGATGAGATTACTCCGTGGATGAGATTTATAGAATTCAAACTAACGTAAAACTTTGAAAGATGGCTGCCAAGCCCATCATACATAAATAAAAATAATATTTTTCAGAAACACGCTATGATGTATTTAGTACAGGAAAGAAGGATTTCTATCAACATATCATAAGGCACTTGATTCGCATGTGAAAATTTAGTTAAAAGGGAATATTAAATAAGTATTTGAATGTAAGCTTGGGAATTTGATATCACACCCTTTTTAGACACAACTTTAATCAATTCTCTTTCTTTGAGCTTGGCTTTTTTGTACATTTTAAGTGTCTTTTTTGTAGATTTATATATATAAATCCAATAAGTTGGCAAGACTGCTCTATGGCTGGCATTTTTCTTTTAATTTATTCCGTAACGTTGTTAGAACCCGCCCTTTTCACACATCACTTTTCTTGAAGACTAACTTTCTTTTTATTGAATCGTAATTATGTCTTAGAAAAAAATTACTCTACAAATAAAAGTGGTGTGGAAGAGGGGCGGGTACTAACAATGTTACGAAATAAATTTAAAAAGTTGGCAGCTTCTGATCTTAATCTTAGTGACTGTAATTATCACCTCTTTGTATTCATGATTGTTCTGCGAAAGACGCCAGTTGAAATATTTTTATACTTAAAAAAAAAAAAAAAAAAGAATCTGAAGAGCATATAATTTGTCAGTAATGGACGCGTAACATCTCAGAAATGCGAACTTTTCATAGCTAACATTTTTGATTTTTGATGGAAAAGCGCAAAAAATTTAAACCGGCTAGAAATCTATATTCAATTAACAGCAGGTATTTTCTATTGCTTTAACGAGTTAATATAATTAACAAAACAAAACAAAAAAAAAAAAAAAACTATGAATTTGCATTATACATAAACTGAAAACAAATTACTATACTTTCCAGCGTATAATCCTCAGATCAGATAAATCTGTTTCACAGCAGAAAGTTTAATTAATAGACAATGGTATATTTAATCCAGACAAATCATAGTTTAAAAGTAGCTTTGTCTGTTAATAAAAAATTCCGGCGTGAAATTGATTTAGCAGACTTGCGAATTATACAGGGTGACAGGAAATAACTTGGACGAAGTTTCAAACGAAATATCTGTAACTACCACTAAAGTTATAAATTAATTTTATTAAGTATTGATCCTAGAAAGCGATAAAACAAGTGTAAGTAAGTTAGTTGTGATAACCATTATGGTTAACAAACGATCTGCCATACTTGAATTACGTAAGCAAGGAAAGAAAAAATGTGAAATTGTTCAACTATTGAAAGTGCCTAAGAAGACGGTTTCATACACAATCAAAAGGTTTAAGGAGCTCGGACATGATGGTGACAGGCCAGGAAGAGGAAAAAAGCGCACAGTTAACACATCAAGAAACCGGAAAGTCATCAAAAACCGAGTTCAACGAAATCCTAGGATTTCAATGAGAAAGGTTGCTAGAGAGATGAAGAACAACAGAGAAACCGCACGTTTGATGTCAAGAGTAGAGCTTGGTCTTCGTCCTTAGAAAATGAAAGAGGCTCAAAAGCTAACAGCAGAGAACAAACGCACAAGATTTCAAAGGTGTAAAGAACTGTCAAAGCGGGCCGCAGGTGGTCGATGGCAAACATTTGTCTTCACAGATGAGAATCTGTTCTCGATTGAACAAGCTCACAATAGCCATAATGATAGAGTTTGGTCAGCAGAAGCACCTGGACGTTCTTGCATTGTTGAACGGCGTCAACGACCCCAATCTGTAATGGTTTGGGGTGGGATATGTGCTAGTGGGAAAACATCACTTGTTTTTGTTGATCAAGGGATAAAGGTTAATCAACAAACATATCGCAAACTCATTTTGGAAGATGTTGTCTTACCTTGGTCTCAAAAGTTCTTTGGAAACAAAAGATGGACCTTCCAACAGGATTCCTGCACACAGAGCTAAACGTACTCAAGATTGGTACAAGACAAATTTTCTTGACTTCATTGGAGCTCAAGAATGGCCACCGTCTTCCTTAGATTTGAACCCAATGGATTATTCTGTTTGATTCATCTTGGAGACAAGGGTGTGTGCTAAACCTCATAAAACTTTTGCATCCCTAAAGAAATCCTTGTGTAAGGAATGGGATAAAATATCAGTACGTGAGTTGCGGGCCCATAGCCGAAAATTTTGTGACACGTTTAAAGCTCTGTATTAAGGCTAAAGGTAGTCACTTTGAAAATTTATAAATATATTAGACAAAATATTGTATTCATATTTATTTTAAAGTTTGGTCGTAATATTTTCATTAACATTAAAGTTATAATGTATCATGTGTGTCCAAGTTATTTCTTGTCACCCTGTACACAGGAAAATACGGTACCTCTGAAACATCTAATACTTTCAATCTAGTTAATTTACTATTTAAATTCAATCTTAATTTGTAAACAAATAGGGCGCTCTGTTCCCTGCTTGCTCCGCTCACCATGATGGTATAGTTTTTACTTTAATTCCATATAAAGGCAGAATTATCCTATCCAGAATACAAATTTTTAAAAATAATTGTTTAGATCTAACAAATAAATAGTTTTATTTCATACACTAACTTTCATACACTTGTTTATTTCATATAATAAATCATGATAGAATACAAAGTATATGTTTATTATATTACGTTTAAAAAGAAAATTTTATGTAGATTTTTATTAAATACTTCGTAGAGTGTAATAAAACGAATTATTAAATCGAAAATGTACATAGTTATCATTAGGAGAGGGCGATGCCACTATTTCAATATCACGATATATTGTCAATTCAAAATCGCGATATCATGATATATCACGATATTGGACTCCAAAATTTTTAATCCCTTTCATAATGCTAATTTAAATGTCAATTCTGGATATATATATAAAAAAAGCTCGAATTGAATGTGATAAGCTCATTATATCATAAAATATATAGAATACACTAACTTCTTTTATATGTACAACTTCCTATTAATGCAACACCAAATCAACATCAATATAGAAAAACAAATAATGGAAATACATTTATGCACAAATTTAATTCATACATTACTGTGTTGTCATGTAGTAGCATTATGACATTTAAACACGTTCAACAGTCTCAGAATTTCACTAAAAAATGTTTCTAAAATACATAATTAAGGCAATAAACTTTTGCAAAATCTTCTTAATAAAAAAAAAGCGCAAATTTGCCCGATATAATGCTGAAACTAATGTCATAGCTACAAAAATAAAGATTTTTTTTTTTCGTGGTTTGGAGGATGAATAAAATAACTGAAGAAGGATGATTCAACAGAAAACAATTGACTTCACAATTGCAACAATGTATTGAGAAAAATAAATTTTACCTGCGATATGAAACAAATAAATCAAGAATAAAAGACAATTTAAATGAATAGATGTAATTCTATGTAAGGACCATCAATTAATGATATACCGATTTTCTTTCTCGGCCACCATTATAAAATGCCAAATTGACATAGCATAGTTTTTCAAAATATCCATTTTACATTTTAAGTTTGCTGCATTTATGTATAATAGAAGTTAATATATTGCATTCCCGTAAACAGGGTTACATTGCATCATAACAGCATTATTTCTCAGCAAATATGCACACTAATTGAATAAGCATAGGTTTTCGTCACGACTCTCATTCCTATCAAGTTTCGTGCATTGATACGCTATAGAAACTGCGATATAGCCTTATCTTCCATGGTGGAAATTGTATACCAGTGCTATCGCACGACACATGTTTTATAAAAATGGCCGAATCCTGTGTTAAGACACCTGAAAATAAATAAATATTCATTGAAAACTGGTAATTAAAAATTCTCATGAACTCCAACATTTTCGTCTTTTGTAAACAGAAGACATTAATAAAAACATGAAACCTAAATTCAAACACACGCAAAATAAGTAAATAAGTGAATGATCATATATAAAAATAACGATATAAGTTCTTTTATTATAGACTAGCAGGCTTTGCCCGCTTCGCTGGTCATTATATTGAAATGAATTTTTAAAATACCATATAATTAATAATAATAAAAAAAATTATTGAAATCAGAACAAAATATCTTAGACAAAATCTTAACTTAAATTACTTAAATAACTTAACTAACTTAGACAAAATCTAAGTTAAATTTTTCGCTACATTCGGTAGCGGTTTTCCTACTCGCCACACTTCACAAAATCCCTTTATTGCGCATGTTGCATACACATACCTATCCGATACATTAGGAAATCGGGATCCTCAGTTTATTTGAAGCAGAGGGATGTTTTAAAACGTGTTTTTTAGTCCCCCCCCCACCCCCACCCCGCACTTAAAGGTAAGAAGGAGGAGGGAATTTCGCAAAATATCTTTATATTATAATTTAGATACATGTAACTGACACACATGGAAAATCTCTTTCCTAGTAATTTACTGCAGAGTTACGCATAAATACATGTTTACCCCCCTCCTCCACCTTCTAAGGGGCGGTAGGGTGGAATTTCAAAAAATCACTTTGTAGTGTGTGTTGAATACGCATAAGAAGTCCACTCATCAAAAATTGCCATTCTAAGATAATTTGGAACAGAGTTACGCATGGAAACGTCCCCCCCCAAGGGGGGGGGAAATCACAGAATTTAAAATAATCACTTTGTAGCTTCTGTGTGTTGAGTACGCATAACCAATCAACATGTCAAAATAATGCTTTCCTGAGATAATTTGGAGCAGAGTTGCTCTTTAATACGTGTTTTTGTCCCCCCCCCCCCTCTTGCCCTCAAAATGGTGAAAAGGGAAAATTTCCCAAAATCCCTTTATAACGCGTGTTCGGACCTCATAAATAACCCACACGTAAAAATTATTCTTACTGAGATAATTTGAAGCAAAATTATATGTACTTGGAAACAAGTTTTTTGCCCCCCACCCCCAAGGAGAGGATAGGACGAAATCTTACAACATCCCTTTGTAGTATGCGTCTTGAATACCAATCGACATATAAAAAAATCACTATCCTCAGTTAATTTGGAGCAGAGTTGCACTTATAAGCGTGTTTTTGCCTCCCCCCGCCCTTAAAGGGCGCCAGTGAGAAATTTCGTAAAATCATTTTACAGTGCGTGTTGCGAAGGCATAAACAACCTACACATAAAAATAAATCTTGCTGAGATAATTTGAAGCGAAGTTATTTTTGGACACGGGTTTATTCCCCCCTCCCCCCCACTCTCAAGGTATAGAGAAAAAACTGCTTAGGAAGATCTCCACGAAGGGTACTTCACTAGAACTTAAGCCAATCGCGTTGTAGTCGGCTTTAAAATGTACAACACAACACAGCGCAGCATACATAAATTTAGTGTCTTTAATAGACACTGCCATAAGACTGTTAAATGTTTTGACACATTTTTGTGCATTATGGGCGTCCTGAAATTTAGTTATGTTGAAATTTTTCATCTTGATATAGTTGCAACTGATGAAGTTTCGAAATTTCATACTATCTGGCAACAGATTTTCAGCAGCATATAATGAAAAATAACAGGAGTTTTAATACTTGCTGTAACCATAGATATAGTAATTTATATAGATCTATCATCCCATTGTTACCATGCAAAAATGTTTGATGCTGAAAAATTTTTATGGCATCAGCCATTTAGTGGCATAGAAACCATTGAAATTTGGCAATTGTAATAGAACAGAATAGAATGTTAATGAATTTTCAAAATGTTGAAATATTGCGTCTTTTAATTCTTCAAATAAATTTATCAAAAGAAATGGATAAGTTATTATAAAAGTAAAATATATTTGACTAAATTATGAAAATATAAATTTTATAATCAGTTGCCTTGATATAATTATGAAATAAAAACTGGTTTGATTTTTAATGGAATACGTTTTAAAAAGTTTGATATTTTTTAAGATTTTACATTAGTAAGTAATATAGAATTTTCAAAATTTTTTAAATATAGTTAGCAGCGGCGTAGTTTAGTTTTAGCATTTAAAAGAGTTTAAATATTAACTAAATTAATAAATATATATAAAAAAAAAAAAAAAAAAAAAAAAAAGAAAGAAAGAAAGAAAAAGAAAAATTAATTTTTAATTGTATCTGCAGTTTTTCATTCATCTTTAGTACATAAATTATTCATAAATTTTATTTTCTAAATTATCTGTGTGTATTCACTCGGCGAAAGACGGCCATATTTTGGACTTTTCTCCGAGTAAAAAAGAATCAGTTTTTCCCTCCCAATGATCAATCTATGTCTTATTACTATATCTATGGCTGCAACCCAGTTTATAGAATAATTTCTCTATTTGATATGCTATCATTTCCTGTTAACTTTATCGTTATATTAATGACATATTTTAATTTGATCGAAATTTTCACATGACATGGAATACAAAATTAATTTTCATGTTATACGAATTTTTGCCATCATTTGTTTTTTAAACAATGTATCCAATATTTTAGTTCAACAATTGAATGAACAATTGCAACAACTATTTAATAAAAAATAATTGTTTGATAAACAACAATGTTTATATATATATTTTTACAACAATGAAAAGTTTCTTTTTTTAACAATTTTCTTCAGTCTAATTACTGACCCTTATCTGAGAATGATGTATCTTTCGTTCTTAGGTGTTCTCTTCGTGAGTTACTTTTTAAAAAAGTTCCTCATGTGGTTTATTTTTAAACTTTTCGAGCATCATCCTATGGGGGATGCTCGGGAAAGGTATGCGTGTCCAGTGACTTCCATCTTTGCTGGACGTTATTTGTCAATGAATAATGATTGTCAAAAATTTTATAACCCAGCTTTATATAAAGCTCGTGTTTGCAAGCATCCAAAGTTGGATATAAAAAAACTGCCAAAAGTTAGTAATATTATTTCACTGCCTGATACTGTTACTGATGAACCTCCGTTCCAAACCGAAGTGGACTCAGTTCAGTCTCAGGTAGTGAACGCACTCGATGGAAAAGAAACAGTTTCTACTGCACTGCCTGATAATTCAACTGACGAACCTCCGTTTATCGAAGTGGAATCAGTTCATTCTCAGACAGTGGAAACGGTTATTGAAAATCAACCAGTTTCTGTTTCTCCACAACATCATAAAAAAAAGAAATTCCGGAAATTGAGGAATTTTATGAAAATATGTTGTTGTTGTTGCATTCGAAGTGTAAAAGAATAAATTACCTCGGGATGCTTGCTGGCAGTAGGCTATGGGACCTGCCATATCAAAACTCCCCATGAGAAACGATGCATGGCGACCTCCACGTGGTGTTTCTCGGGTAACGCTAACAGCCATGCGCATTTAATTTAGATAAAGTTGTTATTATAAGGTTTCGTTTGCGCGTATGCGTGTGTGTTATGATTATTGTTATAACACATACCTAGTTTTTTCTATAATGAATATCCGCTATTTAAATTACAAATTTCGGAAATTTCCATTTTTCGTATATTTATAACCTACTTGAAACTCGATATTATTAATTTTAAAGTAAAATTAAACTCACGCATTAGAATTTTACATGGAAAAAATATCATTTATTCAGATAAAACTACATCAAAATTTATTTTTTGAGCATTCTTAAGCTGAATTGTTCACGTCAAAAAAGTTCAAAACTTTAAAATATGTTATATCAACCAAAGTCTATAAAAGTAGTACCTGTAAGAAATAACAAAATCGTATTATAGTTTAATATCAGGGAATACTTTTAATTTAGGATTTATTTTCTAATTTTCTGAGAATTATTAGATTAATTTTCGTTCAAGTCGGCAGTGTAAACAAACAAGATAGAAGTACCATTTTATCCATTAAAACTTTAACCACGAGAGAGTTTAGAGAACCAACGATAAACAAATTAAGAAAATAATTATTTGTAGTCACTCACTTTTATAAAAAAAAAAAAAAAATGGGAATGATTTGTATTAATGTGGTGTTATGTGCAAGGACGTAGGCAAAGGGACGGTCCACTCCCCCTCCCACAGAAATAAATGATGAATGGTTGTTTTCGTGTAGTCTGAAGTATAAAGCAAACATTGCTGCCTAAAAAGATGTTTAAAAAATACTAACCCACATACAAATAATTTTTTAAAACTCACAAATTCAGTTTAAGAGATTTTCCCATTATGTCCTTTTTTTTCTATATTTAAACTCTAGAGCGTCTTAAAACCCATTCTCCCTTAATCTTGCTATATTTTTTCGCTTAATTTCATCCACCTTCGTACTATAGCTATAATATATTATCCTGCGTCATGAATTCAATCTTTTTACTTTCTTCCGTACTCAACAGAAGAAAGTATTGGATTCATAAAAAATTTCAACTTCCAGTTTTCGATGGATTTACATGTTTTGCGATATCTAGAACACGATTGACCATTTTTAGAAAATTTTAGAAAATGCCTATCTGTGTGTGAGCAAAATTTTGTTCCAATTGTATCTCAGGAACTATTACACTGCACAGAATTGCATGTAAACTTATATGCAATTGCACCATGACATAAAATAGTTCTTATTGCTTTTTGGTGATAATCGTCCATCAGGTGGCGTTCCAATCCGGATTTTTCTAAGTTCTTAACTTGGTGGTATAGACCGAAATTTCTTATAAACGTACACAATGAAAATTATTTTTAACGAATCATTATGAAATTAAAAAGATTTGTTTATAATAATAATAATCAAGTAGAAAAAAAAAAGAAATTGGACATACAGGAGCGACGCTTTTCTCCTGGGGATAAGTCCCCTCCGAGAGGGCAAATTTTCGATATGGGCACCTTTTAAAAAATTTCGTCAATATCTTGAAAACGAATAGTTGAACTATTGATCTGTGATACTTTAAATAAAAGTTTTTTTTTCTTTTTTTTTAATTTTAATAAAGTTATTTACTTTGAGTGAATTTGTATAGAAAAATATAGAAGAAAAATTTGCGTGCAAGAGCCGATTAACAAGAGGCATTCGGGGCATGTGACCTGAGTAGCCGAAGGCCATAAAACTGGCCCTGAAAATACCATTTTGCCTTTTACGACTAAAAATGAAAAAAAATGGTGTCATAATGCAATTTCTGCCATATTAGTCCTATAAACAGGTATATCTATATATGTGCTGATTGGTGCACAGAGCAAGAGGGAGACGGGCCCACGAAAATATGTGTTTCTCGGGGCCTATCATGAAGTTAATCAAGGCCCGTTTGTGTATGCGTATGGGCTTTCCTTTGTTTGTGCGTGTGTATATTATTATATCATTCTCTTTCGGTAACCTCCCTCTGCAATTTATTCACCGTGAAGCTATTTGGAGCCGAGTTATGCTCATAAAGGTGATTTGCCTTCTGCCCCGCCCCGGGGGAAACGGGGGAGGGGAGGTATTTCACAAAATCCCATCTTGTGTCCCGTCAGGGTCCTAAAACCACAACTTGCTCACAAAATTTTTTACCTTTATCTCCCATAGAATAGCCACGGCTATGTTGAGTCAGTGATCAGTGAATCTGTGAATTTACTCTTTTATATCTATAGATTATACTATAGAATATTAAGGTTTCTAAAATAAAGGCGCTTCCTTCCTGCTGTCTCTGAAATTAGATTCACAGTGGAAAACAATCAGTATCCTGAGTAAAGAATTTGCTTTGGTTTGTTTATTAAAATAAAAATATAAATATAAATAACACCAAATTTTCGCTATATTGATTAGATATAATAAAATATTTGAAAGAAATGAAATAATTGTTAAAATATTAAAACCAAATTCAGTATAAATTGATGACATAGCTTTTAAAAATTTATTTAAATCAAAACAGTTAAAATCTTAAAATATATATATATATATATATATATATATATATATATAATTTAGAAAATATGGTGAAACTTGAAGACAAGTGGGCGTGTATAACAAGAAAAAACGTTAAAACTTTATATCCTTATGGCCTTAATACTAAATTGAACAATCTTAATGTTAATAAAATTGACAATATTTATGGTTTTTTGTTTGAAATCAATAATCTTATTAAAATACAGAGAGGTAAAAGAGGTTCTCGTATTAACAGTAAAAACAATAATTTTCTGGATGCTTGTATTTGGTTAAAAAATATTGAAAACGATTTCTTAAAAAATTATAACGTTAAAACTGTTAAAAATCATATTTTTGAATTATAAATTAGTAAACTTAAAAAAATTAAAACTTTTGCTTTGAGGTATAATTTTAAAAATAAACAATTAAAAGATTTAATTAATGATTTATTGAATTTTAAATTGAAATCATGCAAACTTTATAACGATGCACTGTACTTCATTCTTCTTTTTCAACAAAAATCTTTTAATAATCTAAATATAAATACAATAATTAAAGATATAGCAATTTATTTTCCATTAAAGAATTATCCTATCAGAATTACCTATAAATATACACAACCTTTTAGTTGTAGAGTTTTTAATTACAGGAAGTTTGCTTTTGAGGATATTGATGATGAAAATAAGTGTTGTTGGCATAACGTGAATTTCAAAAATTTTATCAATAAAGATCATGGACATATAATAACTGGTGAATTGAATATTGTTGAAAATGAGAATGTAAGGCAGTTTTTGAGTCTTGGTACAAAATTTAGACCTAACTATTATATAAATCCTAAAAAAGCTCTTGATACTTTTTGTAAAGATACTAATGATTTTATACTGAAAATAGCTTATAAATTTAATGTACCGTTTGAAGCTTTTGTAGAATGGAAATACCATCTAATTAAATATTTTAAGGAATTTATTCATTTAAATCTAAATCAAAATAATTATGTGTATTAAAAACTAAGTAAAGATGATTTAAGTTTTATTAAAAATATGCAAACAAATTTTATTTTTGTACCTATTGATAAGGCTGCCAATAATTACGCCATCATTTGTAAAAAATTTTATGCTGAAAAAATAGTTTCAGAATTTAATAATTTAAAATATTATGAAAAATATAACCTGGACAGCAATTCCATATATAATAAAAGTTATTCTTATATCAAGAAATGTAAAAGCCTTTTCAATAAACATTTTACTTTACCAAATCATAAAAAATTACCTTTTTTGTTTTTAACACCTAAATTCCATAAAAATCCAATAAAATTCCGTTATATTTGTTGTACTGTTGGCAGCGTTAATAAATGTTTCAATATTAAACTTCAATTTTATTTAAAGCTTATTTATGACTTTCTAAAAAATAAATATAAAAATTCTAGTTATTTCTGGTGTATTGACAATAGTTATGAAATTATTGAAAAGTTAAATAATATGGACACGCCTACTTCTGTACAAACATTTGATTTCGAAAATTTGTTTTGCAATATCCCTATTGATTTATTGTATAGCACTTTAATTAAATTATTCGACTTTTTTGATATTGTAAATGAATTAAGAATTGATAGAGATTTATTTTTAAGTCTTTGCCATTTTTGTTTTAACAATAATTTCTTAACATTTCATAATAAAATTTATAAACAAGTACATGGTATCGGAATGGGCACCAATTACTCCAGTACAGCCGCTAATTTATTTTTATTCTTTTATGAATATACTTATGTTATCAATTACAACAAAAAATTGAAAATTTATCGATATATAGATGATATTCTAGTCTTAAATTTTAATTTTACAGATATTTTTAAAGACATATATCCTTCCTGTTTAAATTTAAATAAAACTAATAATAAAGATGTCTATGTTAATTTCTTAGATATTTTTCTGGATGTTCAACATAATGCATTAAATCTGGATCTATATGACAAAAAGAAAGATTTTTCATTTAATAGTTACAACATGCCTCACTGGTATAGTAATTTGCATAAAAAAATCTATATTAATATTTTGATTGGTCAACTAAATAGATTCTATAAGATATGCAATAAATATTCAAATTACAATAAACAAGTTTTTAAATTCATTGCTAACCTTTTTTACAATAATAACTATCCATTAAATTTCATAAAGTTTTACACCAATAATTTTAATAAATGTTTGCGATTGAGGTGATAGCTGCGGTAAGGTTTCTTCACTTATGGTTCTTGGTGCCTAGTAGTGCTTGCTGATGAAGACTCATGGCCAAAGTCCAACTTGTGGAACGCCTTATGTCGGACTGCAGCTACTTGGTGCTGAGCGACTCGGAGAGTTTGGACTATGATTTTGGAACATCGGACAAGACAGCGTCAGTATTGAGCCACTACATGTGAATCATCTGCTTTTGCTTTAAAGACCTATTTCTACATTGCAGTAAGTTCAGTTCATTACAATATCTTTCTGCCTTTCAGGTCTGGGTGGGAACATGACGATCTAGCATGTCCTTTTATTAAATTATTTTTATCACAAATATTCACTTTGTAGTTTTTGGATTATTATATTAATTTAGTTATATTACTTTTATGAAGCACCAATTTTGTTATATCTAATTTACATGAAGATTGTTATATATAATTTGCCAGTAATTTATTCTTGATTTTGTTGGGAGTATGCTAGTTTCGCCATGTTTCCGAAACCTGTTAGGCCTCTTTTAATTTAATTTATTGTCTGTTCTGCTGCTCCCACCCACTGAAGAGGAAGCGGAAGGGTGTTTTTCGCATGTAGTGTTGTTTTTTACAATTGTTCATCGTTACTATAATTCGTTACTTTTTTTTTTTTTTTTTTTTTAACGTTTTTTCTTGTTATACGCGCCCACTTGTCTTCAAGTTTCACCATATTTTCTAAATTATATATTTTTGTATAATTTTTAGTGCTGCCTTTGGCGCCTTTTTTATACAAATACACTTTTATTAATAAGTAATTAATATATATATTAAAACTTTTTTTTAAAACAAATATGGACGCAAATAAATAACGAAATTATTCAGTTGTTTCTTAATAAAATTAATGACATCAACTAATATTAATTGTATTTATAGGCAATAAATTTTTGTATCAAAATTGTAATGGCGACAATGAATATTCATATCGTAGCAGCGAATAAAGATATGGGATGACGATCACGCAGTGTCTCAGTCATATCAGAGTCTCATATCACGCATGCGTTATTGCTTAGCTGTTAATCGATTCCCGATAAAGCAAGAACATGATCAGAAAAGGCGATAACGAATATTCAGATCGTAGCTGTGAGTAGCGATTTCAGATTAAATCAATGTCTAGCATCACACATGCGTTATACGTGTATCATCCACTCTCCTTCGTATCAGCGATTACCGGCTTTCACGGAGTGAAACGTTGGGGTCACGGAAACTGATATGGTCGCTCGCAGTACGTTCGCAGCTGAGTTCCTGATAATCGTGGCGCTTGCGATATATCGCCAACAGAAATATTTCGTTATCGGTTTCAAATTGCATGGTTTTAAATCGATGTTTCGCGATGTATCGATGTACCGCCCAGTCCTAGTTATCATGTTATGACTTCTGTATTATACAAACATAACAATTTCATTTGTTGCATTTATTAGTTTTTAAATTATTACAAACCCTAAAGGTATAAGTCAATTTTTCTGCAGTGTGCGTGGCTTTTTTTGTCACTTAGTAAATATATACAGTCGGTAACAAAAGTGTCCGAACACTAGCAAAAATTCCTGTGTAAAAATTGTACACTTCATACGGTTTTGTTGAATAAATCCTTATCGAATTATGTTCTTATACTGACTAAGACCATGGTTCGACAAGGATTTATTTAACAAAACCGCATGAAGTGTACTTTTTTTACATAGGAATTTTTGCTAGTGTTCGGACACTTTTGTTACCGACTGTATATATATATATATATATATATATATATATATATTTGAAATCAGTCGAAACCGCAGTTAAAGTTTCCGCTGCCTTCTGTAATAGCTTTCCGGCCCGCAACATGATGATTATCTTCACCTGCCTTCTGCATCGACTTAACCGCTTTTTATCCCTTCCCCACGTGTAAATTTAAAAGTTTCACGAAATTCCATCAAAGTGCATATTGTGTACACTTAGCCAACACACACTTCAAAAATCACCTTTTTGAGGTAATTTGGAGTAGAGTTAAGGTTGAAAACGTGTTTTTGGACAGCCTCCCTGTGGAAAAGGGAGGTAATTTTGCAAAATCGCCTTATAATACGTGCTGAGTACCCATAACCTTCTGAAACATAAAAAAAATCCTCTTCCTGAAATAATTTGGAGCAGAGTTTAGCTTGAAAACGTATTTTTTTGTTCCCGCACATAAAAAGGGGGGTGGAAGATGAGAGAATTTCAGAAAACTAGGTGTTGGATACATATGAACAACTCACACATCAAAAATCACCTTTGTAAGATAATTTAGAGCAAAGTTATGCAAGAAAATGTTTTTGCTCCCCTTTCCCAAGATTTGGTAGGAAAGAATTGCGTAAAATCCGTTTATAGTGTGTGTTGGGTACGCATAACTAAAAGCTGCATCAAAAAATTGTTTTCTTGGCATAATCTAGAGCAGAATTACTCTAGAAAATATGTTTTTGCATTCACTTCACACTTAATGGAGGAGGAAAAGATTTCGCAAAATCACTTTATAGCTTGTGTTAGATACTCATAACCAATCCACACGTTAAAAAAAAAAAAAAAAAAAAAAAAAAAAAAAAAAATCTTACTGCGATAATTTGGAGCAAGGTTACGCTTGGAAACGAGTTTATTAGCCCCTCCCTTGCTTCTTACCCTCTGTTTTAACCCATTAATCGTCAGAGTTCCCGCTGCGGGAACAATTCTTTAAGATTTTTTTTCTCTGCAAGTAATTAAGATAAATATACTTTTTCTTTTTTGCATTAAATATTGAAACACCTAGCTTCGTTGGTAATTTTTTAAAAAAGTTTGTAATGTAACTTCTATTTTTTTTTTTTTTTTTTTTTTTTTTTTTTACAATTTTTTAAACAAAGATTATTGTTTTTCTGCAAAGCATCAGCAAAGGAAAAAAAAAAAAAAAAAAAAAAAAAAATCAGCAAAAATAACTCATTCGAGTACAGGGGTTTAAAACTATGGATATGAAATAAAACAATTCTTTTCTCAAATTATAACAAACAGGGATCAAGAAAACTAATTTAAAAGGGTTTTGCAGTTTTTCATCATCTGTTCTACCCCAGTTAGGTGTCAAATCTCCTATTTTGGAAACATAACATATCTTCTAACAAAATATTTTTTTCTTTTTTAAATTATTTACGCTACATATGATTAGAAATGATTATTGCAACCCAAAATATACGGAAATTCATAAATTTTCTAGGGGATTCGTATAGCGGCGTTTAATGGGTTAAGTAAAGATATTTTTAAGAACAAATAAAATTTTGAGGACTTTTTTTTTTTTTTTTTTTTTTTTTTTTAAGTAAACAATTTTCAAATTATTTTGCATATGAATTTACTTATTTTATTCGCAAAACCTTGCTCAAGAGTTTGAATTTTACCATTTAATGTTGTGTTTTAAAAATTAAAGATGGATTTAGGTTTTCTAAGTATGTGCCAAAGATGTTTTGTTTCATTAAATTTTGTAAAAGCACAATTAAAATCAAATTATTTAGCAAATTTTTACGTTTTGTTTACATGACAACCACTGGTGCAAACACCAGAAAACTACTGGTGAAACTCTTTTTTTCAAGTGACGAGCACTGGGGCATTTTTATAGGTTCAATTTTTATTTTTTAATTTGGCGAAATGTATTGAAAAATTGAAAGTATCTGACAACAACTAGAAGAATCAGTGCATTAAATAGACCAAAGTATAATATTGATACATGAATACCATACGAATACCACGCGAAAAATCAAACATTTTAAAAATAAGGCCTTAAGAGTGACGAGCACTGGTGTCGTTACCTCATAGTGAAATATTCTCCAATATGCAGTATTGCCAGACTGAATTTTGTTTTTTACTCTCCGACACCTATAAAAATATCCGCAAGACAAAAGTTTATTAATAGCGCCATCTAGTGAAGAAAAGATGTATTTGTTTACAAGTTGAAGGGTATTGAACTGTTTCTTGTTCGCGAAAAGCATTATTAAATATGTATGTATTACCGGTATTACCACTATAAAATTATAAATTAAATTTTTATTAATCTTTAGAAACATAAATTTATCGCATATTATATATGTTTTATGACTTTTATTATATTACACATATATATATTCTTTATTTATGTATTTATATCATATTTGCTATAAGTATATGAAATGATACATCTAAGGCGAGCAAATTTTTGAAACCCAATTTGAGGACAAATCATCGCAGCGTCATCAAATTGAAGGGTCATACGAGGACAGAGCTAAATTATGCTTTAATTTGAAGACATTTTTGTAAATTTGAGGACATTTGTCCTCAAATGATTTTCAAATTGCTGAGGACATAGAAATTCGAGGACTGTCCTCATGATTTCAGACGTTTGGTCACCTTAATCAAATCATCAATATCATATATGATATTTCATATATTTATATCATACACCATAGAACCTTTGATATAGCTTTCCCGAAAATAAGGAAAAGCTTAGCATAGCAGCAACACCTGTTGGGCGATGAGCGCCATTATATGTTCAGATGCAATTAAATATGAATTCTTATGAAATTATGTGCACTAGTTCGTGATATCGTGATTTGTAAGTGGCACAAAATTTAGATCACATACAGACGTACATTTTTTAAAAATAGTCAAACCTTTTTCGAACTATCTCAAAACATAAACCAGTTGAAAACTTGAAATCCAAATTTTTAGGAATCCGATACTATTTCTATGAATGCGGGAAAAAAAAGTGTATTTTAGAAATTTAAAGAAGTGCACAAGTAAAGCGAGAAACATGATGGCTTATTCTGTCACATTATAAAAATTAAAACTAGTATGAAACTAGTATAGGTCATCAGATTTTTTTTTTTAAATGTTTTTCTTTTCAAAAAAATTACCCAGTATTTTCTATGATGAACGCAGAGAATTTCGTAAAAGAAAAAGTTCACCACTAAATATCCAAAGAAAGTGAATTTTATACTCGACAAATAAAATGCGTCATACAGGCTTCTTTTTGTTTGTTAGAAACGAAAAAAAAAAAAAAAAAAAAAAAAATATATATATATATATATATATATATATATATATATATATATATATACAGTATATACATATATATATCGATAATTTCGATGGTTCAACCATAAATTTTAAATGTATTGCCATTGCATTCTTTTGAAAGGTATTCATATTGAAAATTGGTCTTCCTCGAGAGAAGGGGGGGGGGGGGCGGGAAGGGGATGCGATGCTCCTACATGTACCTTTTTTTTTATTATTACTATTGGGAATAACTATTGGGAATACATATTGGGAACTTACTATTGGGAATAAATATTTTTAGTTCTATAATGATTTGTTAAAAATAATTCACATTTTGCCCATTTATACGAAATTTCGTCCTATACTTTCATGTTAAAAATTTAGGGGGGGGGGGGGCGAGGTGGTAACGACATTTGTTGGGCGATTTATGTTGGAAGCTGACAGATTCATGTCAAAGTGCAACTATATATCAATTTGTATGAAATTCTGTTCATTAATTCCTGAGATACAGCAGTTGCTGGAAAAGTTTGTCACAAACACAGACATTAAAGGGGAAAAAAAAAGTGGCAAATCGTGCTCAAGAGCTCTCAAATCGTGTAAATTGATCAAAAACCGAAAATCGAAAACTTCTATGAAACAAATACTTTCTTATAATGAACATAAAAGAAAGTAAAAATGGCAAATGATTTTTTTTAACTAAAAATCAAATTAAAATAATCAGTTTATAAATCACTTTTCTTAGATGCAAGTGTGTGTGTAGTGTATGCCAAACTACGAGCGAGCATATGTGTATGCCCATGTCAATTATTTTAGCATTAAAAATTTATTTAAGTTATATTTGCCATGCCTGCCAACATCCTGATTAATATTCCGTAGTGTTGTTAGTCCTGCCTTTTTTTTTCACACCGGAAAATTTGGCAAGTAATATTTTCCAAATGTAATTATGATTAAAGAAGGAGAAAAATACTCTAAAAAATCACTGGTCTGAAATATAAGGCGTGGCTAACAATACTACGGAATATTAATCGGTATGTTGGCAAACATGTATTTACAGATAACATGATTGAGGAACATTGTATCAATATGCACATGATAAAATCTAATACAGATTTTCTACATGGAAATTTTCGAAAACAGAAATCTTGAATAGATTGATCTTTATTCTTTGTAATCTTGTTTTTAAAGGTAGAAAAACCTTTAGGGTTTTCCTAAGGACAACTAGAACAAGGCGGAGCTTCCACTGTTTGTAGGGGAAAACTGCGCTATGATTAGATATATTCCAAAATTTGTGGGCTAAATTAAGACTCCAATAGGTTAAATGAAAGAAAATCGTCATCATTACGTCGAGTGGCGTCAGAAAGTCGCATCGTCAAAACAGTGTTTGGGTCTCGGGTGATAATTAAGAACTGCAGATTCCTATTCGTTTGTCATTAATCAATGGCATTTTAAAGAAAAAAAATACGGTACACGAAACCTTCCAACTTCCTAAGCAGAACTCGCAGGAAGGACGCCGTTTCTCTTTCCTAGAATTCTCCCCCCCCCCTTCCCTTATGCCCTGAGCCATTAAACGTAAATCAATCCCTTTCCTTTCCCATATATTCTTTTCTTACATCTCCATCTGTTATCGTTCTTGTTATTATCACTTACATTTACATTCATCTTCCGTGAGTCACAAAACCGGGAAAACAATGGTTACTACTCCTTGACAATTCCTGAGAAAAATTACACAAACTGTAAATTGACTTTTCAATTAACTTGAAAAATAGTAAATACCCGAAATACCCTCATGTCAAAATTACCCTCAAAAATACCCGCGACTCATCAAAATACCTGTTTTTCGGGTAATTACCCGCCATCTGGCAACACTGCCAATATGTAATTGCGATTAAATAAAAAAAAAAAAATTCTTCAAGAACAGTGGTGTGAAAAAAGGATGAATAATATAAAATATTATATTTAGGATTAGTTTTCTGATAAACATCAATTCCATATTCAGCATTTTCAAACGTCAACGGGAATTATTTTTACATCTTTTTGGTTTGAGAAATGAAGTCCACAGCCAACATCTCGAGTCCTTAATTATAAGCAGTATCATAACCTCATATGTTGTAAAATTAAACTTTTGTAATTATTGTTGCATTGTCTATCAACTATACTTGACGTTTGATCTAGAACTCTTTTGTCCCCTATATAGTAACTAATTGCATTCTGAGATAAAAGTATTTTGATATAGCACTATCAATTAGAAAGAAAAACAAATTATTCAATTTTATTAAGAAATATAATTTTCTTTCTTTTTTTAGGTAGATTCCTTATAGGAGATCTACCTATTGCAATGGTTCTCATGACACGACTTCTGGAAAATTTCTTCATATCTTCACCGATCATGACCCCTAGAACCCAAAACACCCCTCCGTTCAAAAGTTTATATATATATATATATATATATGTGTGTGTGTGTGTGTGTGTGTGTGTGTGTGTGTGTGTGTGTGTGTGTGTGTGTAACGCTTTTTCCCATGTTAAGTTGTGAACACGATAACTGGAGTAATTTTTATTTAAATTTAACCAGCTGGGGGTATGTTGCCAGGACAGTAAAAATCTCGGTCGTGTTCGTAGATGGGGTATCCAGCTCAAAGGGGGTGAAAATGGTGGGAGGTAGAAATTTTCATTTGCCCATCATTTCTTTAATATTGGAAATAGGAAAATACTTCAAATGAGTCGAATTACCGCCTTACTCTAAGGAACAATTTTTGCACTTAAACTTTTTCGATAACTATTGTGTCCGAGTGGTTGAAGGCATAAATTATACTATCACACAGTGAAATATCCAAACACTTATTTAATGAAACACACGACACATAACTACAACGAACGGAATACTACACACATTACATTCCAATACAGATAGATGGTTTTGGTTCTTGTTTAGATTCTAGAGAGTTCCACGTACAGTCCGGTTAACAGTTAATGACCATTGAGTCAGCTTAGTTCAAATCATAGAGTTAAGACTCCACACCTCCTCCACCTTTATAGATCGAGTCTCTTAGGAGGCTTTCGGATTCTAGATGATCGTCTAGGAACCACAGTTGAACTCACCGGTTTTGGTGAACCGGATTTCTTGGGCGAAGTGTTCGGCTGCACTGATGGTGATGAAGGAACCGGGGTCTGTTGATCAGTCGAAGTAAACTGTTCCGCGGACGGATTGCTAGGTTCATCATTCACTGCAGCAGAATCTTCAGGGATAGAACTCGCAGGAACCGGTTGGTTTTCCGGTGTATCTCCTTTAGGGATGTGGAATCTCTGATTCACATTTGGCCTGTAATCACATTCTAATTTATTACCTATTGGACGGATCTGGTCAATGTGTCGTCTAACTAAGACACCCTGCACATTGATGGTGTAATGAAGAGCTCCATCTTTATTTACTACTTGACCAAATTTCCATTTGGAGTTTGCTGATCTATAATCTCTCACTGCAACATGATCACCAATTTCAAATTTCCTGTCTTGGAATTCTAATACTCCCTTCCGTGTTCGATCTTCAACCCTAGATTTTAAGTCTGGCAGGAGCAGATTAATTCTTGTTCTAATGTCCCGTTTCAGAAATTGCATTGCAGGACTGTGGGTTGTAGTAGCATTAGGCGCTTTCCTATACTGTAGTAAGAAGGTACTTAATTTCTGATGGATACTGCCTTCATAATTCTGCATAGCTCTCAAGGATTGCTTTAAGGTATATACATAGCGCTCAGCTTGGCCGTTACTAGATGGTTTGAATGGCGCGCTAGTCTTGTGTTTTATACCATTTCTTCTCATAAATATTTCGAACTCATCAGACGTGAATTGTGGACCGTTGTCACTGACGAGTGTTACAGGTAATCCATATCTTGCAAAACTGTCTCGTAGACATTCTATGGTCTTCTTTGCGGTTGTAACCTTCATTGGGTAGACCTCTAACCACTTCGAATGCGCATCTACTATTAACAAGAACATATATTCAAAAATCGGTCCGGCAAAGTCGACATGCACACGTTCCCAGGGCTTGCTCGGGTATTCCCAGTAATGAACTTTCACTTTTGCTGGATCAGCTTTATGTCTAGCACAGTCGCCACAATTTCTAGCTGTCTCTTCAATGTCTTGGTCAATATTTTTCCAATGAACGAAAGACCTGGCTATAGCCTTCATTTTAACCATGCCCAGGTGACCTTCATGCAATTCTTCTAGAATTTTCTTCTGATACTTCTTGGCAATGCATACTCGGTGCCCATACATAATGCACCCATCATCAATACTGTAGTGTGCTTCGCGACCTTCTAGATGTTCTCCAGTACGCAGGGTTTGCAGGAGTGGACCCAATTCCTCGTCTCTCCACGTTTCTTGACGTAATTCTTTAGCAGTAATTGGCAGTGTTTCTACCTGTGTCATTTGAAATATTGAGGCATCATCCCTCATATCCAGTTCCTCAGAAGATTTTGGCAGACGTGATAAAAAATCAGCATTACCATGCTCCTTAGTATTCCTGTAAATTTTGTCAAATTAGAAGGACTGCAATATTAGTGCGTAGTGTAAAAGCCGGGTAGCTGCTAGAACTGGTAATTCTTTCTTCGAACCAAAAATTGCAACTAATGGTTTATGGTCCGTAATTAATGTGAATCTACGACCTTTTAAATATAAGTAGAATTTCCTTACTGCCCACACTATTGCCAAAGCTTCTTTGTCGATCTGTGAATATTTTTGCTGAGTCTTAGTCAGAGTTTTCGATGCAAAAGCTATTGGGCGTTCCGACCCATCAGGATAAACATGTGATAGAACACAGCCGATGCCCACTGGTGACGCATCGCAGGCTAAAGTCAGTGATAGTTCCGGATCATAGTGTACCAGTACGTTCGGTGAACAAATTTCTTTTTTTATTTGCTCAAAGGCTATCTGACGCTCCTTAGACCATTGAAATTTAACATCTTTTTTTGTCAAATTATTTAGGGGATTAGCTATGGTAGCTAAATTCTTACAGAACTTTCCATAAAAGTTTACCAATCCCATAAAGCTTTTAACTTCTTGTACATCTTTAGGTATGCGAGCGTTGAGAATCGCGGAAACTTTTTCCTCAGTTTTATATATCCCGTTTGCATCAATTTTATGCCCTAAAAAATTTATTTCCTTTTGGAAAAATGTACTTTTGTTCAAATTGAGCTTTAGCCCATACTCTTTACATTTTTTGAAAAAGTCCTCCAGTGCCTTAAAATGTGACATTTCATCCCTACCTGTTATCCGCGCATCATCCATAAAGATTTTAACCCTTCCCATGCCTTGGAATAATCCATCTACATAACGTTGCCAAATTGCAGGTGCCCCGTTTAACCCGTACATGAGTTTTTTACAAACATATAATCCCTTATGGGTGTTTATTGTCAGCAGTTTCTGACTCTCTGGATGGACTTTCATCTGCAAATATGCATGCTTAAAGTCTAATTTTGAAAATTGTTTTCCCCCGTTTAAACTTGAAAATATCTCCTCTAATTTTGGTAAGGGATGCTGCGGCACAATTACATTTGGATTTAAGGTTACTGAGTAATCGGCACATAATCGTATGCTGCCATCAGATTTCACGACAGGTACAACTGGAGTTGCCCATTCAGAACTTTCAACTTTTTCAATGATACCCTCCTTTTCTAATCTGTCAATTTCGTTTTCTACTCTATCCTTTAACGCAAATGGTACTGATCTAACCCTACAGAATATTGGTTTCGTTTCGGGTTTTAGTTATTCATAATTATTAATTAATTCATAATTCATAATTATAATATATAATAATTATTCATATAATAATTATTCATATAATAATTATTCATAATTATTCATTCATAATTATTATTAATTCATAATTATTAATTAATTTTCATAATTATTTATTAATTTTCATAATTATTTATTTCTCCTAAAGTGTCATCAAAAATAACTTTATACTTTTCCAAAAGTTCATTTAAATTCACTTTCGTAGTAGCTGTAACCGCTTTGATAGCAGTCCAATCCAAATTGATTTCATAGAGCCATTCACGGCCAAAAATGGTGTCCAAATTCTCTTTTACAATATACAAATTTAAATTCAAACTCTGGTTTTTATACTCAACCTTTACTGTGACGTATCCCAAAGGTATTAATGAATCACCATTATATGTTTTAAAAACAATATCCGTTGGCTGAATGCTCTTATTAGAAATTTTTCTGAAATTTTTTACGCTCATAACGCTAATCGCTCCCCCCCGTGTCCAATTCCATGGAACACATTCTGTTCTCAATTTTTAGAGAAATCATTATTGGTGGACGTTTCCGCGTCTCTTCGCGTAATGTACCACCATTTGAGTTCAATTCGTACAACGGAACATCTATTTTGTTCTCATGTGTATTGTTGAAATTCAATTGCTTTTGCTTAAGGGGTTTTCCACCAGCTTTTTTAGCTGCAAAACAAGCCCTTTGGATGTGGCCAATCCGAGAGCAAAAGTTACACCTACTCGAAATAAATCGGCACTTATTTTTAGTGTGATCAGTACCAGTACACCGTGTACATTGTAAAGGTTTCTTCGGTTTTTCGCCGAAATATGATTTTTTGTTCGCTTTTTTCTGTACAACATTAACTGCATTTATTCCCTTTCCCATAATGTCATTCGCCCCCTTAAATGCCTTTTCCATAGCTAACGCTATTTGTACGGTTTTATGCAGATCAATATTATCTTCTTCAAACAATCTGTCCGAAATTGTTTTATCCCGTAGGCCACTTACAAAAACGTCGCGTAACATAATATTCAACATGTTAGTATCATAATAACAATTTACTGCAAGTGACCTAAGCTCAGCTATATAATTACTAATAGATTCCCCCTCGTTCTGTTTTCGATTTAAAAACTTATGTCGGGAAGGAATAATTAGCGGTTTGGGGTTAAATGTCGTTTAAGAACACTTTGTAATTTAGTTAATGTTTGGTCAGCAGGAATGTCAGGAGCCAGCAAATTTTTAAGTAACTGTTACAATTTGGGACTGAGCGACGAAATAAAAACTTTCGCCCTAATCTCTTCAGGAACTTTTTGAACATCTAAGTATGTTTGAAATCGCTCAAAGAAACTGTCAAAGTTCTCGAAATCTTCATTAAATTTTTCAAATTGAACCATAATTTTTTGACTAGTTTCCTTTACTTGGAGAGCTCGAAGCAATTCCTGATTTTGCTTTAACAATTCTTCAATATGCTGCTCCATCGCTCCTATGACAATATGGAAAGAAAACGTTTACCTTTTCCAGTCTTCGGGCATTTACAATATACTACTTGAATTTATGCAATTTTGCTTGAATTTATCGTCGCCAGCTCGTCGCCACCTGTTGTGTCCGAGTGGTTGAAGGCATAAATTATACTATCACACAGTGTAATATCCAAACACTTATTTAATGAAACACACGACAGATAACTACAACGAACGGAATACTACACACATTACATTCCAATACAGATAGATGGTTTTGGTTCTTGTTTAGATTCTAGAGCATAGAATAATAATAAAGGAAGAAGGAGCGTATGTGTCTTGGTTTCGGTTTGTAAAATCCAGGAATGCTGGGTATACGGTTTTAACAGTGCTTCCATCTGATTGGTTGGCGACTTGTTGGCAAAATTTTTGAATCGTCTCGCCTCTCTGTCAATCAGTCTGCGAGGCAGTACCCAGAACAAACAGCGATAAATGCGCTGAGGATGGGTGCCCTACTTCAAAGTTGAGAGGAGCAAAAGTAGCTTTCGCTGGCATTTCACTAGAAGGGGTTTGTAAGCATTAGAGTATTGGCGTGTTCCTTCTTCCTTATTATTATTCTATGTTCTAGAGAGTTCCACGTACAGTCCGGTTAACAGTTAATGACCATTGAGTCAGCTTAGTTCAAATCATAGAGTTAAGACTCCACAATAACTTCAATTGCTTAAAAGTTACAAGTTAAAAAGTGAATTTTTGTCAATTGTAATGAAGCCGATTTTTTCTTTAGCTTTAATTGCTTAAATTTATAATCTGATGCTTACGTCACGTGCAAACGATAATAAAAAAAGATAGCTGAAAATATAAAAACCATGGTAACAGCTTTAATTAATCATTTAAAAATATAAACTTACTATAACACGTTAGTCTTGGTAAAAATATTGTTTGTGGCGAATAGTTTAGAACACCGGTTTACGCAAGAATTTAAATTTACGATTGAATTTGAGAGTAATACGTTACAACTTCATTTGACTTTTTATACTGTGGAAACAAGATATTGGTCTGAGAAGAGATATGAGATTTTGCGTGGGAAGAAAATATAATTTCGCCAAAGCTGCCATTTTTCATCGCCAGGATCGCCAAATTTTGTCATCAAATAACTAATTCTGTCTCCAAGTCAAAAATTTCGTCGTCAACTATTAAATTTTGCCGCCAAATTACAAATTTCATTGCTAAGTCGCAAGTTTTGTCACCAAATTGTATGTCTTTATGGCTTCTATTTGTTGAATAATTATGAGCTTGGACTTAAAATAAATTGAAAAATTTACTGAGAAATAAATCTAGCTTAAAATTTTAAGTAGAATGAATAGTAGTAGTTGATAATTAAATTTCTTAAAAATAGAATAGCGACGTAAATAATGCAATGTGTGGGAACAAAGCCATTGGCTAAGTATGTGTTAATGCATATGTAATATTTCTTTACTTTTGTAACATTAACGTAGAGGAATCTACCTTTGCCTTTAAACTTGCGGAAAAGGGATTTTTTTTTTTTTATTTATTTTTTTTTCTAATTAGGCGTTCTTAAAATCGAATTAAATCTTAAACTGTAAAAATTAGAATGACCTATTATTAAATGGAATTGGTGAATGCTTTTACATAAAAGAACTGAATTTAAACTTTGAGAAAGTTCTAGTAAGTTGTTTATAAAATAATCTAAAATCTCTTAACCCCTTGACAGTTTTGCATGACAAGTTGTTTGTAGGATCATCCCAAGTCAGTGATGAATGTGTTCCATTTTTAACAATGATCTCTATCATGCTTAATCACAAAACATGAATGTAATGATACATTAAAAAATTCTGGATAAAAATAGTGGTGCCAATAACGCAGAACACCTGCATCCCTGTCCCAAGTGTAGCTCGGGAAGTGGGAAACGTTTCATTACATACGCAATTTTTCTTGAATTCTTTCAGATGTGCTTTTTAATCGTTTCGAATATTTTTATTTCCACTTCTGGCCACTCGAAATTAGCATTATGCAGTTATTTTAGGTAGCTTTCGGATCGAGGAACAAGAATCTACTGTCCAAATTGCGATGTTGGACTCTGAGTAGTGCTGTGTTTTCGTTTCTTATACGCGAGCAAAGTTTGATACAAAATATCATAATTTATGTTATGTAGATATGCCGGATATAAATATGGGTAATTTAGTATAAAATCCAGTTATTGCAGCGTGAATTAACTTCAAAGTCTAGTGATTTTTGCCATGCAAACAATCAAATTTAAAGGTAATTTTTTCTTGTATTTATATATGTTTCTTTTTTTTTTTTTTGCATTATTTTTTAGAAAATGTTATTTGCGAATGGTGTTATTATGTTTAATATATATATATATATATATTAAAATAAGCATTAACCCGTTAGTAGTCCTAGTTGGTCGATTCGCCGCCCATCCTTTCAGTGTTTATTCAACAGACACCAAGAATTTTTAGAAGTAGCATTTGATATACATAAAAGGCGAATCCACTGGAATAATTGTCGATTATATATATCAAATGCCACTTCCGAAAATTTTTGGTGGCTGTTGAATAGGAATGAGCGGCGAATCGACCAACTAGCGACTACTAACGGGGAAAAAAAAAAAATTGACCTTCAAATTCAGAATCGATAGCAAGGGTTAAATGTATCGTAAAAGGTATTAATAAAAACAGATGATGCTACAAATAGATTGATAGCAGTATCCTGACTACATACCGGTTCCAAAAGCTTCAATTTTTGTGTAGCTTCCTTTCCTACTAGAGCGGACAATACAAATTTCAGGTCAACAGCATAACGTACCATGGGCCCAACAACTAGATAACGTTGAACTGCTTTTGTAGTATATGGATACTCACCTCCCAATGGAACAAGACCTAATAACAATGAAAATATTGTGTAGTTATTAACAAAATTAACTTCTGCTTGTATAATATTTTTCTAATAAACTGCAAATTCATGACATTCATCTATTTTTCTTGATTCATTAATATATTAAAAATCTCCTGCATTTTATACATGATATGTATATATATTATTATCCCATTATAAAAACTGAAGATTTTACGGTTAAGACAGACTTAATTCTAACAATATGATTTCTTAAAATTCGAATTCGACATCTTGCGACTGATGGCTAGAGAGCTAATTATTCGGCTACCAGATGGACGGCTGGGACATCGGACTAGTTCGCAAGTTTTATTCCATCGCACACCCAAAACGGCTACTAAGTAATTGCAAGTATTACCCCATCATGCTGAAACCATATTTCATCACGAATGACAATTCGAATATTGTATATAAATACTGGTGAAACCGCTTTAAAATACTAAATTCGATAATACCAGCTGGCTGCAACGCACGTTGCTACAAAAAACACTTGCAGAATACCATATATACACTGTAAAAAAATAATCATTACCAGCTGCAAGAAAATCTCTGTAATTGGAGAAAATAATCACATACTGTAAAAAATAATTATTACCAGCTGCAAGAAACTCTCTGTGATTGGAGAAAATAATTATTTTATCCAACCACAGAGAGTTTCTTGCAGCTGGTAATAGTTATTTTTTTTTACAGTGTAGTTATCTCGTGATTTGATGCTTTCACTGGAAAATAACCTTTGTATGTGATTTCGCCAACGATGAACGACTTTGCGAAAGTTAAGAAAGCAGACATGTATATAATATACCGCATTGTCAATGGTAACGGCATAATAGCATTATCACTGCATCAGGAAACATTTTCTGAATAGGCGTATGCAGAACCGCAAAATAATTGATCGGTTACGCGGAACTCTTTGAATATGATTTATTCAATGTTTAGTATTTATGGAAGGAGTTTATCGAGAATTATAGGACATTTACGCATCGAAGAAACCATCTGGAACGACATCACACAATTAAAACAACTGTTATTCATCATCTTCATCTCAATTAATGCAGAGGCCGCAGAAGCGTGGTTGGTAAGAGCAGCGAGCGTAATTGAAAGATTGCGGGTTCGATCCTCGAGCCAGCCAAAGACCGTCATGTACGTTAATTTGGTGTACGTTAAATCTTTCGGGATCGGAGAGTCACAGATTCCCATGAAAATTATAACTCTGGATCATGGATTTACTCAGATCTGATTTGGACCAAAATTCAAGCTCTTGTTGTTTGCTGGTGCTGTCATCTTTCGCCAGTTTCTCGAACTAACAAGGAAGCATTCAAAAGGTGTCATCTTCAAAAAGTATCTAAAAAAATATATGTGATTCTACTGTTTATAAAACACCAGAAAAATAAAAAATTATCGGCTGAAATTAATTACAGCGACCACAAAAAATTATCAAATTAAGCATATTTGGCGATTTCGTACTGCCAGGCGATTGATTTTGAGTACTTGGCGGAAAAGCAAAGCACGGTTCTGTTCGTACACGGCAATCTCGGTGCTAGCAAACGTATCACCTAACAGTGCTAAATCGCCAAATATGCTTAATTTTGATAATTTTCTGTGGTCGCTGTAAGTAATTTCAGCCGATAATTTTTTCTTTTTCTGGTGTTTTATAAACAGTAGAATCACATATATTTTTTTAAATACTTTTTGAAGATGACACCTTTTGAATGTTTCCTTGTAAGTCGTTTTTCCATCGTAATGAGCTATCCTGCTGCCTTAAATCCGAATAGTTTCACTACCGGGGATCGAAATTTCTGACTGGCATAAGAAACAACAAATGAATTAACGCTACATTTAAAGTATGTTAAACAATAAACGTTGGCATGTCTTTCCATTTTCAGACGATTTAAGCTTTGAAAACATATGATTATCCAATTGGCTGTTCATTCAGCTAGATCTCCATAGAGCCTTTTTAAAAACAGTATGACGCGTCAGCTACCATCTTTTTTACTCGGAACACGCTTTCCCGCTTGACGCATTTATCGCAGCTATGTTCTTCTCGTAGGATCTGACAAGGAAACATTCAAAAGGTGTCGTCTTCAAAAAATATTGAAAAAAAAAAAAAAAAAAAGTGATTCTACTCTTCCTAAAACACCAGAAAGTGAAACAATTTTCAGCTGAAATGAATTACAGCGAACGCAAAAAATTATTAAAATTAAGCATATTTGGCGATTTTACATTGTTAGGCGATTGGTTTTAAGTATTTGGTGGAAAAACAAAACACACGGTTATGTTCGGACACGGCAATCTCGGTGCTAGCGAACTGAACGCCTAACAGCGCTAAATCGCCAAATATGCTTAATTTTGTTAATTTTTTGTGATCGCTGATCGCTGTAATTCATTTCAGCCGATAATTTTTTCACTTCCTGGTGTTATATGAAGAGTAGAATCACATATATTTTTTTCAATATTTTTTGAAGACGACACCTTTTGAATGTTTCCTTGGGAGAGAAATATAAACATGTTTTGTCCTTTCTTGGAGTAATTTGAGCTATTTATTGCTGGACAACATCTTATATCATATTTTGTTATATTAAAATTATGAAAAAACAGTAAAAAAGTAACTCAAAATTAATATGCGACAACTAAAATAATGGCTATCACTTGATAATCTACGGACTCGCTGGGTACATGTGACAACCCTAAGGGAAAAAAAAAAAATGTCGGATGCACCCGTTCTTATATATAGGAGCCTTAGACCTCCATTTAGAAAAAAATGACGTAATTTACTTTATTTTGTTTACTTCATAAATTTATTAATACTCAGGTCGTTTATTTATTTAAATTGAATTTCATGTTAATAAGAAAGCACCACAGAACTGGCGTTTTAAAATAACAAGTACAAAATTTTGAATAAACACCATAAAATGCAATAAACTCGAAACAATTGTTTCGGGTCGAAAGAAAACAGACCTTTCGTCAGGCGAACAAATTAGGCACGAGTACTGCAATCAAAGCGGCATTGCAGCAACAAAGCGTTGAAGCTTTGATTGCAGCATTCGTGCCTACTTTGTTCGCCTGACGAAAGGTCGTGTTTTCTTTGGACCCGAAACAATTGTTGCGAGTTTATTGCATTTTATGGTGTTCGTTCAAAGTTTTGTACTTAATGCTGTTTGCAGGAAAGCCACGTGAAAGTTTTTAGTTAAGAATTCAAAAAGAATTCAAAAAATAAAGTTGAAGAAGTAAGAAGGAATTTAATTGAGATATATAAATAGTTTTAACGTCACATTCCTTTTTCCTTGTGTTTCTTGATTCATCGTATAATGACAGGGAGATACGATAAAATAATCATTTCGAATTGGCACAAAGACTTTCGTGTATCTCAAAATTCTGAATTTTGGTCTTAAAAAAATACATAAGATGACATTAAGGAGAATTTTCAAGCGTTTAGAAATTCTCTGGTACGTACATTGAACAGTGATAGAAGTAGAGTACGGATTCTCTATACTGACTATAGAGAAAAATTCTGCGAACATTACTGCGGTTTTTGCGCCTTCTTTGGCGATAATCGCTTACTTGGCAACTGGTTCTTGAGATTTTGTATGTTTTAAATGGTTTGTTTCTCTTACCACCAAAACTCCAAAGAAAAGTCATACAGAACAGCTTTCAATCAATAAAAAGGATTTGATTACTTGTTTTTCATTTCAGCTAGTGTAGGTTGTGGTTTGTGTTTAATTTATCCCCAATCGAAATGTAAAACAGCGATGACAAAGGTGGAGGAAGCTTGCCTTGGTGGATGTGGAATGTCGGTTTGGCACCGGCTTGGCGAATGAATTGGTGGGATGGTGGGGATGTGATGGTCAGAAACAAAAAAGTTACTAATCCGGGGTTTACTCTAACAGGGTGGTCACAGACCATATCTTTTCCCTGATTCTTCTACCAATGTTTTCCTTTCGGAATTTTTAATATTATGTTTGTACTATTAATTAAGTACAAATTATCATATAAATATTCTGGTGGAAGAATGAGAAAAAAAAGGCGGGTCTGTAACCACCCTGTCTAATATCTAGTCGATGGTTACGGAAATGATGGTAGAAAAATACCTTACGTAAAAGATGTCATTTTTTTTTTCTTTTTCCTGAGCAAAAATTTTGTCTTGCGTAACAGTGGACAACCACTTCATACTCTAATATCCAATTTTTTTATTTTATACCTGAGCACACACGGTAATTTACAATAATCGTAGTCACAAAAACTGAATTTGGCATTACGCTTTCAAAAAATCAAATTTTCAATTGTTAATTTTGAGTGAATAATAATAATAATTGTGCTAACAAAAGCTAAATTTGACCCATCTACAGTCAAAAGGCTATTCATTCACGACCAAAATAAAGTAAATTCATAAGTGCCAAATTGTACGTTTTTTTAAAAAACAGTATTTTTTTTTTTTTTGCAAAAAGTATATTATCGTGTTTAATCACAGAAAACTGCTAAAACACTGAAAAATTTCCGGTAGCAAGGAAAAAAAAAAAAAAAAAAAAAAACCATACAAGTTGGAAGTTATGTAAATTAATCCAGTAGATATCTAATTAATCCAATCTCGCGGATTGTCTGAAAAACCGACCTTGCGTTCTAAATAAATCGATAATTGCATATATGACAGTATTAATAAATCGGTAATTTTGTAATAATGTTGAAAAGAAAATGCGCGGTATGAAATGTTAAAGTATAGTTAATATGTTTTACTTACCTTGAGATGGCTTATGTCCGTATATTCCATTGAAGAACGCGGGAAGTCTGATGCTGCCACCGAGATCTGAACCGAGGCCAATCACCGAAGCAGCAGATGCAATAAGAGCTGCTTCACCCCCTATTCAAAAGGAAAAATTAAGGGACTTAAAAATCATTAAGTTTATAAAAAAAAAAAAAAAAAAAAAAATAGAAAAATTATCTATAAACATAATTTAATAAATATTATCGATGTAAATCTCAAATGGGTTATTTACTCTAACGTACAATTTTTTGGCAAAGGAAATGACAACAGAGGAATGACAAAAACTAGTTGGCATAAGCGTCTAAATATTTCATTGAAGCACGAGGATAGTCTGATGCTTTTGTCAAAATCTAAACTGGGGTCTATCTCCGAAGCAGCAGATGCAATAAGGGCTGCTTCTCCCCCAATTAAGAAGAAAAAATAACTGAACAATTAAGTTACTGTAAAATCATTTAGTTTAATATGAAAATATTCAAGGAATTTGCCCTCGAAACATTAATATAGAAGCTAGACCTTTTATAAGACGCGGTAACTGTTTTAAAGGTTACAAATGCAGGGATGTTTGCGTCCCCGGAAATTGCTACCAGAATTTTTCAATAGTGATATTATAGGTAGTTTTCTAGCAAATTTCAGCAGTTAAGTATAACCAAAAATACAATTCATAATTACTGGTGGGAAATAAAATAAAAAAACCAGAACGCAAACACCCCTGCAAATGGATCATTTACTCTAACTAATGAGTTTTTTGGTCAAGGAAATGACAACAGGGGAATGACAAAAAAACTAGTTAGGTGTCTAAATATTTCACTGAAGCACACGCGCTAAGTCTGATACTGTTGCTAAAATCTGAGCTGATTTCAATCCCCGAAGCAGCAGATGCAATAAGAGTTCCTTTTCCTCCTTTTAAGAAGACAAAATACAGAGTGTCCTAAAAGTTCCAGTACTGACGCTGATGTATTTTTTATTTACAAAACAACAAACCTTAAAACGATTATTTTTATGCGAATGATAAGAGGTACATTTAAAATAACGGAGGAAAAAATACAGAACTTACTTTTATAATCAATGTTCAAAATATCCACCCTTTTCTAGGAGGCAAAGCTGAACTCGTTTGCGCATGGGTTTAGAAACGCGCTTTAATATGAGTGACTTCTTGCAAAGAAACCTGTACACACCTGCGCAGAACCTGTATTACGAAATTGTCGAACGAGCTGATATAGCATATTTTTACTCGGTATTGCATCATCTGGATATTTATATAGCCAAACATCTTTGCATCTTTCATACGATTTCATTCAAAACAAGCTTCAAACAGCGGAATTCTCTGAATGCGTGATAAACTCATTTCACTATGAAGAGCAAAATAACATAAAACTTTATTCTCTCACAACTTGTGCGAGAAAAGAAACAAACGATAAAAATTAAAGAATTGATGCAATAATAAGCAGACGATAAAATTTATTATTTAAAAAAAAATCATGGACACAATGAGTTCTTTAAGTTGGAGTACTGGAACTTTTAGAACACACTGTATAAGTGAACAATTAAGTGACTTTAAAATCATTTAGTTAAAAAAAAAAAAAAAAAATATATATATATATACTTGCAAACCATCTCATTATGTGAACCGTATAATTTTTAGTACCCACCTTTTTATTCGCACCAGTCATTTTTTAGAGTAATTTTATTCTTATTTAATCGTAACAACATTTGGAGAGAATTATTCTAAAAATTATATTCTAAAAATGAAGTGGTGTGAAAAAAGGGGCGTTAACAATTGCACGGTTACTAATGAGATGGTTGGCAAGTATGAAATCAAGTACTTTATACTCAAAAGATTAATATAGAAACTAAGTCTTTATAGAAGACATAGTAACTGTTTTCACAAATGGATCTTTTATTCTAACCAACGACTTTTTTGGTCAAGGGAATGACAAAAAAAAATAGTTTTCATAGGAGTTTAAATATTCCATTGAAGCACGCGGTAAGTCTGGCGGTTTCGCCAAGGTCTGAACTGAGAGGAATTCCTGAAGCAGTAGATGCAATATGAGTTCCTTCACTTTCTATAAAGAAGAAGAAGAAAAAAAAAATGTAAGTGAACAATTAAATGACTTTAAAACCATTTAGTTTACGTAAAAAAAAATCTAAGGAATTTATACTCAAAACTTTAATATAGAAGCTAGGTCTTTTTTTTTTTTTTTTTTTTTTTTTTGTAAGACATGACAGTTGTTTTAAAGGTTACAAATAGGTAATTTACTCTAACCGATATAAATATTTTTTCTTGGTCAAGGAATGACAATTAATTAGTATAGGTGTATAGGTATCCAAACATTCCATTTAAACATACTGAAAATCTGATGCTGAATGTCCGCCAAGATCCGAACCAAGGCTAGTCATCGAAGCAGTACGTATAATAAAATCTGCTTCTATATTTGAAAGAAAAAATACAGCACATCAATTAAGTTACTTTACAATAATTTAATAATAATAATAATAAAAAAAAAAAAAAAAAAAAAAAAAAAAAAGAAAGAAAGAAAGAAAGAAAGAAAGAAGGAAAGAAAATAATTAAGTAATTCATACTATAATTATTAATATAATTGCTAGGTTTATATATATATATATAGCGACGCCATCAACGCCATTTCAAATGTAGATAATCCTAACTTACCGATGGACAATGGGTTAACCTTTTGTCCAGAGGTACGGCACTGGATTACTACCCAAATGACTCTGGTTCGAATACAACCTATCATCACACGCATTTCCTTCATGTAAATAACATAAATAACTGTTTTAAAGGTTGCAAATGCGTTATTTACAAAACCTGACAACTTTCTTAACCAAGGGAGTGGCGACAGGTGGATGACAATAAAACTAGTTGGCGCAGGTATACTCTTCTCATCCAATAATATATTCCATAAATTTCTACTATAAGACATAATATTTTCATATCAAGAGAAATGAACTCACCTATCACTCAGCACAATCACCGACTGAAATGCCCTACTTGCTAGACTGCCCTACCTTCTATTAGATATACTTACTTTATCATTATTTGCTGACTAATTTTATTAGGGCTTATTTTGTACTTTAATTTTAATGCAACTCAATGATATTTTCGACGAAATAATCACCATAAAGCACTTTTATGCGAGACTTTGACCAAGTTTCTCATATAAGGAAAGTCCTCTCTATCCAGGAATTTCCTAAATTCATGCTGGTAATAAAAATAAGTTTTCTAGTCAGATAAATATTTAATTCTTACCACTACTTCCTCCTGGAGTTCTTCTTGTGTCATAAGGGTTTTTCACTCTTCCGTTTAACTTATTATAACTTTCCCACCAAAAACACAGTTCAGGGATAACTGTTAACGCTACCGGTATAGCTCCGCAAGACTTCATCCTCTTCACAGATTCACAATCTTCTGTGGCGAGCATTCCTATTCTACTGATCAGCCCACCAGCATTAGACAATCCTGTAATAATTAAATAAAAATAAAAAAATAAAAAATAAATATAAATAAATAATAAATAATAATTATTCGCAAAAGCCATTTCGAATGACGGTGTTCATAATAATAAGTTCTACGTTGGTATCCAAACGTTAAGCATAGTTGTTTTGCTAATAAGTTAAAAACTTTGAATAAACACCATAAAATGCAAAAATCTCACAACAATTGTTTCGGGTCGAAATGAAACAAAGTAGGAACGAGTGCTACAAACAAAATGGAAGCTCATCAAATAATAATAATAATAATTATGCACTGGAGGACAGGCGCATATAAATAATAAGTCTTTGGACCAGCCCTAGGGGTTGGTCCCAGACGCCAGACATTCGTCAGCTGCCCATAGCATGGCACTAATGTGGCATTAAAACCCATCCATTCTGCAATGAATTTTATTCATATGACGTCATTGGTGGTCAGGGGTTGTACTTTCACTTCTGTTTCAGGACACTCTTGAGGATAAGTAATTTCTACCTTTATTGCTACTACTATTTTATTATTATTATTATTATTTATTTATTTGTTTGTTTGTTTACAATAATCTCTATCCTATTTAATCGTAAATTTATGATACATTACTATAAAATTCCATGAAGATTTCTGCATGAAATTATTGGTGGCAAGACAGAAATTTTCTTTTAGACGAGATTGCCCTGAAAAAATCTGGAGTGACTCCACTCGACTTTCCGAACATTGAGTAATTAATGGTTCTGTAGATAAAGTAAAGTAAGAGGAGTCGTTAAAAAACAAAAGAAATAAAATTATACTAGGGAGTTTGAGTATTTTTCTTTATATAGTACATGATGTTTAATTTAACATTAGTTTACCGAACACTTAGATCATAATAATAAAGAATATTTTGTTGTGACCCTGTGAAAACCTACAATTGCTAGATTCACCAAAATGTTTATATTTAGTGCAACAGTGGCTTATAATATTAATATAAATTTTCAGCTCCATCGGATAAGGCATTTAGACGCTATCGTACTTTAAAGTTTGAGCCCATATGTCACAATGATAAAGAAATTTGCATTTTGTCCCGGAAAAAGAAACATAAGTACTAGATTCTCTAAAGTTCATAAAGTTCGTGTGACGGTGATGTACAACATGTATATAAATTTTCAGTTCATTTGAATAAGGCGTTTAGTCGCTGTCGCACTAGATAATTAGAGCCTATTGATCTTAATGGTGAACAATTTTTATTTGTGTCCCTGTAAAACTCGTTAAGTGCTAGGATAATTAAAATGTATATAGTTTGTGTGATGGTGGCCTATAACTCGTATACAAATTTTCCACTCCAACGGATAAGGCATTTAGATGCTATCGCACTTTAAATAATTTTACCCCATAGGCCATAATGATCCAAAATTATTTGTTGTGTCCCTGTAAAAACACTAGAAATGCTAGATTCACCAAAATCGATGCAGTTCATGCAAGTATTACCTATAGTATGTGTATAAATTGTTTGCTCAGTTTAATAAGGCGTTTAGACGCTATCGCACTTTTTAAATTTGGTCCCATAGGCAATAATGATAAAGAATTTTTTTTTGTGTCCCTGTAAAAAAACTACAAGTGCTAGATTCTCCAAAATCTATACAGATATTACTCTAAAAATAAAGTGGTGTAGAAAAATGGGCGGTACTAATAATTTTCTGGATTAGGTTGGCAGCTCTGTATTTAATATTCAGTAGTATTGTTAGCCCCGCCTTCTTTTGAGAGTATTTTACTTCTTATTTAATCGTAATTGCATTTGGAGAATATTACTCTAAAATTCACTGGTGCGAAAAAAAGGGCGTGGCTAACAATACTACGGAATATTAATTAGGATGTTGGAGAGTATGCTAATAGGGTTGCCGCGGATTTTTTTTTTTTTGTATGTGTATAGTTAATTTTACCCGAAGTTAAACTGTTACAAAAGGAGAAAAAACAAACAAACATACAGCCTAATATTTAAATAGTTATATTTCTGAATAACAAAACAGAAAGAGGGAAAGAAAAAAACATACAACTTATATAATTTCTGTGGTTGCATATTGGATATTATTATTATTATTATTATTATTATTATTATTTTATTTAACGTGGATAATTTGAAAATGAAGAAAAAAACAAGGGTAAACAGCAAATACTTTTTAAAATATATTTTGATTAACCTTTTATGATCCAAAATTAAGAATCATAATTAATGTATTGTTTTTTGAGCGTTAATAGAGCAAGGAAAACTATTTAAAAATAGTAGTATGTTAATAATAATAATAATAATAATAAAACAAAAAGGAAAAAGAAAAAGAAACGAGTACACCGTTATTATCTTGAATAAACCGAAAACTTTGGAAACGCATACTCTCCAACATGCTATTTAATATTCCTCAGTATTGTTAGCCCCGACTTCTTTTTTGCACCAGTATCATTTTAGAGTATTTTTCTTCTTATTTAGTCGTAATTGCACTTGGAGAATATTACTCTAAAAATTTACTGGTGTGAAAAAAAGGGCGGGGCTAACAATACTACGGAATATTAATTAGGATGTTGGAGAGTATGGAAACTATACAAAATTCTTACTTCGTTTCTACTTATTAGAAATTTTTATTACTATTATTATTATTTATATTAAACTTTAACTCTTTTTAAGAGATAATTTATATTATTATTATTTTACACACACTTTTTATATATAATCTATCATAATACTTAGCAATTATAAATTTTTGTTCTAAAGTAATGGTTAATCATAACAATAATATTCATAATATTGTAACGACTATCTTTAAAAAGAAATTTCCTTAAATGATTGTTTGGAAATTGGGACAAGATAACAAAAAATTAAAAAATTCTCCGAACCCCGAACCCTGACAAAATATAAAAATATAAAACAAGCTATAAAAGATTTAATATGTATGCATTTGATACCAGAAAAAGTACGTCATGAAATATTTAAATTTTTAATTACGTATCATAAAGTGTAGTTGAAGGATTCATTTTCTTTACTGTATTAAAATCAAGTTGTCAGTTGTCACAGCTTGATAATATATTATAAGATAATGGTTTACTGATTCCATCGAGGTGGAAATATTAGAAGCTCCAGGAAGTATATTTGGGCACTGAGATGTATTGGAGAAATGAAAATTATTAGAGGTAAAATATGGAGGTTTTCTTTAAAATTAGAAAAGAAAAACAAGAAATAAAATGGTCAGATTGATTAGATGGTAATGCATTAATTCTGAATGGTATTGCAATGCATTCAGTTAAATAATAAATTTATTGCAAATATATAGATTATAGATGTATAAAAATTAATTTAAAATATAATTGATAAACAATTTAAATATGTAAATGAATGTCTATATAATTTATGAAAACCAAAAATAAATTTTAAGATGTTTAAACAAATTTTTTACACATAACTGTCAATTTTAAAATGCTGAATGCAGGCAAAATGGGGAAAATATTTTTTAATTATTTCTCCACCACAACCCAACAGGTAGTTACTTTAAAAGCATAAAAATAATAACATTTAATGGCTCAAAAAATGCTACCAGCTAAAGTAAATTTGTATATTTTAAACATTCTTCAAGTTAAATTAACCCATTACCTGCTGCGGGCGTACATATACGCTTTTTTTTTTTTTTGCATTGCGCTGCTACCAGTGAAATTAGTCCCACGGCTTTGGAATGCAATAAAATAACCTTGAATATAACATTGATAGTGTTTTTCATGGATTTACTTATTTCAGAGAAGAGGTGTGTGGGAGGAATCTGAAAAGGAATATTTCTGTATCAGGGAAAGCATAACTACGCGCGCTTGTGTGAAAAACGATGGCATTGGGGAGCGAATTTCGTAAGTTTTCATCGGCAGACAAGGGGATAATAAAAATAAAATATAAATACAAAAGGAACTTGGGGCTCATCCCACTATTTTAGAATATAAATGTAAAAAAAAAAAAAAAAAAAAAAAAACTTTATTTCAGTTATTTATTTATTCAGTGCAAAATCTAGGCAGCAATCAGTAATAACATATAATGTCTTAACCCTTTGGGTACATTTGACGAGTGAGACTCGTCATCTGCTTACTTGCGCGAAGTTACGGTGGACGAGTCTGACTCGTCATCTGAATTTAAGAAGCAGGCGTTGATGTTTGCGGCACCCCCGCCAGTGGGCGTTGATCGCAAACAATTGCAGGGGTCGTACTCTCCGCCCTTTTTTCAGGACACTCTGAGGAATTAAAATTTTTTAAATTTATTTTTACCACTAATTTTATAAATTTTTTTTGCATAAAAATAGTTGTGGCAAGAATTGCAGAAATTTCTTTTCTTTGTGAGTGTCCTGCAATAAGGGCGGAGCGTACGACCCCTGCAGAAAAAGAGGCGGTACTAACAATTTGCCGGATTAGGTTGGCAGCTCTGTAAATCGGTCCCATGGGCGTAAAAATCTTCAAATAATTCAGTACTCAAAGGGTTAAAAGTAGATACGAGATGTTTTAAACTCTTAGATAATTAACCCCTTTTGTTTTTTATTGTAACTTTATGGCTTGATCATGCAAACGCGTGCGCCGTATTACTTTTTTTAGTAGTTGCATTCCTAATTTATAAATTGATGTCTGTCGATATGGTTTGTATTTAGTGGTTATTTAATAAATTTAATTTTTAAACATTTAGTAATCGATTCGAAATTTAGTTTAATTAGCATTTGGAGCCTCTATTAAACCTGATTAGGAAAAACATTACATAGTGGCAGCGGTAAAATAGTAAAATGGTAAAGCTAAATGAAGTTGCAAGTAATTTATTTTACGTTTATATTACCGATATTGAGCTAAGATATTTAGATAAGAGCCTAGATACGCCAATTGCAATCGAAACCATTAAAATTAGTGTCGTAGGGCGCTCATTTCAAGTTACACCGCCAGAATCATTTACATTTTCTACATCAGTTAATTGGTCAAAACCAATAACTCGTTTTCAACGGTACAGAATTACATCTGATTTGAATAAACATTAGGAAGGTGAGCAAACAATTTCATTAATTTAGATCAGTGGTAGCAGTAGCATAGCCTCCTTAACTAGATGCCTGTCGCGTAGCTCAGAAACCAGGCAACAGTTGAAGCGGTAGACAGCGCCACCTAGTACAGATTGTGCGACTTTTTTATTCAAATGTCACCAATAATTTAAAGAAGTGATACATAATATATATAATCGACATTTCTTCGCGTCTATTCGCCTTTTATGTATATCATATCCCACTTTTAAAAGTTTTTGGTGGCAGTTGAATAAAAAAGTTGTGCAATCTGTACTAGATGGCGCTCTCTACCGCTTCAACTGTTGTCTAGTTTCCGAGCTACGCGACAGACATCTAGTCAAGGAGGCTATGGTGGTAGTGAAATCTGTACCTACTGTCCACTAGTGGGCGTTCCCGTTATTGTGTGTGGGCATTAGGGATTTTGTCTAACACTAAAGCACCTCCCTTTTTAAAAAATTAATTGACTTTTTCACAACATTAAAAAAAAAAAAAAAAAAAAAAAGGATTATTATATGCTACAAATCTGTTTTATAAATTTTATAAAGTAAAGTTACTTCCCTACTTTATTAATTAACGTTTTTGTGGAACCGGTGAGCAGTTAGAAAATTTCACTGCTTGCAAATAAAAGTGGGCGGTAGGCATAGAAAGGTTGACGGCTACCTTCGGGTTGCCACATTATTATAATTTTATGTTTTAGTACAATTAAATTTTTAAAATATTTCATCAATTATAACTGTTTTAGTTTTTGTATAAAACGCTTGATTAATATATTTAGTGGTGGTTAAAAATAAAATTGTAACATTCATCTGACAATTCTGGTTACCTCTGATGTAGTCAATAGGCGAACAAGCTGTAGATATAAGGCATACTTGCCAACATACTAATTAATATTCCGTAGTATTAACAGCTCCGCCTTCTTTTTAACACCAGCATCTTTTTAGAGGGTTTTTCTTCTTATTTAACCGCAATTGCATTTGGAAAATATTATTCTAAAAATTTATTGGCGTGAAAAAAAGGGTGGGACTAACAGAACTACGGAATATTAATTAGGATGTTGGCAAGTATGATATAAGTTGTCCCATAAGTTCTTACTGAAGTTAGCAGTGTTATAACTCGTTTGCGAAATGTAATTTTTGGTGACGACGGACATATAAAATAGGATTTATTTGCAGGCGGATAAGTACAGTTTTTCATGAAAATGTGTGATCTCGTCACGCACAACGCCCTCTATCGACAAATAGCTTAATTATTATTCCCCCCCCCCAAAAAAAAAAAAAAAAAAAAATCAAGAATGATTTTTTTTGCAAAACGCTTTCGAGTCTATCAATTCATCCAATAGTTAGGAATTTTTGAAATGCCTACATACCCTGTATTTTTTACTTCGTTTCAGTTAACACGTTGAGCGCCACGCGTATTCTCAATATCCATTAAAATTCCATAATGATTCCTCCTGTAATAAAAAAAATTAAGCAAATTTTAAATACATTTTCAATAATTACTTAAAACAATGCAATATTTTTAGTTTTATATCCTATTTTACACTGTCAACCACCGATGGTTGATGCGGCTTTATATAATATTTGACACTGGACATGGCGCTCAACATGTTAATTTTTTTATTGATACTGCTTTTACTTTCGTTTAAAACTTTCACTGAAATGCTTGAAGTATAACATATTCTGCACACTCCTAAAGTTTCAAGATGATTCCTTCAGTACTTTTAGAGATATATGAGAAAATATCTAGAATCTAGAATGGCTGATATGGTGGTCAACGTGTTACGTACAGAGGAGATGACTTTCAAATAATCCTAATATATATATATATATATATGTATATATATATAAATAATTTAAATAAACCTCGTAAACGCCGGTAAAATTCCGGCTGTTTCGAGTCAAACAAATCTTGGATGGCTGTTTTCACACCATCAAGATCATCAAAGATTTTCTGACTGAAGGAATTGTTCAACGCACGAAATAGGTGATAGTCAGTTGGTGCCAAGTCAGGAAAATAGGAAGGGTGGGGGTAAGACCTCTCAGCCAAAGCCCAGTAACTTTTGGCGAGTGATGACAGCAGCATGTGGCTTGGCGTTATCGTAATGAAGGATAATACCGCGACGATTGATGAGACCTGGCCACTTTGCTACTAAATTTGAATGCAAACTGTCTAACTGTAGACAGTAGAAGGCAGCATTGATGGTTTGGTTGAGTGTTAGGACCTCCCAGTGAATTATTCCCTGGACATCCCACCACACACTCAATAACATCTTGTTGGGATGAAGTTCAGATTTCGACGTCGATGTAGGCGGATCAAATAGGTGACACACAGTTCTACGACGCTTTACGTTACGGCATATAACCCACTTCTCATCTGCTGTCACAATTCGTATCAAGAATGGATCATTTTTATACCAGGAAAGCAAGGAAACACAAGTGGAGATTCGGTCATCCCGTTGATTAGCTGTCAGGTTATGTGGAACCCAACGATCCAACTTTCTCGTAAAACCCAACTTAACCAGCCGTCTCGCAACCATTGTCCGGTGTACGTTGAAGGTCTCCGCTAATTCTTGCACGGTTGGGTTCGGGTTGTTCCTTATGGCTGGGTCAATATTGTCGTCTCCAACGTGTGATGGCCGTCAACTCCTAGTCTGAACTTGGCGACGTCTGCCTCCTTCCCTAAATTTACAAAACCATCGACGACATGTGCTTTCGTCTATTATATCCTCCTCATAATCTTGATAAACATTGCGACATGCTGTGGCCGCCGCACTCTTTTTATCGAACTCGTATAACAAACAATGTCTTATATGCTCCTTCTCGCTTTCCATGTGACACCCTCTGATTTTTTTTTTTTTGAGATGATTAACTTTGTGAGACACAACGCATTTATATGTGCAGCATCCACACGTTTGATATGCCGACGATTTGCGTCATTACGATGTTATGTGTGACGTCAATTCCATTGCAAATTTGCATATCCAAAAACAGGTAGAACTTTCGTACTCATCCAATATAAGACATATACTCCTCTATTTTGTTTACGAATGAAACGGGGAGTGGGAATGAAAAAATTCTTTCATTTTTGGCGACGCATCGCTTCTTTGGCGAGAAAAATGGAAACAAATTGAGAGTTTTTCTAACAATATGAAATATTTATTAATTTATACAAAAAATCGTAGAGTTTTAGTTGATCTCGGAACACATTTAGCGGCTTTAACGTGGAGTGTATATGTTTAGTAAAACAAGAAATCAATAGAAATACAACTAACACTAATTACTAACACTAATTAATAGTCCTAAATTCAATTTCTTAAGTTTCATTTTGATTGCAGATAAAATATTTTCAATTTTTAAATAAATCTGCAGAAGCTGCTTAAATTGTGCTTTTAATGTTTTATATTGATAAAATATGAAACTTGATACCTTAATTTCTACTATATAAAAGAAGAAAATATTTGATTCGTGATTCTTTTCGATTTCCGTTTTCCGATCTATTTACACGTTTTACACGTTAGAGGATCTAAACACGATTTGGCCATTTAAAAAAAAAGAAAAAAATCTATCTGTGTATTTGTCGGCTTATTTATGTTTCTGTGTTATCAAAATTTTGTGAGTAATTCATCATTCAAACTAAAACACGAAATTGAATGTAAGTATAAAGAGAAATGTTATAATTAAACTTTACCTATAAACAGCCTCCTACAGTGCAAACGGGTGAACAAAATGCAACGACATTTGGCATATAGACTATACACGACATGCGCTCACAGAATTTCGAAAGTAATAATAATAATAATAATAATAATAATTCCAAAATGTCCACCAGAGAGTGCTTTTTCCGGAAAAACATTAAATTTAATACAATAAACGACCAAAACGGAATATAGAAACAATATCAACAATCCAGAATAAGAATTATGAGGAATAAAATGTAAAATCGGGAAAAGCTGTTAGTTTTAGAAAAAAATGTCGAGATATGCATACTTGCTAAAAAGAGGAAGCTTTATGAAAAACACGTTAGGATATAAAACGTTTGTAGACGTTGTCATGTTTATGTCGATGTTATCGGCTGTAATGATCACAGTACCTTTAGTTAAACTCGCGTTATTGGTGAAGCTGTTTTACGAAAACAAGAGGAATGCTTCTGCAGCAGTTCGTGAATTTCGCCGTATAAAGAACCTACGGCGTGGACCAGGGTCTACTAAAGGTATCCGGACCATGATTAAGAGATTTGAAGGGACAGGGACATTAAGAGTTCAACCTGGAAGAGGCCGTAAACCTGTCACACCGGTACTTGTTGATGTCGTCAAGACAGCTGTTGCTGCACAGTCACAGACGTCAGAGTTTGGGGGCAGTAGCGCACGTGCAGTTCTCGACAGAGTCGGCTATTCTTACAGCACTGGCAGAAAAGTGCTCAGAAACATAATCCACCATACCCAAGAGCTGCTTGTTAGGGACAAGCCACAACGTCTCTCATTCGCAGTCAGTTTTCTCAACAGAATGACTGTTGATCTGTCATGGCCTTGGAATATTCTGTAGAGCGACGAGGCTCACTTCCACCTCAATGAGACAGTCAACATACAGAATTGCCGCATTTGGGCTAAGGAAAATCCGCGGATGCACGCTGAAATTCCCCTACATTCTCCAAAGGTGACTGTCTGGTGTGAATTCACGACGACATTCATCATTGGGTCATTCTTTTTTGAGGAAATAACTGCATGTGGTCCTGTCACATGTTCAGTTACGGGCCGTCGATACCATGATATGCTGCAGACGTTTCTTGTGCCGCAACTACAGAAAAGGTGGGCCCTTACATCGATCATTTTCATGCAGGATGATGCGCCCCCACATAGCCATGAGTCCGTGAAGGCATTATTGCTTCAACACTAAGCAGACGAACGTATTTTTAATCGCTTCTTTCGTATTCCATGGCCACCATGTTCACCGGATTTAAATCTTTGCGATTTCTGGTTATGGGGCCAGTTAAAAAGTGTTGGTGTATCGTTGAGGTGTTGCGACGTTTAATGACTTAAACCCTTTAACGTTCACTACTTAATTTATTTTAAAAATTAGTAAACTAATTTAAAAAATGGCTTTTAGACACATAGCTGATCATAAATATTTAAAAAATAAAAAAATAGCATTGTTTCTTTTCGAGAAATTTTCGTTTTGAAACGTCTGTAAGTAAACCTTATTAAATTCAAATAATATATAATTTAATAAATAAATCACTTTATAAGTAAACATTATCGACAACAAAAACTCGTAAAAGTTGCATAGATCCCAACATTTCAATTTATTCCGGAGTATTTTAACCCTTTGCGGAGCAAGGTAATTCTGATCATTTAAATTAGACTGCCACCGGAATTTACGAACCTAATTAAATAGAAGAAATTTTAAATTTTCACATTAGAAAAAGGGCCTTTTCTGCTATGTTATAAATGTAAATTTTTGCTAAATAATTTCCGGGATGAGTTTTTGCACTTGAGAATTAAAATTAGGTGTTCCATCAGCGGGAACACTGCGACTGAAAGGGTTAAAGAACTCCATAACGCTTCATGTGCGAAGCATCACAACTGATCAGTTACGATCTGCTGTTGAACACACTGTACAGTGTCCATCGACTTGAAATTTTGCAAGTGAATGAGGGTAGTCACGTGGAGCACCTTTCCCTACATCATCCTGGACACGATTAACATCTGCTCCTCTTGTGCAATTTCGTCTTAATCTGTTCTTGTTTCTGCAAACTGAACTGTTTTTTTTTCTTCTCAAACAGCGTACTGTTTTTTTTTTCCTTACTTTTCCTTAATGTGTCTCGATGACAATTTGATCAGAAACTAGTCAATAAACATTAATATTGTTTCTGTATTCCGTTTTGGTTGTTTATTGTGTTATATTTAATGTTTTACCGGAAAAGGCGCCCTCGGGGGGACATTTTATAACAATTTTTTTTTTTTTTTTTTCGAAATTCCGTGAGCTCATTTCGTGTATAGTCAATATACCAAATTTCGTTGCATTCTGTTCACCCGTTTGCACTGTAGGATGCTGTTTACAGGGCAAATTTAATTATAACCACCCTGTATTTTGTTGGACTTTGACATAAGTTGGAGCTGGTTAGATTTTGGGATATATTGCCCGACGGGTGGCGGTGCTAATCTGCAATTTCTCTTGTTTAATGGAAGGCTCTACTCATTTTCTATAGTGTATAAGTGCACAAAACTTAATATGTATGTAGGTCACGATGAAAAACAGGCGTTTTCTATTTGGGTGCACATCTGCTGTTATGCAGCAATTTAATCTCTTTTATGTGAAGACAATATCCCGACCTCTGTAATATATAAATGCGTAGTTGCCATGTCTCCATTATTTTTAATGGAGACTTCACTCAGGAAATGTTTCATAAACATTTTCAGTTTACTTAATTTTATTTATTCGTCTAAAATATAAATGACATTATTTTTAAAAAATACTGGTGATAAATCTAATTAAAAAATTAGAAATGTTGGTGGCTATGTAAATGCTTCAAACTTGGTATGTGAGATTGATATTATGAAAAACTATGCTGGTTCAATATCAGTGTATATCTGACGACAGGTCACACTAATGTAAAGCAATTTAACCTCGTATATGGAAAGTCAATACCTCAATTTTTATTACATATAAATCAGAGGTCGTACTCTCCGCCTTTTTTTCAGGACACACACAAAGATAAGAAATTTCTGTCATTTTTATCACCGCTAAATTTATGCAAAAAAACTTTTGGATGCATTTAAAGTAGTGTGCCACAATTATACAGGGTAGAAATTATTGCATAAAAGTAGTGGTAGTAATAAATAAAAAAATTTTTCATTCCTCAGAGTGTCCTGAAGAAAGGGAGGAGAGTACGAACCCTGTTATAAATGTATCAAACGTAGTATAAGAGATACGCTATGGAAAGCTATGTAGATTAGATTTGGGTGTATATTAAGCGACAGGGGACATTGGAATAATGCACTTTCTTGATTTTTTATATGTCTATATTTAAGCATCTATTGGTTGAAATTGTACCAAACTGCATATGAAAATTTTTTACTGTGTAATGCTGTGTTGATTAAATATTAATGCATATTGACATATAGGTGGCGTTGTTATGTAGTATGATATAGAAGAAAGTTTTTTATGGCCCCAGCCTACTAGTTTTTATACATACTTGCCAACCATCTCATTATGAAGCGTAAAACTTTTAGTCCTCGCCTTTTTTTTCACACCAGTCATTTTTTACAGTAATTTCTTTCTTATTTAATCGTAACACCACTTGGAGAGAATTACTCTAAATATGAAGTGGTGTGGAAAAAGGGGCTTATTTTCAAGGAGCGTTAATAATTTTACTCTTATTAATGAGATTGTTGGCATGTATGTTTATAGCAAACTTGCCAACATCCTAATTAATATTCCGTAGTGTTATTAGTCCTGCCCTTTTTCCCACACCAGTAAATTTTTAAAGTAATATTCTGCAAATGCGATTACGATTAAATAAGAAGAAAAATATTCTAAAAAAATGCTGGTGGGAAAAAGAAGGCGGGGCTAACAATACTACTGAATATTAATTATTATGTTGGCAAATATGTTATAGTTTTTTAAACACTAACATTTAAAATGTATTATTTTTATATATGTCACCTAAAGAATCCGTTAAAGATTAAGAATACCGTGTCTGCTTGGCTACTTGCTGCCATTCGGTCTTGAGATATGGTGATAACCAACACACACTCAGACTAGCCACTATAATAGGAATTTTGAATTCAGGGGCCTCAAAACGTGCATAACAAAAACTCAATTTCAACTAAAAAGAAAATATTTTCTCTACCAAATATATGGGTAAGGAAAAGTAAAAAAAAAAAAAAAAAAAAGTTATTAGATGCATATGATTACAAAACCATATGAGAAAAGCTGGATTAAAAACTAATACTGATGTTCCCGCAAATTCATGTCATAAAACGAGTTTTGCATTCAGAAAGTGAAACAATCGATATTCCCACGTTATACGAGGGCTGTCCGTAAAGTATCCGGATGTAATTTGTAACTAAAAAAATATAATGGATATACATACTTCAGTTTAATCCCCTTCAAAGTATCGTCCTTGAGAAGCAACGCATTTAGCCCAACGTTGTTGCCACTCTTGGAAGCAGGATTGGAAGTCGTTCTTTGGAATGGCCAACAGCTGTTCGATCGCTTTTTGTTTGATGGTCATCACATCCTCAAACCGTCGTCCTTTAACCCTTTGCGGCGCAAGACAATTCAGATCATTTAAATTATACTGCCACCGGAATTCATGAACTAACTTAAACTAAAAGAAATTTTAAAATTTAAGGTTAAAAAAACTGGCCTTTTCTGATATGTTAGAAACGTAAATTTTTGCTAAAAATTTTCCGGGATGAATTTTTGCAGCTGTATCTTAAATTTTGCGTCCTTGCAGCGAGGACGCCGCGCGTTAAGGGGTTAAGCGATTTGAACGGTACCATGTTTGGTGCCAAACTTTGGCAATTTGAACGATGCCATGTTTGGTTAAAAAATTTTACATTTCGAAAGCTAAAGAAAACGCTTAAAGGATGACGGTTTGAGGATGTGGCGACCATCAAACAAAAAGCGATCGAACAGCGGTTGGCCATTTCAAAGAACGACTTCCAATCCTGCTTCCAAGAGTGGCAACAACGTTGGGCTAAGTGTGTTGCTTCTTAAGGACGATACTTTGTAGGGGATTAAACTGAAGTATGTATATCCATTATATTTTTTTAGTTATAAATTAAATCCGGATACTTTACGGACATCCCTCGTATATAGACATTATAAATTCTACAGTGTTGACAGTCTTGCCTGCATACATTCCAGGTGTTTAATACGAAACATATAAAAGCTCTTTTTTAAAGTGACTTGTCTCCTTTCACAAGGCAACATTGAAGGTTTAATATAAAAGCTCATATTTCCATTTAATATTTATAAGTTGAACTATATTAAGATTCTTCAATAAAATATTTGTTCAAGCAACAAATCTTATGGTTTTTGATAGATATTTTGCAGATTTGAAATCTTTAAATTGTGTTTACTCAGTTTGCATTTTTTCACGAACTCATGATCTTCAAAATGCAAAATTTACTGCTGATAGTTAAGAAAGGACTTAATATTTTTGGTGTGTTTAATAGAACTTACTTAAAAGAATTAGGGATGGATTTTTAAATTTGTGGATTAGTTTATGAGAAAATTAACCCGATCAGGTTATCGTGGGTCATTGGTAGACCTGCTAACTATGCTAGTTTATCCGTAATGGTATTAGGCCTCGCCTTTTTTTCACACCAGAATAGTTGTAAGTAATATTCAGTAATATACAGAGGCTGTTCGCACATTTTTTTAGACGATTTTGATGGAGTGTACTGAAGCAATTTCTCTCATATTTCGTGTTTTATTTGTTCAGTTTGATAGCCCTTGTTCTTAACAAACATTCTACATCATAATTTCTATGATAATAATGCTTTTTATAATATCGGAAGAGGTATATTTTTCTACTCCTCTTGAACGGCTTTCCAGAGTCCACAAAGCGTTGTAGGTCGGTGTTTGAATAATGTTGATTTTAAGAGTCGAAAAACACAAAAATCCAACAGTGATGCATTAGAAGATTTAGCAGGAATGTCAGTGAAGGGTATGGTTTTAATTCCCGTTTTTTGTTCCATTTTTTCTAGAAAAGCAATTGCGGATTGCGATGTGTGGCTGCTTGTTTTGTCTTGATACAGTTCAACGGATTGATAGAATTGTGAATAAAGATCTGGATTTTCATTTTTAAAAATTGGAATTAAAATATGTTTTTGAGAGTATTTAGAGTTGATTTTGACATTTTTGTCACATTTTTTTGCTTTTATCTTGCGCTTCTATGAAAAAACCAGTGGCAATCATAAATCCTTTAGAAAAACTCTCTTTTGATGGTTTGAGCCACGTAGCAATTTTTTTTTCTCCACTTTTGTGATAATAAATTGACCTTTTTTTATTGCAACCACTTAAATAGACCCAAGATTCATCTGTTGTTGCAACATTTTTCCATTTTTCTCCAGATAAATGCTTTTCATAACGATTTCACTAAAAACTATCTTTGGAAAGAGTGGAAACCTATCCTTCCATCCACTGCCATTTTAAAAGCGCATTTTTGCATCTAAACAAAAATTATAAATATCAGAAGATAAATAAAACTTCCAAAAATATAACTGTTGTGAAAATAAAATTCTCCATGCAAACGATTTTTTCTTACTGCGAAATAAAATCGTCTAAAAAATGTGCGAACAGCCTGTATTCTCATGATTAAATAAGCAGACTATTGCTCTAAAACTATTTTGGTGTGAAAAAAAGGCGGGGCCTAATACCTTTACGGATAAACTAGCATAGTTAGCAGGTCTACATTGGTGACTCGAGCCGTTTTTCTTATGTTTCATCCGTCAGAATTCACGTATAGAAGAAATGCCTATATATCGTGATGACTTTTGTCGTGAAAATGCCATTCTTAAACTTTGTTATGCAATTTGAATTTTTCAAATATCTCAATTTGTTCAAAAGTTATAAATTTTTAATAAATGCCTGCATTTTATAGAAATAGGCGTATTTCTGATGAAAAATAAAATATTTTTTTAAATTTCTTTTGCAATATTCATTGTCTGCCTTTAAATTAGAAGTATTCAAGAGTGTTCAAGAATTTTATCACATTTCTTTCATTAAAAATTACATGTTCTAACATTGCTCGGGTCTTCTGCGACCCATGATAAACTGACAAGGTGCTGAAAAATACGATAACCTGATCGGGTTAAAAAATGCATGTTTATAAAAAAAATTTGAAAACAACAACAACAACAACAACAACAAAAACAAGGGGTTTTGTTTTATTTTAACTTTTAGTATTTTTCTTTTAAACATATTGAGAAATCCATCCCTAAATCTTTTAATTAGTTTCTATTAAATATCCCCGCCCCCTAAAAAAGTTAGATCTTTTTTTAAATATCTGTAGAAAATTTCGCATTTTGAAGATTATGAATTTATGAAAAAATGCAAACTCAGCAAACGTAATTTAAAGATTTCAAATCTGTAAAAATATATATCAAAAACCATAAGAATTGTTGCCAGAATACATATTTTATTGAATAATCCTAATATAATTAAATTTATAAATAGTAATAGTAAACATAAACTTTTAGGAATCATTTTGCTACATTATCACCACTGTTTTAAAAGGACGCTTCTTTACCTAATATTTTAACATTAAAACCTTTAAAAAAAAACTTTTCTTAACGTCAGTGGTGGCAATATAATAAAATGCAAGGAAATTTTTAGGAACGCTGCGAGGCCTGTAAGTGAAAAGTGCCATGTAACCACCCAAAATTCTTTAGTTTTCTCCTATACATACACTGTGTTTATGTGTAGAAAAGAAAGTGTATTTGAAAAGAAAGAAGTTCAGTTTAATACCTTTAACCGAGAGCATTTCTTTTGCTGTGAACGGTAATCCTAAGAGAGGTAAGTCTTCAGCCATCTGTTGCTCCGTCAAAGCACCAGATTTTACCACTTTGTCCACTTGACGAGCTTCTTCTAGAGCTTCAGCGAAACGGGTGTCGACAACAGCGTTAAGGTACTCGTTAACTTCAACGATTCGCTCAATGTAAGCTCTTACAAGAGTTTCACTGGATAACTATAAATGAGAATTATATCAATATTTAAACCGAGAAAAAAAATCACGTTCATTTTTCGTATTATAATGTAATTGCAATGTAACAATTCAAAATCGAGATGATTCCTAAATCGATACACTTGTGCAACATTTCTGTTTTCTGTATTCGATAAAAAAAAGCATTGTATTTGTAAAAATTTTCAACTTTCGATTTTCGATGAGTTTACACGTTTTGTGAGGTCCAGACTACGATTTGCCTCCGTAGAGGATCAAAATTGTGATCAGTCTGACACACATCATGACATGTCTTCAGACCATCCTTAGAGGTGCATCCCAGAACATTCCAATTACCCACTGCGCAGTACTAGTGCGACGTTAAACCCAACCAACCAACCAACAAACTAGAATACGATTTGATTATTTTTAGAAAATGTGTTTGTTTGTGACAAAAATTTTGGGACAGCACTAGTTCAAGAACTAATGAAAAAATTTCTATCCAACTTTAAATTTAGTAGCACCTGGGGATAAATTTGGGCTTATCAGTTTTTGGTGCAAATTACCCAACAGGTGACGATTCTATGCTGCGGTCTTTCCCATTTACGGGAGGACTATACCTATATAGCTTCTAATGCATAAAATGTGACACAGAATTTTATATATAAGATGGCCGTAATTAAACATTGTGATAGTTAAATTTGATTGTATATCAGTTTACAGGATGTCATTATGGAAAAGATTTCTGACTTTATATTGGCCGACAAGTGGCGTTGCTATTGCTTACCTTTTTCAATTTTCCATATGGCTGTAGCTCAGCATTCTTTGATGAAAGTTGTACCAAAATGCATAGTCTAAAATCTTTAATGTGAGATTCCAGTAGTAAATATCTGTTTATGTTAACCGGTAGACGGCGTTATTACATAGAATGATACAAAAAAAAGTTTTTGTGATGTCAACAACATACTAATTTGTGTTTTATTTTTGTACTTTTTCCACGATTTCTAACATAGATAAAGCACGCATGTCAAATCAATTTGCTGATAGAAATTTGTGATGTGATGTGATATATTCAGAAGTTAGTTTAACCCTTTATATCCCAAATTACCTTATTTTTGGAGAAATAGTTTTAAACTTTTTTGTTATATTTCTTTATGCATGAGAAACATCTCACATTAACACTTTCGCGACCGCATGTTTTTGTCTTTTTCACAGTAAGGTCTGCCTGTGGGCGTTATTCTCTCTAGTTACAATATTTCAGATCAAAATTTTCTGCATTTACATTTATATTACACAAATGCATATACATCATAGTTATACCCTTTCTAATCAAAGATTTTATATCCATAGTATATTGATTGTACAAATATGAATATTGGGTATATTTTTGAGAAATAAATAACTTGCAAATTGCGAAAGAAACGCCCACCGGTGGAGTTAAAGATTTTCAACTGACGTGAATCTACGTCAGCGGTCGCTAAAGTGTTAAATTCAGAAAACTGTTACAATTTTTTTTTTTTTTTTGTAAATGAAAGCTTAAACTATAGGGACATTGAAGTCCCAATTAAATCTTGTAGTAAATTTAGACTATATTGAGGAATTCTTTTGATGGGACTTTAAAGTCCCTGTGGGATACAAAGAGTTAATCAGAAAATCTACGCATTGCCGAATTATTTAGGATTATTTTTTCTTCTCAGTACGCCAGAAATAGCATCTGCTGTTTTATTTTATTAATTTTAAATAAGATTTGACTGCGGACGATTTGGAGCTTGGAAGCCCATGTGGAAAATGCGACGCATCTTCAGAGTTGCCAAGTCCATTAATTTATTCCGTATTATTTTTAGCCCCGCCTTTATTTCCCACCACTTAATTTATAAAATAATTTTCTGTAATATATAATTATTATAAAACAAGAGGAAAAAAATTCTTATAAGAAAAATGGTATGGAATAAAAGGCGGGGCTAAAAATGCTCCGGAATTAATTAAGGAACTTGTCAACTCTGCTTCTTCCTCTGCATTACAAAATGAGTAAATAACAGTGTGAGGAAATCAGAGATTGAATTATCTGACAATAGGGAAATCACAAAAATAATGAAGTCAAGCAGCAATACAAATAGGAAATATAAGTTAATAAAATAATAAAATGTTTTGAGCTCATAAGAAATGGAAATACAATTTATCTGAGAATGAGTGATTTTAAAACTTCAGAATCTTTTGTTGATTTAAAAATTACTTGTCTACTTTTTCTATTTTAAACTGTATGGTGCTTTGAATTTCCTATTGCCCATGTCTTGTGCGACGTAAAGGAACTCATAATAGTATTTCACAAGAAAGAAATATCAAGTTCTATTTTGGTTAAAGTTGAGCTTGAGGTTGAGTAGGGTTTACTTTGCACCAGAGTACAGTACCTAGAATATACAGCATGGTAATGCTTAAAATACTGTTTAGAAAATTAATCCTTCCCAGTTAGTGCTGCGATTGAAAGTCTTGCTCAAATCGTAAGTACTACATATGATTTGAATGAGCTCGTTCCAGTTTCGTCTGCTCATTCACGTGATCTAGCATACTTGCCAACATCCTAATTAATATTCTGTAGTGTTGTTGGTCCCACCCTTTTTTACACACCAGAAATCTTTTAGAGTAATATTTTTCAAATGCAATTACGCTTAAATATGAAGAAAAATACTCTAAAAAAAAATACTGGTGTGAAAAAGAAGGCGGGGCTGAAAATACTACGGAATATTAATTAGTATATTGGCAAGTATGTGATCTAGGCACATAACTAACCTAGTAAAAAATTACATTAGTTTCGGCTTTTTCAGAAAGGATAAATTTCGCAAAATAGCTCACTTGGTTTTATGGCAGCTGTTTCTTTAACCCTTTGCGGCGCAAGACAATTCAGATCATTTAAATTATACTGCCACCGGAATTCATGGACTAAATTAAGCTAAAAGAAATTTTAAATTTTAAGGTTAAAAATACGGCCTTTTCTGATATGTTATAAACGTAAATTTTTGCTAAAAAATTTCCGGGATGAATTTTTGCAGCTGGATCTTAAATTTTGCGTCCACGCAGCGAGGACAGCGCGCGTTAAGGGGTTAAATTGTAGCATAACAGCAAAATAGCAATACAAATGCATAGAAAATGAATGCATTCAAAGTTATTCAGTAAAAGTTTAGCAAATTATTTATGTAGTTGCACCTCGTTAACGTGAATTACTTTTAACATGAACTTTTTTCAGAATCTCTATCAAAATGAAGATAAATTTAGTTATATGAAGATTAGTTACTGATAGCATAAACTACTGATAACATGAACAAATTTTTTATTCCCCTTGAGATTCACGTTAACGAGGTTCGACTGTATTTGGATTTTATATATTGTTCTGTTGAATTGTGCGCACTGCCATAGCTTTATCATAATAATAATAATAATAATAAATCAGAAATCAAATATGATGCCAATTAGAAAATAAATAAATAAATTCTACACGACAGAATTTAATGTAGTACAAAAGGACTAAATTGTATATTACTAACTTTTATTTTGTTGCTGTTTATTCTTCTATTTAAAGACGTATGATAACTGTACACACTCGTAGAAAGTCCCGTTGGCATATTTTTATTGGAAAGATCGCGTCCATTGCCGTACAGCCTATCGTCGTATAGTGTTCAGTGTTGCCAGATTGCGTGACTTTTTTATTCAACAGTCACCAATAATTTTGAGAAGTGATATTTAACGTACATAATCGACGATCAATCATTATTATGTATAGCAAACATCACATCTCAAAATTATGGGTGGCTTTTTATGAAAAAGTCGCGCAATCTTGGCAACACTGATAGTGTTATGGATCATCTGGTAAATCAAGGTCAAGAAAGTTTATTTCATCGACGATTTATTTTCCGCTTTCTGAATTAAAATCTACATTAAAATCGCCCACCAACAAATGATCCTAATGAATCAAAATCAAATTTATTTATTTATTTACTTTTATTTATTTATGGGACGTGCTACCATTGCCGGCAGCACTGAAGTAGTAAGTTTCATATAAAACCTTCTATTTCTATTTATTATTTATAAATGGAATTAATTTTGTTTAATAAAATATACATTCGAGTAACAGTTTTTCTGGTTTCTGATATATTTTTTACAGATTTGAAATCTTAAAATTGTGTTTACTCAGTTTGCATTTTTTTTCATGAATTCATGATCTTCAAAATAATTAAACTTCTACAGATAATTAATAAAGGACTCAATTTTTTTTTGGACGCTTAACTGGACCTAACTTAAAAGAATTAGGGGTGAGTGTTTGAAATATATTGATTAGTTTTTAATAAAAAAAGTTAAAAGTGCAGGTGTATGTAGAAATTTGAAAAAAAAAAAAAAAAAAAAAAAAACAAGATTTTTAAGAGATTTATACAGGGTGATCAGAAAAGGAGTATGCATTTGAAAAAAATATTATTCACGGAATAATGCATGTAGAGAGGGACAAATTGACGCAGACTATCGATATTTAAATATGTAATTTTTTTTTTTTTAGTAATTACATACAATAATTTTCTTGTCCCTCAATTTAAATAAAAGAAAATTGTTAAAATTTTCATTTTTCTCTCTATATAAAAAGAAATATAATTATTATTCACGCGCAAATAAATTTATTTCCTTTTATAACGGAGAGAAAAATGAACGCATATTTTTTTTGACATCAACTCATTTTTCCTTTTTAATAATAATTTTAATTAATTTTAAATTCAAAATGGGGTAGAATTCTCAAAATAATAAAATAATTTTAAAGCTAATTAATAATTAAAAAGCTAAAATGGGGTCTTTATAATATCTTTTGAAACAATTGCCCGATTGAACCAAAAAATATTGCGTCGTCCTGCTAAGTATACCAATTTCCGTAGCGATCGGTTAAAAAGTATAGTTTGGTATAGCGAATGGCATCGCATTGTCAATGTGAAACACAGCAAATTATGACGAAGTGCAATGTCAGAGTAAAAGTAATAGCCCTGTTGTATTAAAAAAAAAAAAAAAAACTACAAAATTATATTTTAGTTTTAACTGTGTCATTAAAGCACCTTTTTAGCTTTATTTCAAAAGAGAAACCATTTAAAAGATTGTTCATGTGCATTCCTGTATATCGCTTGAAATTTTTGTGCGTAACATACAGTGTACTAAAAATATCTCCATAATACTGAAAATCGAGCAATTCTACTTCTATCCATAATTTATCTGAACACTTTTGTAATGCCCTGTAAATTACTCAGTTATGTCAATCATACATTTTTAACACTTTCCTAAAAGGTTCAAAAGTGTTAATGACTTCGATTTGTCATGTCTGTCTCTCTGTCCGCGTTCTAACTCTCGTAAATATTAATGAAATATCTTGAAACTGATATATGTTATTCAAGTTCACAATTAGATCTTCTCTATTGAAAATGGAGTAAATATTGCTGCTGGTTTGTGTACAGGGACACCTGAAATAATTTCAAATTATTAAGTTCTACGAGGGGTACTTCTATAAACCAGATTTCAATAACTTCACTTTGTAAGAATCTTCATGTAATTGAAATATATGTTATTTATATGCCCAAAAGCATGTTTTCTAGAGAATATAGTATGAATAGCAATAAGGTTTACAGGGCCTCACAAATATATTCAGTTACATTAAGGACTATTACTGGAAATTTGCTGGAACTGCATTTTCGTTTACCTTAAGCATTTTCAACACTTTCTAATAATTTTTAAGTGTGAATGCGATTTGAATTAGAGTATTTGTGTGTCCGGCTGTCCGTCTGCTCCACCCCAGCGTCCGTAAATAATTTCAGAATTTATTAAAAATGGTATATGTTATTCAAGTTCACTATGGAATGTTCCGTATTTAAAATGTTACTAGAGACTGTACAACTGGTTTGTTTACAGGGACATACAAAAAAATCTGGAGTGACTCCACTCGACTTTCCGAACATTGAGTAATTAACAGTTTTTTATGTAGAGTAAAGAAAGAGGAGTTGTTAAACAAACAAAAGAGAGAAAACCATAATAGAGTGTTTGAGTATTTTTCTCCATATATTACACGGTGTTTTATTTAACGCTACTGAACTTTGAGCCCATAGATCATAATGATAAAGAATTTTTCGTTGTGTACCTGTAAAAACCTATAAATGCTAGATTCACCAAAATGCTTATAGTTAGTGCAACAATGATTTATAATATTCACATAAATTTTCAGCTCAATTGAATAAGGCGTTTAGGTGCTATCGCACTTTTAAAAATTTGGTCCCATAGGTCATAATGATAAAGAATTTCTCTTTGTGACCCTGTAAAAAAACTGCAAGTGTTAAATTCACCAAAATCTATACAGTTGGTGCAACTGTGACCTATAACATGTGTACAAATGTTTTGCTCAGATTAATAAAGCGTTTAGACGCTATTGCACTTTCAAAAATTTGGCTCTATAGGCCATAATGATAAAGAATTTTTCCTGGTGTCCCTGTAAAAAAACTATAAGTGCTAGATTCACCAAAATCAATAGGATTATTACTATGATGACTTACAATATACGTACCAACTTTCAGCTTATTCGAAAAAAGCGTTTAGACCCTAGCGTGTTTACTCACATACATACACACACACATACATACATCATCGTAAAAATAGTGAAAATGGACTTAAGGGACCTCAAAACGTATAGAAACATCAAAATCTCAAATTCAGATTTTTAACATGATTACAATAGTGTTCGGAAAGTAAAAATTCCCAGTTTATCGCGTTTTAGGAGGTAATTTTATAAATTGTGTTTAAATAACTTTCTGTTCCAAAAATCATAAAAAAATTGACATTTATTGTTAATATGATAAAATAATGTTTTGTATAGAATATCATATGCTTAATCTTCATATTTACAGGCCACACTAAAATATTTAGATACATTAAGGGCTGCCATTGGAAATCAAGAGCTGAATTTCCGTATGTATTAAGATTTTTTAACGCATTCTAACAATGTTTAAGAGTGATTAGGAATTCAGTTAATCTACGTATCTCCCTTTCTGCCCTTCTATCTGTCCGTTGTGTGACAGATAACGTAAACAAAGAATATTGAATGTCGTATGATACAACGAGTACGTAGAGTTGGAAAGTGTTAATAATCAATGCGTACCGCATTCTTTTATCTTTGTTCTTGTTACATTGTTAAAATGATTTTTTGAATCTCAATAACGTATGCTTATTTCGTTTTATCGTATGCAGTATAAAAATATTAAAACATGTTTAATATATCGCACGGAATTGAAGTCTTTTGTGAGTCTTTGTATACGAACCAGTGCACTTTTTAAAAATCATTTCCAATAAAGACAACGCCATAAGAAACATCAGTTACAAAGCATTCTAAATATTTTTACAGAAATTAGATCGAAGACAGACGGACAAACTGTCCGATTTACAAATCGCTGTCTTAATCTCTTTCGGACTTCGTTGGAAAGTATTAAAACCGTATTACAAATACAATTCCACCAGTTCCCATTTATTTCCCTTATTATACCTGAATATGTTTTGTGGTGTTGTAAAGCAATGATTAATATTAGTCATATATTCCATAGGAAACATAATTCTGTGCATACAAATAACATATTTCAATTTCATTATATTTTCTGCAATACAAAGGTTTATGCAATATGGTTTATAAGAATATTTCTCATGCGATGTATTGGAATGATTTATTAAGTGTCTTTATACAGAAATCATGAAGGATATTTATTTTATTTTCAGTTACTATTTTCATTTATACTATCATGCCTCTCAACTTAAATAATATATATAAGGTTTAAAGTATTCTAAAGACATTTACGATAATTAGGGTGCAGGCAGACGGACAGAAGATAGACAAACAAGTCAAAGTCGTAAACACTTTTTAACTTTGTTCGAAAGTATTTAAGAATAATATTATATTTTTAAAAAATTAAAGCACACGCTATCTTTAATAAAAAAAATAATTGATTAATTGTTGCCACTCAACGTTACACAAATACGGCCAAGTCCTGTGCCACATACAATAGAGTTTAATATATACATATATATATATATGGATTTTTTTGTTTGCCCCTGATGGGATAGGAGCCTGGAAACACTTGTATGTAGTATTGTCATCGACTGCAAAATTTCAGGATAATCGAACGAACAGAAGTGGTCGAAAATTGAATTGCAAGATTCCGTTACATACATTAATAGTTAAATCATATCAAGTTAATAAAAGCATGTTAAAAATAACATAAAGAAGGAATGAGAAATAAATAATTTAGAAATAAATAAAAATCATTTTTAAAAAATCTCCCCTGACTGGGCTCGAACGTTAGACCTTTAGGTTCGTAGCCCGGAGCTTTACCTCACAGCCACAGCGTTCACGTAGGGAATGTCTTTTTTTACAATATAGATTTATTGTTTGCTCCCAGAGCGGTTACAAATATACATACAGGGTGAAGCTAATAAAAGTGTGTTAAAAAGGGCAATGGTTATCAATTTACAAACTTACCTCTCCTCGACGTATTTTGGTTGCAAGCTGAACAGCTGGTTCCAGTAACAGTTCATTCTTCACCCTCGGAATTCTAGCTTTACTCCTAAAATTTATAAAGGTAAAAATCAAGTGTATGGTATTATCTATAATCCATCGAAAGAACCGTACCAACATATTGCCAACTGTTGTTCTAAATTTTTCGAGAGCCATATCTCTGTTTTATTTTTTCGATATTAAATTATTGCCGCAAGAATATCATACTGCCTGCCAGAAAAAAAAAAAAAAAATGTGTAGCCTTTGTTCTGAAAATGAAGTTTAAGAAGAACGGCTTGCATAGGAGCCTTATCTGTGAAAAAATTTGAACAGCTGTTCAATTAGAACGTCTCAAAATGAATAAAGAAGTCTATTCGTTCGACTGAAATATGATTTCTGAATAATTTAGTGTGAAAAGTAAAATTGTATCATGTGTATAATATTAACTACACCTGTGACTGTTCATGTGAGATGAGAAGATATTGTGATGTTTACGAAGCAATAGTTATTAAAAATTGTGTTACAGTTGGTAACAAAAGTATCCGAACACTAGCAAAAATTCCTATGTAAAAAAAGTGGAGTTAATACTGTTTTGTTAAATAAATCCTTGCCGAATCACGTTCTTAGTCAGTCTAAAAACAGGATTCGACAAGGATTTATTTAACAAAACTGTATTAAGTGTACTTTCTTTACATAGAAATTTTTGCTAGTGCTCGGATACTTCTGCTGCCGACTGTCATGTAAAGGTGTGGGTTCGGTCCACAAATCGTATAAGCTTGTTATTAATATTTAAAATTTATTTAAAGTTATTCAGAGAATTGCCGTATTAATATAGCTACGTTCATAAATAATTTAAGGCTATTATTAATATTTAAAATTTTCCCCAACTTATTCAGCGAATTGTAGTCTGAATAATAGCTACATTCATAAGCATTTAAGTCTGTTATTAATATTTAAAATTTATTTCAAATTATTCAGATAATTGTCGTTTGAATATAGTTACGTTCATAAAGCATTACGTCTGTTATTAGGATTTAAAATTTATTTCAAACTATTCATAGAGTTGCCGTTTGAATATAGCTATGTTCATAAGCATTTATGTTTATTATTAGTATTTAAAATTTATTTCAAAATATTTTGAGAATTTCCTTTGAACATAGCTTAATTCATAAGCATTTAAGTCCGTTATAATTATTTAAATTAATTTAAAATTATTCTGAGACTTGTCGTTTGAACACAGCTTCGTTCACAAAGCATTTAAGTCTGTAATTAATATTTAAAATTTATTTCAAATTATTCAGAGACTTGTCGTTTGCACATAGCTTCGTTCACAAAGTATTTAACTCTGTTATTAATATTTAAAATTTATTTCAAATTATTCGGAGACTTGTCGTTTGAACATAACTTCGTTCATAAGCATTTAAGTCTGTAATTAATATTTAAAATTTATTTCAAATTATTCAGAAACTTGCCGTTTGCACATAGCTTTGTTGATAAAGCATTTAACTCTCTTATTAATAGTTAAAATTTATTTAAAATTATTTTGAGAATTTCCTTTGATCATAGTTTCGTTCATAAACCATTTAACCCCTTAACGCGCGCTGTCCTCGCTGCGAGGACGCAACATTTAAGATCCAGCTGCAAAAATTCATCCCGGAAATTTTTTAGCAAAATTTCACGTTTATAACATATCAGGAAAGGCCGGTTTTTTAAACCTTAAAATTTAAAATTTCTTTTAGTTTAATTTAGTTCATGAATTCCGGTGGCAATGTAATTTAAGTGTTTAAAATTGTCTTGCGCCGCAAAGGGTTAAGGCTGTTATTAATATTTCAAATTTATTTCAAAATGTTCAGATAATTGTCGTTTGAATATAGCTTCATTCATAAGCATTTAAGTCTATTATTATTATTTAAAATTTATTAAAATTATTTAGAAATTTGTCGCCTACACCACATTTCAAACTTATTCGAACAGTTTTGACTGGCATTGGATATTATCTCTAACCTACAAGCGTACCAAACTTTATACTTAAATTTAGCATAGCTAAAAATAAATAAATAAATAAAATGCTTAAGACAACTTCATAGTCATTTTGAAACTCTTTTATAAGCAACACTTATCTATGAGAATATTTTTATGCGGTCCTGTGTAAAGGGAGAATAAATAGTTTCATACCACATTCTATGTTAAATATGTATTTGTGTGTATTAAAAAAATGTGCAAACTCCATGATATTCTAGGCAATCTTAATGTGTTAAACGATACCTACCACACTTTTTGGACTTAGACATAATATATTTGAATATTTTTGCGTGACCTTGTAAACGTAGGATAAATATTTTCATACCCCATTTTATTCGAAATATCTTTTTATTCATATAGAAAATATACGTTAATTTCATTATACAGGGTGAGTTTGACATAATCTGCCAAACGAAAAGAGGTGATAGAACAGCCCATGGGGAGCATAAAACACCATAGAAACCCTGTCAAATCTCGAACCGTATCCGAGTTATGGTAGATAGAAGAAAAATCTTTTTTTTTTCCGTCCCGTCTGATAAAACCCAAATTTGTGAGCTTTCTGAAAGACTTACACGCAAAATAAGCACATATTTGGAAAGAGCAGGAAAAATACTATCGGGTGACACCATTTACATTAGGATACCTTAATTTGACGGCGAGCTACAAGCGCTAAAACATTGGCAAAGTTTAAAATCGAGTTGTCACTAAATTCTTTAACCGGCAATTCTGCAAACATTGTTCAAGCTACAATCGGTCAAATTTACCCAAAACTTCTCCATTCCACAAGCTTTAGAATGAGCTCACAATAAACCATATCGGTGTTCTAGTTCAGGAGAAATTTAGCCTTTTGTTTGAAATACATCACTGAAAACGGCGTTCGTCGAAATTCGGCAAACGAAACGATGGTGAGTAAATGGAACGTATGCAAATTCGTGACTATCTGCACATGGACTCTTAGTGATATGCAGATGTATTCCAACCTTCCTGCGCGCGCATCCCACTTGCGGGTACAAAAGGCGAGTCAATCTGTAACAGCTAACTCGTTAGCTTCTTTTACGTTTTATGCTGCTTATTGCTTTAGCATTTTCTGGACTTTGCCTGAGCTCGGCCGATTCTTTTCACGCTGCTCTCACGTCTACTTGCTCTCTCTTAGTTCATACTTAGTATGTTTTCCTACATTGGTACGAATTAACCAAGTTGGTTCTTATTCCGTAGCACTTTTTTTTTTTCTACTTTTGTAAATTAATATTAAAATTTTATCCCTTTTTGTTTTCTCTTCTGAATTTTATTTTCAATTGAAGTCATCACAGGGATCAAATTGTCATACTTTCCAACCTGTAAACAGATATGCCTAGTTTTACAAATGAAGATTACGCGGATATGGATTTCGTGTATGGATTTTGCGATGGTAACTCTCGGAGAGCCGAAGAAGAGTACTGTCTACGTTATCCACATCGTCGTGCGCCAAACCGTGCTGTATTTGCCGCAATTCATCGAAGGCTTATGGAGAGTGGGTCGTTCGGTAGGGTGTACGAAAGGTCCATGGTCGCCGCTCCGCAACCGCTGAGGAGTCCGTACTCGACCGAGTGGAGGAAAATCCAACTATGAGTTCACGTATACTTGCGAGAGAAGGTGGAATCTCCCAAAGTAAAGTGATGAATGTTTTGCGCAAAAACCAATATCATCCATACCACTTCACACCGGTACAAGAATTACGCCGCTCCGATTTCCAAAAGCGGGTAACATTCTGCCGCTGTCTTTTAAAGCGAGATATTGAGGAACACCATTTCGTTAGAACGATACAGTGGACAGATGAGTCACTTTTCACTCGGGATGGCATGTTAAATTTACGTAACTGGCACCATTAGGCTCAACAAAATCCATTTGTAACACGAAATTTATCGTTCCAGACGCGATTCAGCTTAAATGTTTGGCTTGGAATGGTTGGCGATCGCTTGATAGGTCCACATGTGTTCCAATGTCATCTGACAAGCAATACATATTTAGAGTTTCTGGAACATCATCTACTAGGATTACTTGATGTCATTCCTGTACCCCAAAGAGCGGAAATCATTTTCCAACACGATGGGGCCCCTGCACATTATTCCAATGCCGTTCGGGACTTCTTGACTCAGCAGTATACACGATGGATTGGTCGTAATGGACCAATTCCTTGGCCACCTAGATCGCCAGATCTCACTTCATTGGACTTCTATGTTTGGGGTTTCCTGAAGCAAGAAGTTTAACGCACAGAAGTTTCCAGTTTGCAAGATTTAAGCAGCTGGCTCGATAACGCAATAATAAAACTGAGGGATGAGCTTTCGCTAAGAGCTACTGTGGTTTCTGTTCGTACGCGGGCACGGGCATGTATCAGGTGTGGGGGTGACCAATTTCAGCAGCGGCACTAAATTTCACGCATACTTTCGAATGCATATGTGCGTTTTTCATAGACGTGAGTTACGTAATTTTTTTTTTTTTTTTTTTTGCATATTCCTTTGTGAAAGACGTAAGAAACGTCATGCTTCTTTTGTTTCCATTCCATTGTATTTGTAAACTTAATACAACTGCTACTTTTCTTGTTTGTCTTTAAAACTTTTTTTTTTTTGCATCTGACAGAAGATGGACATGAAATCAGGAACGACCATGGCACCCCGTGAGTCTCCTCCTTCTCGACGAACATCGAGTTCAGTGATGAATGTATTTCAAACAAAAGGCTAAATTTCTCCTGAACTAGAACACCGATATGGTTTATTGTGGGCTCATTCTAAAGCTTGTGGAATGGAGAAGTGTTTGGTAAATTTGACCGATTGTAGCTTGAACGTTGTTTGCAGAATTGTCGGTTAAAGAATTTGGTGACAACTCAATTTTAAACTTCGCCAATGTTTTAGCGCTTGTAGCTCGCCGTCAAATTAAGATATCCTGATGAAAATGGTGTCACCCGATAGGATTTTTCTGCTCTTTCCAAATATGTGCTTATTTTGAGTGTAAGCCTTTCAGAAAGCTTACAAATTTGGGTTCTTTCAGACGGGATGGGAAAAAACAGATTTTTCTTCTATCTACCATAACTCGGATACGGTTAGAGATAGGACAGGGTTTTTATGGTGTTTTATGCTCCCCATGGGCTGTTCTATCACCTCCTTTCGTTTGTCAGATTATGTCAAACTCACCTTGTATATTATTAAATCTAAACGTGTTAAATTGTAGTATCTACTGCAAATTTTGACATAGAATCGCTGCTAAAAACTTCATTTTTGTATTGAAAGGACACAAAATGTGTAAACACAGCAAAATTAATTTCGAAAATTTCAGTTATAAATTGATATTTTCTTTACCATATACGGGCTACAGGAAATAAAAGACGAGATCCAGATTTCAAAGAAAATTAAATTTATATAGGTTGTACAGGTATTCTGTAACAGTTACTTTATTAAAAGTACTATATTTATTACTTATGGTTCCTTCACTTATAAATGCAATATATAAAATATCTGGAGTGGCACTACTCGACTTTCCGAACATTAACGGTAGTAATTAACTGTTGTTTAAATAAATTAAATCAAGAGAAGTCTGAAATTAATCAGATCAACAGAATTAGGCGTTTAACGCTATAGCACTTTAAAGCGTAATTTGAGTCCATAGATCATAATGATAAAGAGTTTTTCATTGTGTCTCTATAAAAATCTACATGATTCATCGAAATGTTTTTGGTTTGTGCGACGGGAACCTGTAACATGAACAGAAATTTTCAGCTAATCGGATAAGGCATTTAAGACATTATCGTACTTTAAATACGTTGAGGCCATAGGCCAAAAAATTTTTCTTTGTGCCCCTGAGAATAATAATAATAAAAAAAAGCTGTGAGTGCTAGATTTACCAAAATCTATACAGTTCGTGCTAAGGTGATCCATAACACACGTACCGACTTTCATGTTATTTGAAAAAAGTGCATAAGATGCTATCATACTTACTTACACATACATACATCACGAAAAATCGTGTAAAAATCTTATCTCTAAGAGGTGAGCTCGTGTCTAGACGTCCTGAAAATTACAAATATAAATTTGCAACGTTCTATGACTTTTCATTTTTGATAGTAAATCTATTTCACAATTCATGATTACAATACTTTCCTTGTATATAAATTCTGAAAATAAAAATGTGATCCTTGCCTATCTATTTATTTTGCTGAAAAATAATAGCTTTAAAAGTATTTGTTATTAATGAATACGAAAATAGTTTATTAACCGGTCTGAGCCCTCCGTGGCCGAGTGGATATGTCACCACACTGCTAATAGCCTTCGAGCGTAGGAGAGCGGGTTCGATTCCTGCTCTGTCCCTGGGTGTTTTCTCCAATTCTTCGTACTGTAATTCTGTCATGTGCTATCTGTCGTTATCTGACAAAGATTTACAAGCGGACTATATGTCAAGCATACAAATCTGATGTATATGTTATCAATAAAACAAACAAACAAACAAACCGGTCTAAAACTAAAAGTTAATAATTTATAAATATCTTTGCAACAATTTTTCTCAGGATGTTAGAAAATGTTTCATAATGTATGTGTAATGCATGATTGTTTTCAAGTGTAAACGTTTTTAGGTGCACAACAAGCATTTTTTTCAATCAGAGTGATTTTATCTAAACATTTACAAAAACTAGTATGTTGTGGCCACCACGAGACTTTCTTCTAGATTTTCCTATACAAATTCACTCAGTAACAATATTTAAAAAAAAAAAAAAAAAAAATCCAAGTGTTTTTTTTTTTTTTTTTTTTTTTTTTTTTCTTCGTTAAAAGTAAAAAAAAATCGATAACTTTGTTTTAAATTACCACATATTTATTATAGTTCAACCATTCGTTTTAAAGGTATTGACGAGACCTTTCGAAAGATACCCATCTTGAAAATTTACCCCACCCCAGAGGGTACTTCCCCCCAGGGGGGGAGCGATGCCCACACATGCACAATTTTTTTTCCTAATTAACTACTACTATTAGCAATAATTCATATTAATTTTACAATCACAGGTTAAGAATAACTCTCATTATGTACATTTATACGAAATTTTGTCCTATACTACCATGTTAAAAATTTAGAAGAAATACGATCACAGCGTCTCCTGTTGTGCGATTGATCCCCAAATCAAATCAGCACCAGTTTATGTCAGGAGCCAACTAAATACCAAGTTTTGTTAAATTTCGTTTAAAAAAAAAATAATAATAAGATTTTTTTTTCTAAGTTTTTTTTCGTAAAAAAAAAAAAAAAAAAAAAATCGATAACTTTGTTTTAAATTATCACAGATTTATAGTTCAACCATTCGATTTAAAGGTACTGACGAGACCTTTCGAAAGATACCCATCTTGAAAATTTACTCCCTTCGAGGGGGGGACTTCACCCCCAGGGGGGTTCACGAGGCTCCTACACATGCAAAAATTTTTTCCCAGCTGACTATCTCTGTTATAAATAATTCTAGTAAATTTCATAATGATTACTAAAAAATAATTCTCTTTATGCACATTTATACAAAATTTTGTCCTATATCACCATGTTAAAAATTTAGAAAAAGCGGGATGGCAACGCAACCTGTAAGACGATTTTTTCCAAAAGTTGATAGGCACTAATATATGTCAAGGTGCAACGACATACCAATTTGTATGAAATTCTGTGCAGTAGTTCCTGAGGTACAGTTGCCACAAAATTTTGTCTCTCTCACACACACACACACACACACAGACAGACAGACAGACAGACAGACAGACAGACATTTTCTAAAAATGGTCAAATCGTGTTCTACAGCTCTCAAAACGTGTAAATCCATCAAAAACCTGAGGTCGAAAATTTTTACGAATCCAATACTTTCTTCTATTGAATATAGAAGAAAGTAATAATTTTACGTTTAGTATCTTGTTCATTGATATAACAAAACTGAAAATGGCCTTTTTTTTTTTAACCGAAAAATAAATATATTTATTTACACGTGAATCATTAATATTATAATTATGTTAAAACCTTGACAAAATGGCAAAGCAAACTTCTTGTAAAACTAACTGACGGGATTTATGTAAATAACTTTTTATTCATTACTTTCTTCTATATGTAATATAGAGAAAGTATTGGATTCGTAAAAATTTTCGACCTCGGGTTTTTGATGAATTTACACGTTTTGAGAGCTGTAGAACACGATTTGACCATTTTTAGAAAATGTCTGTCTGTCTGTCTGTGTGTGTGTGTGTGACAAAATTTTGTGGCAACTGTATCTCAAGAACTACTGCACAGAATTTCATACAAATTGGTATGTAGTTGCACCTTGACATAAATTAGTGCCTATCAACTTTTGGTAAAAATTGTCTTACAGGTTGCGTTGCCATCCCGCTTTTTCTAAATTTTTAACATGGTGATATAGGACAAAATTTTGTATAAATGTGCATAAAGAGAATTATTTTTTAGTAATCGTTATGAAATTTACAAGAATTATTTATAATAGAGATAATCAACTGGGAAAAAAAATTTGTATGCGTAGGTGCCGCCCTCCCCCCCCCCCCCCTGAGGGGGAAGTCCTCCCTCCAGGGGAGTAAATTTTCAAGATGGGTATCTTTCGAAAGGTCTCGTAAATACTTTTAAAACGAGTGGTTGAACTATAAATCTGTGATAATTTAAAACAAAGTTATCGATTTTTTTTTAATTTAACGAAAAAAAAAACTTAGAAAAAAATCGATTTTTTTTTTTTTTTTTTTTAACGAAATTTAACAAGACTTGGTATTTAGTTGGCCCCTGACATAAACTGAGGCTGATTAGATTTGGGGATCAATCGCTCAACAGGTGGCTCTGTGACGTATTTTTTCTAAATTTTTAACATGGCAGTATAGGAAAAAATTTCGTATAAATGAACATAATGAGAATTATTCTTAACCTGTGATTGTGAAATTAATATGAATCATTGATAATAGTAGTAGTTAATTAGGAAACAAAATTTGGGGTATCGCTTCCCCCCCCCAGGGGAAGTCCCCCCCCCCCCGGGGGTTGTAAATTTTCAAGATCGGTATCTTTCGAAAGGTCTCGTCAATACCTTTAAAACGAATGGTTGAACTATAAATATGTAGTAATTTAAAACAAAGTTATCGATTTTTTTTACTTTTAACGAAAAAAAAAACTTTGAAAAAAATCGTATATATATTTTTTAAATATTGTTAATGCGTGAATTTGTATAGGAAAATATAGAAGAAAGTCTTGTGGTGGCCACAACATACTAGTTTTTATTTTGATTTTAATATACAGTTAATAATTCAACAGTTTATACTAAGGCTCCTATATATACGAGCTGGTGCGTCAGGCATTTTGTTGCTTTGGGGTTGCCACATGTACCCAGCGCGTTTCTCTGATAAACAAACGGCAAGCATTTTTTTTTTTTTATCGTCTTACGTTACTTTAGAGTAACTTGTTTTATTATATTTCATAATTTTAGCTAAGTAAACTATGATATGGAAGTTTGTTTAGCGATAAACTGCTATAATCATTCAAGAAGTGAGTACAAAGTGTTCACAGACCTTCTATTACTGTGTATTTCAGTTTTGGCGACATTTTGTAAAAGAAACAGAAACCGCCCTAACAACACATCTTACCCCAGTACATCCATAGGATATCCTCAGAATAAAATGACATCCTGAAAATGTACTGTGAAAAAAATGTGTTTTTAGGAATATTATTGTTGCTTATTGCTCTTATCTTGACCGGATTAGCTTCAGATCAAGATTTCTTAAAATCATTATGGAAGCGATAAGGACGCCAAGCGGGAATGCTGTCCTCTTCGGAGCAGTGCTGCCAGATTGAGGGAAATTTCCCTCAAAGTGGGAAATTTTGATGTGATTTAAACTATTGAGGGAAAAAGGGAAATTTCATCTCAAAAAGGGAAATTTTACTTTCTCAGTTTTAAATCATTGTTTGTTAGATTTTTCCTCGAACTTAAATTATCCGAATCTATTTCTCTGTTTGCCGAGCGCTTAAAAACAGTTTAAAAAAAAAAAAATCTTTTCATCTGTTTTTTCAATCAGTGCAGTTTTTTTCCATCTTTTGTAATAAACTTAAAATGCTCTGAAGAAATTTAGTAATTTAGTTTCATTCGGTTAACTCATTCAGAGCATTTACTGATTTTTCTCAGAAACACGCATGATTATTGACTAGGATTCCTTAGAAAGATACCTATGCAGGGCATTTTACCCATGCCTAGTTCCAACACAAGGCTTTAGATATCTCTTAATTGAATGCAATATTTTTTAATAATGAACTTCAGCAATCGTTTGTAGTCTTTTTTTCGATCAAATAATTACAATTATTTTTTTTCTCTTTAAGTGGTATTTAGTTAAGGGACATCTAGGATGTGTGGACAATTTGTGTTAAATATTGCACCAATATCACTACCATATTCAGTGCAAATTGTTTTACACATAATGGCATCAAAACTTTGCATATTGCGCAATTGAGGGAAATTTTATGCTAAAAAGGGAAATTTTAAAGTTTCCATCTGGCAGTAATGCTTCGGAGGCAAAAAAATGGCGGTGATGCGCCGGCCTATTATTTTATTTATGGGCTCTAGTTTATACTACAACCAGAAAATGATTTGATAAAAGGAAAGGGCACGTGACGTCACTCGCAGTCAAGATAGCGGTAGAGTGGCAAAACATTGGTATTTCAACCAATACAGGTAGAACTTTTGCCACTCGAGAGTGATAAAGATTGATTGACGGAGCGTTTGTTTATAAACATGCCTTTCCTTATATAATGAAAAATGCATAGAAACCAATTCCATGAACGCAAACGTCATTTTAACTGTTTAAGCAGTGTATGTTTTGGGTCAATTTTCAACTGTAAAACACATATATGTGCCATTTTTATATTGCATTTTTAACTAAACCTTTTTACAGGAAAATGTTTACGCATAAAAGAACGTGATTAAGAATTTTCACGCCCAGAACCTGAATCACGTAAGAATGCATGAATGTATGTATTCCAGTCATATATGATTGGAAACCCCAACCTGATGAGCTGCGAGATAAACGGAAATACATCAACAACAAGCACATCATGGATAAAGAATACTTTATTTAGCAATATTTTACTCAAATAAAATACGGGTACGTGTTAAGTATTACAACAAATGTTCAAAGTTCTTACCATCCGAAGCTGTGCACGCTTAACAAGGAACTTTCGAAAACTTTTCGAATTGACTTATGCTTTGAAAAATACCCCAGCATTCCGTAGACGTATGCAGATGCGATAGAGATTCTTGTGACATGGTCGGTATGAGAATCAGTGCATGTCTCATAGATAATGGATTTCAGGATCCCCAACATACAGATGTCAATGCTAAGAGTGAGTCTACTTCGCTCAATCCATCGAAGTGAATAAAAACTGTTGAAGTACTCATGTACAGCACTGAAAAAATGAGCGGAAGCTCCACTGTATTGTTGAAGGCCGCTGTAGCTCGGTCGGTACAGCACATAGCTCGTTATTGGAGGATTGCGGGTTCGATACTCGAGCCGGTGAAAGGCTTTCGCCTACACTAAGGCTCCTATATATACAAGCTGGCGCATCAGGCATTTTGTTGCTTTAGGGTTGCCACGTGTATCCAGCGCGTTTCTCTGGTAAACAAACGACAAACATTTTTTTTAATCGTCTTACTTTACTTTAGAGTAACTTGATTTATTATATTTCATAATTTTAGCTAAGTAAACTATGATATATAAGTTTGTTTAGCGATAAACTGCTATAATCATTCAGGAAGTGAATATGAAGTATTCACAGACCTTCTATTACTGTGTATTTGAGTTTTGGCGACATTTTGTGAAAGAAACAGAAACCGCCCTAACAACACATCTTATCCCAGTACATCCATAGGATATCCTCAGAATAAAATGACATCCTGAGAATGTATTGTGAAAAAAAAAAAAATGTGTTTTTAGGAATATTATTGTTGCTTATTGCTCTTATCTTGACCGGATTAGCTTCAGATCAAGATTTCTTAAAATCATTAGGGAAGCGATAAAGACGCCAAGAGGGAATGCTGTCCTCTTCGGAGGCATAAAAATGGCGGTATTATTTTATTTTGGGGCTCTAGCCTACACCAATGATGACTGGTGCATGTAAATTTCGTCGGGGCCAAAATGTCCTCCATACTCCCATCCAACCTCTGGGGTCACCGAAGCGGAGGAGACATACCCTCCGTGAAGAATTAAATTGTGATGGCATGTCTCCAGACTATTCTTAGGGGTACGCCCTAGACCGTTGCCAATTACGTATTGCGCAGTACTAGTGCGACGGTAAACCCAAACAACTAACCATCGTGTTGGAACAACAATGCACGCCGAAAATACTTATGTTCAATGCCGAGTAATTTGGGCAATACCTCTTCCAGGGAAATGTGATATTTTTGGTCATTCTGCCATGGTGGTAAGATGTATGGTTCGATTAAGTAATCGCTAATAATACCCGCCCAACGTTTAGAGAGACTGATGTTGGGAAGCATGTGGGCAGATATTTTGTGAGTTGTCGAAACTCCATACATAAACATTATGTTGATTACAGATCCCTTCACCCTTCAAAGGGAATTTCATCCCTAGTAATGGTGTATTAAAATATTTTTCGAATTGAGATTGTTTCAAGAAAAGAAATATATTTAGCTTATTAAATAAAATTAATTTGATTTTTAATTCTCTATGAGAAGTTTACTACTAACCCAGTTCATTAATTTTAAATAAGAAAGGTGTGGTAAGCTACTTTTTCAGGTCTACTGTTTTTAGTTTAAGCATCCATTTTTGTAATAAAAATTAGAAAAATAATTTCAGAAAAAAAAAAAAAATGAATCAACACAGAGTTCTTGTATTCTACACTTTTTTCTTTTATTTTGTTCTTTGATGTATTTTAGTAGAGTAAAAACGCTAGACGTAGTAAAATACCTTACCACGCCTTTTCCATTTCATAATTGATGAAGTTGGGGAGAAGTATACTTCACACGTCCTTATAAAGGGTTAAAGTCAGAAAGAAGCTTCATCTGTGAACAGGGTGGAAGAGGGAAACGCCAGATTCTCCTTGCATGTGTTCAAGTATCAGCGGACGAATTTCAAACGCCGAAGATAATCAGTTGTAATACCTGGACCGGTTGCAAATTACATGAATGTAAATTTTCGCTGTGCTGGATTGAGATTCTGAAGTTTAGTGAGCAATGGTTCGTGTACTTGTACCAGGAGCTTCTTGCCTTCATAACAATATCTTTTTTTCTACAGCAGGTGTGCGTGCCGCTCGTCGTCTCCTATTATCAATGTTTCTGCAAACGTCCCGTACTCACACAGACACTGTAAATTCCCAAATATTTAGTGATGCGGTATACGTTTGTTCGGATACCGTTTGTCGTACAGCTACTCTTCTGCTGCCATCGACAGGATGCATGCCCACCACTTCGACGTTCGTATAATGCTGCATGTCCTCTGCACAAAATAGGAACTTTTAATGAATAGCACCGTATTCAAACAACATTGCTTTTCAGTAGATACTAGCGCCCTCCGTTCATGAATGAAGACAAAAAAAAAAAAAAAAAAAAAGAAAAAAAAAAAAAAAATAATTGAGCATTAGTTGGGAGATTTAACGTGTACACGTACTGTCATACTGTAATATAACGATAAAAAAGTGTTTTTCTCATTATTGGCTTATTATTTTTTCAACCACGTTTCTTGTGACCATTGGATCCTGTGCCCATGTACAAATACAAAGGGCCTAATGTTAAAATAGGGATGATAACTCTGGTGGTTGACAGAAAATAAGCGATAAGGGAACGCCGAATGACTGTATGTTTCCAGAGTCTGATCCTGATGATCAAAAAGTTCGCCTCCAAGCCTTTAGAACCGTCTTCAATGCTAGTTGTGGGAAACGTGGTTGCACTATATTTACTCATCTCCGTTTATCTCCTAGTTTGTAAGTTTGGGGTCTCTAGTGATACATTCCAACGTGATTTTTTTTTTCTTTTTGTGTTTTGTTATTCTCCTAAAATTTTGCACGTTGACATTTCTACACCCTCTTTTTAGGCAAACATTAGCCGGAAAAAACGTTTAGTTAAAATTGCAATATACAAAGCCATGTACGTATGTGTGTTTTATTGTTAAAATGTAACTAAAAAACCCAGTCCTTAAAGGTTTAAAATGAAGTTTGCGGCCATGGGCTCCTGTACAGTCTCAATTCCTATAATATGCCCTACGTCCCCTAAACGTTGGGTTTCAATTCACCCTGTATATGATTAAAGTTTCGTGAACATTGATACATAAAATAATTCTAATACATTGTAGTCTACAACAGGAAGCTTTAGGATTGTATAATAACAAATTTAACATAATAGTATTATCATGTGTTTTTCAGTTGCACAAAAATATGTCTTCTATAGAAAATTGTATCGAATTGATATGTATTAGAGGCTATCAGTGGATGCTTGAAAATATGTTTTCAAATGAGTTAAGACCTTTTTTTTTTTTTTTTCCTTTTTTTTTTTTTTAATTGACTAAATTTTAGTGCCCTGTAAGGTACATGTACAGTGGGTAACAAAAGTGTCGGAGCACTAGCAAAAATTCCTATATAAAAAAAAGTACACTTAATACTATTTTGTTAAATAAATCCTTGTCGAATCCTGTTATAGTCTAAGAACAGGATTCGACAAGGATAATAGTCCTCAGTCCTAATAGAAAAGAGAGAGAAAATATGTTTTATTATTTATTTATTTTTTTAACCTTCGAAATCCATCTAAACCCTATAGTACACACACTTTTTTTTTTTTTAATGACGCTCTGTATTTACAGATGGATGTATTGGATTCGTCAAAATTTTCGACTTCTGGTTCTCGATGAATGAACACGTTTCGAAACTTCCTGAACATAGTTTGATAATTTTTTTAAAGTATTCGTCTATTTGTGCGTATGTGTGACAAATATTTTATAGCAGCACTAGCCGATGCACAAAATTTCATAAACATTTGTGTTTAATTGTTCACTAACATAAATTGATGCTTATCAGATTTGATGTAAATCGCCCAACAGTTGGCACTGCTATGTTGCGATAACTGTGAAGGTTAAAATTTCAACTTCTGTTGCGTATACTTGCATATAACTAAATTCATGGGAAGGCTATTATAACGCAGTACGCGGATTCAGTTTGGAGTCATATCTGTTGACAAGTGGCACTGTTATGTTGCAATTCTTCCCGTGTATGGAAAGGCTGTATCTCAGCTTCTATAGCATATAAATGTATCAAACTTGATATGAGAGACAGCTGTTAAAAAAAAAAAAATACTGTGTTAATGTGGGCTTACATCGGCCGACTAGTGGCTATTACTCAAGTTCCCAACAGCTTAACTCTCTCCGATGCTGAAGCAATAGCCAGCCGTAGACTTTCCTCCCAGCCAATCAAGAGGAATTCTATTCCTGCCCTAAATTGTAACCGTGCCTTTTCATCTACTGTTGCCAGACTGAGGACAAAGCACTTCAGGGGAATGAAAATTTCCCCTGATGGTCAACGAAGTTATATCTACTGCCCTCACTGTACTGACATTCAACTTTCTTCTGACCACCTTTTCGACTGTCCTGCTATATTGGCGAAGCTCTTCAGTATCCATCGAGCTCCCTCGGATCAACTCCTCTATTCTTCAAGGGTCGTTGATGTCGCTACGGCTGTCCTGGATACATTCGGTCCTATTTGACTCCTCTGCACCAACTTCTTGGACAAGGCAACAACAACAACAACAACAACTCACATCCTGTGTTTTCCCATATTTCTACATCTCTATATATTCCAGTTAAAATTGCACCATACTGCATATGTAAATTTCTTATTGGGGGAAACTAGGATTAAGTATTTTTTCATGTTAACCGGTAGACGATGGTGTTGTATAGAAAGATCAAGAAGAAAATTTTGTGATGGCACAATTTTTTTTTTTTTTAATTCTTTTTGTAACCAAAGAATAAAGTTACAAAAAGGTGGTAATTAGGGCGACTAATTTAGAAATTAATTAAAAAGCATTCAAGACTTCGGTTTGAATGAAAGTTTTTTCAAAATCTAAGTTTTATAAATGAGCATATAGATTACTAGAAAATTCTAATGGATCATTCTGGTTAATAATATTACTTGGTGAAATGTTCTGAGACATTAGAAATTTAAAAGACAAGGTATCGTTAGCCTATTTTTTGATAAAAATTTGATTATGTTAATAATTAGGGGAACATAATAGGTTCAGTAAAAACTAGTATGTTGTGGCCATCACAAAACTTTCTTCTATATCGTTCTATATGATAGCACTACCTATCGGTTAACATGCACAAAAAGTTTATCAACTTAGCATTTCACAGTTATGGAATTTTACATACGCAATTCGGTGCAATGTTCAACAATATATGCATAGATATAGCCATCCATAAAATCTCAAAAATTAATGTAAGCCCTACATGCCGGCCGATAAACACTTAAATTGAATCAGCATAATTTCTCATAATATCTGTCTCACATACCAAGTTTATTGCATTTGCATAACATAGAACCTATGTTATAGCCTTCCCGTAAACGAAAAATATTGCATTTTACCAGTACCATCTGCCGCCTGTTGTACATCCAAGTTGGATCAGTATACTTTTACATAATATTCACTCATATACAAAATTTGATGTATTTTTAAGTATTTAGTGCAACTGTTTGGCGAATCCTTTTTATGCTCTGGTATGTTCAAAATTTCCATATCTGTAACAATATATTCATGCCTAGGCTTAAGATTTTATTCAACACCTTCCTTTTGGTATTTAAATCTCTTAGCAATCCAGCTTTAAACGTCCTCGCTGTATATGATAACAACTATCCCCAATAGACGCAGGCACAAAACGGATTTTCAACTTAACTTCCTCTTTTAACCTTTTTGTCTCTATTATTTGTGTCTGTTATTTTTCTTCTTTATTATTGTGTATCAGTCTGAATACAGTCTGTGGGTAATTCCACTAAAAAATTTATTAATCTTAAAATTTCAAAAATATTTTTACTGCCCGTATCTTTTCTATGATTCGAGTTATTCTATCCGTAAACTTTATCATATTTATCTTTTTATGATTCTTCTTCATCTTTTTTTTTTCTGCTAAGCCTCATAATTTATCATGCTTTTGTGGTGAGATATGTTTTATTGTTTCCTATTTTGAAGTAAATTTAAATTTAGGACACCCCATTCCGTTACGGTTACCAACCATTCTTATTAAGCGGAAGATGGGTACCACTGATACACAAGCTTCAGAGATTCGAAATCAAAATCGAAGTCATCATTCATTTTTGGCAGTAGTGACTCTCCGAATTTTCTAGAAGATTGGAAAAGCAAAGGAAATTTTTTCTCAGAAAAAGTCTCCAAACGAACGACTTACACCAATAAGTATATCATCGATAGATTGTAATGATTGCAACATTGTCGAAATCCTTAAGGTGTCAAAAAGTGCAGTAACACGAGAGTTACTAAATACGAATTAAATGGGGGGAAGGGGTTGGCATTAAAGTTACGTGGAATAAGCGACAATAAGTCATTATTCAAGAAACACAACTGTTGCAACTAATCGTCTCATTCATAGAAAATGTTTATCAAATCATAGCCTCCTTAACTAGATGCCTGTCGCGTAGCTCGGAAACTAGGCAACAGTTGAAGCGGTACGCAGCGCCACCTAGTACTAATTATGGGACTTTTTTATTCAACTGCCATCAATAATTTAAAGAAGTGATATGTGATATATATAATCGACGTTTCTTCGATTCTATTCTCCTTGTAGTATGTATATCATATCCCACTTCTAAAAATTTTTGGTGGCTGTTGAATAAAAAACTCGCGCAGTCTGTACCAGGTAGCGCTGTCCACCGTTTCAACTGTTGCTTAAATTCCGAGCTACGCGACAGGCATCTAGTTAAGGAGGCTATGATCAAGTACTAATTCATAATGAAAAATGTTACACTAAAAATGTATAGATAAAAATATAAGCAGAGTGAAGTTCTGTTCTGTGAGAAAATTATAAATAGGGTGTAGGTCGTTTCAAAGTCCCTGTACCTGTACAAGACGTTTTTAATGTTCTTAACCATAGTAATTTTTTTTTTCCTGAACTAGTGCTAAGAGAATTGAGACTATTCAACCTTCTTAGAATATCCGGGTCTTTTCTGACTCATATCTAATGCAAATTTATACGCAATGTTTTTTTTCAACCTAAGAGGGTTAAATATATCAAACTATTTATAGTATTAACGCTGTTTCTTAGAACTGCTGATTGATAATTTTTCAAAATTTGCACAACAGTTGCATGTAGCGTATTCAAATGATGTAAAGGTTGCATGGATGTACACTAAGATCACATCTTCTCTCAAGGACATTCTCAGGATATCCTGTGGATGGAAATACACCCCACAGGTATTCTCAGGAACAGTGCTGTCAGACTTGTGGACTTTTTTATTCAGTCACTAATGATTTTGAGGAGTGATTCTGATATACGTAATAGACAATTAATATTCAAATGTGATTAGGACACCATTACAATTAGAATTTAATTATAGATGTTGAATAGAAAAGTATATAATGGTGAATATTGAATTAAAAAAAATCTTCAAATCTGGAAATACTGTTCCGTAGCTACTATGGATATGTGTCCTGTAAGGGTAGTACCTAGTAACTGCTTCTGATATTTTAAGGAAATATTGGTTGCTTATATTACAGCGATTTTAATCGTCTTAAATTATGTTATCATTTGGGATATTCTACATTAAATAACATGCTTGATACAGACAGTAATGATATACAAGGGAGATGCAAATAATTACCCTGCTTTTACAATATCATTATTGTTCAGTGATGTCACTGATACTGATTGTCTTTAGCAGATACTTTGGACTAATCCTAAAAATTTTGTTTTACATCCGACATTAGTACACAAGTATACTACTGAGACAAAATCGCCAAAAGCGTTAAAAAAGAAGTTTTGAACTCGTTACGACAAATAACAGTCAGACGTGAAGTTCTAAATATTTTTGCATCTTTAAAGCTCTAAAAATTTTACATTTTTGTGCATGAAAATTTTTACATCTGGTAGTTATTTGGTATATCTTGTATAAACAGCAAAAAAAAAAAAAAAAAAACAGACACTCCCCTCCACATAATTTTTCCGTAAATTATCGTAGAAACTAGCTGCTGGTACCGATCGATCTGTAATAACGTCTAGTTTATAATGGTATATTAGATTTTGCTTAAGGGGCATCTACACATTGAAACAGACATCAACTTCATTTTTTTCAATGGCAACCCAAATTTTCAATATCATATTCAAATTTCTGAGATCAAGGCGGTTCAGAAAAATTCATTTTTAAAAAACTTTAAATTAATTTTTGACGGAATTGCAAGCAAAAATATATTCGGGGTCCGTCTATACATTTAGAAAAAATAAATCAAGATCTATCGCAAATTAGACATTATTTATTAAGTTTCACACCGGAAAGAAAGTACAGAAATGTAAATTATATAATAATAATAATAATAAAAGGAATTTAATTCGCAGCGTCCTCTGTGTTAGCTTATGAGTTATAAGTTTTTAAATAGTTTATTTTTAATAAATGTAGACTAGCTAAATATGTCACTTCATACGAAAAAATTTAAATAGCTTGAATCATATGAACCCTCTAATGTCGAATTACAAAAATCTAGATACCAAGATAAAAGAATAATAGTAATAATGATAATAATATTAATAGCAGCAAAAAAAGTGTTACTCTAAAGTTTTACATTTAATTTGAGTCGTACAAACCAACAATATACAATATAGATGAATATAGGTAACAAGATTCAAACTAAAATCTGAGAAAGGATATTTAATATTCAATAAAAAGGAGATACTGTTCAAAATCATTCCTATTTTGAATAATAAGTCACGCCTTTATACGTTTCTCTAAAACATCAAATTATTTCACAAATTCATGATGAAATAACTGAAATTTTGTCATCAACAATCGAAACGGTAAATTTCACTCCTTTATGCTAGCGTTCTATGAAGAGTGAAACAAACTAAAATTAAGGAAACAAAAAAACATTTTTAAAAGTAAAGTATTGTTTCAGAAAAAGCCAAAAGGTGGGGCTTATTATTCTTTTGGAATGCCATCAAAATTTCCCGCCTACAATGCGTTAATTTACAAAAATAGGTTAATTTGTATAGTAAACATCGAAACCTTATTTAGAAAACAATAGAAAACAAAACAACAAAATAAAATAAAAATTTTCATTATTAGACTGAATTTGCATAAATTGGTCTGATGAAGTATGTACCACATAAAACGGTTTCCTGTTGCCCAGAACGATTATCCCTCGTTATACAGTCGTCTACTGTACTTGAATTCTTAATTTTAAATGTGTAAGGACTATATCTTTAAAAGTAATAAGACATATTACTTGGTTTTAAATTATTTTTCTATAATAAATGTGACACCAGTTTTAAGCCGTGATAAGAATAATTGAAAATAAATAATTTTGCGCTGTGTGGTGATATTTAAATTAGCATTAGCTTACAAACGGTACAGTAAACGAATGCGAAAATGTCACAAGAATATTAAAACAGTAAATTCGTTTTAAAAAATCGGATAAAAATTATTATCTTAATTTAAAAATCATTTTTTAAAGTAAGAAGCTTTTTATTGTGAACCAATATTCTTAGTTATTAGTTTTTGTAAAATCATTCATTAGGCCAGAAATCTCAAATGTCTCGAAAGCTTTTTAAAATATTTTGAACATTAAAAAATTTTCATCTCTTGCAAAAGGAAAGTACCTATATTTTTCTCTAAAATTTTCTTAGTGTTGCAACTTTCATTTCTTTGTAGCATGTCTTTGCAGAATACATTTTATTTTATGCTTTTTAGGGCTTCACAATAAAAAGCTTCTTACTTTAAAAAATGATTTTTTACTCAAATTTTATTTTGTGCTTTTTAGTTACAAAAAAGGAAAAATCTTTTTAAGAAAACTAATTAAAATTTCTTAGGATATTTTGTAGACAACGGAAGATTTTCGTTTATCAATTGACATTTTTCTTCTATTATTTATCTGCAACAAAAGTACTATATCGTCTTTCGAGGACCGAATCCGGGACCATCGCGTTATCAGCATGATGCTCTATCCAAAAGTCCAAGAACTGTCAAGAAAAATCATAGAACATTCTAGAAAAAACTAACAAATACTTATACAAAAGAAATATTGTTCTCGAATGCTTTTTAAAATATTTGGAATATTTAAAAATTTTCATGTTTTGCAAAAGTGAAATATCTATATATTTCTTTAAAATTTTCTTGTTGTTGAAACTTTTATGATTTTATAGCATGTCTCTGCAAGAATAAATTTTAATTTTAGGCTTTTTAGGGCTTCGCAATAATAAAAAACTTTCAGTGTTATTTTTATTTATTTATTTACTTACTTATATTTTTATTTAATTATTTATTTTTATTTTTATTTTTACTGAAATTTTTATTTTGTGCGTTTAGTAACCCAAAAAGAAGTTTCTTTAAAAAACTATCAAAATTCCTTAGGACACTGTGTAGGCAACGAATGATTTTCTTTTATCAATTGACATAGTTTCTATTAATTATCTGCAAAAAAGTAACACATCGGCTTGCGAGGATCGAACTCACGAGCATCGCGTTATCACCTAAATGCGCTAACGAGCGACGAAAAAGGTTATTTAAATTTACGTTAAAGTGGAGGCGCCTTTTTTTCAGAATGACACAAAGACACGATGATAAAAATCCAATTTCAATAAAAAGCTTCTAAAAGAATATATATATATATATATATATATATATATATATATATATATATATATATATATATATTCAACTTTATGTTTTGTGTTTTGTAGTATCTAAAAAAAGGCTTCTTTAAAAAATCTCTTCAAAAATTCTTAGAATACTGTGTAGACAATAAAAAATTTTCTTTTATCAATTGGCATATTTTCTATTACACATTTCATCTGTAAAATTTAGCACATCGATCCTTCGGGGATGGAACTCACCACCATCGTATTAGCAACTTGACGCTCTAACCAACTGAGCCAACGAGTGACTATAAAGACTGCTGATATTTACTTTAAAGTTGAGGTGCCTTATTTATTAGCGTGACATGAAAACGCGATAACAAAATACAATTTCAATAAAAAACTTCTAAAAAAATTTTTATTTATTTCTTTATTTTTATTTAAATTTTTATTTTGTGCTTTTTAGTTGCTAGATAAAAAGCTATTTAAATGAAATCTTCAAACATTATTAGGATACTGTGTACACAACGAAATATTTTATTTTATCAATTGACACTTTTTCTATTAATTATTTGCAAGAAATAACACCTCGGCCCGGTGAGGATCGAACACACGACTCTCGCACTATCAACATGACGCTGTAACCAGCTGATTCATTAAAAGATACAATGAGTTGCTTACATTTTTTTTTAAATATATATATATATAATGGAAGCGTCTTGGTTTTTTAACGTGACAAAAAGCCGATGACAAATCCAATTTCATATAATAGTAATATGTAATATACATATATACATATAAAGCTTCAAAAAATATTTTTTTATGTATTTTTTACTTAAAACATTTTATTTTGTGCTTTTTTAATATCTAAAATGTTTTGTGTTTACCAATATATAAATAAATTAATTAAAAAAAAAAAAAAAAAAAAAAAAAAAAAAGCTTCTTAAAAAAACTCCTCAAAAAAATTCTTAGTGTAAGCAACGAAAAATTTTCTTGTATCAATTGACACCTTTTCTACTAATTATCTGCAAAAATTAACACGCTGGACCTTCCGGGGACCGAACTTATGACTACCGTGCTACTAACTGGACGCTCTTACCAACTGAGTCACAGACTGACAAACGAAATAGCTTATATTTACTTTAAAATGAAGGCGCCTTGTTTACTAGCGTGACACGAAGACACGATGACCAAGTCAATTTCAATTAAAAACCTTCTAACTAATAACTAAAAAGAAAAGTATTGTTCACTGCGCATTGATCGAACAATAATCCTCGCCTTACCGCGTTACCTAAATCATAACATTTAACTTGAGGTACACGAACCCTACAATATTCAAGTAAAAAAAAAAAAAAAAAAAGACAACAGAATTAAAATAGTATTGTATCAGTGAGAAACTAGGAAAAGCTATCTAATATTTAACACTTTCGCAACCGCTGTTGCATGTTACTTATTTCTTAAGAATATACCCAATATTCAAATTTGTATAATCAAGTATAATATGGATACAAATATTTTGATTAGGAAGAATATAATTATAATGTATATCCATTTGTAATATAAATGAGAATATAGAAAATTTTGTTCTGAAATATTGTAACTTTGGAGAATTACGCCCACAGGCGGACCTTACTGACAAACAGACAAAAACATGCGGTCGCGAAAGGGTTAACATAGTCTCCTAAACTAGATGGCTTCCGCGTGGCTCGGAAACTTAGGAACCGTTCAAGCGGTAGACATCGTCACCTGGTATAGATTGCGCACTTTTTTATTCAGTTGTCACCAATAGTTTTAAGAAGTGATATATGATATATATAATCGACGTTTCTTCGATTCTATTCGCCTTTTTATCGACATCAAATCCCACTTTAAAAAAGTTTTTGGTCGCACGAAAATGTCGTGCAATCTGTACCAGGTGGCGCTCTCTACCGCCACGTTTCCGAGCCACGCGGAAGGCATCCAGTTTAGGAGGCTATGGTGTTAAGATCAAAGACTTAACATTTCAGGATCGGGTATATTCCTTTTTGCAATGTAAGCCACGCCTTTACACAATTTTCTAAAACATTATATTATAAAACAAAATTATTTTGCATATTTCCAATTAAATGATTTAAATTTTGTCTTCAGCATTCGATGTAGTAAATTCCATTGATATTTATTCATACGAGCGTCAAATTTAGAGTCAAATACGAATATGCAAACTAGTTTTTTTTAATATTGTTTCCGCGATAGACCAATTTGTTTAATAAACATCGAAATGTTGCTAGAAAACAATTAGAATAACGTAAAGGTAAATTAAAATAGTTTTTCGTCAAAATATGAATTAATGTTTGTCACATTCATTTAACATTAGCATCCCCATACTTGGACAGCTTATAACTCTATGAAAAATTGAGCAAAATACATAAACTATACCATTTTCCGCGATGATTTGATGCAAATAATTCAAATAAATTACAAAAAAGGGGGGTTACCATTGAAAAAATGAAGTAGACGCCAGTTTTAATATGTAGACGACGCCCTAAGCAAAATCTAACTATATCATTATAAACTAGACGTTATTACAAATCGATTGGTACCAGCCGCATGTTTCTACGACAACTTACGGCAAAATTAGTTGGTGGTGGTGGTGTGTGTGTGGGGGGGGGGGGAAGGTTTTTTTTTTTTTCTTCTGACTGTACAAAACTTCTGTACATGGAACACATGCTCCTTCTTTTTCTACACCACTAATTTTGTATAGCAATTTTAGTTATAAAACATGCCTATAAACGTAACAATAATTTTATTATCTGGGAAAATTGGTGGAAAATTTCTTACAGAAGGGCGGGTCTGCAAAACCCTATCTATTGTACCAAATTCAGCGATTACGTCTCAGCCAGCCACACAACACACTGTAATTTTCTTGTACACAAATAATGTTTTGAGATTAAATAGTCGCAGCGCTCCCTAGTGATGTACCTGCATATTAATTTTGTGTAACAGGAAAAACTGTATGATTGGTCCAGCATATCTGGTAAAGCAAAATCAAAATCCGTGCAATCACTAAAGAGTAAGACTGTTCTAAAATTAGGGTAATCATTTGTGGTCACACTATACAATAATTTCATTATACAGGTTCGGCTAAAAATCATTCACAGATTATAAAATTTAATAGAAAATGAATAATTTGATATTCGGTATGTATTACAATCAGAGTTCTCATAAAGGGAAATTTTGACAGTAGAATTTTTATCTAGTAATTTTTTAAATAGAAATGAATGGATATCAGCGATTAATCAAGTCTAAAATTATTGCATAAAAATACTGGTATAGGGATTTCCTTTTGTGAGAATACTGACTACAATGCTTCTTAGGATAAAAGGTTTCGTTCAAATAAATAAAAAAGTTAGCTCAACATTTTGCTCCAGATGGCGATGTAATTTAAAAATAGCAAATAAAACAGTCAAAAATTCAAGACGAAAAAAGAAAAAAGCATTTATTTTGTGAAAATCACGACATTATTTCAAAATGTGCACTTTTTATAACTCGAAACGCCGTCAAACGGAAATTCACTTCAATCCACGTATTAGCTAGCACTGATTATATGCGCAATTAGCATCTTCGAATCTTCAATATCAGCATCAAGGTGGGCATAGCTTTGACCTTGACATAGTCTCACAAGAAGTAATCAAGAAGGGTTAATTCTCGGGATCAAAATAACCATTGCAAAGCTACAAAGAAATTATATAAACTTAACATTTTGATAAGTAGCGCCATCTGAGAATTTTTTTTTTTTTTTTGTACATGCTCAAAGAATACTTACTATTGTAAGAAACCTTCTAGTTAAAACTACACTCTCATACGACAATGACATGATTTTATGTTGAAGGGACAAGCAAAATGAGACCAAAAAATAGATTTCCATATCGATAAAAAGTTCTTATCTTTTCAGCTATGCATTACTTATTACACATGTTTATATAAAAAAGGAGTGTTAAATTTCTTTGTCCTTTCTCAGTGCATTTTGTAGTTTACAGTTGTCGATTAAATCTTTAAACTACCCGTCGAATTCGACGATCCCTTTATTGACCGAAATATTTCAAAAATCGTCGCATCATTATTTAAATGTATTTCATGTTAAAACATCTAATATAATTTACGACATTTCACTTAAAAAAAGTCGGGAAAATGCTTATAAATAGAAATACTATATATCACATCACTTTCTACAAAGTACTGTCAATACGTCAAACTGACTCCAAATAAACAGATGCTATCTTTTATTTTCTATGTCGTTTAATACTAAGACTACATGTTAGCTGACCCGTCCGGTTTTGCCCGGGCCTACAATACCTTAAATGAACCTTAAATTTGTATGATTTTATACCTTTAACTCGATTTTGTTTGAATTTATGTTTTTAAATGAAAGCATCACGAAAAAAAAAAATCTGATGTGGGCACCACATGACTTCCTTATACACTTTTAGAAATATACATAATGTTAAAAAATATTGTCACTGGACCCGAAACAGTTGGCTAAAAATATTAAAAAAAAATGCATGCATACGTAAAAAAATAAATAAATAAATAAATAAAATTGTGCCTTGAGGGGACTCATTTTAAAATCCTTGGGGGGGGGGACTCATGTCAAAGTTGGGCCTTGGGGGGACTCATGTCAAAGTTGGGCCTTGGGGGGCCTTATTTCAAAGTTGCACCTTGGGGGGACTCATGTCAAAGTTATGCCTTGGGGGGACTCATGTCAAAGTTGTACCTTGGGGGGGACTCATGTGCCTTGGGGGGGGACTCATGTCAAAGTTGCGCCTTGGGGGGACTCATGTCAAAGTTGTGCCTTGGGGGGGGACTTCGGATCCGAAACAATTGGATAAAAGTGTTAAAAAATGCATTTTCACCGTGTTTCTGAACTATTCCGGAAGTTTCAAATCTCTAACTAGTCGGGAAGTTAGTTAAATAGATTTTCTGTTGAATCATATAAACGCTACTAAAAGCAGCAGTGACACGAAGCAATTGGCTAAAAATATTTAAAAAATGCATTGTCACCGTGTTCTGAGCTTTTCTGGAAGTTTTAAATGTCTAGCTAGTCGGGAAGTTAGTTAAAAATCGATTGCAAGATTTGTACTGGTAACGCTGCCGAAGGCAGCAGGTATCGGAAACAGATGGCCAAAAATATTAAAAAAACGCATTGTAAACGTGTTCCGAGCTTTTCTGAAAGTTTCAAATGTCTAGCTAGTCGGGAAGTCAGTTAAATTGCAAGATTTGTCCAAACCGTTTTTGAGTTATTACCGTTTTTTGATACATTATGGCCAAAACCAATGTATTTTTGGTCATTATGAACCTAATTTTCCTAAATATCTCCAAAATGGAAAATCATACAAAGTCCAAAAAGGGAGGTGCAGAACTATATGTTATAACAAACCTATGTACCAATTCGCAACTTTCTACGTTCAACCGTTTTTGAGTTATTACCGTTTTTTGATACATTATGGCCAAAATGTATTTTTGTCATTATGAACCTAATTTTCCTAAATATCTCCAAAACGGAAAATCATACAAAGTCCAAAACGGGAGGTGCACAACTAGATGTTATAACAAACCTATGTACCAATTCGCAACTTTCTACGTCCAACCGTTTTTGAGTTATGCGACATACACACACACACACACACAGACACACACACACACATACAGACGTCACGAAAAATCGTGTAAAATCGCTTATATCTCTAAAACGAGAGCTCGTGTTCAGACGACACTTGCAGGTGTACAACTATACATCATGACAGTCACACGTATAAATTGGCAACATTCAGCGATCATTCGTTTTCGAGCAATGTGAAATACAAAATCCATTTCGCAAATCGGGATTACTATACTTCCTTATACTTTGTATAAGGAAGTAAAAATAATCAGCTGTAACAAAACAATTTCCTCGAACCGAACGAAACTTTGCCTTGTGACCCCGGTGCCTGCGGCAGCGCATACACGGGCCGCTAATAATATAAAAAAATCCCCAAAATTAACCTGGAACCGAATGAACCCGCCCGGCAATGCCCGGGCCCGTGATAATAACCTTAAATGATCCTTCAATTTGTATGATTTTATATCGTTAACTCGATTTTGTTTGAATTTCTATTTTTAAATAAAAGCATTGCAAAATAATCATAATAATAATAATAATAATAATCCGCTGTAACAAAAAAAATTACCTCAAACCGAACGAAACTCTGCCTTGTGACTCCGCTGCCTGCGGCAGCGCATACGCAGGTCGCTAATAACATAAAAAAATCCCAAAAATTAACCTGGAACCGAACGAACCCGCCCGGCAATGCCCGGGCCCATGATAATAACCTTAAATGAACCTTAAATTTGTATGGTTTTATATCTTTAACTCGATTTTTTTTAAATTTCTATTTTTAAATGAAAGCATCACAAAAAAAGTAATCATCTGTAACAAAAAAAAAAAAAAAAAAAAAAAAAAAAACCTCAAACAGAACGGAACTCGGGCTCGTGACGCGGTGCCTGCGGCAGCGTATATGCAGGCCGCTAATAACATGAAAAAAAGTCTCAAAAATTAACCTTGAGCCGAACGAACCTCTGACTCGTATTACCTCTGCCTGTGGCTACGGCACCGTATAGCAGGCATGCTACGCACTCGCATCAAAATCCACTTTCCTCCACCAGGGAGCGCAGTATGCTGTATACGAACATCATCTATCGCCTTGAATTTCCAAGACCTTTCAAATAAGGTGTCACATAATGGTGTCAACTGCAAAATTCTTTAGTTACACTTTCCACCTCCAGGGGGCACAGCGTGTTCTATATGAACAACACCAACTGTCAGGAAATACCAAGACCTTTAAAATAAGGTGTAACATGTGTCTACTACAAAATCACCTAGTTCCATTTTTCACCACCAGGGGATGCACTACATTGTATACGAACATCCCCAATCAACATGAAATTTCAAGACCTTTAAAATGAGGTGCTACATGTATGGGTCTAGAACGGATTTCCCTCTCAAACTAATTTCCCCCCTTTCCCCTCCCTCCAAATCTACTTTCCCTTTTTTTCCCCTTTAAAATCGAAAATTCCAGAATCGCAGATATTGATTTTTTAGTATTCGAGTCTAGTCCCCCCATGTACAATTTCTTCACTGTGAATTAATTTGGAGCTGAGTTAAGCTCGCATACGTGTTTTTTATCTCCTGCCCCCCAGGGGGGGAGAATAGTTCGACGTTTTATATTTTTCTCTTTTCATAGCACATCTACAGACCAAGACCTTTTTTTAGACACCTCAACCAAATTTTTACACCTAGCCGTTCTCTCAATTTAGTGGAGACAGACAAAAACACGTTTTAAATTAATATATAGATGAGTTTTTCACAAAACGTGGATTTTTCAGGCTCATAGTATATATATATTTTTAAATATCTATGAAATTTAAGGACTCAGATTTTTAACTCATTTGCATCATAAAGAGATATGGAAGGGAGCAGTACACCTCTCCCCCTCAGTTCTATTTTTTAGCTAACTAATAATGATAGTGATCAACAAAGTTGATCGTATGCATTACGGCTCTCGTGATAGTGACCAAGAAAATTGAGCGTAGTATACGCTCTGGTCATAGACTAGGAAAATTGACTAGGAAAAATTAGTATTGAGTGAAATTTTGCAAATCATGCAATTTAAGTGGTTTCTAGTAAATAATTAAAAATAATTTCTGAGTTTCGCTAAAAAAGAAAGTATGTAAAATATACTATTCTAATTGCCTTAAAATACATATATACATACATATATATATACACCCCGCGACAAAAAGACAGGTACAAAGGTTTTTTCTTTGATTTTTCATAAAATAACAGTACCTAAATTGTGCTTATCATTTATTATTATCATAAAATAACACTATTCCCGGACTAATTTTTGTTTTAAGACTAATTTAGAAAAGTTTTAAGACTAAAATTTTTCTAATTTAAAACTACACTCCGCGACAAAAAGATATTAACAAAGGTTTTTTAAAAATGTTTCATAAAATAACATTATCTAAATTGTGCTGATCATTTATTATCATAACAAAATATTATCAATCGAAAACATATTAAATATTTGAATCATATTCAAAATAATCATATTAAAAAAAAAAAAAAAAAAAAACCTTTGTTCCTATCTTTTTGTCGCGGTGTGTAATCATAAATTAGAAAAATTTTAGTCTTAAAACTTTTCTAAATTAGTCTTAAAACAAAAATTAGTCCGGGAATAGTGTTATTTTATGATAATAATAAATGATAAGCACAATTTAGATAATGTTATTTTATGAAAAATCAAAGAAAAAACCCTTTGTACCTATCTTTTTGTCGCGGGGTGTATATATATATATATGTATAAAGGGCGTCCCATAAATTGCGCCCGAACTCTGCCCCACCAGATTTCTCTCGTTGCGAGTCAATAAAATTCCCAAAGAACTGTACCTGTCCGATCTACCGTTTGTGAGAAAAATACGCAAAACAAAGTATGACGTCACAGCCGGTGCAAGGAAAAAACACCGTATTGGACTAAGGCTCCTATGTATACGAGCTGGCGCATCAGGAATTTTGTTGCCTTTAGGTTGCCACATGTACCCAGCGCGTTTCTCTGATAAACAAACCACAAACATTTTTTTTATCGTCTTACGTTACTTTAGAGTAACTTATTTTATTATATTTCATAGTTTTAGCTAAGTAAACTATGATATGGAAGTTTGTTTTGTGATAAACTGCTATAATCATTCAAGAAGTGAATATAAAGTGTCCACAGACTTTCTATTACTGTGTATTTGAGTTTTGGCGACATTTTGTAAAAGAAACAGCAACCGCCATAACAACACATCGTACATCCATAGGATATCCTCAGAATAAAATGACATCCTGAGAATGTACTGTGAAAAAAATGTGTTTTTAGGAATATTATTGTTGCTTATTGCTCTTATCTTGACCGGATTAGCTTCAGATCAAGATTTCTTAAAATCATTATGCAAGCGATAAGGACGCCAAGCGGGAATGCTGTCCTCTTTGGAGGCAAAAAAATGGCGGTGATGCGCCGGCCTATTATTTTATTTAGGGGCTCTATATTGGACGCATCAACAGTAGTATTTGCATATCTTCGATGTGCACAGCGGATACTCTGAACCTCTGCCTTTATAAATATTTGCAAATACTGCTGTTGATGTGTCCAATACGGTGTTTTTTCCTTACACCGGCTGTGACGTCATATTTTGTTTTTCGTATTTTTCTCGTTAGCTATGGGTCGTACAAGTACAGTTCTTTTGGCATTTTTTATGTACTGCCAACGAAGAATAGGCTGCGTAGAGTTTGGGCGTTATTTATGGGGCACCCTGTATACACACATATATATATATAAATAACTCTATTTTTCACCATTTTAGAGAAAAGGGTACAGAACGTTGATGAATCTATCAGCGGAGATAGGACTTTTCTTATTCCCTTACAGTTTAAAATGTCTATGAAACTTTTGATTCATCATTGAAACCTTTGGACAGCCCCTGCCTGCCTGGACGAGCCAAGCTTAACGGGTTGGATGCCGTCCGCCGGAGCGAATTAATCGCCAGATCACTGCATGATAGCTTCCTACTGCCAGATAGTTATCTAGTCACTACATAGAATGAGCTGTGTCCGACGACTCGTTCAGGCTTCTGACTTCATACAGGGAGACTGCTGGCTCCTATTCTGCTCGACTGCAATGTTACTTCTGATGACAGCTCTGGAATGGCAGGGTTGCGACTTCTGCTTCAGGACACATAATGCTCGACTGGCACACCACACCTCCAGATTGCCCAGGGAACGGAGCGCACAGACACGCTTCCTGGATACAAAACAAGAATTTTGAATATGCGCACAATTAGCCTAGAGCCAGAGATGTAGTTAATAAAAAAAAAAAAAAAATTTTTTTTGAATTTTGAGGGGGGGGGGGAGAATCGCAGTGGGAGCCAAGAGGATAGTTGTGCACTCAGATTTACACCGAAAAGTGGAGGCAAAATCATTGGGGGAGGGGAGCTAAACACCAAGAAAAAAGCTGAACGGCCGGCAAAACTAGGAGCTATTAAAGAGGGAAGAGAAGAAAAAAACACTACAAACAGTATTTTTAAATCTCGCCACGGGAGGTAGGAAGGAAATTTAGTAGCACATAGCGTAGAATTTTGAAGTGGCTTGGCCAATGGGGGGAGATGAGCTATGCACTAAGAGGCCTAAAGGGAGAAGAAAGAGGGACCATCGCAATTTTGATCCACCACTGGGGGATGGTGCCCCGTGTTGGTAGCCCGATGATTGCTTAACGACCCTATCGAGCACTTGACGGTGCAGCACATTTTTACGAGGACCAGACACCGCCACACCCTCGGAAAGATGACAAAACAAGCAAAGAGAGAAAAAAGAAAAAAAAAATGAGTATTAAAGTAATTTTAATTGTAAGACTGTTGATATGGGATTACTTAAAATTAGTAGTTAAGTAAGTAACTCACGAGGCTTCGGAGAACTGCAGAAAGGCGAGAGGAGCACAGAGGGGCTGACTGGGAGCTGGAAATAGTTGTTCTAAGAGACTGACAATCCTATGAGGTCGGCCCTGGGGACCGGGCAGGAGTCCGAGGGGGAGTAAAAAAAAAAAATTAAAATTAAATAAATAAAAAAAATAAAAAAAAAGGGGGGGAGGGAGAGCCACGCTATCTTGGCTCCCGGTTACCTTACCCACTTAAGGGTCCGGTCCAGGAGTACCAAGGGGCTTGAAGAAAAAAAAAAGGGGGGGGGAGAGCCACTCAAGCTTGGCTCCCGGTCACCTTACCCACTCAAGGGTCCGGTTCAGGAAAACCAAGGGGCTCAAAAAAAAGGGGGGAGAGCCACTCAAGCTTGGCTCCCGGTCACCTTACCCACTCAAGGGTCCGGTTCAGGAAAACCAAGGGGCTCAAAAAAAAAAAGAAAGAAAAGGGGGAGAGCCACTCAAGTTTGGCTCCCGATCACCTTACCCACTCAAGGGTCCGGTTCAGGAAAACCAAGGGGCTCAAAAAAAAAAAAAGAAAAGGGGGAGAGCCACTCGAGCTTGGCCCCCGGTCCCCTGACCCACTCAAGGGTCCGATTCAGGAAAACCAAGGGGCTCAAAAGAGAAAAAAAAGGGGGGGGGAGAGCCACTCAAGCTTGGCTCCCGGTCACCTTACCCACTCAAGGGTCCGATTAAGGAAAACCAAGGGGCTCAAAAAAAAGGGGGGGGAGCCACTCAAGCTTGGTACCCGGTCACCTTACCCACTCAAGGGTCCGGTTCAGGAAAACCAAGGGGCTCAAAAAAAAAAAAAAAGAAAAAGAAAAAAAGAAAAGGGGGAGAGCCACTCAAGTTTGGCTCCCGGTCACCTTACCCACTCAAGGGTCCGGTTCAGGAAAACCAAGGGGCTCAAAGCAAAAAAAAAAAAAAAAAAAAAAAAAGAAAGAAAGGGGGGGGGAGAGCCACTCAAGCTTGGCTCCCGGTCCCCTTACCTACTCAAAGGTCCGGTTCAGGAAAACCAAGGGGCTCAAAAAAAAAAAAAAAAAAAAAACCTCGAGGAGGGGGACTGGGCCAAAGAAAGCAAGGACCCTAGGACTCACTGAGAAGGGGAAAAAAGCTAGTTTTTGAGACTGTAGCACTGACGCCTCCCTGCACTAACCCGAAAAAGACCGCAGGTGGGAGGAGAAAAAAAAAAAAAAGAGGAGTCTTAGTATTTAGTTGCTGATTAATGAATTGTTAGTGATTTAAGTTTTAACGGAGGTGGAAAAAGAGAAATAAGTAACAAAACGGAAAAAAATAAAAAAATAAAATAAAATAAATAAAATAAAATAAATAAATAAATAAATAAATAAAAGTAAATAAATAAATAATAAATAAATTAATTAATTAATTAATTAAATAAAAAATAAAAAAAAAAACTGTGCATGATCAAGATTCGAATGAGACACTACGGACGTGAGGTGGCTTGCGAGGCCCGTTGCGAGGATTCAACCTTTTGGATCCCTTCCTGGGATTCTGGAGTTATGGATTTCATCTGTTCGGACCTAAGAATGCTGATAGGTGAATCCTGCGCCAGTGAAGTGCAGAGCGGTGGTGCTAGCTTCTTGATCATACCATTCATATAAACTCAAAAAAAAAAAAAAAAAAAAAAAATTATAAATAAGTAAATAGATAAATAAAATAAAAAGAATAATAAATAAATGGATAATTAAATAAATGAAAGAAGGAGAGAAAAAAAAAAAAAAAAAAGAAAAAAGAAATATGTTTAATAACCCATTCATGCGCGGTCATGAGCGTGGTGCGGACTTACAGACCAAATAAAACCGAGGACCGTTTACATTTATATGCACCTTTTTTATACAATTTTTATATATGCAGTTTTTTATACATTTTTTATATTATAATAGTTTTTTATTGATTCATCATGTATTCTAAATCATAAATTATTTCAAAGATCAAGATGGTTGCACCCATCCACCAAGTTTTTCCTCTATATATTCAGCAAGAGTTATGGAGAATCTGTCATTTTCTGGTGCTGTTGCTATCTGCATGCCGAACGGTAGACCTGAAGAATCTAAGCCAAGAGGACACTGTGTTACTGGCAGAGCTGCTATGCTAAAAACTGCTGCATATCCGAAGTTGTAAAGTTTGAAATGCATATGTCCTTGATACGGAGCAACTTCAGGAAACGTTGGATACAAAAACACAGACGGTTCTGGCTCTAGAAGATCAAGAAGTTCCTGAGTCATTTTAGCTCCGCATTTCCTATAGAAGTCTCCAGTATTTGGCAAAAGGGGTTGGATGACATTTCGTAAAAAATCAAAACCTACACTAAAAAAAGAACGACTGCTTTTCCCGAAAAAATATTTACATAATTCTTTCAGTGCAAAGATTTTCCCTTTTTTTCTTCCTTCTTGCAGCTTATTTGATGATGGTTGGTCTTTCGCGGTGTGCATAGCTGCAGTTATTATTCTTGCACCATTTTGCAAACAGTTTAACTTTGCTTTTCTCACAATAAAACTATCCTCAGAAAGCATTTTAACAACCTGAAATAAAATAGAAAATTTACATATATACTGGTTGCAAATAAACAATTTGTAAACAGTAATATACAGTATGTCCAGGTAAGATACCCTATTTCTAAATTTAAAATCTCGGAAACAGTCATCAGCAGAAGGTTGATACGAACTGAGAGTACAAAAAGAATATTATATCTCATATGTTTCAGCAAAGGTTGTATCCTGAAGAGGAGAAGGGGACCAGTAAAACATTAAACAAAAATCAAAATGATCTGGATCACTCTGTAAAAAGTAATGTTAAAAATGCATTTTTTCTGTAGTATGTGACTATAAAGGCTCTTTTAATTCACTGTATAAATTTTTTTTATGAGGTTACCATAAAAATTCATTGAAAAATAACGGTTTATTAAAAAAAAAAAAAAAAAAAAAAAAAAAAAAAAAAAAAAACACTTTTCTAAATATAACACGCAGAGTATTAGAGCCAGTGTAAAGCCATATTTAGGAATCCTGGCGTACTACTTTAGACAAAGCATCATACTACAATCAGAATGCAAAAATGTTAAATATTTTACGAAATATTATCATTGTTACTAAATAGTGTTTTAGTACGCATGCGCAAGCCTTTAAAAAAAATCATTTGTGTAATTGAATAGATAATACTATCGAGCTGCTGACGTGTAAAACCCCAAACAAATATCGTGTAAATTTAAGGAGTTGTGAGTTATAGAATGAACAGAATTTCAGTTCCTCTGAAACAAACAAACAAACAAACAACAACAACAACAACAACAACAACAACAACAACAACAACAACAACAAAAATCTGGAGGGACTCCACTCGACTTTCCGAACATTGTATAATTAACAGTTTTGTAGATACAGTAAAGAAAGAGGAGTTGTTAAACAAACAAAAGAGAGAAAACCATAATATAATGTTTGAGTATTTTTCTCCATATATTACACGATGTTTTATTTAACGTTACTGAAATTTGAGCCCGTAGATCCTAATGATAAAGAATTTTTTGTTGAGTCCCTGTAAAAACCTATAAATGCTAGATTCACCAAAATGCTTGTAGTTAGTGCATAACAGTGATTTATAATATTCATATAAATTTTCAGCTCAATTGAATAAGGCGTTTACATGCTATCGCACTTAAATTTGGTCCCATAGGCCATACAATGATAAAGAATTTTTCTTTGTGTCCCTGTAAAAAAACTGTAAGTGCTAAATTCACCAAATTCTATACAGCGCGTGCAACTGTGACCTATAATATGTGTACAAACTTTTTATTCAGATTAATAAGGCGTTTAGACGCTATCACACATTTAAAAATTTTGCCCCATAGGCCATAATGATAAAGAACTTTTCTTGGTGTCCCTGAAAAGAAACTATAAGTGCTAGATTCTCCAAAATCAATAAGATTCGTGCTACGGTGACTTACAACATATATACCAACTTTCAGCTCATTCGAGCAAAGTGTTTAGACGCTAGCGTGTTCACTCACAGACATACACACATACACACATACATACATACGTCATCGTAAACATAGTGAAAACGGACTCAGGGGACCTCGAAACATATAGAAACATCAAAATCTCAAATTCGGATTTTTGACATTATTACAATACTTTCCTCACTATAGTGTCCGGAAAGTAAAAAAGATATATTAAGGCTTTAAAGTGCTAAATTAACCAAAATCTATTCAGTTGGTGCAACTGTGACCTATAACATGTGTAAACAAACTTTTTGTTCAGATTAATAAGGCGTTTAGACGCTATCACACTTTTAAAAATTTGGCCCTATAGGCCCTAATGATAAAGAATTTTTCTTTGTGTCCCTGTAAAAAAACTATAAGTGCCATATTCTCCAAATTCTATACAGACTGAGTATCTGTGACCTACAATATGCGTATAAATTTTTTGCTCAATTGAATCAGGCGTTTAAATGCTATCGCACTTTTAAGATTTTGGTCCCATAGGCCATAATGATAAAGAATTTTTCTTTGTGTCCCTGTAAAAAAACTATAAGTGCTATATTCATCAAAATCAATAGGGTTCGTGCTACGGTGACTTGCAACATGCGTACCAACTTACAGCTCATTCGAGCAAAACGTTTAGACGCTATCGTGTTCACTCACACACATACACACACACACATACACACATACATACACACACACATACATACATCATCGTAAAAATAGTGAAGACGGACTCAGGGGACCTCGAAACGTATAGAAACATGAAAATCTCAAATTCGGATTTTCGACATGATTACAATACTTTTCTCACTATAGTGTTCGGAAAATAAAAAGGAAGATCGTAGTGGCTTTTATGAATATTTATTTACAATCAGCGAACACTGTGTCACTACCGGGCACTGATTGAATAAAAATAAAAACGTGAATAAAACCCCTTATAGTTTAGCTTTTATTTTGTGAAGAAATGAAATTTTGTTCATTCTATCTATCATAACTTTTTGAATTTTCACGATATTTGTTTGGAGCTTTGATATAAGTAGCTCAATACTTTTATCTATTAATTACTCAGGTAAATATTTTTAAAGGCTTGCGCATGCGCAATTAAAAATCAATAAGTAAAAATGCTCATATTTAGTATGATACATTTTGAACTGTTTTGCATTCTGATTGCAGTATGATGTGTCTAATACAGTATACCAAGTTTCCTAAAAATTGCTTTGCATTGGGTCTAATACCCTACGTATTATAATTAAAAGAGTGGCAATTTATTTTGCAATTTTTTTAAAAAATCGTTATATCTTCTTGAATATATATGGTAGCCACATAATTTTTTTTTGCAGATAATTAAAAGAATCCTCATAATCATATGGTACAGCCAAATCGCATTTCAAGTATTACTTTTTACAGGGTGATCCAAAATATTTTGACTTTTGCTTAGTTTTTTACCGATCCTCTTTTCTTTTTCAGGACAAACTTTTTCTGAGGTGTAACGTGAACATTATGCTTCGAAAGTTTCCAGCTAATTCCGGCAGAACTTTTACCATGTTTTTATTAGCTTCGATTCTTGTTTGTTTGTTTGTCCGGTACAAATCTTGCAATCAATTTTTAACCAACTTCCCTATTAGCTAGACATTTGAAACTTTCACAGTAGCTCAAAACCCGGTGACAACACAATACTTCGAAGTCAGATTTTCGAATTTTCGAATAATTTTCTTTTAATTAATTAAAATATGAAACTAATAAGCTCTTAATAGCAATAAAAAAGCAATTAAAATATTAGCTATAATTTAATTGTTGCCCTCCCCTCCCCCCCCCCCCAAAAAAAAAAAAAAAAAAAAATTACGAGTTCATTTTCTTTCGACATAAAAATAAATACATTTAATTCAACGTGAACGTTAAAAAACTATAAAAAGTTAAATTATGCATCTGGCAAAAATTGACGTCACTATCACTTTAAAGATTTTCTACACATTGGTAAAGTGCTAATGTCGCTTTTGTCACAATACTAATATACGTTGTTCTAAAAGGAGTAATATTTTATTTTTAAAACCAACTTTTTTTTTTCTTCACTATTATTATTATTTCACTAAACTGAGTCCGCGTGCTTAAATATTGCTTAAATATAATTTTTTATCCTCGCGTATTTTATTAATGATTTATAAGAAAATTTAAAAACATGGTATATATATTTTTTTTCTCTTTTTTTACCTTATAATTATTTTAGATATTGGTCAAAGCGTCTAAATTCGAAAAGTGTCCAAATACTTATTGGTTGATAGTGTATATAAAATATTCTTGCCGTACAAAAATAAATTCTGTCTCCGACATATTTTATTATTATTACTATTATTATTTTTTATTGAACTCTAACAGAATGTTTTGCCTACCATATGAGTAAGACAAATAAATTATAATTCTTAAATAATTCTTCTTGCCATGATGTAATTTGCAATACCTTTTCATTAATTAAGATGATTATGATTAAATGTGACGTAATATTTGATACGTTTAATGCAATTAGACAATATTTAACATATTAGTATATAAATAAAAGGGAAAAAAATGGTTGAATATTATACTCTTAGTTCAAAACATGTGTATTGATTTATTTCTTTCACGAATTCGAATTATTATTTGTAATGCCAGACAAATAAAAATATGTCACATTTATAATATCTTAAGCCTAAATGCGACAATGCATTCATAGATACTTTAGTTATGCTTTCTCCAGTTTTTTCCCAAGAGAGTACGATTAACGTAACAGTTTTCAAACGTTTCGGTTAGTTTTAGTATAAGAACAGGACAAGATTCTGTTCGGGGGTGGGGTGGAGGTGGGGGTAGACTGTTCTTTAATGTTACACATTTTTGATAACAATCTTTTAAAAATCCATTCATGGTTTTCAAAATTGGGAAAAATTTCACCTCTAATACCTTTATCTAATAAGGTAAAGAAAGCTAGGAGAGTTCAACAAAACGCTGTAAAAATTCTAAAACTCAATTTTTTGCTAAACTGTTGGTGCATAGCTTTAAACTGATCCTTTTTCTATGCATTTCCATTACTGTTTTTCTTTTTTACTTTCTCTTACCCATAAGGTAGAGAAAGTATTGTTTTTGGGTCAAATTTTCGAATGCGAGATTTTGTTATATTTACATGTTTTGATGTCCCCTGAATACGAAAATCATGTTTTTAGCAAATGGTCTGTGTGTATGTCTGTGTGTGTGTCTGTGTGTGTGTGTGTGTGTGTGTCTGTGTGTCTGTTATCAGCATATCTCAAAAAAAAAATTATGGCAGAAAGTTCAAACTTGGTATTCTAAATGTGTATCATATACGGATGCTACAGTAAGCTTTTCGTTAAGATGAAGCAAATGGTTCGTGTACAGGGTCAATCAAGAGAATTCTAATACATTACGTCTATGGGGAAAATTGCAGGTAAGTAAAGTTTAACGTCTATAGACTGCACTAAACCAAATGAAACGAATATATGTTTTTTGTAATAGAGATAGTTAACTGGGAAAAAAAAAAAATTATGCATGCAGGAGCCTCGCCTCCCCCCCCCCCCCCTGGGTGGGAAGTCCCCCCTCGAGGGGAGTAAATTTTCATGAAAGGTATCTTTCAAAAGAGCTCGCCAATACCTTTAAAACGAATGGTTGAACCATCGATCTGCGATAATTTAAAACAAAGTTATGGATTTTTTTACTTTTAACAAAAAAAAAAAAAAAAAAAAACTTAGAAAAAAAAAAAAAACTTTTTTTTTTTTTTTTTTTTAAATATTGAGAATAAAATGGACTTTTTTTGGATATTTGCTGTTATACTACTTCTCTAATATGGAAATCGTCTGCATTATCATAAAAGACAATTTTTTTAAATAATAATTTAAATAAATTATTTTTTAAAAAGAGAAATATTTTTTAATAACCGAATTAAATTCTATATAAATGTAGGTGCATTAATGAAACGGGGGGTTGAGGGGGGCGGTAGCCCCTCTCACACAGAACTAATTATCATATAAAACTCTTCAGAAGCCTAATATGAATTGTTTAACATAGGTTTACATAACAGTACTCGTTATCTTACCTCTTAATCTCCAACTTGTTTTTATAGTATTAAATTTCAGGGTAAGAGAAAGTCGTGTGAGTGACACACCAGATTATTTTCTTTGTTATACTATGATTTAAAGCAACACTTGTAAGATTGCGCAAACGGGTTTGAGAGATTGCACTTAATTTTAACTAAAATTAAATTGTTAACAATGATAATTTCGCTTAAATGACGTATAAGGTTTTTGCAAGCAAATATGTTTGTGTTAGATGTAGGTATTTCAACATAATAATTACCCCCCCCCCCCCCCCCCCACAAAAAAAAAAAAAAAAAAAAAAAAAAGAATAAAAAAATTAAAAAGGATAAAAAAAAATTTATTTAAAGAAAATAAATTAAAGAAGCAGGTAAAAAAAAATAATTCTACCATTAGTTCATTTAGTATTAGCATATAAATAGCAGGATTAACAGGATTGGTAGATAAGTCTTCATTAGTCATCACGATATCATTCGCAGGACCGTTTTTAGTCAGTATTATATTATTAATTAAGAAATTAAATGATGATAATTTTTAATTGACATGTTTTCAGAAAGGAATTTACCTGTGAAGCTCATCGTGATTATTTATATTCTCATTAGCAATTATATTGGTGGTCTCATTGGTGAATACCTCCAAACTAGAAGCATTTATCCTTCTTTCTCGATATGACTCTTTTTTTTTCCTGGCTCGAAACTTTTTATAACGTTGAAGAGGAGTTTTTTCCTGATACAGTCATGATTATTAGCAAAGTGTTATTTTATTCCATCATTGTCTCGATTTTTTTTTCTTTTAATTTAATTTTTCTATATAATTTCTGCGTTTCTAGCAATAACAAAAGAACCTTTTTTGAATATAACATTTATTTAAAGTAAAAGTGCAATTATTTCAATTTCAATTTTAATGCTTATAAAATCTGTGTGCTATTTCTGTAACGTGGACCAGTTACGTTTAAATTTTGTAGGAACGATACGATAGTGAATTAATAAAATACGCCAGGATAAAAAATAATACATAAGGTAAAGCTAGGAGAGTTTGCGCACAATCAGGGGGGAAAGTGGTTATCGTCATTGGCACCACTATTTTTATTTAGAAAAATTGAGTGCATTTTTAAACTAATAGACTCCGATTAAACAGGATTCCGATTATTGCTAAAGAATGCGGGTGGAAGAATTCCGTCAAAAGACGAAAACTTTCCCCCCTGCGCACAATTCAACAAAACGATATAAAAAATCCAAATACTTATTTTTTGCTAAACTATTAGTGCATAATTTTGAATTGATCCTTCTTCTATGCATTTCTATTACTATTTTGTTGTTCTGCTATAATTTAAAACAACAGGTATTATCTATTTTACGCAATCTCTCCTTATAGGGTAGGAGAGATTGCGCTTACTTATAGGTACAAATACGTTGTTAATACTGTTGCATACTTGGGGGTTCATAAGTTGTCCGAAAATGGGAGGCGAAACTTGCAAAAATTCAGGAGTTTTAGTTACAGAAAGTTACAGAAAAATACAGGTCTATTACAGTGGCGGTTTTAAGAGGGGGGGAGGGCTAGAGCTGAAGCCCCCCTCCAAAAGTACTGACATTCACAAATGACTATTACAACTGTAAACTTTTCATTATCTGGAATAATACCTTGAAAAATCTTAATTCCCCCCCCCCCCCCCCCCAAAAAAAAAAAAAAAAAAAAAAAAAAAAAGGAGTTAAGTTCTGGATCCGCCACTGGGTCTAACCAAGTATCAACTTCAATTCCACCAGTAAACAAAGCTTAAATAACAGCCGTGAACAGCAAATCCACAGTACAAACTGTATAGCAATAACACATAAAGCAAGTCTCATTCAAAGAGGCTCAGAACTCCTTCAATAGCAATGCAAACGTTTAGCGAAACGCACTGAGGCTCCACCTGATTTGGCGTGATGCAGCTCTTTTTATACCCCTCTGTCGAACCCAGAATGTTCCAGAAAAATCCAAAAACTGGTCGGACAATCAGGTTACAGCTTCCACATTCGGTATATCGATAATAAGGATTTTCTCGCCAAGGTAACCAAAAAATCGGCAAGGAGGGAAAGACTCGCCAAAGTTGGTTCCAAATCCATTACTTGCCTTATTGGAGCCTTTTAATGCGTTTTAAAGGGAAAATTAAGCTATTTTAACACGAAAAAGAGCTGGAAATGCAGAAAATTGACATTTTATCAACTTACTAAGTCCAGAGCTGCCAAGTTTTTAAACTTTTAAATCAGAATTGATACCAGAATTTTTAAATGGAAAATGTTATATATAATTCGACGATTAATATTATCAGAAACAACTACAAAATTTTTCCGGTTTGAAGTCTCCCGACAAAAACAGTAGACTTGGCACCTATGTAAGACCCTTTGAAAGAATTTCTACAAAAATAAACAGAATTATTTACAAACTCGCAACACTATTAATAATTGCGCTTAAATGACATTTGTTGTAAAGTATTTGTAAACAAATATTCTTGTATTGGTAGTAGATATTTCAATTCAATAATTAAAAAATCAGGAAAAAACAAAAAAAGGATTACAGATTTTTTTTTAAAGAAAATATATTAAGGAAACAGAAAAAAGAACAAGACCAGATAAAGATTGCAAATGACATTAAGTTAGTAGATAACACGTTTAACATAAAACCATAGCTGCCAAAATTTTAATTTATTACAAAGTGTTTTTAGTCCTGCCTTTATTTCTCACCCTTTTATATAAAGACAATTTTTTCCAAAATATAACTTCGATAAAATAAGAAAAAAATAAAAAATACTTCTAAAAAGTAAATGGTATGAAATAAAAACGAAGCCAAAAATACTCCCGAATAAATTAAAATGCTGGCAACTATGCTTAAAATTAGTAAATATCCTTTTGAGCTTCAATGGTTTCTTGTTTGATAACCGAATCTCTCACTGTCCACAATCGTTGCACTTATCGTTGTAAATGTTCAAGCTATCGTGCAACTGTCTGCCACAAGCTAACCGGTTCGAGACAGATTGCAGATCGTATGTGCAATGCATTTCTGAGTCAAGGAAGACGAGTAGCACACAATGTGTGACAAGGATGTATGTCTAGTCCCGCCCACTTTTAAGTCCAGAATCCACCCACCGTTATATATATATATATATATATATATATATATATTTTTTTTTTTTATTTTTTCTTTTTGAAAATATATCGCACAAAAATGTTCAAAATATAAAATCTAAATTTCACTTGGTTTAAAATCTTTTTGTTTCAACTTTAAAATTCTTTATATTTGTTTATTTTATTTTATTGAAATTTAGACGATCACAGTTCTTAAGAGTTTTTTTGAGTAGGCTGATATTTTGTGTTTGCGTAGAGTTTTATCGCTTTCATATCGTTTATCATAAAAATTCCTCTTACATTAAAATGGAGCTAATGAAAAGAATAGAAATATTTTGGAACGGAATCGTTAAGTAAAAGCAGTGGAACATATGATGGATTGAAATGAATTTGATTGTAGAAAACTGTCACATTAGTAATTCTTTTTGGAATAAAGATTCATAAAAATATTAAAAATGTAATTAATTTTCAGAGGCCATCATTAAAAATGAATTAATATTTTATTAGTTTTAGAATAATTTTCTTCGATATCTTAAATATCGTGCTAAATTAAATACATCACATTAAATAAATCTTTTATTAAAACTCTTGTTGTAAAATATGCATTAAGGAAAAAAAAAAAAAAGAAAAGAAAAAAGAAAACAGCTTTCCCATAACCTTATAATCTAGGGCTTTCAATTTTAACAATATTGAGTTTAAATCTTTGAAATGATAAATTCAAATTAATTGATTCATTTTCTTAATACGAGGGTTGCTATTTATATTTCTGGCCTAATAATGAAAAAACAAATATGTAGGATCGAAATTGGTTTTATTGTTTTTCAAAATATTCTCCATGATGATCAATACACTTTTGCATGCGTTTGAACCAATTTTCAAAGCACTTTTTCCAGTCCGATTGAGGTAACTCCAAAACATGCGTTTTGAATGCATCAACCGCTTCTTCGGGGGTCGAAAATCGTTGTCCACGTAATTTATTTTTGATGTGGGGGAATAAGAAGAAGTCATTGGGTGCCAAATCAGGGCTGTACGGCGGATGACCCATCAGTTCGATCTTTCGCTCAGTCAGAAATGCATTTGTTTGAGTCGATGTGTGAGAGCTCGCATTGTCATGATGAAGAATGATTCGCCTGTTCTTCTGCTTTTTTCGAATTTCTCCGATGACTTCTGGCAAACAAATGGTCGTGTACCATTCAGAATTGACCGTCCTGCGTTTCTCTAACGCCACTGTAGCCACATGACCGTTAATGCCGAAGAAACAGGCAATCATTTGTTTCGATGTGCTTCTTCCTCGAACAAATTTTGTTGGTTTTGCCTCGCCTTGGAAGACCCATACAGTTGATTGCTGTTTTGTTTCCGGCTCATATGCATAGATCCATGATTCGTCACCTGTGTAGATGTTATACATAGCCTTTGATGTACCTTGAACGTATTTTTCCAACATTTCCTTGCACCAATCGACACGAGCCTTTTTTTGAGCGTTTGTCAGATTATGCGGGATCCAACGCGAACAAAATTTTTTTTACGCTCAAATGTTCATGCAATATTTTATTGATGCTAGTCATACTAATGTCCAAAGACGCCTCAATCTCACGGTATGTCACATGACGATCTTGCTTTATCAGTTCACGCACAGCATCCATCTTTTCTGGCACAACAACGGATTTTGGACGACTTGCACGGGATTCGTCCTGGATCACACATCGACCACGATTAAATTCGTTATACCAATTTTTTACAGTGCTGTAGGATGGCGCTTTATCGCTGTATAAAGAATTAAGTTCATCGAAGCACTCTTGTCTTGACAATCCACGTCGAAAGTTATGAAAAGTAATCGCACGAAAATTTTCACGATTCAATTCCATTTTTTGAAAAAGAAGAACTTTTCAATTTACTGTCAACAACACAAATAAAGCTATAATGGTAAATCGTCTGCTGAATTTACGTTTAAAAATATCAAACTTTCGATTAAAATCGTCTGCGGTCGCCTAGCAACACTTACTGTTGCCAAGGCCAGAAATATAAATAGCAACCCTCGTATGTGTATTCACGCAATTTAATTCAGAACGGAATCGGAATAATTTATTCTTCAGAAATGAGAGAGAATTTAAATTATGCCACCGGAAAAGGAACGAAGATGATTGCTTTCCCCTTATATTTAAAATTAATTAATGGTATGAAGAAAGAAAATTATTTGATATTTAATTAATTAATTTAATCGAACAAGAAGAAATTATCACGGACTCAGATTATTTTTGTTTTATATCTAATCACATCAGAAGTAAAGATACTTTGTTTTTATAAGCCCCGTCCCCCTCCAACTAAAGCATACTTAAAGGGAAAATATTTAAAGTTAAATAATATTTTATTGTGTTTGAAAATATTATCTTCAACTTTTTAAATGTATTAGGGGGACCGGAAAATAATGTCGTTTTGAATTAAAATACTGACATCGGAAATTTTTCCTGGATAAAATTTAAGATAGTCTTAGGTAACTTATAAGATGGTTATTTGTAAAGTACCATGTAAACACTGTTAAACAAAAATTTCCGGTTTCATTTTATTTATTCAAAACGACATTATTTTCCGGTCCCCCTAATATTTTAGCAGGCGACAGTTGCACAAAACTTGAGCATAATACTTGAAAATGTTGCAAAACTAAACAGATATACTATAACATTCAATACTTTGTGATAAATTTTATATAGGCTAACATTACCATTCAAGAGCTAAATCCCATCAGAAGTGTGGCTTTAGTAGGGTCGGGCCACTCCCCAATAATGTTCAGTTTCAGATTCTGTAGACAGACTCAAAAAGATGCGCCGTCTCGAATGGGTTGAATTAGTCCAGTCACTTGTCAATGTTTTTTTTTTTTTTTTTTTTTTTTTTACAGTTCCAGACATTGAAAAAATTCATCCCCATTGTCTTGTTATTACAGATAAGCTGAGAAATCTCTATTAGTATAGAATTTTAAATGCGCAATCTCTCCTAAATAGCAAATGCGCAAACTCTAAGATTTTGGTAGGAGAGATTGAACAGTGTTTTATTAAATAAATACTCGACTTTAGAGAAAATCGCAATGCTTGTTCTAGGTTAGTAGGTTGTGAGAAAGGGTTTAATTAAAAAATATTTTGTAATACTTTCATTCTATAGAAATTCCCAGGAAAGGTTATGAAAAATCAAGCATTTATTTTTGAAAACAAAATAAAATAACCACGGTTTATCTTAGACTCTTGAAGCAATCAACATGCACATTCAAGTCAGCCCTATTGATGTTGTATAACCACCTGAAGTTGTAAATCGCGCGCTATACTCTTTCTCATCGATCCCATACGAGCACAATGTCTCTTAGCTTTACCTTAAGCAGAATTTTAGCACGCGGACTCAGTTCAATGACCTAATAATAAAAAAATTAATTAATTAATAAATAAAAAATAAAAAATGGCGAAATTTGTCTGATGAGATCATTTCATAGGGATATCATATAGGGACGCTACAGTAAGCTTTTCGTTAAGATCAAGCAAATGGTTCGTGTACAGGGACAATCAAGAGAATTCTAATACATTACGTCTATGGGGGAAATTGCAGGAAAGTAGAGTTTAACGTCTATAGACTGCACTAAACCAAATGAAACGAATATATATTTTTTGTAATAGAGATAGTTAACTGTGAAAAAAAAAAATTGTGTATGTAGGAGCCTCGCCTCCCCCCTGGGGGGGAAGACCCCCCTCGAGGTGAGTAAATTTTCATGATGGGTATCTTTCAAAAGAGCTCACCAATAACTTTAAAACGAATGGTTGAACCATCGATCTGCGATAATTTAAAGCAAAGTTATCGATTTTTTTTACTTTTAACGAAAAAAAAAAACTTAGAAAAGAAATCGTACTTTTTCTTTCTTTCTTTTTTTTTTTTTTTTTTTTTTAATATTGAGAGTAAAATGGACTTTTTTTGGATATTTGGTGTTATACTACTTCTCTAATATGGAAATCGTCTGCCTTATCATAAAAGATAATTTTTTTAATAATAATTTTAATAAATTATTTTTTAAAAAGAGAATTATTTTTTAATAACCGAATTAAATTCTATATAAATGTAGGTGCATTAATGAAACGGGGGGTTGAGAACTAATTATCATATAAAACTCTTCAGAAGCCTAATATGAATTGTTTAACATAGGTTTACATAACAGTACTCGTTATCTTACCTATTAATCTGCAAGCTGTATTTATAGTATTAAATTTCAGGGTAAGAGAAAGTCGTGTGAGTGACACACCAGATTATTTTACATAGATATATGCCTCTACTGTCATATCGGGAGCAGAATTGATTGGATTGAAGAAATCAGGTGATTTTTCGTCATAACCCCCCCCCCTCCCAAATAACAAAAATGTGTGGATCGGTAAATTAAATAATCTGGTGTGTCACTCACACGACTTTCTCTTACCCTGAAATTTAATACAATAAATACAGGTTGCAGATTAATAGGTAAGATAACGAGTACTGTTATGTAAACCTATGTTAAATAATTCATATTAGGCTTCTGAAGAGTTTTATATGATAATTAGTTCTGTGTGAGGGGGGCTACCGCCCCCCTCAACCCCCCCTTTCATTAATGCATCTACATTTATATAGAATTTAATTCAGTTATTAAAAAATAAGTTTGTTTTTAAAAAATAATTTGTTAAAATTATTATTTAAAAAAATATATCTTTCATGATAATGCAGACGATTTCCATATTAGAGAAGTAGTATAACACCAAATATCCAAAAAAAAGTCCATTTTATTCTCAAAATTAAAAAAAAAAAAAAAGTACGTTTTTTTTGTTAAAAGTAAAAAAAATCGATAACTTTGTTTTAAATTATCGCAGATCGATGGTTCAACTATTCGTTTTAAAGGTATTGGCGAGCTCTTTTGAAAGACACCCATCATGAAAATTTACTCCCATCGAGGGGGGGACTTTCCCCCAAGGGGGGGGGGGGGCGAGGCTCCTACATACACAAAAAAAATTTCCCAGTTAACTATCTCTATTACAAAATATATATATTCGTTTCATTTGGTTTAGTGCAGTCTATAGACGTTAAACTCTACTTTCCTGCAATTTCCCTCATAGACGTAATGTATTAGAATTCTCTTGATTGTCCCTGTACACAAACCATTTGCTTGATCTTAACGAAAAGCTTACTGTAGCATCCCAATATGATACACATTTAGAATACCAAGTTTGAACTTTCTGCCATAATTTGTTTTTGAGATATGCTGATAACAGACAGACACACAGACACACACACACACAGACATACACACGGACCATTTGCTAAAAACATGATTTTCGTATTCAGGGGACCTCAAAACGTGTAAATATAACAAAATCTCGCGTTCGAAAATTTGACCCCAAAACAATACTTTCTCTATCTTATGGGTAAGAGAAAGTAAAAAAAATGTTTGAAATACTTTTTCTTTTTTCCCAATTCAATTCAGAGAAAAATATTTTTATTTCATTTTTTTTTTTCTAATATTTTTATTTTAATCATTAAAAATGCAAATATATTCATTTACTTATCAACCATTACCTTTATTAAAAAAAATCAAGCGAAATTTTTATTAGTTTGTAAGTAGAAATAACAATAAGTAATAAGCATTATAATTCAACTATAATGTCGTTATAATTTAAATTTACATATGCTGTTTTAATTATAATGCTGCTATAGTTAACAATTATAATATATTTATACGTGCCCATACACATCATTACATTTTCTATATAATTTTTCATGCTCATCCCCATCCTTCAATAAAACAAGTCAGGTACATCTATGACAACAAAATGTTTATTATTTATGGTATAAATTTTGCTAATTTCACCATTTTAAGAATTAACAGCTGTAACGAATTATTAGTCACCATGAGGAAATATGTAATTTTCATGTGGTGGTCTATTAATTTAGTAAAACTCAACAGTAAAATTTGTCACAATTTTTACATTTAAAGTTTATCTGTCTTAAATAATTTCCGCCTTTAAAGGAAAAAAAAAAAAACTTGCACAATCTATTTATATACGGAACCCAGGGATGGAACACGGGCGCAGAACTCATACTACTATCAGTGTAGCAAAATTTTCTACTTCTAAAGTCAACTATATTATACGTAGAGAAATTTCTTAAACAAATACTGTATGAATTCTGCGCCTGTGTTCCATCCCTGATATCCATTGAATGCCTCTCCGTATTTCGGGGAAACAATTTCTCGCAATTTGATCTATAAAGTTGAAGAACGCCTAAATGCGATAAATATTTTTAAAGACATCCAATTGAAATATGCCGTCTTTTCTAACTTAGCTTCCAACAAATGACCAAGATGTAAAAGTGGTTATTTCACATTAAAAGATAAAAGAACGAATTTAAAATCGCTGTTTCATAATTATTGCCAAAACGTCAGTGGAGGCCCTCTGTTAAGACTCAAAAAGATTTTGGGTTCCGTCTGTTTGTCTGTGTGTTTGTCGCACGATAGCGGCCGCAAAAATCCCGCTATTGACTTGAAATTTGGTACACATGTTCATAATCCGTACGAAATTAGCTGTATAGTTTTGGGTGTGCATTTCATTTGTAGTTCGTGTAGAGGGACACGCCAAAGTTTTTCTTATCATTATGGTCTATGGAAAGAATTTGTATATACCGCGATAGTGGCCGCAAAAATCACACTATTCACTCGCAATTGGGTACACATGTTTATGAGCTCAACAGAAATAGCTGTATAGTGTTAGGTGTGTATTCCATTTGTCGTTCGTGTACAGGGACATGCCAAAGTGTTTCTTATCATTATGGCCTATGGGAAGAATTTGTATGTACCGCAATAGCGGCCGCAAAAATCCTTCAACTGACTTGCAAATTGACACACACGTTCAAGCTTTACATAGAAATAGCTGTATAATTTTTTATGGCTACATTGTTTATAAACTGTGTACAGTGACACGCCAAAATTCTTAAAATTACGGCGTATGGAGTGAATTTCGTTTAAACGCATCATTACTTGCAATCAACAAAATGAAATTAGCGTGCGTGAGTAAGATGCTTAAACTTATGTTTTCTGCGGAAAATATGTGAGGTTAGGCTTTCAAATTAATGTACAGAACGCATACAAATGTGTTCTGACAATGCCACGTAGTCATCCAAACTATGTTAAATTTGGAACAATTATTAATGAAAAACGCAGAATAAGCTGAATTGTTTTTACTGGTGTATACAATGCTTTTGGTTTGTTTGCAGGGACACAGAAAAGAATTTCGTGACATTGAAGCCTATGGACAATTTTCTATTTAAGCGGATATTAATGTGTTTATGCTCCATTGAAAAGAATGCAATTAACATACATTGTAAAGATGCTTAAAAACATGTTTACTTTTAAAAAAGATATGTATAGTATAGAATAAATAATTTATTTGTGGAACCACACGAATGATTCCGATGATGTACTGTAATCATCCAAATGATGACAAATTAGTCTGAAAAAATAATAAGTTATAATTAATTAGGTGTATTTTTATCATTGCCGTATATAATAATTGTGGCTACGTTTCCAGGATACATAAAAGAATTTCGTACTATTACGGTCTATTGTCGGTATTTCTTAAAAGTGTATTTTAACATGGTCACACCCCCATTAAATATAATGGAATTTTACTGGAATTGTAAAAACATGTTTTTCGGTTGAAAAGTGTGAGAATCGAATCGATAATTAGTTTACAGAGTTACGCAAAATATTTCCGATATGCTATGTAATCTTTTTGCATAAAATCTGGTAGAAATATTTATGAATTTCAGGGAAATAATACAAGACTGTCAGTTATTAAGAACACATATATAATATATACAGATAGGTATAGAAAGAGAGGTACAGCAGGGGGGGGGGTTGAGGGGGCGGCAGCCCCTTCAGAAACGCATCTATTTATGTAGCAAGTCAATCGAATCAATATATACATTATGTAATGAGGAATAAATAAAAATGACCTGTTGAATAATGTGTGATGCAAATAGGACGTTGAGGTTCCTGATCTGCAGATCCACTAGTTTTTATCGCATTTAGGGAAAATTGGGGGAAAGGATAATGAACGATGTGTATAGAAATAAAAAATACTTCTCGAGAAAACTTTTAAAATGGAGTGAAAAGTTTCACGAATTGTTCTCAATATTTAAAAGTTTTATTATGTTGCATTTGAATACGATTTTGGTATTACGATTATGAGAAAAAGAACTTTGTCGCATTTGTGGGTTATCGCATTTAGGCACATAGACCTTATATCCAATACAAAAGAATGTATTATTTAAATTTTAGATAGATCTGTATAATATTTCTAAATTACATGCTCACCGCAAAGTGTACTCAAATTTAGCGCTGAAGAACGCATAGCGTTTGGAATGCATTTCAAGAAGCAACCAGATAAAGTTCTTGATGAATTCAAATTCTTTTGTATGGGCTTGCATTTTCTGTGAAACCGGCTTCTATGGTTTTAAGAAATATATCTTTATTTAATTTTGCTTAATTTAATTTTAACATCATTACTTCTACTTTGTACAATTTTACTAAAATATTGTACTTATATTCATCGTGGAATATACATAGCTTTTTTTTACTAAAATGTTGAATAAAATAAAGGAATATTAAAAAAAAAAAAAACAATATAACATTATTTTATAATAGTTTACTCATATTCCACTAACAATATATGTACAAAATTTTAGTAAAATTTTACAAAGTACAAGTGATAACTTTAGTAAAATATTGTACATATATTCACCGTGGAATATACATAGTTTCTCCGCTAAAAGTCGTACATTTCTCGGCATGTTATATTTTTATTGACCGTCTAAGTAATTGTTGGAATTATTTTTTGTAGTATATCGAATTAAAAAGTAACTTTTTTTTACTAAAATGTGGAAAAAAAAATAAAGGAATTAAAAAAAAACAAAAAAAAAACTTACAATATAACATTATTTTATAATAGTTTACTCATATTCCACTTGAAATCATACTTTTGTAGAAGAAAATTAAGAAAATAGAATATATGTACAAAATTTTAGTAAAATTGTACAAAGTAACGATTGATAAAATATTGATAAAGTTTGCTTTGTTAATTAAGCCTAATGATATTAAAAAGTACCAGGAAGAAGATCTGTCCATAGACATAAATATGCGTGAATTCTTTTGTATTGTCCTACGCAAGAACTATTTATCCGATCTTGATTTGAAGTAACGTCCAAATATGATACATATTTAGCTTACCGAATTTGGACTTCCTGCAAACTTTGTTTTTGATAACGTGCTCTCTGAAGAAAGAGAACCGGTTGTACTGAAAACAGGCTCTCTCTGTCACACAGATCAACCATTAGAAACCAGATTTTCTTATTCAGGGAACCATAAATGGTGTAGTTATATGAAAAACTCAATTTCGAAAATTTAGCCTAAGGACATGCTTTATCTACTATTTCTCTCTACTACATGTAAGAGGAAGTAAAGAAAAAAGAAGGACACGATTTGAAATTTTATCCTATCTATTTCTAGATAATTGGGCCATTATTTAACACTGTCCTGCCTCGATTTCAGATGATCTTGAAATTTCTAATTGAATTTCAAATAAAAATTACCCTCTTGATTCCATATTGAATATCTGGAGATACAGGAGTACAAGCAGCCTCGCCACCATTGTCCAACATGTAATATACTTTTATGGATTTTACATCAACCTGCAAAATAAATAAATAATTTAATGAATATATTAATTTTTAGGACACACACGAATAAAATAATCTCACGTGGCACTCATACTAGTTTCTTTTACTTTCGATTATTGTAGAGGTATTAGTGTAAGAAAGTTTCCTGTCAGTAAATACAGATTTCAGTTATTAATTTTTATTCTTAACAATTTTAAAAATTAAATTTGACACATTAAGTCAATATTAGCTATTTAGGAGATATTCCATTTAAATTTATTAACTAATGGTCTATTGAAAAATTTTCTTTTACTGACGTGAACTTATCCCTGTGCATTCACAAATATGAAGTTTCACCAAATGCTTCTTCCCTCCATTTATAAGTTATTTTTGCATAGATGATGATCAACCTTATGACCAATTCAAGAAAAAAAAATCTGATGTGGGCACCACATGACTTCCTTATACACTTTTAGAAATATACATAATGTTAAAAAACATTGTCACTGGAGCCAAAACATTTGGCTAAAAATATTTTTAAAAAATGCATGCATACGTAAAAAAAATAAAAAATAAAATTGTGCCTTGAGGGGACTCATGTCAAAGTTGTGCCTTGGGGGGGACTCATGTCAAAGTTGTGCCTTGGGGGGGAAACTCATGTCAAAGTTGTGCCTTGGGGGGGACTCATGTCAAAGTTGTGCCTTGGGGAGGGGACTCATGTCAAAGTTGTGCCTTGGGGGGGACTCATGTCAAAGCTGTGCCTTGGGGGGACTCATGTCAAAGTTGTACCTTGGAGAGGGGACTCATGTCAAAGTTGTGCCTTGGGGGGGACTCATGTCAAAGTTGTGTCTTAGGGGGGGGACTCATGTCAAAGTTGTGCATTGGGGACTCATGTCAAAGTTGTGCCTTGGAGAGGACTCATGTCAAAGTTGTGCCTTGGGGGGACTCATGTCAAAGTTGTACCTTGGGGGGGACTCATGTCAAAGTTGTGCATTGGGGGACTCATGTCAAAGTTGTACCTTGGGGGAACTCATGTCAAAGTTGTGCCTTGGGGGGACTCATGTCAAAGTTGTACCTTGGTGGGACTCATGTCAAAGTTGTGCCTTGAGGGGGACTCGTGTGCCTTGGGGGGAACTCATGTCAAAGTTGTACCTTGGGGGACTCATGTCAAAGCTGTGCCTTGGGGGGGACTCATGTCAAAGCTGTGCCTTGGGGGGGACTCATTTCAAAGTTGTACCTTGGGGAGGGGACTCATGTCAAAGTTGTGCCTTGGGGGGGACTCATGTCAAAGCTGTGCCTTGGGGGGACTCATGTCAAAGTTGTACCTTGGGGAGGGGACTCATGTCAGAGTTGTGCCTTGGGGGGGACTCATGTCAAAGCTGTGCCTTGGGGGGACTCATGTCAAAGTTGTACCTTGGGGAGGGGACTCATGTCAAAGTTGTGCCTTGGGGGGACTCATGTCAAAGTTGTGTCTTAGGGGGGGGACTCATGTCAAAGTTGTGCATTGGGGACTCATGTCAAAGTTGTGCCTTGGAGAGGACTCATGTCAAAGTTGTGCCTTGGAGAGGACTCATGTCAAAGTTGTGCCTTGGGGGGACTCATGTCAAAGTTGTACCTTGGGGGGGACTCATGTCGAAGTTGCGCCTTGGGGGGACTCATGTGCCTTGGGGGGACTCATGTCAAAGTTGTACCTTGGGGGGACTCATGTCAAAGTTGTACCTTGGGGGGACTCATGTCAAAGTTGTGCCTTGAGGGGGAGTCGTGTGCCTTGGGGGGGACTCATGTCAAAGTTGTACCTTGGGGAGGGGACTCATGTCAAAGTTGTGCCTTGGGGAGACTCATGTCAAAGTTGTACCTTGGGGGGGACTCATGTCAAAGTCGTGCCTTGGGGAGGGGACTCATTTTCAAAGTCGTGCCTTGGGGAGGGGACTCATGTCAAAATTGTGCCTTGGGGGGGACTCATGTCAAAATTGTGCCTTGGGGGGACTCATGTCAAAGCTGTGCCTTGGGGGGACTCATGTCAAAGCTGTGCCTTGTGGGGACTCATGTCAAAGTCGTACCTTGGGGGGGACTCATGTCAAAGTCGTGCCTTGGGGAGGGGATTCATGTCAAAGTTGTACCTTGGGGGGACTCATGTCAAAGTTGTGCCTTGGGGGGGACTCATGTGCCTTGGGGGGACTCATGTCAAAGCTGTACCTTGGGGGGACTCATGTCAAAGCTGTGCCTTGGGGGGGACTCATGTCAAAGTTGTACCTTGAGGAGGGGACTCATGTCAAAGCTGTGCCTTGGGGAGGGGACTCATGTCAAAGTTGTGCCTTGGAGAGGACTCATGTCAAAGTTGTGCCTTGGGGGGACTCATATCAAAGTTGTACCTTGGGGGGGACTTATGTCAAAGTAGTGCCTTGGGGAGGGGACTCATGTCAAAATTGTGCCTTGGGGGGGACTCATGTCAAAATTGTGCCTTGGGGAGGGGACTCATGTCAAAATTGTGCCTTGGGGGGGACTCATGTCAAAATTGTGCCTTGGGGGGGACTCATGTCAAAGCTGTGCCTTGGGGGGACTCATGTCAAAGCTGTGCCTTGGGGGGACTCATGTCAAAGTCGTACCTTGGGGGGACTCATGTCAAAGTCGTGCCTTGGGGAGGGAACTCATGTCAAAGTTGTACCTTGGGGGGGACTCATGTCAAAGTTCTGCCTTGGGGGGGGACTTATGTGCCTTGGGGGACTCATGTCAGAGCTGTACCTTGGGGGGACTCATGTCAAAGCTGTGCCTTGGGGGGGACTCATGTCAAAGTTGTACCTTGGGGAGGGGACTCATGTCAAAGCTGTTCCTTGGGGGGGACTCATGTCAAAGCTGTGCCTTGGGGGGACTCATGTCAAAGTCGTGCCTTGGGGAGGGGACTCATGTCAAAGTTGTGCCTTGGAGAGGACTCATGTCAAAGTTGTGCCTTGGGGGGACTCATGTCAAAGTTCTACCTTGGGGGGGACTCATGTCGAAGTTGTGCCTTGGAGGGACTCATGTGACTTGGGGGGACTCATTTCAAAGTTGTACCGGGACTCATGTCAAAGTTGTGCCTTCAGGGGGACTCGTGTGCCTTGGGGGGGACTCATGTCAAAGTTATACCTTGGGGAGGGGACTCATGTCAAAGTTGTGCCTTGGGGGGACTCATGTCAAAGTTGTACCTTGGGGGGACTCATGTCAAAGTCGTGCCTTGGGGAGGGGACTCATGTCAAAATTGTGCCTTGGGGGGGACTCATGTCAAAGCTGTGCCTTGGGGGGACTCATGTGAAAGCTGTGCCTTGGGGGGACTCATGTCAAAGTCGTACCTTGGGGGGGACTCATGTCAAAGTCGTGCCTTGGGGAGGGGACTCATGTCAAAGTTGTACCTTGGGGGGACTCATGTCAAATTTGTGCCTTGGGGGGGGACTCATGTGCCTTGGGGGGACTCATGTCAATGCTGTACCTTGGGGGGACTCATGTCAAAGCTGTGCCTTGGGGGGGACTCATGTCAAAGTTGTACCTTGGGGAGGGGACTCATGTCAAAGCTGTGCCTTGGGGGGGACTCATGTCAAAGCTGTGCCTTGGGGGGACTCATGTCAAAGTCGTGCCTTGGGGAGGGGACTCATGTCAAAGTTGTGCCTTGGGGGGGGACTCATGTCAAAGTTGTGTCTTGGGGGGGGACTCATGTCAAAGTTGTGCATTGGGGACTCATGTCAAAGTTGTGCCTTGGAGAGGACTCATGTCAAAGTTGTGCCTTGGGGGGACTCATGTCAAATTTGTACCTTGGGGGGGGACTCATGTCAAAGTTGTGCCTTGGGGGGACTCATGTCAAAGTTGTGCCTTGAGGGGGACTCGTGTGCCTTGGGGGGGACTCATGTCAAAGTTGTACCTTGGGGAGGGGACTCATGTCAAAGTTGTGCCTTGGGGGACTCATGTCAATGTTGTACCTTGGGGGGGACTCATGTCAAAGTCGTGCCTTGGGGAGGGGACTCATGTCGAAATTGTGCCTTGGGGGGGGGACTCATGTCAAAGTTGTGCCTTTGGGGGGACTCATGACAACGTGTTCTAAACTTTTGTGAAAGTTTCAAATGTCTAGCTAGTCGAGAAGTCAGTTAAATTGCAAAATTTGTCTAAACCGTTTTTGAGCTATTACCGATTTTTGATACATTTTGCCCATTATAAACCTAATTTTCCTAAATATCTCCAAAACGGAAAATCATAGAAAGTCCAAAAAGGGAGGTGCACAACTAGATGTTATAACAAACCTATGTACCATTTCGCAACTTTCTACGTCCAACCGTTTTTGAGTTATGCGACATACCCACACACAGACACACACACACACACATACAGACGTCACGAAAAATCGTGTAAAATCCCTTATATCTCTAAAACGAGAGCTCGTGTTAAGACGACACTTGCAAGTGTGCAACTAGACATCATGACAGTCACACGTATAAATTGGCAACATTCAGCGATCATTCGTTTTCGAGCAATGTGAAATGCAAAATCCATTTCGCAAATCGGGATTACTATACTTCCTTATACTTTGTATAAGGAAGTAACTAGTATGTTGTGGCCAACACAAAACTTTCTTCTATATTTTCTTATACAAATTGACTAAGAGCAAATAATTTATTTAAACTATTATTTATTAAAATTATTTCACATGATGAATGTTAATGATTTTAATCTTAGGGGAAACAAACACTAAATATCTAAAGAAAGACAGTTTTTTGTCTATAAATGACATCTTATAAAATGCGTTTTTTAATGGTTATCTCACACATCAAGTTTAGTATAGTTATATCCCATAGAAGTTGAGATATAGCCTCCCCGTTATCGAGGTAATTTGAAGTATAGCAACGTCACTTATTGGCGATAAGCATCCAAATTGAATCAGCGTAATGTCTCACATATGAAGTTTTGTTTGAAGATACGCAAGAGAACCTGAGATATAGCCTTTCCTTAAATTGCAGAAATCGCTAGCTAGCAGCGCCACCTGTTCAGCGGTTGACACCAAAAGTTAATACGTACTAATTTATGTCAAGTTGCATCCACATGTAAATTTATTTGCAATTCTGAGCAGTAGTTCCGGAGATATAGCCTTCCTTTAAATTGCGGAAATCGTTGTATAGCTGAGCAATAGTTCCGGAGATACAGTTGCCACAAAATTTTTTTCACACACACAGACAGACAGACAGACGGACAGAGAGACATTTTCTAAAGAGTCAAATCGAGTTCTAGACTTCTCAAAACATGTAAATCCGTCGAAATCTGGAAGTCGAAAATTTTTACGAATCCAATACTTTCACCTATTTAATATAGAAAAAATTAACTAGTGGAGTAATGTTGTTGTAATGTTTTAGTAGAGTAAAGTAATGTTGTGAAAATCACAAAACTTTCTTCTCTATTTTTCTATAAAAACTCATTCTGTAAAAATATTTTTTTTTATAAAATTTTTATTTATTAAAATTATTTTCCATGATGAATGCAGACGATCTTTTTTTTTGATATAGAAGTATAACGCTAAATGAACAAAGAAAGTCGACTATACAGTCGGTAACAAAAGTATCCGAACACTAGCAAAAATTTCTATATAAAAAAAGTACACTTAATACTGTTTTGTTGAATCCTGTTTTTAGTAACTAAAAACAAGATTGGACAAGGATTTATTTAACAAACCAGTATTAAGTGTATTTTTTTTATATAGGAATTTTTGCTAGTGTTCGGAGACTTTTGTTACTGACTGTATGTTCTACAATAACATCTTAAAAATGTTTTTATTTATTTATTTATTTATTTATTTATTTGTAAAAATGAAAAATAAAATCGCTAACTTTCTTTTAAATTATCACAGATCAGTGGTTCAACCATTCGCTTTAAAAGTATTGACGAGTTCTTTTGAAAAATACCCATATTGAAATTTTGCTACTTTCTGGGTGGGAGGCATCCCCTCATAGGGAAGCGTTACGCTTATGTGTCCAAAAAATTTTTCCAAGTTAACTATTACAGTTATAAATAACTCTTTTAATTTCATAATAGTCCGTTAAAAAAATTTCTCATTGCGTACATTTATAGAAATTTTCGTCCTACAGCGCCAAGTTAAAAGTTTTGAAAAAGCAGGATGGCAACGTCACTTGTTGGGCAATTTTCACTGAGAATTGATAGGTACTAATTTATGTCAAGATACAACCACGTATAATTTTGTATGAAATTCTGTACAATATTATCTTAGAGAGAGTTGCTATAAAATTTTTATCACACACACACGCAGACAAACATTTTCTAAAAACGGTCAAATTGTATTCTAGACTTCTCAAAACATGTAAATCTTCGAAAACCCGAAATCGAAACTTTTGCGAAACTAATATTTTCTTCTGTTGAATATTAGAAAAAAGTAGTAAAGTTATATACTCTCGAAAAATGTCCCCCTTAAAAGAGGTACACAATTTTGCACGGTCCTTTAGTGGAGGTAACTTAGGATTAAATACTATGAGGAAAACTTTGTACGAATAAAAACTGACCCTGAAGAGAGGTTTTTCTTGAAAAGAGGTGGAATTTTAGAGAGGTTTGTGGTAAATAATATTTCGGTTTTAATATCCTCGCAGTGATTGGTTTGTTGGGTTTAACGTCGCACTAGTACTGCGCTATGGGTAACTGGTAACGTTCTGGGACGAACCCCTAAGGATAGTCTTGAGACATGCCATCACAATGTTGACTCTTCACTGCCTCGCAGTGAAAAGAACGATAAAATTATAGTGTGCTTTTCAGCATTTTTTCGTTTTACAGCGTACATTCAAACTAAGTTACCGTTCTTTTTCATAATGCCCATTTCAAATGATCAGTTGGATGCATTTATATATTTTAGAAATTGAGATATAGCCTTCTCGTATATTGAGAAATTTGTAGCATAACATTGCAACCTTTCGTGCGATATACACCAAATGTTGACAGACACCAATTTAGATTAAAATGCAACTAGATACAAATTTGTAAATTTTTGATTATTAATTTTTTATATATAGCTTTCACAAAATTTTTGTCACACACAGACAGATATACATTTTCTAAAAATGATCAACTTGTGTTAAGGCTGCACTATAGATATAGTAATATTATATAGATTGATCATTGGGGAGAAAAAAGTGATTATTTGCACTTGGGAAAAGACGGCGATTTTACCAAAATATGGCCGTCTTTTCCCGAGTGAATACACACGGAAATGCACACAGATAATTTAGAAAATAAAATTTATGAACAATTTATTTACTAAAGATGACTGAAAAACTGCAGATACAGTTTCAACTTCATTTTTCTTTTTTTTTCCCTTTTTTTCAATACCACTTAATGGCTGATTCCAAAGCTTTTTTTTCGGCATAAAAAATCTTTGCACGATAACATGGGGATGACAAATCTATGTATATCTATGGGCTGCACATCACACAGATTCTATCTTTCTTACTTTCTATGTAATCCTAATGGGTTTTTCTTACTTCATATTATAAGGATATATCGCTTTCAAAAATGAAGTTTTTCAGATTATGTTTTATCAGTATTCCTCTTTTAACATGTCGTTCTTTATCCCTTTCCGACCCGAAACATTTTCATTTTAAAACATTACATTCTTCTGTTTTTACAAACTGAAAGAAAAACACGGACAAAAACCAATATTTGTTGATTGAAAATTGTACTTTACACTTTCTGCTAATTAGCTCGATCGTTCATTTCCTGATTTTATTACCTACCACTGTAATAGAAAGCAGATGCAAAACTGTAAGTGGATGTCGTGGATGACTAACCCGCTCGATCGTACGGTCCTGGAGCGGAAAGGGTTATGGCAGAGAGCAATATTTTTTTTTAAGATTCAAAATTAGAGACATGACATTGCTTAATCGAATACATTCTAAAGGAAAAAAGAGGCATCATCAAGAAGGATCAATGCAAAATGGACACAGATTGATACGTATCAGATTTTGGCGTGAAATGCAAAAATTTAAAGTTTGGAGGACAATGAATGAACACTGCAGTGCATCTTAACTGCGTAACTGGCAGGATATTAAAGCGAAGAAATTTCGATTCCAGATCATAAATTACTTCAGAATTTTATTTCATAATCTCAAATAGACAATAACTACGCCTCGCATACAGGTGCGCGAACAATATGCGCAGATGTCAGCATTTGAGAAAAGACATACGTTTGGTTCAAAGATGCCGGTTGGTCTAATCTTCCAATAATTTGAAATTTAAATAGGAGCGAAACCATTATTAGCAGGGCCCGACTTAGACTACCTGGAGCCCCGGGGCAAGCCTATTCTGGGGGGCCCCCTTGTAGTGGCATAAGAGCTCTTTAGGTTGCAGAATTTCTGCATACGCCTGTAGGGGGCTCCTTCCAGAAGGGGGGCCCAGGGCATTTGCCCTGTATGCCCTGCCGTTAGTCAGGGTCTGATTATTAGACGATATTGACAGTAATGGAGGTACCATGTAACATAAAACTACAAACTCGAAAGACTCTTTTTTATTCTGAAATATGTTCTGCGAAAACGAACTATGTAGAAGAAACAAAAGAGGATCAGTGCAACCCTCCCCATTCTTTCTTGTCTCCCAGACAGGGGGCCGTGCCCTTAGCGGAAATCTATAAACCCGTGTCATTAGCGGAAATGTTATCCCCCCTCGGTGGCGTGCTTTTAGCATACGTGCCTTTAGCGGAAATGTATAATAAATTTAAAAATAAATTAATAATAATAATAATAATAATAATAAAAACTCTCAATTTTCCTCCACACTTTATCCACATTTAGCACTGGCTATATTTTGCTTCAGAAGTAACCTGTCGCAAAAATAGGTATGCATGCTGTAGATTAATCCATTATTTGAGGGAACGGTGATCTGTAACCATATAAAGTTTAATGAATCACAGTACTCCATATGAAAACGTACATTATTGCCATTTTATGATTTTATTTAAGTTTTTGGAAATATAATTAAGCATTACACATTTTAAAACGAAAACGAAAAATCAGGAGGTACACATTGCTTATCAACACTTTCCAACTGTACGTATTCGTTGTATCGTATAACATTCTATGTTCTTTGTCTATATTATCACACAATGGACAGACAAAAAGACAGACATATAGACTAATTGAATTCATAATCACTCTGAAACATTGTTGGAAAGTGTTAAAAAGGCTTCACACAAACAGAAATGCTGCTCTTAATTTCCTATTTGCACCCCTTAATATTGCGAAACTTTTTGCTTAGCCCTGTAAATCTGGAGGTTAAGCATATTATAGTTTATACAAAATATTTTCTTAGCATATAAACAATAAATGCGAATTTCTTTATTATTTTTTGATGAAGTTATTTAAATGTGATTTATAAAAATGTCTTACCTAAAGCGCAATGCATTGGCATTTTTTGGATGTCCATCATGTTCACAAACCAGTGGCATAGGTTCTATTAGAGCCATTTTAAGTATGGAAATTCAATAAAGAATTTGAATAACACATATTATTAATAAAATAATATAAAATAAAATAAGAACTAGTATGTTGTGGCCACCACAAGACTTTATTTTCCTATACAAATTCACTAAGTGCAAATAATTAATTTTCATCTTAGAGAAAACTAACACTAAATATCCAAAGAAAGACAGTTTTATTGGCTATAAATGACATCTTAAAAAATGCATTTTTATAGTAGTTATCTCACTTATCAAGTTTCATACAGTTATATGCTATAGAAGTTGAGATATAGCTTTCCCATTATCGAGGAAATTTGCAGTATAGCAGCGCCACCTATTGGCCAATAAGCATCCAAATTGAATCAGCATAATGTCTCATAATGGCCTTCACATATAATCACGTTTTGTTTGATTATACGCAATAGAACCTGAGACATAGCCTCCTCTTAAATTGCAGAAATCACTGTATAGCAGCGCCATCTAGCAGTTGACACCAAAAGTTGACAGACACTCATTTATGTTAAGGTGCATCAACATAAATTTATATTCAATTATGGGCAGTAGTTCCTGAGATATAGCTTTCCCTTAAATTGCATAAAATCGCTGTATAGCAGCACCACCTGTCGGTCCATAAGCATTCAAATTGAATCAGCATAATGTCTCACAATGGCCTTCTCTTATATCAAGTTTTGATTGATTATACGCAATAGAACCTGAGATATAGCTTTCCCTTAAATTGTGGAAACCGCTATATAGCAGCGCCACCTGATGAGCGGTTGGCACCAAAAGTTGATAGGCACTAATTTAGCTCAAGGTGCATCTACATGTAAATTTATATGCAATTCTGAGCAGTAGTTCCGGAGATACAATTGCCACAAAATTTTTGTCACACACACACACACACACCCAGACAGACGGACAGACAGACATTTTCTAAAAGTAGTCAAATGGTGTTCGAGACCTCTCAAAACGTATAAATCCGTCGAAAACCGGAAGTCGAAAATTTTTACGAATCCAATACTTTCTTCTATTGAATATAGAAGAAAGTAAAAATAAAAAAATCATAAAATATTTACGGACGCTGGAGGCGGACAAACGGACAGTAGAGTAGACAAATACTCTAATTCAAATCATATTCACGTTTTATAAAATGGTAGAATAAACGCTTAATGTAAACGAAAATGCAATTCAGCAAATTTCCAATAATAACTTTCAGTGTCAACTGAATATTTTTGTTTGACTCTGTAAATCTAATGCTAATCATACAACATTCCATAGAAAGCATTCTTTTGTGCATTTGAGTAACATATTTCAATCTGCTACACGCACAGCTTCTTATTTCCGCTAAGGGCACGGCTTCTTCTATTCCTCTTTCTTTCTTTTCACCTCATTCCGCTAAGGGCACGTTCCGCTAAGGGCACGGTCGCTAAGGGCACGACACCCCAGACAGGGGAGAAGATCTATTATTAGAACTCTGTCACGTGACTCCCATCTGACTGTTTTATCAGCACATTTTTATTACGTTTCTGTATTCTAGTTTGTGTTTAACGATGTAAAGTGAGAGATAACTCTTGCTTCTTTTCTTTTCTTTTTTATTTTTCATTAAAACTATAAGTTAAAAATTAAAAAAGGTGTCGTCATGATCATTTAGATCTCATTGATTAATATACTAATTGAAGTTTCTTACAGAAAAACATGTTAGATAATAACATTAAGATTAGCTTGAAGACAGCGATGCAGGACGCCAGAAAACATCTTCAGTAAAGATAATCTCATACATTCTTCAATACTTTCGTTTTGATATAAATAAATGTTTTTTCAATTTTGTTTAATAGCACAGTTGTGCTGCCGAGGTATAAACATATTTCAAATAGATAATTGAATCTGATATAATATTAAAGCTTACCTATATAAATATATTATAACTTAATTGGCTGTCCCGCCGATAACAAAAATAAAAGTAAAATAAAAAATAAAATGAATATGAAAATAAAACATTAAAATTAAATAATAATGTTATTTGAAAAAGCTTAATAAAGCATACATATTCAGCGTTTGAAATAATATTCAGAAAATGAAAAATAAGAATCTAATAGATTCATACGATTTTGATTTATGAAATGAAAATCTAACAAACTTTTTTTTTTCGCAAATTTGATGAATCAATAATAAGAAACTTGCTTTAATACAAAAACAAAAGTAACTTTTTGCGGAAATCAAACCAAAACTTTTAGAAACAAATTCTTCTGAAAAATAAAATATCTAGTATAAATAAAAAGAAGAAAAAAATTAACAATGGCATCATTTAAAGATAGCCATATCATAGAGAAATTAATATCGGAAAATTATTCAGTTTGGAAATTTAAAACCTCAATGTATCGGATTAAAGAATTATATGAAGTAATAACGGACGACCCGCCAAATCATATGACAGATGTATGGCGGAAAAGGGACAATAAAGCGTGTGCCATAATAAACTTGCTCATTGAGGATTACCAAATCATACATATTAAACAATGTCAAACTGCCTTAGAGACGTGGAATAAACTGCTCGATATCCACGAAAGAACCAACCTAAGTAACAAACTGTACTTACTAAAAAACTGTATAGAACAAAACTGGAAGAAGGGGGGCGATATGCAAGCCCACATAAATAAAATTTTAGAAATTGTCGACAAATTGAAGTCCGTTGGCGAAGAAATAAAATTTGCCCATGTTTCTGCACTTCTTTTATGCTGTGTTTCGAGAAGCTATGAAACTTTAATAGTTGCCCTTGAAGTTCGCCCAGAAAATGAATTGACACTAAACTACATTTGCAGCAAACTTATTGACGAATTCAGTCGTCGAAGAGAAGCCTCCGAAAACAACACAAACTCTTCTATTATAGAGCTTTTCATTAAAAAAAAAAAAAAAAAAAAAAAAAAAAACAGCAGTATAATAGTAACTTCAAAAGAGAAAATAAATATTGCACTTATTGAAAAAAAAAAAAAAAAGAAAAAGAAAAAAAAAAAAAAAGAACATAATAAATCGGAGTGCTGGCATCTGAAGAATAAAACTGCTGATAACACGAAAAACAAACAATTTAGAAATAAATTCAAAACAACCAATTCCTCACAGTTAGTGACACAGAGTGATGAATCGCCACATACACATACACAACAACAAAATCATTCAAAAGAAATAAAACAAATAACATCACAAACAAAACAAATGGCTTTCACTACTCAAAATATAATGACGAACAACTTTATAATAGACAGTGGTTCATCATCGCATATAAGCAACAATATAAACCTTTTCGTTAATTTAGATGAGTCACAAAAATCAAAAGTGTGTGTCGCAAATGGTAACATCCTCACTTCATTTGGATCAGGAGAAATGAAAATAGATTTTATGGATCCAAACAAACAAAAAAGACAGTTAACACTAACAAGGAAAGTATGAATAGTAAAATTGCTATTGAAACCAAACCAAGCTTCAATTAAAGAGCATGGTCGAAAACATAGGGTACAGTAGAAATTTGCTGCAACAACCTCCATGGGGGCGACATATAACCCTCTAATAGTTTTAGTTATTTCTATAAAAGCCAACAAAACACACGTGGTGATAAGAACGAATGGTGCTGTGGTAGTGTGCTTAACTTCTGATCCGGAGGTCCTCCGATCGAGTCCCCGCAAAGGCGTTTTGTATTTTTTTTTTTTTTCAATTAAAATATTTATTTTTTTACATTTTTAATTAAATTAAATCATTATTGCAAGAGAAAATATTAATTATATTAAGATTTTTTTTTCCTTTTAAGTATTCCAGTTAATAAAGTATTGACCATGAATTTATGAAAAAAAAAAAAATATATATATATACATATATATATATACCGGGTGATTCAAAATAGATGTTACAGCAATTATATCGTAAACTAAGAAAGATAGAAACATACTTCCAATTACAAAATTAGAGCAAATTAAGAGTAGATTTCAGATATGGCATTTTTTTGTCAAAGGGGATGTATACATATTAAATACGAAATTTAATTTTTATACGGTCCCTCCTATCATGTGACTTATATTAAGAAAAATATTCTCCTCGCTCTAACAAGCAAAATGAAAAAAAAATCATCTCTCTAAGTCAAAATCTCGCTGAGTTATTGCAATTTGAAAATGATGACTTACACCACTTTTTATTTTTATTTTGGCATCTATTTTTCGACGCCAACGGGCTAACTTTAGGGGGTTATCTATGAGTTGAGAAAAATTAAAAAAAGATCCTTTATTTTAAAATAACAACTAAAATCGTTCAAACGCGTGAAATCAACAATTTTAAGAATTTAATGCAAATTTACATTATTTCCTATTGTTAAAAAATTTAATAGTTAAATTTCTTAGGGGTCACCTGCAAATTAAAACACGTTAAGAGAGGGAAAAAACTAAAAGACTAGCAAAACCGTGTGAAATTTTCGCGCTTTATTTTTACCACTTTCCATCATGATTGATAAATTTAATGACTTCGGCTCTTTAAAAATTCCAGCAAGATTGAAAAGTGTTAATGACTTCGATTTGTGTGTCTGTCCATCCGTCTTTCTGTGTGTCTGCACTTTAACTCCCATGAATATTCATAGAATTTCCTGAAACTGATATATGTTATTTGAGTTCACTATCGTATGTTCCTTATTGAAAATGGAGTGAATACATCTGCTAGCTTGTGCACAGGGACACCCGAAAGTATTCCAAAGCATTGTGTTCTATGAGAGGTATTTTTATAAACCATATTTTAATACCTTTAATTCATGCATATATTTATAAAATTGAAATACGTTATTATAGTTTTCTATCGGATATTTTCTATAGAAAATGGAGTAAACACCATCACTGGTTTGTATACAGGGACACCCGAAAGTATTCCAAAGCATTGCGTTCTATGTGAAGATATTTCTATAAACCAAAATTTAATTACTTTGCATAAATCTTAATGAAATTGAAATATGTTATTCATATGCACAAAAGAATGCTTTCTATACTGTACAGTACTACTAACATTAGATTTACAGGGCACGCAAAAATATTCAGTTACGTTAAGGGTTATTATTGGACATTTGCTGGAATTGTATTTTCGTTTACATTAAACATTTTCTAACAATTTTTAACTGTGAATAAGATTTCAATTTGCATTTTTTTTTTTTTTTTTGTCTGACTGTCCATCTGTCCGTCTGCCCGCCCCCAGCGTCTGTAAATATTTTCAGAAATTTTCAGAAATGATATATGTTATTCAGGTTTACTATATGATATTCACTATTTAAAATGGCATTAATTAATTCTTTACAATTGGTTTATGTACAGGAACGCACAAAAGATGCCAATATATTGCGTTTTGGGACAGATATTCTTATGAATTACATTTAAATAACTTTATACTGTAAAAATCATAAGGAAATTCATATTTATTATTAATATTCCAAAATAATGATTTGTATTGAATACGATATGGTATAGATGTATAATTCTATGCCAGGGGGTTACCGCCCTTCTCAACCCCCGTTTAATTATAGTGCCTATACTTATCAAAACAAAAATCAAGTCTGTTATCAATTTCCTTGAAACTTGCAAATCTTCATCAACTTTTCAAGTGGCAACTAGATATGGAATCCAAAGTGCCAAATTCGCATTTCCTGTACTTATTACTTTATCATACCCATAAGGTAGAGAAAGTATTGTTTTTGGGCCAAATTTTCGAAAGTAAGTTTTTGTTATATTTAGACGTTTTGAGGTGTCCTGAATATGAAAATCGTGTTTTTAGAGGTTGGTCTGTGTGTGTGTGTCTGTCTGTTATCAGTTTATCTCAAGAACAAATAGCAGCAGACATTCCAAACTTGGTATTTTAAATATGTATCATATAGGGATGCTACACTAAGCTTTTCATTGAGATGAAGCAAATAGTTCGTGTACAGAGACACTCAAGAATATTCAAATACATTACGTCTATGGGGAAAATTGCAGTTAAGTAGAGTTTAACGCCTATAGACTGAACTAAACCAAATGAAATGAATATATATTTTTCATATGCATAAAAACATGCCTCATGTAGAATATGGCAGGGAAATCATTCACTGTTCATTTACAGGGCTACACAAAATAACTAGATTATAATGCGACAATAGCTGAAAATTGATGGAAGTGCATTTTAGGTTGTGCCGTATATTATTACTATAGGTTTATATTTAGGTGCACTTTGTGGTTTGTACATATTCTTCAAAAGATATACAGGGTTGCAAATATTTAAGCTATAATATTCTTTTTTATTGTTAGTGAAAGTGCTTTACTATAATATTTTACCATGTCCAGGAAAGCTGCTCAGGAATGGAAATGAATTCCTCATAGACATATGATAAATAATGTATGTGTTTAAGCTAAATATGCATCGCTTGTGTTTTGTGTATTTACACGTTTTAAGGCTTCCTTATTACCAAAGCCATATTTTTTAATGTTTGATTATTGCCTGCGTCGAATAATTTCAGGAAACGAATAATTTCCGGAGATCCCCCTCGCACAGAACTAATTATCATTAAAACTCTTCCGAAGCCTAATTTGAATTATTTTAACGTAGGTTTACATAACAGTACTTTTTATGGTACCCCTTAATTTCCAACCTGTATTTATGGTATTAAATTTCAGGGTAATAGAAAGTCGTGTGAGTGGCACCAGATTATTTGTTGTTAAATTATGCTGATAATTCATATATATACAGATCAACGAATAAAAATTTACCTTCCGTATTCAGGAGGCCTCAAAATGTCATATTATATAGAAAAAAAATCGCTCTCCAAAAGCTACTTTGTTTACAGTATGGGTATGAGAAATTAATTTTGCGTTCTGTGTCAGCAGTATTCTTCGAAAAAAAAAAAAAAAAAAAAATGCAGCAAACACTTACACCAATTACATTTAATAATAATAATAAAAAAAAATGTTTACCTTAATTTTGGGTAGCCCTGTATATGGTCTATAAACTATATACACATGACTTTGTGTACGTAAATTTAGTGTTATATGTAAAACAAGTAACACAAAATGCAATACACTTCCATCAATTCCCAAGTATAGCTCCAATATATCGAAATACTCTGGGTAACACTGTAAATGAATGATGAATGGTTGCTATACCAGAATCTACATAAAACATGCTTTTATGCGTATAAAAAATTTGTTCTTTTCATTTTGTTTAAGGCAGTCTGTACATGTCACACTGTACATATGAGAAATTTCGCTCACAGACGTAATGTATTTGAATTCTTTTGGATGACCCTGTAAACAAACAATTGTCTGATCATAACGAATACATTAGTGTAGCACCGCAATATGATACGGATTTAGAATGTCGAATTGGATTTTCTGCTACTATTTGTTCTTGAGATATTCTAATAACACACACACACACACACACACACACACACAGAGAGAGAGAGAGAGAGAGAGAGAGAGAGAGAGAGAGAGAGAGAGAGAGAGAGAGAGACCAACCGGTTAAAACATGATTTTTGAATTCAGAGGATCTGAAAACGTGCAAATATAACAAAAGCTAATTTTCGGAAATTTGACCCAAAAACAATTCTTTCTCTACACCGTGTATATGAGTAAGAGAATATATAAAGAAAGAAAAATGAATTTGAAAATTCCCTCTCAGTACATAAATTATTCATAAATTTTATTTGTTAAATTATCAATGAGTATTCTCTTGTGTATTCACTAGGGAAAAGGAGACATAACAGGTTAAAATAGCCGTCTTTCCCTGAATGATTTCTTTCCCCCCCCCCCCAAACGCTGATCATCGTGTGCCTTATTACAAAAGCAATAGTAATTCACTTTTGATACAACCCCTTAAGACTTGGCGAAAAATGCTAGAATTTTCAAATTGCAATAAATCAGCGAGATTTTGACTTAGAGAGATAATTTTTTTTTTATTTTGATTGTTAGAGCGAGGAGAATATTTTTCTAAATATAAGTCATATGATAGGAGGGGCCGTATAAAAATTAAATTTCGTATTTAATATGTATACAGCCCCTTGTACAAAAGAATGCCATATCTGAAATCTACTCTTAATTTGCACCAGTTTTGTAATTGGAAGTTTGTTTCTATCTTTCTTAGTTTACGAGATAATCGCTGTAACATCTATTTTGAATCACCCGGTATATATATATATACCGGATATTTATAAAAAAGAAAATAATATTTAAAGCTACGAATATAGTTTCTAATTTATAACAGTTATGATTAGAAGTAGAAAAATCATGAAACAATAAGTATTTTTCACAATTAGAACAAGAAATACAAAAAAATTGATCACAATTATTTTAATTACGATTTTGTTCACCGTCAATTATTGCTCATTACAAACATTTTGTTAAATATTTGGCTTTTCGTTGAGATTACTAGATTTGTAAAATCCATATTTACCCACATTTTGAATTTTTTGAGGTATAAACTAATTATAAATTAGTAAAATCATTTTGAGAAAATTTGTCATCGAGTTCAATATTATTATCAGTTCTTACGACACCACTAAATTTAACAGTTGTTTAATAAAACATTTGAAATAAAAGTTAAATGCGACATCGAATAGTTAAGCAACAGCTGTTGTTTATTCAGGATTTTTCATGCAAAAAATTGCATGAATAAATAATACGATTGAGAGCAGACGATTAACTAATGTCGCCATTAAAAAATAGTAATTAGAAATTTACATAAAACATAATCATAAACAAAATTTTATCTAAATGAAATATAAAAGTATTTCCCGTTAAATTATTATTTTCTTTAAATTTAATAAATAAATAAATAAATTGGTTAAAAATTAAAAAAACTATTAAATTGCCCGCGTTGAAAAAAAAAAAAAATGTTTTAATATAATTAATATTTTCTCTTAAAATAATGATTTAATTTAATTAAAAATCTAAAAAACAAATATTTTAGTTGAAATAAAAAATTAAATACAATACGATCTTCCGGGGACTCGATCCGAGGACTTTCGCATCAGAAGTCAAGCACGCTACCACAGCACCATTCGTTCTTGTTACGACCTGCGTTTTGTTGGCTTTTATAGAAATAACTAAAACTATTAGGGGGTTATATCTCGCCCTCATGGGGGTTGTTGCTGCAAATTTGTGCTGTACCCAATGTTTTCGACCATGCTCTTTAATATAAGCTCGGTTTGGTTTCAATAGCAATTTTACTGATTCATACTTCTCTTGTAAGGGAAGTCTTATATGTTCCAGAATAAAAGGCAAATCTTATATCTGTACACAAGGCTACCCAAAATGGCTATAAAGTCACATTCACTAAACAAAAGTGTTATATATCCATGAAAAATTAAACCATTTTAGAAGATACAAAAAATAATAACTTACACGAGTTAAACTTGCCCATGCCAATAAACAAACATAACGCATGCCTAACTGAGGAATGACAAAATCCTAACTGCATTACTCTATGGCACAAACGCATGGGAAATAAAAATTTCAACTCAATTAAAGAACTAAACAAAAATCAGTTAGTTCAAGGAATAAAAATCAATAACTGCAAACAGCGGAACAATATGTGAAACATACATTAGAACAAAACTGACTGACACCCCATATCCAAAAACCGCAGAAAACGGAGGATAACAAGTACTAGAACTAGTACATAGCGATGGTTGCGGACCTATTCAAGTACCAACAATAGGTGGCAAATCATATATCTTAACTTTTGTTGATGATTATTCTAGGTATACAATAATATACTTTCTAACCAAAAAAAGCGAAGTAGTTGATAAATTAAAGGAATATGTTAACTTCACCACCGATAAATTCTGTAAAAAAACAGAAATAATAAGTTCAGATAAAGGCGGTGAATATATAAACAAAAACGTAGAAGATTATCTTAAAGAAAATGGTATTCACCATCAGCTCACCGTACCACACTGCCCAGCCCAAAATGGGGTTGCGGAAAGAAAGGATTGTACACTAATCGAAATGACACGTACACTTTTATCAGAAGCGAACTTAGATAAAAAATTGTGGGGGGAAGCTGTAAACACCGCTAATTACCTTCAAAACAAACTACCTACAAAGGCCACAACAAAAACACCTTATGAATTATGGCACGGTAGCAAACCAAATTTAAGTCACTTAAAAACCTTTGGTTGTAAAGCCTATGCATACATACATAAAAATAAACGGGGTAAATTAGATGACAAAGTACAAGAAGGCATTTTTGTCGGCTACGACAACAGCGCTAAAGCGTATAGAATCTGCCTGAAAAATGACTACGTAATACTTGCAAGAGCAGTTAAATTCATTGAAAACACAATAAAAAATTCAGGAGAAAATAATGAAATGGAATTACTCTCAGAAAACAACACAAATGAACACCCCGACACAAAATCGCATACAGGGCGCGAAATTGTCAGAAGAAAAGTTATTGGGTCCAAATGGACTTATAAAGTCCAATATGACTCCTCAGGCAAAATAGCTAAGTATAAAGCTAGACTGGTGGCAAAAGGGTTTAGTCAAAAATATGGAGAAGAGTTTCCTGAAACATTTGCTCCAGTAGTTTCACACAGCACAATTAGAGATTTTTTGGCCAGTGTCGCTCACAGAAATGCACAGGTTCACCATATAGATATTAAAACTGCCTTCCTACACGGGGATTTAGAAGAAATCGTGTATATGAAGCAGCCTGAAGGCTATATTTCGCCTGGAAATGAAAACAAAGTGTGGAAATTAGAGAAACCTCTGTATGACCTGAAACAGGTCACACGATCGTGGCACTTGAAAATTGGCGACTCTCTCAAAGAACTCGGTTTTACTCAAAGAACTGCAAATCCATGCCTGTCTAGAAAATATGAAACAAATCCAATACACATAATTTTTTACGTCGATGATCTCCTAAGATCTGGATCTGAAAAAGAAATAGAAGAAACCATCGAAAAACTTAGTGTAAAATACGAGCTCAAACATCTCGGAGAAATAAGCTACTACTTCGGCATTAACATACAAAAATCAAAATAAGGAGAATACTTCATAAATCAAAGAGTTAAAATAAAAGAACTTGTTGAAAAATTCAATCTTCAAAATACTAAACCCACCAACATACCTATATGAATGCCGGTTATCTAGAAAACACATCCGATGATAATTTACTTTCAAATAATACCAAATACAGACAAGCCATCGGATCTCTATTATATATTGCAACCATTTCTAGACCTGACATTGCAGCAGCAGTAAACATCCTAAGTAGACGAAATGAGAAGCCCAGACAGCAAGACTGGGATGCTGCGAAAAACATTATATGTTATCTGAAAACGACTGAAAAATTAAATTTGGTCATAAGTGGAAATGAAAAACCTATCCTAACTTGTTACGCCGACGCCGACTGGGCAGGCAATCAATCCTATCGTAAATTAAAGACCGGAAATATATTTTTCATAGCAAAAACACTAGTCAATTGGATTTCAAAAAAGCAAAGTTGTGTCGCTCTGTTTTCAGCAGAAGCAGAGTTTATAGCAGCCGCAAATGCTGCACAAGAAATATTGTGGTTGACCAGGGTACTAGAGGACCTTGACTTGCCACAGGAACTGCCTATAAGATTATTTGACAACCTGTCAGCAATTAAAATGATTGAATCACCCAAACACACCGCTCGTTCGAAGCATATTGATATTAGATTCCACTGCGTGAAAAACCTGTACGAGAATGGAACTATTGCCCTACAATATCTGCAGAGTAAATTAATGATTGCAGATGTGATGATCAAACCTACTCCTAAACCATTGCAACTGAGATCCTATTCCTTGTATTCCTCGTTTGAGGAGGGGTGACAGAAAACTACAAACTCGAAAGACTCTTTTTTATTCTGAAATATGTTCTGCGAAAACGAACTATGTAGAAGAAACAAAACAGGATCAGTGCAATCCTCCCCATTCTTTCTTGCCTCCCAGATAGGGGAGAAGATCTATTAATAGAACGCTGTCACGTGATTCCCATCTGACTGTTTTACCAGCACATTTTTATTACGTTTCTGTATTCTAGTTTGTGTTTAACAATGTAAAGTGAGAGATAACTCTTGCTTCTTTTCTTTTCTTTTTTATTTTTCATTAAAACTATAAGTTAAAAATTAAAAAAGGTGTCGTCATGATCATTTAGATCTCATTGATTAATATACTAATTGAAGTTTCTTACAGAAAAACATGTTAGATAATAACATTAAGATTAGCTTGAAGACAGCTATGCAGGACGCCAGAAAACATCTTCAGTAAAGATAAGCTCATACATTCTTCAATACTTTCGTTTTGATATAAATAAATGTTTTTTCAATTTTATTTGATAGCACAGTTGTGCTTTCGAGGTATAAACGTATTTCAAATACCATGGACAAACACAGCGTCAAGAAGAGAGATGTCGCATACTGATATGACAGAACTTGAGGACCAATCAATCGTTACAGCGGCATTCAAAGCCTCAAATTTGGCATTATCATCGATCTTACGTGCAACTAACTGCTTTTTCAGTGACCGCAAGTGCCATTAATAGACGGCTTAATGAAAGAGGACTGTGGCACGGCACTCTTTGCGCCGTCTACCGTTGACTTCTGTACACCAAAAAGCCCGTTTGCAGTGGTGTTGAACATATTTGGCCTGTAACGTAACTAACTAGCGTAGGAATATCTTCATGAATGAGTCCCATGTTTGAAGGCGGCCCAGACAATGGTGGGATACCAACCTGACTGTTGCCTGCTATACGGCCCAACAACCAGAAGTGCTTGCCTGGAGAGCCATTTCATTTCATAGCACGGTCCCTTTGGTTATCCTCTCCTTTACAGCCATACGTCTATAATATTCTACGCTCCGTTTTGCTGTCCTTCATATCACGTTATCCTAGGCTTACATTTGCGCTTGCCTTCATGCTTGTCCAATATTACCTTGGCCAGCAGAGTCGCTGGATTTTTTTCCACATTGAGAACGTTTGGAGCATTATGAAAAATGCCCTAAAATCAGATCGGGATTATGCCAATTAACGCGTCATTTGGACAGAATTTGGCGCGATATCCTGCACGATGGCATCCACCAACTATATCAATCGATTCTCAGCTGAATAATTGCTTGCATAAGAGTCAGAGGAAGACTGACACGTTATTGACTCGCTCATTTCGTGAAGCTCTTTCTCTTATGTAAATCATTCAATTTTCCTGATATTGTAATCATTCGTTTTCTTGTACATGCATGCACATCATGTTTACCGATTTTTGCCTTATTTCAATAACCTCTTCTTGATGCTTTTTTTATTTTTTATTTTATTTTTTATTGTCTTAAAGAGTAAAATATTAAAATTTATAAAAAAAAAAAAAAAAAAAAAAAAATGCATTCTAAGATAAAAGCGTGGAATTTAAGCAGAATACAAAAAACTTCATTTTTGAATGAGATATCCCTGTAATACAAAGTAACAAAAACTCCATAAAATTACACGAGTATAAAGAAAAAGTGAATTTGCCTTAAGGCGTCTCAAAATGTGTAAAATCATTGAAAAACTGGAAATTTCTTTGCTAAAAATAAAAAATCTGGAGTGACTCCACTCGACTTTCCGAACATTGAGTAACTAACAGTTTTGTAGATAAAATAAAGAAAGAGGAATTGCTAAACAAACAAAAGAGAGAAAACCATAATAGAGTGTTTTTTTCTCCATATATCACACGAGGTTTTATTTAACGCTACTGAACTTTGAGCCCTTAGATCATAATGATAAAGAATTTTTCGTTTTGTCCCTGTAAAAATCTATAGATGCTAGATTCACCAAAATGCTTATAGTTAGTGTAACAGTGATTTATAATATTCATACAAATTTTCAGCTCAATTGAATAAGGCGTTTAGATGCTATCGCACTTTTAAAAATTTGGTCTCATAGGCCATAATGATAAAGAATTTTTCTTTGTGTCCCTGTAAAAAAACTGTAGTGCTAGATTCACCAAAATCTATACAGTTGGTGCAAATGCGACCTATAACATGTGTACAATTTTTTTGCTCAGATTAATAAGGCGTTTAGACGCTATCACACTTTTAAAAATTTGGCCCCATTGGCCTTAATGATAAAGAATTTTTCTTTGTGTCCCTGTAAAAAAACTATAAGTGCTAGATTCTCCAAAATCTATACAGATTGAGTATCTGTGACCTATAATATGGGTATAAAATTTTTGCTCAATTGAATAAGGCGTTTAGATGCTATCGCACTTTTAAGATTTTGGTCCCATAGGCCATAATGATAAAGAATTTTTCTTTTTGTCCCTGTAAAAAAACTATAAGTGCTAGATTCTCCAAAATCTATACAGATTGAGTATCTGTGACCTATAATATGGGTATAAAATTTTTGCTCAATTGAATAAGGCGTTTAGATGCTATCGCACTTTTAAGATTTTGGTCCCATAGGCCATAATGATAAAGAATTTTTCTTTGTGTCCCTGTAAAAAAACTATAAGTGCTAGATTCACCAAAATCTATAGGGTTCGTACTATGGTGACTTACAATATACGTACCAACTTTCAGGTTAATCGAACAAAGCCTTTAGACGCTAGCGTGTTCACAAACATACACACATACACACATACACACATACACACATACACACACACATACATACATCATCGTAAAAATAGTGAAAACGGACTCAGGGGACCTCAAAACGTATAGAAACATCAAAATCTCGAATTCGGATTTTTGACATGATTACAATACTTTCCTCACTATAGTGTTCGGAAAGTAAAAAAAAAGTAATAAATAATTATAAGATTTAAAAAAAATTTATATACCATGTTTTTAAATAGCTTAAACTTCTCTTTAAAACGCATTAAAAAGCTCCAATAGGCAGGTAATGGATTTGGCGCCAAATTTAACAATTTTTTGCCCTTGACTTTTTTGGCGACTTTTGGCGAGAAAATTCTTATTATCGATATTCCAAAGATGGACGTTCTAATGTGATTGGTTAAAAAGTTACCGAAATTTGAATTTAAAAAAAAAAAGTTGGTTTTAAAAATAAAATATTAATCCTTTCCGAACAACATATATTTGCATCATGAACTACATTAGCACTTTATCATTGTGTAGAAAATCTTTAAAATGATAACGACGTCAATTTTGCCAAATGCATAATTTAACTTTTAACAATTTTTTAACGCTCACGTTTAATTAAATGTATTTATTTTTAGGTCGAAAGAAAATGAACTCGTAAATTTTTTTTGGCAACAATTAAATTATAGTTAATATTTTAATGGCAATTTTTATTGCTATTAGGAGCTTATCATTTTCACATTTTAATTAATTAAAAGAAAACTATTCGAAAATTCGAAAATCTGACTTCGAAGTATTGTGTTGTCACCGGGTTCTGAGCTACTGTGAAAGTTTCAAATGTCTAGCTAGCCGGGAAGTTAGTTAAAAATCGATTGCAAGATTTGTCCCTGACAAACACACAAGAATCGAAGTTAATAAAAACATGGTAAAATAGACGATTCCGTAAATAAAATTGATACAAACTCCATGATTACATACGTTATCTAAAAGCTTCAGTTGCTGCGTAGCCTCTTTTCCTATTAATGCGAGCATCACAAGTTTTAGATCAGCAGCATAACGTGTCATGGGTCCAACGACCGTGTACTGTTGTAACGCATTCTTGACGTAAGGGAATTCACCGCCCAGCGGAACAAAACCTGTTAAAAACAAAAACACAGCATGATTAAGAATAAAAATATTTTTCGAGCGACGGTGGTAGTTCGTTATGAAAATTTCTTTCAAATTTTTAAAATCTCATTTAACACTTTCACAACCGCATGCTTTTGTCTTCTTGACAGTAAGGTCCACCCAGAGCCTCCTTAAGTAGATGCCTTCCACGCGCGGCGAATCCCAATGGTAAATTAGGCAACATTTAAAAAACAAAACTAACGCTAGGTGACAGCACCTACGCAGAGCAACAATTTTCTTCTGTTATATTTTTCATCTAAAAATCTAGCTATTAATTTCAATTTAAAGTCCAAAATAGCATTTTTTTTTTTTTTTAATTTGAAAAATTGATGTGAAAGTGCTTTATCGTAAATATTTTCAATAAAATATTTATATTTATATTTAAAATCAGATGAAAGTTTCGTTTATATAAATTAAAATCTCTGAACTTTAAATGAATTTCAGTTTAGAATGACTAATTTATAATGATAAATTATTAAAATCATGTCTTTTTTTTTTTTTTTTTTTTTTTTTTTTTGGTCATGTCCTTTGCGTTACATTTTTACCTTATTAGGTGTGAATTATTTTTCTTAAATCCGGAATTTTATATTATTTATAAGAAAAATAGACCAGCACATTAACGAGATAATTTAACATTCAGTAATAAAAATTAGAGAAGAAAACAATCTGTTGTCTAGTCCGTCACAAAAAATAAATAAATAAATAACCATTAAGATTTAAATTTTTAAAATTAAGGATTTCTTGAGTATAAGTTTTCTCTCGCACCAAGTTTTTTTTTTTTTTTTTTTTTTTCAAGATTTTATTAGCTCCACCAGTTTCGAGAGGGTATGCTTTCGAAACTGACAGACATTTTCGAAATAAAGTTGTGTTATGTTTTCATGTTTTGAGGTCTCCTGAAACGAAAAATAATGTTTTTAGCGGTTGGTCTGTGCGCGTCGGTTTGTCTATCTCGGATATACTTGGAAAATGCTGAAAGTGTATTTAATTTTGTGTTAGGTGTTTTTCATATAAGACTAAATTTAAATGCACAATCTGATGTGCACATAGTTTATTGAAAACATACAGGGCTATCCAAAATTAAGCTAAACGTTCTTTTCTGTAGCATGTAATTGACGGAAGTGCTTTGCTACACTTTTTTTTATGTCGACGAATACTGTTGAAGGAGGAAAATTAATTTTTCGAACCTATAATCTAAACAAAGTATTTTTTTGAAGTTCTATTTTCAACCCAGGTTTTTGAATAAAGTCACGTTTTGGGGTTCCCTGAATACAAAAAACATTTTTTTTTTAGTTTTTAGTGATTGATCTATATGCATATTTATTATCAGAATAACTTAAAAACAAACAAATGCAGGAAATTCACAATTGTATTTTAAAACTCGTATTAGGTTTCAATTTGAAAAATTTGATAAAGATTGGCAAATTTAAGGACAAATTAATAACATCCTTGAAATATTTTTACTTCCATTACCCTACTACCGTAGGTAATGAAAGTATTGTGTTCGGTCCAAAAATTCGATATCGAGTTTTCCCCTGATTTATATTTTTAAGGTCTCATGAGTCCAAAAAAGTAGTTTTTGGCAATTAGCCAGCATATGTGTGTGTGTGTGTGCGTGAGTGTATGGATGTGGAGAATTTCTATTTCAAAAAATCAAGTCATCTTTCAGTTATATCTGATAATTTTTCAAATCAGTAATCATGATATTTAATTTTTACATGAATTTTTAATTCCATATTCCATTTGTGTGGTGAAAGGTTAATAAAAGTAATGTTATGAATCTAAAACTTAATATTTTTAAAAAGAACAAAAGTAGAAATAAAAATTTTCTATTTTTTCTTTTCAAGATTCCCAACACTTTTGTCTCGATTTAACTGAAATAATCAAATTTTTATACGCATTTACACAAGTCTTTAAAAAATAGTGGTATTAAAAAAATATAAATCAATCTTGTTCCTATATTGGAGTATTTTATAGTTTTATTCATAAGTTACTAATGTAATTTATGAATAAAACTATAAAATACTCCAATATAGAGTTACTTCAAAGTAACTAAGAACAAGTTATTTTTCTGTATTCCTACATCAATAAATAAAAATTTCATTTCATTTTGTAATAAGCATAACTATTTTATTTGTTAAATCTAACTTACTAACAGAGGTGTCAACCCTTCGAATTTTTATATCATAATTTCTTTTAAATTTATATTCGTCATAATCACATAATTTACGATAATAAATAAAAATAATGTTTTTTGTAAAAAATATTATTGATATTCAAAAATCCGGAGGGTTGGTAATTTTGCATTAATTACTTATGCAGTTTACATACCTTGTCTTGAAATATTTGCAAGGCATTTTTTACGCTGAATTGCATTGCTTGGTATTTCGTGAAAACTTATATTTTCACGGCGACTGTCCGATTTACAAAATGGAACGACGCAATACACCATATTATAAAAAAAAAAAAAAAAAAAAAAAAACCCTCTCACCCCTCACATTTGTTAAATTAATAAAACATAAACCATGAAGATCTCAATTGAAACTCAATTGAATCGCGGGAAATAAACAAAACTTTACGACACGGTATCAAGCGCCATCTACTGCCTATGTTCTTCTTGTACTGTTGCCAAGTTTTCGAGCGACTCGCTAGGCATCTACTTAAGGAGGCTCTGGTCCACCTATGGGCGTTATTCTCCCAAGTTACAATATTTCATAACAAAATTTTCTATGTATACATTTACATTACAAATGGATATACATTATAATTATATTCTTCCTAATCAAATTATTTATACTATATTGTTGCGAGTTTGTAAATAATTGTATTCATTCTTGTAGAAATTCTTTCAAAGAGGCTTAGTAAGTCGTTAGAATGTTACTTTTCGTCATTTCTAGTTGTTTTAGCGTTAAAATAATGCATATTATAATAAGAATAAGAAACCGTAATTTTCCCTTACAAACGCATTAGAAATCTCCAATAAGGCAGGTAATGGACTTGGCACCAAATTTGGCGACTTTTCCCATACTTGTTGATTTTTTTGGTGACCTTGGCGAGAAAATCCTTATTAGGGATATACCAAATATGGAAGCTGAAATATGATTGGCTGAGGAGATACAGAAATTTCTGGAACATTCCACACTTTTCTACAGGGCTGCTTTATTCGCCAAGGCAGTCAGTTCAGTCTGAAATCAGAGTCAGGCAGTTTCGCTAATGCTTGCATTGCATTTGAAGGAGTTCTAAGTCTCTTTGAATGAGTCTTGCTTTATGTGCTATACAGTTAGTACTGTGGATTTACAATAGAACTTTCTGTGAATAAATTACTGAATTTTTGCAAGCCTCGCCTTTCATTCTCGGACAACTTACGAACCCCCGAGTACGCAACAATATTACATTTGACTGTACAAATTTGAATACTGGGTATACTCTTCAGGAATAAGTAACATAAAAACCCTGAAAGAAACGCCCACTGGTAGAGTTACAGATATCCAAATGACGTGAATCTACGTCAGCGGTCGCAAAAGTGTTAATAAGATATATATGAAATATCAATTAAAGAAATATATATAAATATATGTATAAAAAAAAAAAGATTAAGCATTTAACTATTAATTAAATAACTTCAAATGAAATGGGTTATGAAAAAGTACTTAAGATGTTTAGCCGGAGCAAATCATGGTAGTAATTTCACAATTATAAATATTGTAAAAAAAAAAAAAAAAAAAAAAAAAAAAAAAAAAAAAAACAATTATTGTGGATATATAAGAGTAAATAATTACATTTGCCAAACGATGCCGTATTTCAATGAGTGTTTCAGACAGATCCATTCGGAAAAAAATTAGAATCTCACATTAAAAAAAAAAAAAATCAGTTTTGAAAGATTTTTCTAATGATGTAAGATTTATCTAGATTAATTTAGAAGAAATACACAGCATTTCATTAAAAAGAAAATCGCTGCCAAAAGTTGAAAAATGATCATTTCATTTTATTTATATCTCACTTCAATTAATTCATTTGCTAGCAAGACCGTGCGAAAATTTCACACTCTGTTTATCTCTTCGACAACTTTAAATTTAAATTTATTATTATTATTTTATAGATGTCATTTTCTCATATGCATGAGCTAATTTAATATATTATTATTATTATTTATTTTATTTTATTTTATTTTTATTTATTTTTGTCCGTAAAAGCATATTACATTTTATGCTGGGAAAAAAAAAAAAAAAAAAAAAAAAAAAAAATGAAGCTTGATAAAAATAATGGGCTCTTACAATCGTCCGTCGATTGAGCACCGTCGTCTGCTCAATCACGTGATAGAGGAATACGAATAATCGAATTCTGAGAATCGAATTCAATTAAATATTGTTCTTTTGAACAAAAGTGTTAATATTTAATATAAAATAAAATAAAAGTAATATTGTGCATTTGTAAACAGCAGAATAGTTGTATTTGTAAATTTAATAATTTTTAAAAACACTTTGTGTCTATTTATTTTCACCTGTGAGAATCGATTTTTGTATGTTTTTGTGTAACTGTTACATTAACTGATCTAGCAATAAATAATAGCTTGTTCTTGTGGAATGTTTATGGATTATAATTTGAAATTTTAAAATGTTTTCATTTAATTTAATTGCATAAAGGTGTTACAACAAGTTAATTAACTTAGTTACTGGTCTAAATGGATTTGCGCAGTACGATGTTGCACTGTCACTGATTTAAGTACCAAAAATCAGAGTATTTACGTGTTCTTCATGAACATCAATAACAAATATAAACTAAATGATGATTCTAAATGTATGCAGCAAACGAAAGATGATGAATAATGATATAAAATGGATTAAAAATGACGATGTATAAAAAAATAACACATATTAAATACGATTGATCAAAAATAAGAATAGAAAATATGTTATTTCAGCAATCGCTCTAGATAAACAAGACTTCGTCTGCTATTTGTTTTTCCTCTATCATGTGACCTCTGACGTCAGGTGGGAAGAGCCCATTAAAGGCTTTAAATATGTTTCTACAAATATTTTAAGAGTTTTAAGGCTTTAATATGTTTCTGAAATATTTTAAGCGTTTTTTTTTTTTTAATAAAACGGTCAAAGAGTCATTCATTCGGTAATAAAGAGTCGTTCACTTGGAATTTGTATTTTCTGAATGGCAAAGTTTTGGTTTGTTTTTATCTGGTATTGTGTTGTTTATAATAGCCAGTGATCCGTTATATTTAATTTAGACCTTTAAACATTGCAACTGAATAGTTTTTCAAGGTTTTAAAGGAAATAAATAAGAATAGGTGTGATACAAAACATATTATATGTATGTTTCCGTAAGTTGAACAAGCAGAAAAAAAATAAATAATAAATAATAATAATAATAATGCCTGCCAAAAGTCTCTGTTTTGAAGCAGTGTAAACCGGAATCGTTCCTGACAGAAGAGGGTTATTATTATTATTGTTGGTTTCAATTAAACAAAATATTTACAATAGGTTTTCCAATATTAATATTGATCATTTCTATAACAATTCATCTGATCATAATCACGTAATTAATTCTTCTGTTAGTTTTATTAATGTTACTGTTAGAAAAAGTTTTAACGTTAAAGATGACCCTCCAATTTTTAACAATGGCTATTTTTCAAACATTAATTTTAAGAAGTCTGCTCCTTGGTGGGCCTCTCAGTTATCAAATTTTCGTAAAAAGATTCACGCCTTGAGGAAACGATATCAAAACTGCCATAACGAACTCCGCCCTGTTTATCGGACTATTTTTTCCCGTGAACATGCCATTTACAAAAAAAAAAAAAAAAAAAAAAAAAAAAAAAACCTTATTAAAAATGCTAAACGTAACTCTTGGAAGCTTTTTCTGTCAAAAATCACTACAAATACCCCATTTAATTATTATAACGACTTTTTAGATGGTAATTTACCATCTATCACCATTTAATCACTTTGAAGTTCAAATTGGTAATTCTGATGGCTCTTTTATGGTTGAAAATTCTGTCAAAAATTTACTCTCTCATTTTAGTTTTAATAACTTAAATTCCGATTTTTCTTTTAAACATATTAGTTACAATGAAAATAAAAATAATATTGACTCATTTGATTCTACTAAATCCCCAGGATTGGACGGCATTTCGATTGATCTAATTAAAGATTTTTTTTTTTTTTTCAAATCCTAATTTTATTAAAGATTTGTTTTATAATTGTTTAAACTCTTTTTATTGGAAAAAAGCTAAAGTTGTTTTTCTCCTTAAAGCTGACTAAGATCCATCTCTCCCTGGTAGTTACTGTCCTATTTGTCTTCTTTCAATATTTGGTAAAGTTTTTGAAAAGATTTTAAATCGGCGTCTTACTCATTTTATCAATCCGCGATTGTAAGGAAATGTTCGCCCTCTGGTGGGCTAAGATAAAATTAACAATACCACGGATAGCTGTCGTCGTGACGCAATTGCTTGCTATGTATTCGATGTTTAGTTTCACATATATTTACTGAATAAAAATGAATAAATCCGGTAAAAAAGATAACATATACTGCTATGTGCCACAGTGTAATTCCAAAGGATCAAGAAATTGGGAATTAAGCTTCCATTTATTTCCAAGTGACAAATTTAAAATTTCAGTTGCTTCGGCTAATGGAAGTAAAGAATATTTGAAAGTAATATTTGTTCAGTTTCAGTTAAACATCTACTTTCGATCGAACTTTGAATAAACTGAAATATTTTTTCCACAGGCAATCGATTTTCCATGATGTAATGGCGGAGAAATTACAGCACGAATATTAAGTAGTAACACAAATACAACAATAATAAATGCACGTGGCTACTATATTTACTAACAACAAAAGTTGGAAAAGCGCCATCTATCGATCATTACAGACGCGGATAGCATTAACTATATTTCCGATTGCCAATTTGTTTTTTGTAAAAAGTAAAATGGTGCTTTAAATTTCGTTAAAAATAATATTAATAGCTATCGTAAAGACAATTTTCATGTAGCAATAATTAGCTTTGATATTAAAAGCGCTTTTAATATCATTCGATGGCACCACGTTCTTAATAAATTAAAACCTTTAAATGTTACGGACTATCTTTTTAATATCTATTTTGATTACTTTAAAAACCGTACGGTAACTTCTTGCAATAGCTATTTTACTCTTTCAAGTTCTTACAATGTCGGGGTGCCTCGGGGCGCCATCTCCTCTCCTCTTTTTCGGTTATTAATTATCAATGATATTTTTAATATAAATCTGCCCAGGAAATCTAATTTAGTTGTTTATGCAGATGACGTCCTCTTAATTATAGCAGACACAAATTTAAACAGTCTAATGATAAAAGAAACTCCATTATTAAAATTCTTGAAATTTGGGCAAACAACTATAATCTGCAATTTGATCATGACAAATCCCATCTAATTTATTACCCCGAAAGATCAACTGATCATAAAAGTCATACCTACACAGCTAAACCTTACATAAAATTATATAATAAATCAATTACAATAGTAAATGGATTTTTTTTATCTTGGCGTTTATCTTGACAACACTTTAAATTTTAGCACTCACTTTGAGAAAAAAACCGACGCTGTCCAAAGTAAAATTCATAAATTAAAGGGGAGAGGCGAAGACTTTTCACTTCTTGCAGTTTAAAATAGTACTCACACTTTTTATTTTGGGTAACAGGGACATTACATACTTTGGGTCCTTAGGGCTCTTACTTTCCTTTGCTGTTAAAGAAAAAAAATATTGTTAGATAGTTAAAAAAAAAAAAAAAAAAAAAAAAAAACGTAATAATAATAATAATAATAATAATAAATTAATTTTTTCTTTTGCGGTTTTTGTTGTTGATCTGGGAGTTCTATTTCTATTTTTGTTGTTGTTCTTGAAGTTGTTTTTTGGGGTTTTGTTGTCTGGGCTTGCTTCTGCTTGTTCTTCCGGTCTTTTGCTACGACACCTTTTTTGGTTTGTTTTTGTCTGGCATCCGCATGTTTTGTTCTTTGTTCTTCGTTTACTCTTTGTTTTGTCCGAACCTGCTTCTTTTTTTTTTGTTGTGGTGCAGTTCGCACTACTCCGGCCTTCATTTTGTTTCAATTTTTGGTAATACCTCCTTTTGGAGGTGGGAACCTTCTCATATTACTCCCCTTATTTTATCACGATTAATTTTGTGATTATACAAGGTGAAGAAAACTAGTAAATACTAGTAAATACTAGTTAATGAAGTAAACAATACTGGAGTAAAACAAGTTTTCTTCTCGATTAACGGGGTCGACTCATAGGCGAGTTTATACGGTACTTTGTTTCGAAAACTTCGTTTATTATTCGAAATTATAGATTTTTATAATACGGCCGAATAGTGCAATATTTCACATAAATGTTGCATTATGGGGATTTTTGCATTGTAAATAGTATGGAACTTCATGAAAACTAAAATTCGAAATTTACCCTAATATAAATAATCAACAAATTACGAAAAGGCAAATGCATCGAAGCGAAGGATGAGTACCTATTGGGAGGGAAGAGGTGGATTTTAATCTGCGACCGTGCAGGTAATTGGCAAAATTTATTTCTCTTAATATGAATATAGCATGTACTAAAGTAGAAATTTATGAGAACAAATATATGATGAAAGAACCGAGCAGAACTCATCTATGCTATCTAGATTTTAAAACTGCTAAATCTTTCTATTTCTCAAATTATTATAACAAAAAGGAATAATTCCAATGTACAGAAAATATAGATGTTTTTTATATGAAATATCATAATATCACTTAGCATTTTTCTGGTGTTATTACCCTGAGTTGGCCTGTGTCCGAATATTCCATGTAAGAATGCGGGGACTCTAATGCTGCCGGCAAGATCGGTGCCAAGTCCAATCAGTGAAGCAGCAGAAGCAATAAGAGCTCCTTCTCCTCCTGAAAAGTTAGGCAATTTTATTATTGGACTGTTCACAAATTAAAGATAATTAAAGATAATATATTCTAAACATTAATATAGATTACCAGGTCTCCCATGTATACTAATATGTATACAATATATACTGCACAATCCTTAGTAATAGTTTTAATCTTGCACTTCTGTTCCAGTCTATTCGACTCGAAACGTTACTTCTCAATTCCGTATAAAAAACGGAAAGTGTTGAATAGATGGATGGATGGATGTAGGGTTTTAAGGCCGATTGACTCCGTAAGTGTCCTATGCCTATAGGGAGAATGCCCTCCATAGGGGTCTTTCTAAGGGGTCCTAGCCCGTATTTACAAGAGGTTCAGAGGAAACCACGGAAAACTCCGAACGGCTAGGTCGATGAGCGCGACCTGGGATCGAACCCGGCACCTCCCATCTACCAGCTTTGAGCGCAGAACCGCTCGGCCACTGGTGGGCCCAGGAAAGTGTTGAAATATTACTAGTTAGTTTGTGATTTTCTTAGTAAGGGATATATAATATTTTCCTGAAAAGAATTTTTCTTTATTTACATATTTTTGGCATACATTTAAATACAGTACTAATCTATTGTTCAGGTAAATTTGGACTGACACGGTTTTGTACTTAAAAATTTGCACACTAAATTACTTATTACTGCATGTACAAAAAAAAAAAAGTCCTTCCGGCTCATTTGGAAGGGTAGGTTGATTTCTTTTTACTTATCAAGTTGTCGCGGATACAAATTATTAATAGACTTGGTAGAAATATTGATTTAGGCTATATACATATAGAGTTTTAAGCAAATCGCTCATAAATACCTTTTGATGTGAATTTAAAAGTTTCAAGTGGCCGGCACTTGGAAACAAAATGGCAGCCAAGTTGGCAAACAAATATATCAAATGCGTCTGTGAGATAAGTCTACTGTACAAATTTCGTTCGAATTAATTCTGAATCTCAAAAGTCATTGTGTTTAAAAATTAAGTGGTCGTCACTTGGATCAAATTGGCGGAGGAAGCTGCTCAGAGAACTAATCCAGGATATTTGTAAGACAAGTCCACTGTCCAGCTTTGATTCGAATAAATACAGTATTTCAAAAGTTAACGTGATAACAAAGTCTCAAGTGGCAGCGTTCAGGTGGGCGCAACTTGGAAACAAAATTACGAAGAAAATTGTCCACCGAAATCATAGATATTTGAATGATAAATCCATTTTTCAATTTTGGTTTGAATTGATTAAATATTTCAAAAATCGTGATGACAAATTTTCAAGTGGCCGCCGTTTGGAAACAATATAAGAGAGCAAGTTTCCCAGCAATCTCATCAAATATATTTGAAGCATAAGTTCACTGTCCAACTTTAGTTCGAATCACTGCAGTTGTTTCAAAAGTTATTAATATGACAAATTTTCAAGTGGTACTCTAAGTGACTGCAACTTGGAAAAAAAATGGTCGAGCAACTTGGCCAGCGAAATCATCCAGAATATTTTTATGATAAGTTCACTGTCCAACTTTAGTGCAAACTAATTCAGTATTTAAAAAATTATCGTGATAAAAAATTTTCAAGTGGCCGCAACAAAATGTCAGAACAAGTTTTCCAGTAAACTCAACCAAGATAATTAAAGGATAAGATCGTTGTCTGCTTTGGTTCGAACTGAATCGGAATTTAAAAAGATATCATGTTTGTAAATTTTCAAGTAGTAGCCTAATTTCAAGTTGTCTCGCTTAGTTAACATCCAGACTTTGTTAAAAATAGCGGATAAGGTTCATTAATAAACTTGGTTGTGACCCTTATATAGTCTATGCATGCATGAAAATTCAACCAAATCCGGTCTTAAACAGACTTTTTAAAATGCGTATATGAAATTTTCAAGTGGCCTCCACTTTATAAAAAAAAAAAGGGGGGGCGGAGCAATTTGATTAACAAACTTATCCAAGATATTTATAAGGTAAGTTGACTGTCAAAATTTGGTTCAGTTTGGAGTATTATTTCGGAAGTTATCGTGATTTTAAATTTTCAAGTGGTAGCCGGATTTCAAGTGTCCCCGCTTAGTTTAAGATATCTGCCATTTCGTTAAAAATGGCGTATAAAGTTCATTAATAAACTTGGTTGAGACCCTTATATGGTCTATGTATACATCAAAATTCAAACAAATTCGGAATACGCTTTTGAATGCGCATTTAAAATTTTCAAGTGGTCTCCGCTTAAAAAGAAAATGGCGAGCAATTTGGTTAACAAACTCATCCAAAATATTTATAAGCTAAGCTGACTGTCCAAATTTGGTTACATTTGGAGTATTATTTCGGAAGTTATCGTGATTTTAAAATTTCAAGTGGTAGCCTAATTTCAAGTGGCCCCGCTTAACTTAAGATATCTGCCACTTTGTTAAAATTGGCGGATAAAGTTCACTAGTAAACTTGACTGAGACGCTTAAGTGGTATATATTTACATCAAAATTCAAGGAATTCCGGCTTTAAATACGTTTTTAATTTAACAATGTGGATTTGAACATTTCAAGTGGCCGCCACTTGAAAACAAAAAGACGGAGCAACTTGATTAACTAACTCATCTAAGATATTTATAAAATAAGTTCGCTATCCAAATTTGGTTCAATGTGGAGAACTATTTTGGGAGTTATTGTGATGACAAATTATATATATATATATATATATATATATATATATATATATATATAGATAGATAGATAGATAGATGAACGAAGTGATTGCAATAGTTCGATTCCTAAAGAAATCAACCTAAAAACATATGCTACTACCTTTAAGGCAAAGGAAAGACAGTGTTGCTTTTGCCTCCAAGGTAAGTAGCTCGTGGTTTTTGCACATGAAGAAGAAAGGGCCCGCTTTTTCGAAACCAGTAGTGCTTTATTTATTTTATGATGTATGAAGAAGTTTTAAAGTTTAAACATTTGTCTTGTTGTTATAAGAATATATTCTGAAAAAGTTGAAATAAAAAATATTTTCGACAATTTTACCACTACTTGCTCCTGCTGTTTTTGTCGTATCATAAGGATTTTTCGTTCTTCCGTGTATTTTGTTGGAACTTTCAAAACCAAAGCACATCTCAGGGATAACTGTGTTGGCTACAGGTATAGCTCCACAAGATTTCATCTTCTTCACAGATTCACAATCTTCTGTGGCGGTCATTCCTTTTCTGCTAACTTTACCACCAGTATTAGACAATCCTGATTAAATAAATAAATAAATAAATGACAAACCTGGCAACTTTAAATAAATAATTTAATATCACATAGTAAAAGGAAGTAATAAAAGAGGACCATTTTCCAAACGCTCATAGTATAATGATGCTTAGATTGGAAATCTATATTAATAAAATAAGACTTTTGCCTGTAAATTTGTCAGAATCAGAAAATTTTGCGATATCTTCACGTTTTACTCATCACGAAAGCCAAAATGACTTCAGAAAATGTTGTCTCTGAGTGTGTGTGTGTCATCGTGTCTGTGTTCTATAACGCTATTTTTGTCCGGGAAACACGTGAGAACGCCTGAACGGAATTCAACGGTGCTAGGCAAGGATATAGATCTTTACCCAACTTAATATTATATCTATCAACTTTTTCAAAATTCCCCTCCTCCCCTACCCGGGAGGGGGGGGGGCAAAAGTCAAAAACACGTTTATAAGCATAACTCGGCTCCAAATTACTTCACAGTAAAGAATTGTACATGGAGAGACTAGACTTAAGTACAAATAAAACATTATCTGCGATTTAAGAATTTTCGATTATTAAGAAAAGAGGGAAAAAAGGTTTTTTGCGGGAAATTTCGGTAATTCCGGATTTTTGAGTAGAACTCTACCAAACATGGAACAAAGATGTTGTAAAAGCTATGCGACTTCCTCTGAATATTTCCAAAAACACATTTTTTTTTCTTTTTTCTTTTTTCTTTTTGATTTTTTTTTTTTTTATTTGGGAGGGGGGGGGGGTTACGAGGGGGCAAAATCTGGACATCTCTTAGCGCTAAATTTGTTCTGAGAAATGCATGGGTCATGAATTTTGGTGCTGAATTGTTTGTATGTATCCGACGCCTAAAGTAACGGAATTTATCAAAATACTCCCTTCCCCCCTTGAGGGGAACAGAAAGTGAAACACCTTTGTAAGTATAACTCGGCTTCAAATTACTTCACAGTGAAGAAATTGCACGTGGGAAAACTACACATAAGTAGAAATAAAACTTTATATGCCATTTAAGAAATTTGGTTTTTAAGGGGAGGGAGCGGAAAAATCGACTTTTGGCGGAAAATCTTGCAAATTCCAGATTTTTGAGTAAAACTCTACCAAAAATGAAACAAAGATGTTGAAAACAGCCGTGCGTCTTCTTTAGGATATTTCCAAACCATGTTTTGGATTTTTTGCGATCTGCCATTTTTTAGGGGTATGTGTTACGAAAGGCAAATTCGAAGAACTCATTTTAACGCTAAATTTGTCCTGGGAAATTTATGAGAGCTGCAGTCACAAAGTTTGGTGCTTGGATTGTTTATATGTATCCGACTCCTAAAGTAACGGGATTTACTGAAATCCCTCCCTTTTCGCACTGGGGGCAGGAAGAAAAAAAAAAAAAACGTATGTAAGTATAACTTGGCCCCAAAGTACTTCACGGTGGAGAAATTGCACGAGAGCACTAGACTTGAGTATAAATAACACATTATGTACAATTTTGGAATTCTCGTTTCTTACAGGAGGAAGGGGAAAATCGTTGTTCGGGGAGAAATTTCAGAAATTCTGGATTTTTAAGTAGAGCTCTACTAAAAATGGTTCAAAGGTATTTCCAAAAACACATTTTCGTTTTCTTTTTGTAAATTTCGATTTTTTTTTTTTTTTTTTTTGGCTTGGGGGGCGGGGGACTTTACAAAGGAGCAAATTCGAGACCCCCTTTAAGCGCTAAACTTGATCCATAAATTCTCAATCCCATAAATTCTTAATGTGACGACCGTCTTTCATTAGAATGACCGTCCGACGTTGCTCATTGGACAATTAATTCTATTAGTAAAAGCTTCATTATTCGCAATTTGTCGTCATTTGATTTGGCGGACCTGTTTCAAATATTAGAAGGTAGAACGATTACAGCACGATATGTTGATGAGAAATGCAACTAATATTTTTCTTATATGTATGTATATATATATATATATATATATATTATATAAATATTTTCATAGTTTTCTGTACATTTCAATGAAAACCACATAAATCTACAGTCAGTACTTTTTGAATAATATATTTTTTTTCTTTCGCTTTTAGATCAGCCGGTGTTTATAGTTTGATTTCTAAATGATTGGATAAAAACAATCCTTATTGTGTATATTTATACAAAATTTAGCTTGTGCTGCCATATTAAAAATTTTGTAAAAACGCCACTTATTAATCGCATGTACCAAAAAAAAAAAAAAAAAAAAAAGTCAGCATCAACTCAAATAAAGTTTTAATTAAATTTAAACTTATGTTGAACTTCGTCCATTGGTTCGTGAGACACAGCGTCTACAAAATTTTAGTAACACATCCATACAGACAGACGTTCTAAAAATGGCCAAATCGTGTTTAGAACATCCCAAAACTTATAAATACATCAAAAATTGGAAGACGAAAATTTTCACGAATTCATTACCTTTTTTTTATATTTATAGAAAACTACGTTTAGTATGCTTCTAAAATTATCAGTTTTGAATTCAAAATTCTTATACTTCTTTCCATTAAATAAAGTTCTATATCGATTTATATTACCAAGTTTTTATTAACTCGCTTTCTTGTTTGACCAGTATAAATCTTGCAATCGATTTTTAACTAACTTCCCGACTAGCTAGACTTTGAAACTTTTAGAATAGCTCAGGAAACAATGGCAATGCATTCATTTAATACTTTTATTCAATTAATAAATGTATGGAAATTTCTTATAATTTTTACCACGTTTTTATTAACTCGCTTTCTTGTTTGTCCAGTACAAATCTTGCAACCAATTTTTAACTAACTTCTCGACTTGCTAGACATTTGGAACTTTTGGAATAGTTCAGAAAACGATGACAATCTTTTAATACTTTTATTCAATTAATAAATGTTTGAAAATTTCTTACAATTGTTCTCTTTATTACGCATTTGATCATTTTCTTTCAAGTTGATGGGATAATTCATATATATATATATATATATATATATATATATATATATATATATACCGGGTGATTCAAAATAGATGTTACAGCGATTATCTCGTAAACTAAGAAAGATAAAAACATACTTCCAATTACAAAATTAGAGCAAATTAAGAGTAGATTTCAAATATGGCATTTTTTGTACAAGGAGCTGTATACATATTAAATAAGAAATTTAATTTTTATACGGCCCCTCCTATCATGTGACTTATATTTAGAAAATTATTCTCCTCGCTCTAACAAGCAAAAAAAAAAAAAAAAAAAAAAAAAAAAAAATCATCTCTTTATGTCAAAATCTCGCTGAGTTATTGCAATTTGAAAATGATGACTTACACCACTATTTTTTCAATTTTAGCATCTATTTTTCGACGCCAACGGGCTCACTTTAGGGGGTTATCTATGAGATGAAAAAAATTAAAAAACAATCCTATATTTTAAAATAGCAACTAAAATCATTCAAAAACGTGAAATCAACAGTTTTAAGCACTTAATGCAGATTTACATTATTTCGTATTGTTAAAAGATTTAATAGTTAAATTTCTTAGGGGTCACTTGCAAATTAAAACACGTTAAGAGAGGAAAAAAATTAAAAGTCTAGCAAAATCGTGTGAAATTTTCGCGCTTTATTTTTACCACTTTCCATCATGGTTGAAAAATTTAATGACTTCGGCTCTTTAACAATTCCAGCCAGGTTGAAAAGTGTTAATGACTTCGATGTGTCTGTCTGTCCATTCGTCTTTCTGTGAGTCCACGCTCTAAATCCCGTGAATATTCATATAATTTCCTGAAACTGATATATGTTATTTTAGTTCACTATCAGATGTTCCTTATTGAAAATGGAGTGAATACCTCTGCTAGCTTGTGCACAGGGACACCCGAAAGCATTCCAAAGCATTGTGTTCTATGAGAGGTATTTTTATAAACCATATTTTAATACCTTTAATTTATGCATATATTAATAAAATTGAAATACGTTATTAAAGTTTTCTATCGGATATTTTCTATAGAAAATGGAGTAAACACCATCACTGGTTTGTATACAGGGACACTCGAAAGTATTCCAAAGCATTGCGTTCTATGTGAAGATATTTCTATAAACCAAATTTTAATTACTTTGCATAAATCTTAATGAAATTGAAATATGTTATTCATATGCACAAAAGAATGCTTTCTATAGTGTACAGTACGATTAGCATTAGATTTACAGGGCACACGAAAATATTCAGTTACGTTAAGGGTTATTATTGGACATTTGCTGGAATTGCATTTTCGTTTACATTAAACATTTTTTAACTGAGAATAGGATTTCAATTTGCATATTTTTTTGTCTGACTGTCCATTTGTCCGTCTGCCCGCCCCCAGCGTCTGTAAATATTTTCATAAACGATATATGTTATTTAGGTTTACTATATGATATTCCCTATTTAAAATGGCATTAATTCATTCTCTACAATTGATTTATGTACAGGAACGCACAAAAAATGACAATGTATTGCGTTTTGGGACAGACATTCTTATAAATTACATTTAAATAACTTTATACTGTAAAAATCATAAAGAAATTCATATTTATTGTTAATATTCTAAATGTTTTGTATAGAATACGATATCATATAGATGTATAATTCTATGTTAGGGGGGGTTACCGCCATTCTCAAACCCCGTTTAATTATAGTGCCTATACTTATCAAAACAAAAATCAAGTCTGTTATCGATTTCCTTGAAACTTGCAAACCTTGATCAACTTTTCAAGTGGCAACTAGATATGGAATCGCATGCTAGATATGCAATTCGCATTTCCTGTAGTTATTACTTTCTCATACCCATAAGGTAGAGAAAGTATTGTTTTTGGGCCAGATTTTCGAAAGTGAGTTTTTGTTATATTTACACGTTTTGAGGTCCCCTGAATATGAAAATCGTGTTTTTAGCGGTTGGTCTGTGTGTGTGTGTCTGTCTGTTATCAACATATCTTAAGAACAAATAGCAGTAGATATTCAAACTTGGTATTCTAAATATGTATCATATAGGAATGTTACACTAAGCTTTTTATTGAGATGAAACAAATGGTTCGTGTACAGGGACACTCAAGAATATCCAAATGCATTAAGTCTATGGGGGAAATTGCAGATAAGTAGAGTTTAACACCTATAGACTGCACTAAACCAAATGAAATGAATATATATTTTTATATGCATAAAAACATGCCTCATGTAGAATATGGCAGGGAAATCATTAACTGTTCATTTACAGGGCTACACAAAATAACTAGATTATAATGCGACAATAGCTGAAAATTGATGGAAGTGCATTTTAGGTTGTGCCGTATATTATTATTATAGGTTTATATTTAGGTGCACTTTGTGATTTGTACATATTCTTCAAAAGTTATACAGGGTTGCAAATATTTAAGCTAAAATATTCTTTTTTATTGTTAGTGAAAGTGCTTTACTATAATATTTTACCATGTCCAGGAAAGCTGCTCAGGAATGGAAATGAATTCCTCATAGACATATGATAAATAATGCATGTTTTTAAGCTAAATATGTATCGCTTGTTTTTTATGTATTTACACGTTTTGCGGCTTCCTGATTACCAAAGTCAAGTTTTTTAAAGTTTGATTATTGCCTGCGTCGAATAATTTCAGGAAACGAATAATTTCAGGAGATCACCCCTCACACAGAACTAACTATCATATAAAACTCTTCCGAAGCCTAATTTGAATTATTTTAACATAGGTTTACATAACAGTACTCTTTATGTTACCTCTTAATCTCCAACCTGTATTTATGGTATTAAATTTCAGGGTAAGAGAAAGTCGTGTGAGTGACACACCAGATTATTTGTTGTTAAATTATGCTGATAATTCATATATTCATATATATACAGATCAACCAATAAAAATTTACCTTTCGTATTCAGGAGGCCTCAAAATGTGGTATTATACAGAAAAAAAAACCGCTCTTCAAAAACTACATTGTTTACAGTATGGGTATGAGAAATTAATTTTTCGTTCTGTGTCAGCAGTATTCTTCGAAAAAAAAAAAAAAAAAAAATGCAGCAAAGCACTTACGCCAATTATATTTAATAATAATAAAAAAAAAAGTGTTTACCTTAATTTTGGGTAGCCCTGTATATTGTCTATAAACTATATACAAATGACTTTGTGTACGTAAATTTAGTGTTATATGTAAAACAAGTAACATAAATTGAAATACACTTCCAGCAATTCCCAAGTATATCTCCAATATATCAAAATACTCTGGGTAACCATGTAAATGAATGATGAATGATTGCTATACCACAATCTACATAAAACATGCTTTTATGAGTATAAAAAATCTGTTCTTTTCATTTTGTTCAGGGCGGTATATACATGTTACACTGTGCATATGAGAAATTTCGCTCACAGACGTAATGTATTTGAAATCTCTTGGATGACCCTGTAAACAAGCAATTGTCTGATCGCAACGAATACTTTAGTGTAGCACCGCAATATGATACGGATTTAGAATATCGAATTTGGATTTTCTGCTACTATTTGTTCTAATAACACAGAAACACACACACACACACACACACACACACACACACACAGAGAGAGAGAGAGAGAGAGAGAGAGAGAGAGAGAGAGAGAGAGAGAGAGAGAGAGAGAGAGACCAACCGGTTAAAACATGATTTTTGAATTCAGAGGATCTGAAAACGTGCAAATATAACAAAAGCTATTTTTCGGAAATTGGACTCTAATCAATTCTTTCTCTACACCGAGTATATGAGTAAGAGAATGTATAAAAGAAAAGAAAGAAAAATGAATTTGAAAATTCCCTTTTAGTACATAAATTATTCATAAATTTTATTTGTTAAATTATCAATGAGTATTCTCTTGTGTATTCACAGAGACATTACATGTTAAAATAGCTGTCTTTCCCTGAATGATTTTTCTTTTTTTTCCCCCAAACGCTGATCAACGTGTGCCTTATTACAAAAGCTATAGTAATTACAATTTCTCACTTTTGATACAACCCCTTAAGATTTGGCGAAAAATGCTAAAATTTTGAAATGGCAATAACTCAGCGAGATTTTGACTTAGAGAGATGATTTTTTTTAAATTTTGATTGTTAGAGCGAGAAGAATATTTTTCTAAATATAAGTCATATGATAGGAGGGGCTGTATAAAAATTAAATTTCGTATTTAATATGTATACAGCCCCTTGTACAAAAAATGCCATAACTGAAATCTGCTCTTGATTTGCATTAATTTTGTAATTGGAAGTTAGTTTCTATCTTTCTTAGTTTACGAGATAATCGCTGTAACATCTATTTTGAATCACCCGGTATATATATGAAGTATTTATTAATACATAGAATTGTCAAGTTTATATCATTCAACATAAAATTTAAAAATATGGTATATAAAAAGTTCTTTTTATCTTGTAAATATTTTAGATCTTATGTCTATTTGAAAAAAAATAAAATTCAGTTCAATACCTTTTATCGAAAGCATTTCTTTTGCCGTGAACGGTATTCCTAAAAGTGGTAAGTCTTCAGCCATCTGTTGTTCCGACAAGTCACCAGATTGCACCAATTTGTCCACTTGACGAGCTTCTTCCAGAGCGTCGGTGTAACGGCTGTCGACAACAGCGTTGAGGTACACGTTAACTTCGTTGATTCGCTCAATGTAAGCTTTTACGAGGGCTTCACTGGATAACTATGAATAAAAACTACACTAATATTTAAAACAGCTAAAAATCAGAATTATGCTGTTTTAATTAATTAGGTGTATTCTTTTCATTGGTGTATATAATAAAAGTGGCTTGTTTTCAGTGACACACAAAAGAATTTCGTACCATTACGGTCTATAAACGGTATTTCTTAAAAGAGCATTTTAACATGGAAAAGCATGTGTTTGGTATGAAAATTGTGGCATGGAATTGTTAATTAGTTTACAAGGTTACGCAAAATAATTCTGATATGTAATGTAATCTTTTTGCATGAACTCTTGTACAAGTATTTACTATTTATAAGTTAAAAAAAGTAATAGAAGGCTGTTACTAAGCAAATATATAAATATACGCATATATAGAGACAGATGTAGAAAGAGTGATACTGCGGGAAGGGGGGGGGGTGTTTGAGGGAGCGGCAGTCTCCTTCAGAAACGTATCTATTTATGTAGCGAGTAAAGCGAATCCAATGAATATATATATAATGTTACATATACTAAGCGACAAAGAAAAAAAAAAAAAAAAAGCCGCACTTGGATATTTTCTTTTTTACCTTCTACAACCGCCAATTTTATTGTTTAAAAATCAAATTTTCGATCAGATTTTATTATGTTGTTCTCCATATACACTTTAGCATTGAGTCCAGTGTTAAAAACAAAATGCAACTGTCAGGAAAATTGTAATTTTAGAAATTATTTCAAAAGTGGTAAGAATAAGGCAATTAACGATATCACAAAAAGTAATTATTTTTGAATGAAAATCAAAAAATATTTTAATACGTGAGATGGCAAAATAATTAAATGCTAACGAAATATTGGTAAAATGGTTTTTAGCAAGATATAAATTTTTTTGGTCGTTTAAACTGGAAATTTCGCTTTAGGCGGCCAAGTTGCTCATCCAGGCGAGATGACCATAAGTTAAAATGCCATTGCTTATAAAATCGGTTTGTATTACATTTTGAACATAAAAGAGATTCAGAAAAAGTGTTTAGCAGCATAATTTCTTTAACTACAGTGCAGCAACTATTAAACAAAGCAGGTTTAAATGACAGAAAATTTGAAAAAATTCCATTCTTGAGATGCTTGCTTAACTCCGTGAAGGGGTAAGGAAAAAACGACCCGAATTGTGGAAGAACAAGTCATGGGTGTTTTCCATGAAGACAACGCGCCGGCTCACAAGTCATTGTCTGTCAAGACGTTTCTAGCCAAATACAACATCCCAGTTTTAGACCATCCGCCATATACGACTGACCTGGCCCCATGTGACTTTTTTCCGTTCCCTAAAATTAAATCTGCATTAAAATGAGCAATATTTGAGTCAGTTAAAGCTGTGAAAGAAAAAGCGGCACGCCTCATGCAGGAACTCACAGGACAAGACTTCCAGCACTGTTTCGAACAATGGAAAATTCGCATGGAGCGTTGTAGGGATAGAGGAGGGGTGTATATTGAAGGTGATAATAACTAAATATGTATAAATTTAAAATAAAATGTTTTACAGCAATAATCTCGTTATGTAATAGCCACACCTCATATATTATAGAATAGGTGCTCCAGTGATTGGCATCAGAGTTCCCAATTTTTATAATTTATTCACGAGCATTTTTAGCCCCGCCTCTTTTTCATACCGGAAATTTTGAAAAATGATTTTCTTCTTGCTTAATCGTTGTCACATATTAAAGTGAAATAATCTACAAAATTTCTGGTGCGAAAAGAAGGCGGGGCTAAAAATGCTCGTGAATAAATTATAAAAGTTGGAAACGCTGATTGGCATGCTCCAGTAATTGACATCTATCCCGAAATTAATAAATAAGAAAAATAATAAAATCATATATTTTACATATAAGAATTTTAACATTTTATGTCAAACACTAGAGCATAGGGTGCTAATGAAGGGTAAAATGAATAACTAGCAGTGTCAAACACTGGAATATAGGGGGCCAATTACTGATAAAATGAAAATCTGACAGTGTCAATTACTGGAACACTGAGTGGGTGTCAAATAAAAATTCATAAAAAAAAATAATTGTTATCAAATGTATATATTTTAACATATATATGGTTCTGAATGTCTTTCATACCATATGTGCTAACTTAAGATTTCTAAAAATATTTTCTGATGTCTAGAACATTAAAAACACCAGAGATTGCTCTAAAAGTGTCAATCGCTGGAGCACTTAACCTATTTATTATTATATTTCTAAAACATACACTTAATGTTGTATTTGATGAATTAAAATTATCGAAGCTAACGAGCGGAGAGTAAAATACTGTAGCACTTAAATAAAAGTCTACATTTTAGAATTATTTTGCATAGATGAGACAATAAAAGGCACGTTTTAAGAAGAGTATGTAGAAAAATAGTCTAAAATATTCATTTTTTGAACACATAGTTTGAAAATACAACAGCATTTCACGTCTGTAGGTTTAGCATTATAGTAAAGAAAATCAGAAAGCTGCTAAGGGGATTTAATAATATTGATCTCTATTGGAAATATATCTCTAATATTCGTACAGAATATAATTGGATACTTTTTCCTGTGAGAGGGGGAGGGGGGGGGGATTTTGCCCACAATCGTATACTTGGAAAACTGACAATTATACTTTTTACTTTCTCTTACCCATAGGGTCGAGAAAGTATTGTTTTAGAATCAAATTTTCGAACGTGAGTTTTTGTTATATTTACATGTTCTTAGGTCTCCTGAATACGAAAATCATGTTTTCAGCAAATGGTCTGTGTATCTGTCTGTCTGTGTAGATGGATGGATGTCTGTGTGTCTGTTATCAGCATATCTCAAGAACAAATAGTAGCAAAAAATTCCAAACTCGTTTTTCTAAATGTGTATCATATAGGGATGCTACAGTAAGCTTTTCGTTGAGATGAAGCAAAGGGTTCGTGTACAGGGACACTCAAAAGTATTGAAATACATTACGTCTTGCGGAAATTGCAGGTAAGTAGAGTTTAACGTCTATAGACTGATAATAATTAATAACAGGAGACTTGGCGTTGGAATATTAAAACTCGAATAAACGACTACGTCAGAAACGCCAAAGAAAAATATTGGTAATGCATACAGCTGTTTCGGCAGCTTTAAGCGTGCCATCATCAGTGCAAAAAGGATTCTGAATCTGCAGAAGTGCTCGTATATATAGGAGAGGGGCCGAATTTAGTTCAACCAATAGAATTACGGGAAAGGTGGGGAGAGTGGCCAATAGGAAATTATTAAAGTTAGCTGTGTAAACAGTAGAAAAATTAAGAAAATGTGGACTGAATATAAAATTTCCAACAGTCAGACAAATAGGGAATAGCGAAATCGCAATTTACAAGGTTTTTAAAATTTTTATAAATATGAAAAGCTTCAAAGAAATCGAGTTCATGAATGGGTTTAGGTCTGCAAATTATTTTAGCTGAATTAAACTTAAAATTATGATTTTCCTCCCAGCAATGTTTAGAAATAGCCGATTTATTGGTTTCTTGTTTGCGGACGTAATTCATATGTTCTTTTAGACGGAATTTAAGACTGCGTTTAGTTTGGCCAATGTATGATAAACCACATTGACAGGAAATACTATAAATACCCCAAGAATTTTGCGTATCAATGGGATCTTTTAACTGAGAAAAGGTGAGTTTATTGGAAGGCGAAAATATTATTTTAAAATCATATTGTTTGAGAATTTTAGCTATGGTTTGACTGGATTTAGGAAAATAGGGTAAGACAATACTGATATTAGAAGAGACTGACTTAGTAGAAGAAATACGAGGGAGTTGTAATTTTTGGATAGCTTCGTCTATAATGGAAGGGTCATAACCTCTGTCAATTGCAATGGCTTTCAGGTATTTAATTTCAGATTTTAATAAACTAGGATTTGAACAAATATTAAGGGCACGGTTTACAAAAGTATAGAAAGCAGCCATTTTTTGGTTAGGTGAGTGACATGAACGTGCATGGGGAGGAAGGGAGACAGCAAAATTTTTTCGATAGACGGTGGTTGAAAATCCATTTACAGTGCGAGAGACGAGCGTATCAAGAAATGGAAGGGAGCCATTATTTTCTATTTCATATGTAAACTGGATATTACTGTCAATTGAATTTAAAGTTTCTAAGACGTGGTCAATATTGTGATGAGATATGTTGATAAGCGTGAAGGTGTCGTCGACGTAACGGGTCCAAAGAGGAAAGGATATTTTCTTAAAACGCTTGTTTTCGAAATAGTGCATGTAAATCAGCGAGAATTGGGGAGAGAGGGGAACCCATGGCTAAACCTTCAGACTGACGACAGAATTTATTTTGGAAAGAAAAAGTGGTTTGTGATAAACAAATGCGGGTAAGAGAGATTAATTCTTGTATTTCAAAAGATGTGAAATGAAACTCTTTTAATATATTTTCGAGACAGCAGAGGGCGCCACTTATTGGAACATTAGTGAAAAGAGATTTTACATCAAAGGAAACCATAGTGAGATTACTGTGAGGGCAGTTTTGAATGTTTTTTGCAAATTCTATGGAATTCTTAACAGTATAACTATTAGCAGCAAGAAGGGGAGCAAAAATAGTGGTGAGAAATTTAGCTAAATTATAAGAAGCAGTACCGATATTAGAGACTGTGGGACGAAATGGAATATTGGGTTTGTGAACTTTCGGTAAAGCGTAAAATCTGGCACAATTAGCAATAGAAGGGATAAGACGAGATTTAGTCGAGTCCAACAACAGAGGGCAAGATTTTATAGCAGATTTAATTTTATTTAACTCTTGAGTAGAGGGGTCACGGGGCAGAGGAATATATGGGCCATCATTAATTAATTTTGTAACACATTCGATGTATTGTTTTTTATCCAAAATAACAATCTGACCACCTTTATCAGCTAGCTTATTCTCATCACATTCAATGATATTTTCATTAGATTTTATTTCCTTCAAGGCGTTTTTTTTCTGCAGGGCTGAGATTTGATTTAAAATTTTTGGAATTGAATTTGGCATTATTAAGAATTAAATGACGAAGATTTTCTTTCTGTTGGTCAGGCAGTCGAGAATTTTTGAAAGCTTTTTCAACCGGTGCAATTAACTGCGGAAAAGAAGGAGGTTTAGAAATGGCAAAATTTGAATTGAGTTTGAGAACAGAATATTGATTATTGGTAATTTCAGCATTGGAAAGATTAACGATTGCATTTTTATTGACAGCAGGAAAGTCGTTCGAATGAATAGGACTCTGTGAATTACGAAGCCGGGTGAATTTATCTTGTAATTTAATTGAGTGTTTACGAGAGCCGTTGTCACAATGAATCCAGGAATTGCGATCTATTAACATAAAATTAGGACGTTCAAAAGCTAACTTTAAGTGGAGAGAAAATAAATCTTTTTCAATTTTGGCGATGGTGGTACGAGTTTCTTTGATAACTGCACGGAGAATATTAAAATGAGACCTGAGTACTGCTTTGTTAACAAAACTGGAACTAGAAATATTGCATTTCAGTTGAATGAATTTAGGGATGATGCGCTGTCTCTTGCACTGTAAAAGGAACCTCAGACGGTTGAGAGCACGAAACTTTTTAGTATGTAATCGGTAGAAACGGTTAACTAATTTGCACATTGTGAAATGGAGGAAATGGCTCAAACTATTACTGACCTAATCTCCCCCTCATATGAGGCTTCTCAGACCAGGTTGCTCAGTAACAATAAGAGCAGAAAACCAATAACTCAACTAAGCCCGTAGAAGCTTAACAAATAATAACAGGAGACTTGGCGTTGGATACTTGGCGTTGGATACTTGACAGGAGACTTGGCGTTTTCTATAGACTGCACTAAACCAAATGAAACGAATATATATTTTTTCTAATAGAGATAGTCAACTGGGAAAAAAGATTTTGTGTATGTAGAAGCCTCGCCTCCCCTTGGGGGGGGGGCAGTCCCCCCTCTAGGGGAGTAAATTTTCATGATGGGTATCTTTCAAAAGAGCTCGCCAATGCCTTTAAAACGAATGGTTGAACCATCTATCTGCGATAATTTAAAATAAAGTTATCGATTTGTTTCATTTTTAACAAAAAAATAAAAATTAATGTAATATTGAGAATAAATTCGACTTTTTTTCGGATATTTAGTTTTATACTACTTCTCCAATACGGAAATCGTCAGCATTATCATAAAATAAAATTTGTTTAAATAATAATTTAAAAAGATTATTTTTTAAAAACAGAATTATTTTTAATAACCGAATTAAATTCTATATAAATGTCGGTGCATTAATGAAACGGGGGTTGAGGGGGGGGGGCTCCCTCACACAGAACTAATTATCATATAAAACTCTTCCGAAGCCTAATTTGAATTGCTTAACATAGGTTTACATACCAGTACTCGTTATCTTACCTCTTAATCTCCAACCTGTATTTATTGTATTAAATTTCAGGGCAAGAGAAAGTAGCGTGAGTGACACACCAGATTATTTCTCTTCATATTTTTTTTTTTTTTTTTTTAAGGGGACTTGGCACCTTTGACTGTAGCACTTCAGTGGGTTTCATATAAAAGCTTTTGATTCTATTTAATATTTATAAATGAAAATATATTAATTTTTTTCAGTAAAATATATACTTCATGCAACAATTCTTATGTTTACTTTTTTATGCATTTTTTACAGATTTGAAATTTTTAAATTGCGTTTTCTCAGTTTGCGTTTTTTCATGCATTCATGATCTTGAAATTGCTAAAATTTCTATATATACTAAAAAAAAAAAAAAAAAAAAAAAAAAAAAAAAGACTTAAAACTTTTTTGTATGTTTAACAGCACCTACTTGAAAGAGTTAGAGATGGGTTTTGAAATACCTTTAACGAAACAATAAAAATAAAAGATAAAAAATGTAACAAAAATAGTTCCCCCCTCCCCCCCCCCCCAAAAAAAATAAAATAAATAAAATTGAGTAAGATGCTTAAATTTATGTTTTCTTCAGAAAATATGTGCTCTTAGGCTTTCTAATTAATGTACATGGCCTTCCAAAAGTGTTCTGACAATGTCACGTAATCATCCAAACTATGTTAAATATGGAACAATTATTAATGGAAAACACAGATTAAGCTGAATAGTTTTTACTGGTGTATACAATGGTTTTGGTTCGTTTACAGGGACACAGAAAAGAAAATTGGTGACATTAGAGCCTATGGACAATTTTCTATTTGAGCGGATATTAATGTGTGTGCGCTTCATTGAAATGAACGAAACTAACACACATTGTAAAGATGCTTAAAAGCATGTTTACTCTTAAAAAAGGATATGTATAGACTAAATAATTTATTTATGGTACCACACAAAATAATTCGGATGACGTACTGTAATCATCCAAATGGTGTAGTGTAGAATTAGTCTGTAAAAAAAAAAAAAAAAAAAAAAAGTTATAATTAATTAAGTGCATTTTTATTATTGCCGTATATAATAATAATTGTGGCTACTTTTCCGGAATGCATAAAAGAATTTCGTACTATTACGTTTTATAGTCCGTATTTCTTAAAAGTGTATTTTAACATGGTTACACGTTCATTAAATATAATGGAATTTTACTGGATTTGCAAAAGCATGTTTTTCTGTGGAAAAGTGTGGGAATAGAATTGATAATTAGTTTACAGAGTTACGCAAAATAATTCCGATATGCTATGTAATCTTTTTGCATGAAATTTGGTACAAATATTTATGAATTTCAGGGAAATAATACAAGACTGCCAGTTATTAAGAACACATATATAAGATATACAGATAGGTATAGAAAGAGAGGTACAGCAGAGGGTATGTTTATGTAGCAAGTCAATCGAATCAATATATACATTATGTAATAAGGAATAAATAAAAATGACCTGTTGAATAATGTGTGATGCAAATAGGACATTGAGGCTCCTGATCTGCAGATCCACTAGTATAAAACCTACTTTAACGCTGCCGTAAAAGGAGCCAAGTTCCCTTAATTTAACAAGCAAATAGTGCTTTTTTTTTTTTTTTTTTAACACACTGAGCTATCTTCTAATTTTACGGACAATACTACTATTTTAACACATTGAGTTGTCTTCTAATTTTACGGGCAATACTACTATTTTAACATATCAATCTGCCTTATAATTTTACGTGCAACACGGCTATTTTAAAATTCTAAGCGGCATTGTAATTTTACGGGTAATACCGCTATTTTTATGGGTTGGTTGTATGTTTGTGACAACGTAAAATTACGGGGGATACATCATTTATAGTCTAAATGTTTTTTTCTTTGTTACGGGTTTTGTCTGAAATCTCTGCTGCTGGTCTTTGCCCGTAGTTTTACTTGATTTTTTTTAACAATGTAGGCGGGTGCAGGCCGAATAGTAATAAATAAAATAAAGAGAAAGCAGAGTTAAAAAAAAAAAAAAAAGTTAAAAATTAAAAATTAAAAATTCTGTCAAAGACAAAATTTAGTTTAGTACAGAGGACTATTAATTTCAATCTGTAAAAATTTTAGTTTTATTTTTTAATTTTAATTTTAATTTACTTTTTATCTCATTTCTTGACTGTAAAACTGCGCTACGCACTTCTTAAAATGACTGAAAGGAATTAACTGTAGTGCTTCCACCTAAATTTCATACTTTAGTCAATTTTAAAAATTTAATTGTCGTGTTGAAAACATGTTTGCACACCTGGATTCAGAAAAATCGCCCTTTTCATTTGGTACCGAATTTGTAACGATAGGACTGATATTCCTAATTTATTTTTGTGTTACACAAAACTGGTCTGCAAAAAATCCAGACTGAAATTAAGAATCCTCCGTCCTTAAAAAAAAAAAAAAAAAAAAAAAAAAATTGGTGTGAAACTGCTACACGACTTCCATAACCCACTATTACACTAATTACACTGCGCTGAAAAAAAAAAAAAAAAAAAAAAAAAATTGGTGTGAAACTGCTACACGACTTCCATAACCCACTATTACACTAATTACACTGCGCTGAAAAAAAAAAAATTGGTGTGAAACTGCTACACGACTTCCATAACCCACTATTACACTAATTACACTGCGCTGAAAAAAAAAAAAAAAAAATTTGGTGTGAAACTGCTACACGACTTCCATAACCCACTATTACACTAATTACACTGCGCTGAAAAAAAAAAAAAAAAAAATTGGTGTGAAACTGCTACACGACTTCCATAACCCACTATTACACTAATTACACTGCGCTGAAAAAAAAAAAAAAATTGGTGTGAAACTGCTACACGACTTCCATAACCCACTATTACACTAATTACACTGCGCTGAAAAAAAAAAAAAAAAAAAAAAAAATTGGTGTGAAACTGCTACACGACTTCCATAACCCACTATTACACTAATTACACTGCGCTGAAAAAAAAAAAAAAAAAAAAATTGGTGTGAAACTGCTACACGACTTCCATAACCCACTATTACACTAATTACACTGCGCTGAAAAAAAAAAAAAAAAAAAAAAAAAAAAAAAAAAATCGAGCTCTGATAACATTCTAGCTGATTCTTATGTAAAATGACCTACTGAATCCGAATATGACTCCCATTTTGCCCTGTCACCCACCGTTTTCTAGGGACACCACCCCCTCCCTCAATTTTTATCACTGTTCGGTAATTTTATGACCATGAATTTGATTTGGAGAATAAAAAAGAATTAATTTAAAACCTAAAAACAAAAAATATAATGCTTAATAAATAACATTAATAATAGATTAAAAAAAAAAAAAAAAATGTAATACATAATTTCAGTGGCAAATCCCCCCCCCCCCTTTAAATTTTCCGTTAGAGCCGTTTTCGAGATACAGACTTACGGCCCCCTTTCGGTTTTCGATGTCCCACTTTCGGTTTTCCAATTTTCACCAAAATTTGGAAAATTTATCTGTACATCCGACCTGTCTGAATTCTGAAGTTTTGAATTCTATCTTTAATAGTTTTGGAGTTATGAAAGCCAGAAGTTTCCCCACATACATACACACACACTGACCAATTGCCAAAAACTACTTTTTTGGACTCAGTAGACTTTAAAACATGTAAAGCACGTAAAAATTTGACATAGAATTTTTGGACCGAAGACAATACTTCCATTACTTATGGTAGTTGGGTTATGGAAGTAAAAATAAATGAAAAAATAAACCAATCTAGGTAAAAAAAATCAGCAAAAAACCTGTAAATGTTTTTTCAAGAAACCTGCAGGTATTTCGAAATTTTCTGCGGGAAACCTGTAGGTATTTCGGGTTGTCTGAAAAAACCTGTATGAAACCTTCAAAAAACTGTATATTTTCTGAAGGGAAAACCCACTGTTTTTTATTTCCCTCCAAAATACTTAGAAAATTTTTTAAATACCTGCAAATTTTATAGAAAGTCCGAAATACCTGTAATATTCCTGCAGTTTCTTGACTGATCTTTTTTACCGGGGAAGAACTAATTAATAAATTGTAAAAATTATACAAGTCTTACCTCTTTGCGCCGAATTTTGGCTGCAAGTTGCACAGCTGGTTTTAGTAATAACTCATTCTTTATTCTTGGAATTTTTGTCTTTTTTCCGAAATGTATGACTGTTAGTATGAAGAGTATGACATTATCCGTAATCCATCTATAGAAACGTGCGAATATGTTATCAACCGCTGTTTTAAATGTTTGGCAAAACATTTCTGTGCTGCTTTACATTGAATTCTTAATGAAAAATATCATATTATTGTTACTCCGAAAGATTCAAATTCTGCAAGACATTTATTTTTGAACAAAACCTTAAAAGATTTTTTTATCTTTTTTCTTCCAAGAATAATGGTTTCTTGAAAATCGTTGTTATCTTTGAAAAAATTATAACAGCTGTTCTTTTAGTGCTACTTAATCATGGACGAATATATTTCGTTTGAATCTTCCAGCCTTTGCATTTGATATTAAATCATTTGCAATTCAAAACTGACTATTATCTACCCAAGACTTCGTTCACGTGAGATTAGAAAAACTGTTAAACCCAAATTATGAAGTAATATTTCATTTTTAATTTCGTATGAAAAGAATGAACAAATCGTGTGCATTGACTAGTTTATTAGACTAGAATATTAGTAATGTGTATTCACTACTTTACTTTATTAGTCTGGTCTGAAATATGATTAATAAAAGAGCTAAAATTTTCAGTATCTGGATTAGAGGGATGCACAGACCCGGGGCAGAGGCCCGAACTAAAGTCGTGTTCGGGACGAGCTCGGGCTTTTTATTTATTAATTTAATTTTATTTAATTTTATTTTTTTGCATCCTTTGGGCTGACCTGGATTAAGTTTTCTTTAATTTTTTCGTATTTTCATTTTCATTTTTTTTTTCGATGATTAACGATGAAGGTAATTGTTAAAATATTCATTTAATCATTTATTTTGCCTTATTTTACATGCTAGTTTGTCACATGAAATTTTGTTTTGTTTAAAAGTGCTTATAACTTCAACTTAACTGTCTGACTATCTGTCCGTTCCTGCCAATATTTTGAGCATGTCTCGAAACTGATACATGTTAATTAAGGTTATAATGGCAGGTTTCTTATTCAAAATGATATGGGTGTCGCTACCAGTTTGCACACACGTACAAACAAAAGAAATTAGATATGTTACTGTCTGTGATGTTTTATGCCTTATGTACTATAAATTCTAGTGCCTATAAAGGACATTTTAAGCACTTTTTCCTTACATTCCAAGGCACTAAATGTAATGAAATTAGCATTATTTTTTAGATGTGCAAAAGCATATTTTCCATTGAAAATGGTTGAATTAGCATTAATATTTCATTTACAGGGTCACACAAAAGGGTTCAGGTACTTTACGGAATATAAGTGAAAATGAATGAAAGTAGATTTTTTAGCAATATTAACCATTTTTAGTATCTTCTTACACTGGTTGATGATGACTAATATTTTTGTTTGACTTTCTTTCTGTCTATCTATGTGCCTTCTGTCCGTCCGTAATAATGAGTCTCTGTTTATATATAACTGTCTTTTTAAAGATCAGTTATTTACCAAACCACATATGTAAAATCTTTATTGTGAGAAAAGCTATGATTAAATGTCTGTGTATGTTAACCGATAGTTGGCTCTGTACGACTGACACAGAAGATGGCTGAAGTATACTAATTTCAATTGTAATTATGTCTTTTTCTTGAAAGATTAAATAAAATAAACACCATTTAATGATGAGGCGTTACACCCCATATAAACGCTATAACATGCTGAAACACTCCACAATTGTTCATGGTCGAAATGATTAAGAATTACAGTAATTAATAAACTGTTAGGAAGAGATTGGTCCAGATTCTAAAATACCCCTTTTGAGACATTACCTCTATATTATAATTTGCTTTATCTTGAGCTATAAAATACTAATCTATATTAATAAAATCAGACTTTTGAATGTAAATTTGTCAGAATCGAAAAATTTTGCGATATCTTCACGTTTCACACACCATGAAAGCTGAAAATGACTTCAGAAAAATTTTCCTGTGTGTGTGTGTGTGTGTGTGTGTCATCGTGTCTGTATGTCGCCTTTTTTGTCCGGGTATCACTTGAGAACGGCTGGACGGAATTCAACGACGCTTAGCAGGAATTTAGGTCTTTACCCAACTTAAACTTATATATAACAACTTTTCGGAAATTCCTCACGTTCTTCCCTGGAGGGGGGGGGGGGGGTAAAAGACTAAAACACGTTTGTCCGGGTATCACTTAAGAACGGCTGGACGGAATTCAACGGCACTTGGCAGGAATTTAGTTCCTCACCCAACTTAAAATTATATCTATCAACTTTTCAGAAATTCCTCACGTTCTTCCCTGGAGGGGGGGGGGGGGTAAATGACTAAAACACGTTTGTCAGGCTATCATTTGAGAATGGCTGGATGGAATTCAACGGTGCTTAGCAGAAATTTAGGTCTTTAGCCAACTTAAAATTACATCTATCAACTTTTCAGAAATTCCCCCACGTTCCCTCCTGGGGGGCAAAAGACAAAAACACGTTTGTCCGAGTATCACTTGAGAACGGCTGGACAGAATTCAACGGCGCTTCGCAGGAACTTAGGTCTTTACCGAACTTAAAATTATATCTATCACCTTATCCGAAATTACTCCCCTTTCCCCCCGGGGGGAAGCAAATGCAAAAACAAGTTTATAAGCATAACTCGGCTCCTAATTACTTCACAGTAAAGAAATTGCACATGGGGAGACTAGACATGAGTACAAATAATACATTTTCTACATTTAGGAATTTTCGATTTTTAAGGGAAGGGAGGGGGGAAATATTGAAAATTCCTGATTTTTGTGTGCACCTCTACCAAAAATGGAACAAATATATTGAAAAAAGGATAGGCGACATCCTTAGGATATTTCTAAAAAACAATTTTTTTTTTCTTGGGGGGGGGGGTTACGAGGGGGCAAACTCGAGACACACTTTTTAGCGCTAAATTTGTCCTGAGAAATCTATGGGATCTGCGGGAACGAAATTTGGTACGTAAATTGTTTATATGTATCCGACCCTTTTTGTAACGGGATTTTACGAAATCCCCCCCCTTGCCCCCATGGTATCGAGAGGGCTATAAACGCGTGTAAAAACACGTTTTCCCTTTTCCATTCGCCTTACATTATCTTGGATTGGCGAACTTTGGTGTGTGGATGTTGATTAGGTGTATTATGTACTTTGTCGAGATTTCGCATAACTTCAAACTTAGGCACTGGAAAGGGGGGAGTAAGAAGCGGGTAAGTTGCTGCCGAAGGCAGTGGGAACACGGAATCCTCACGTTGCAAGCGAGAAAAATCTCTATCGAGCACAGCGGGAACTTTAACTCAGGTTAATTAATAATGATATGGAATTTTGACAACTCATTTCAGTATTGTGTCCAGCGAAGCGGGCAAAGCCTGCTAGTCATACATAAATTTATTTTACCATGTTACTTTTCATATTTATCGCTTTTCCTGAATTCCAATGAGAAAGAAAATAGCAACAATAAAGGATGTTGAATTCACTTTGAATTCATTTAAATTCATACGTTTCTTAATCCGTTAACGCCCGAATTAATTTTGCAAAATATTATTAGCTGATTATTTCACCTCTAAATTAATATAGACAACTGACAGTAAAATATATTAACTTAAACAATTCTTCTGATAGTTTTAAATTTAAAGCCTATCCTCATTTATTGACGTTTGGTGTACTAGCGAGAAAATTTCGAGATAGAAAAACTTTGAGATAACAGATTAATTTCCTATTATATGTTGACAAAGATCTCGAAAGTAAAGTATTATAATGTATATTATTATTCAACTTGATTTAAGTTTGTATACCTGCGCAAACAGCAAATATATGTGCGACGAATAAAAAATCATAAAATGACTATCCAAATTATGAAATAATAATTAATAGTAGGCACATAAAACTTTCAGGAATCATTTAGAGTGACGCTATAAACTGTCAATAAAAAGGAGAAACCACAAAAAATATACGTGCCATTTTATTAGCTGTCCTGAAATGTGGACACTGAGCACTAACGGATTAAAATAACTTTTAACTTAATTTATTCAAAATTTAGAATTTTCAAAATTAGATTTTTTCATACACAATAAATATAAAGAATAAAAGACCAAACAATGGTTTAACTATTAATATTAATTTATTAACCCATTGCAGGTCCCATTTAACCCCACTCCTCTGGTCACTGTTGCCAAATTTAAGGACTTTTTTTTATTCAATATCGACCACTAAATTTTAACTGTAACTGTCGCTTAATCACTTGGATCATTACTAGTTCATTATGTATACCAAATATCACTCCTCAAAATTATTGGTGGTAGTTAAATAAAAGAGTTCACAAATTTGGCAACACTGTTTAGAGTACTTTATGGCTTTATGGCCAACAAAGGGTTAAATTAAATATTTTGTGATTCATTTTTACTTTCTCTTACTTATATATATGTTAGAAAAAGTATTGTTTTTGGGTTAAATTTTCAAAATTCAGCTTTCGTTACATTTGTATGTTTTGAAGTTCTCTGAATCAGCAGATCGTGTTTTTAGCGGTTGGTCTCTGTGTGCGTGTGTCTCTTTCTCTCTCTCTGTGTGTGTGTGTCTGTTATCAGCATATCTCAAGAACAAATTATAACAGGGAGTTCAAACCCGTATTCTAATTCTGTGTAATATAGGAATTCTACACTAAATGTTTTGTTGAGATCAAGCTAATGATTTGTGTACAGGGACATCTAAGGGAATTCAAAAACATTATGTCTGTGCTCGAAAATTTTGCCAGGTACTGTTAGACATTTATAGGTTGCACTAAACGAAATGAAACGAACATATATATTTTATATGCAAAAGAAAAAAAAATATATATCGTGTAGAATATGGTATGAAAATCATTTGCCCTTCGTTTACAGGATTTTCAAAAAGAACGAGAATATAATGGGATTGTATTTGGAAACTGCTGAAAATTCTTTTCCGATTGTGCTTGTGTTATTAAGGTATGACTACTTTTAAGTACTCAATGTGTTGCACACATAATTTATAGGTAATAAACAAGTCTACGAATAATTAAGCAAAGGAATTCTTTTTTATTGAATGTCATAGACGGGAGTGCTTACCTATATTTTACCATGTCCAAGAAGACTGTTCAGGAATCACTGTAAAAAAAACTGCGTAAGAATACACAACATTAATGAGGCAATTTACTTTCCTCAACCCTGTTGAGAAATGTTATCAACTATAGCTGTGTAACAGAGGCATGTTACGCAATTACAACTGGTAACATTTCTCTACATGGTTCTTGCAACTAAGCTGTCTCAATATTGAGGCAACTTACTTTCCTCAACCCTGTTGAGAAATGTTATCAACTATAGCTGTGTAACAGAGGCATGTTACGCAATTACAACTGGTAACATTTCTATACATGGTTCTGGCAACTAAGCTGTCTCAATATTGAGGCAACTTACTTTCCTCAACCCTGTTGAGAAATATTATCAACTATAGCTGTGTAACAGAGGCATGTTACGCAATTACAACTGGCAACATTTCTCTGCATGGTTCTGGCAACTAAGCTGTCTCAATATTGAGGCAACTTACTTTCCTCAACCCTGTTGAGAAATGTTATCAAATATAGCTGTGTAACAGAGGCATGTTACGCAATTACAACTGGTAACACTTCTCTACATGGTTGTGGCAAGTAAGCTGCCTCAATATTGAGACAGCTTAGTTGCCAGAACCATGTAGAGAAATGTTGCCAGTTGTAATTGCGTAACATGCCTTTGTATGCCTCTGTTACACAGCCCTGATAACATTTCTCAACAGGGTTGAGGAAAGTAAGTTGCCTCACTAATGTTGTGTATTCTTACACAGTTTTTTTTACAGTGATGAAAATTAATTTCCCTTACTTATACGGCAAGGAAAATACTTTTTAATTTAATTTTCAGTTAATTTATTATTATTATTTTTTTTTCAAATACGTTTTTTAAGTTTCCCCGAATAGTAAAGTCAAGTTTTATAACGATTGATCTTTGTGTAAGTTTGCTATCAGCTTAATTTAAAATAACAGTCTTAAATTGTAAATAAATGTCGCAGTTTTGAAAAAGTCGAAATCTTCTTGCTGTGTATGTGTCCAAAAAAGAGAAATGAAGATGGAGTGCTGTGCTGAAGTTTAATGGATTTATCACCTTTACAATGCCTGGCTCTGTAGCTTAGCCCGAATAGCCTAGAAAAGGGTGTACTGCTAATCGACAGTGCGTAATCTAGAGTTGTTGCTCTTACTGCCTTAAATACCCCAGATGCTTATCTCTGATTATGTGAAGCTCCTCTACGTGTCCTGTATGCCAATAGAATAGTATAAGTGTATAAGTGCCGAGAGAATAGTGTATTGCTTCTTGACAGTGCCAAAACTGGAGTTGTTGCATTTACTGCCCTATATGCCTAGCTCTGATGTATGTGAAGCTCTTCTAGGTGCCCTGTATGCCAAGAAAATAGTATACAATAGTGTACTACTAATCGAATAAATGCATACCGATGACGTACAAGAATTTCCGTCCATACTTTTCTCAGACATCCTTTTATCCTCCTTCATAAGAAATTAAATAACTAAATATATTTGAATGTTTGTTGCTTGGAATATTTTCCTCAAACTTGTGTGTGAGTAACACTCAATACTACCTATTTTTGATAGTGATGAGTATCACTAAATAATTAAAAACCACGTGCGAAATAACTATTTAAAAGAGTAAAATCCGCTGTAAAATGCACGTTAAAAATATTTAAAAGAATTTTAAAAGGTTAAAAAACAGTTAGACAACATGTTTCGTGCTTATTTACTAGCACATCATCAGGTCTCGTCAGTTAATGAAAGCCATCGAGCTTTGTCTTGTTGTTCTAAAAAAGGCTGCCATAGGGTTGCTAAGTCTTTACTCTGATTCTCGTTGATGCATTTATCGCCAAATTTCCAAATCATGATCTTTTCGTATATGTCTAATGTGTATTCGGTGTGGGGGGTTGCTAGAATTTTACTTTCCTCCCACTTTGGCTGGGCTTCTTTATTATCGAGTAAAAGTTGCTTTAATGCCGTGTTTCCGTACAATGATTTAATGGAATGTTTATGTTCTTTAATCCTTTTACTCAAATTGCGCTTTGTTTTGCCAATATAATAAGATGTTATATTATTGATTGAGATGGGGATTGCATATACGCCGCCAACTTTTGTTTTTTTGTCACGATCGGATATTATCAGATTTTTCAATATTGAGGTTTTAAATGCAATATTATATCCAATATTTTTAAATTGTCGTATTACGGGATAGAAACCTTTATTAAATGAGATTGCGCCAATAAATCTACTAGTTTCGTTTCCAGTTTTTAGATTCGTATTGTTAAGCCGGTTTATTATTCTGCGTTTCAACTTATTGAATATTGTGATATTGTAACCTTGATTAAGCATAGTCTTTTTAATTAAGTTTAATTCTTTATCTGAGGAGGATTTATAGGTACAATGTGTGAAGGCTCTATTAATTAATGGTGTAATGGCGTTGAAAAGTAGTTGTTTAGATGTGTAAGAGTTAACAGGTGATATGGTGAGGGGGGATGTTGGTTTGTGATAAACTTGTTTTTTCTAGACAAAAAGTGGCATTTGCTCGCAAACTTCTACATTTGGCCTTTTTGAAAGACTGCCGTAACCTTAATCTCACTCCACATTTCATCCAAATCAAGTCTGCTAAACGTAATTTTCCTGCTTTTAAGCATATTATCAACACTGCTGAGAAAAAAATCCTACGACAATATATTCGACGAACTAGATATGAACTGGCTAATACAGAACTTAATCTTTATTACTTACATTTGGAACTTAGCAATATCCTTATGCCTTTACAGCTAGATTCTATTTTGCGTACAATTGAACTGAAACAAATAGAAGATGGATGCAAGACTAGACTAAGACATAAGAAGAAGCTCGATAACCTTCTGGCTGAGGCCGGTAAATTACCAAACGATAAAAATGAAACCAACAAATTCATCAACTTAACCAATTACCAGCCTACACCTAAAGAAGTAGTCTTACTAAATCAAGGACCTAAGTTTTGCCCCGATATTGGATTGAACTTTGAGAACACCATTGCTGAGTTTGAAAACTGCCTTAATAAAATCCCCCCCTCACTTCAACCATCTCTACGTGTTTTTATAATTTGGAAATGCATACAAATACAGCGGAAGGAAAAAATCAATAAACATTCTCTGATACAGCAAAAGAAGATACTCAAGAATTTGCATAATAATAAAGAACTTAGAATACTTTTAGCAGATAAAGCATCTAATTTTGTACTCATTACTAATGAAGATTTTCAAGCTAAACTTAATGATGTTCTAGTTGAACTCAACGCAATAACAGTGAACAAAGATCCAACTGATACAATAAAAAACTCTATGACTAAACTGGCAAAAGACTTTCCCGAATACAAGAAAGATTTCTACCAATTCCCCCTTTATACTTCCGTACCGCCTATGTTCGTTAAAATCAAAACACATAAAATTTCAATGCCTCTCCGACCAATCGTAAACAGAAGAATATCACCAGTCTACTTTCTCGAAAAATTTATTAATAGTTTACTTAAACCGCTTATAAACGACTCGCCATACGTAACCGTTTCAAGTTTGAATTTTTTAGAAGATATCCATAAAATTAAACTACAACCTACTGCTAAATTCTACAGCTTAGATGTAAAGTCTCTTTACGCATCAGTTCCACTTAATGCAGTTTAAGATATAATTATTGACAAGTGCAATAATCACAATAGCTTAACCCTACAAGGCACCCAGTTCCATATGTGGAACACCGACTTTAATCGTTCCTATAGCTATAAAATTATTAGTAGCGACATCTCTTGACATCTTGATAGAAGCTACTGACATTTAGCAATGTAGTAATACGAATCTTTACCTAAAGATGTCGTTCGTGTTTTTGTTATAGTGCACACAGTTTGAAATTTGAATGAAAGTGATACGTTAGTCGTTTTTCTGAATTCAAAAATAAAAAAAAAATAGTTTTTGAACAGATTTGACTCGAAAAAAATACTGTGTGTTATAACGAGGTGTATATTTTGCAAAGGTAAGTTGTTTTTTTATATTACAACAATAACCTTTTAGTAAATCATATTTTTATGTATGTTCCAGATACGGTACGTTGAGCTTTAGTGTCCGTTTTTACTTATACGTACTTACGATAACTTTCCTTATGAATACTTTGATTTTATTGCAGATAATGTCGCGAAGAAGATTATGTGATGAAGATATTGAGGGTTTCTTGAATATTCCTTCTGGGAAAGACCTCAAAAGACCCTCTCTAGGAAAAGACCTCAAAATACCTTCCATAAAAGACCTGAAAAAGGAAAAGGTTCAGAGAGGTTATTTAGAGCAATGGGTAGCAAATTGTGATAATACAGATATCACCGTTATGTGGTACGATAACAAACCAGTCGTTTTATCATCGTCTTTTGTGGGTCAAGAGCCAATAGAAACAGCAAGAAGATACTGCAAGAAACAGAAAAAGTATATACAAGTGGATTGCCCCCAAATAATCAAAACATATAACCAGCATATGGGTGGTGTGGACCTCCTAGATTCGTTCCTAGGGAAATATAAAACAAAAATTAGGACCAGAAAATAGTACTTGAAGCTATTTTATCATCTTCTTGATCTAACTCTTATCAATTGCTGGTTATTGTACAGAAGAGTCGGGGAGCAGCAGCATACGTGAACCCCAATGAAACAGAAGGACTTCAAATTGAAGTAGCGAAAGTTTATGCATGTTTGGGCTATCGATAAACAAAAAGAGAGGTAGACCAAGTTTATCTGATGAAATTGAAAATAAAAGGCAGAAGACAAATACATCAATACTACCTCCTCGTGATGTCAGACGTGATGGGTTTGAGCATTTTCCTGTTTGGGGTGAAAAAAGACAACGATGCGAATATCCTTGTTGCAAAGGAAAAACATTCTTATCTTGCGACAAATGTCGCGTAGGACTTTGCCTAAATATATATAATAAATGTTTTAGATCTTTTCATCAATAAAAAAAATAACAAATTTATTATATTAGTTATATGATTTTGTTTGTTAGATGCAATATATAAAAAAGTAAATTATATAATAGTTATTTCATTTTGTTTAAAATAATAAGTCACTAATTGAAAAAAATTCAAATAGGAAACTATTTCCAAAACAATTCAATTGTACTAGTTTAATACCAAAAAGCATAGTTAAGGCTCAGTGTACCGTATGTGGAACTGAAATAAAAAGTTGATTTTTCCGTAAAATATGGTTTTATTTATATTTTTATGAGTTTTCCCTATCTTCTGATCACTAATTACAACCTATATATTTTTGTCGCGCACTAAAAAAAAAATTGAGCCTTGTAGGGTTAAGTAAGCATGTTAAATTCATAGAAGCCAGTTTAAACCTGATATTTAAAACCAATCACTTTAGAGTTAATAACACTATTTCAACAAACCACAGGTACACCAATGGGATCATGTTTAGCACCTACTCTTGGTGAAATAACCATGCAACATATTGAGAATACAGTTTTAACAAATAGCATACTTAAACCCTCCTTCTATAAGAGATATGTAGACGACATCTACATAATTTGGGAATATACACATAATAGCCTTCTAACCCTAGTAAACAATATGAACAACATTTTTGATTCTGTAAATCTCACAATCGAGAAAGAAAAAGATAGAGCCATACCGTTCCTCGATGTATTGATACATAGAAATCATGATAATAGTACTATCTGGACTGAAGTTTATCACAAACCAACATCCCCCCTCACCAGAGCACCTGTTAACTCTTACACATCTAAACAACTACTTTTCAACGCCATTACACCATTAATTAATAGAGCCTTCACACATTGTACCTATAAATCCTCCTCAGATAAAGAATTAAACTTAATTAAAAAGACTATGCTTAATCAAGGTTACAATATCACAATATTCAATAAGTTGAAACGCAGAATAATAAACCGGCTTAACAATACGAATCTAAAAACTGGAAACGAAACTAGTAGATTTATTGGCGCAATCTCATTTAATAAAGGTTTCTATCCCGTAATACGACAATTTAAAAATATTGGATATAATATTGCATTTAAAACCTCAACATTGAAAAATCTGATAATATCCGATCGTGACAAAAAAACAAAAGTTGGCGGCGTATATGCAATCCCCATCTCAATCAATAATATAACATCTTATTATATTGGCAAAACAAAGCGCAATTTGAGTAAAAGGATTAAAGAACATAAACATTCCATTAAATCATTGTACGGAAACACGGCATTAAAGCAACTTTTACTCGATAATAAAGAAGCCCAGCCAAAGTGGGAGGAAAGTAAAATTCTAGCAACCCCCCACACCGAATACACATTAGACATATACGAAAAGATCATGATTTGGAAATTTGGCGATAAATGCATCAACGAGAATCAGAGTAAAGACTTAGCAACCCTATGGCAGCCTTTTTTAGAACAACAAGACAAAGCTCGATGGCTTTCATTAACTGACGAGACCTGATGATGTGCTAGTAAATAAGCACGAAACATGTTGTCTAACTGTTTTTTAACCTTTTAAAATTCTTTTAAATATTTTTAACGTGCATTTTACAGCGGATTTTACTCTTTTAAATAGTGATGAGTATTTTAGAGTTGTGTAGAATGTAATAAAGATCTTAATAAAGCTGTTTGAATTGAATTAACTGGTTAGATAATAGGTGTACATGATGATCAATTAAAAGCAAATTTAAAATCTGGGTAACCAATAAGAGGATAAAAACATTTTTTTTTTAAATGTAGAAACAACGCAATTCATTTATATGTTGGACTTGAATTATTAGAGAGTTAAATTTCATTTCAACAGTTGGGCAAATATGTGATTTTTGTAAGATATTATGTGCACATTACCCTCTTCTTACAGTGAAGCATGAATTAATTTTCACGTATCATATCCTGTAGGAGCTAAAAGTCCAAAGTGCCTTAAATTATTTACAAGAGAGTAAAACTTATTCTGAAACTGATTTTTGGTTTAAGAATTTGACATTTACTGGAGATTGCGTGCTTCTCAGTTCAGTTATAGTCCTTTTACATGGATGACAAAAAAAAGAAAAAAAAAAAATCAATAAATTGCTTTCCACTGTATTCACACACGAACTTTGGTAGAAATACTGAGATACCTTATTTTACTTTTCCCTTTTGGGTACTTTTTTAGAAGACGATTTCCACTTGACTCTATTTCTTGGCCCCTGGGATAAACTGCCAAATTATGTTTAAGATATTTAGCTTTATTAGAGGCAAATCAAATAGATTATAATTCATTTAAATAATAAATAATTTAAAAATAAACGTAATAATATTTTTAAATAAATAATTTGAAATGTAATGAATAAGAATATTTTAACACTTGTCCGGTCGAATTTAATTTCACTCCTCTGATGAGTGTTACCAAATTTAAGGACTTTTTTATTCAATATCCACCACTAAATTTAAACTGTAACGATTGCCTAATCACTTCGAAGTTTATTCGTACATGATATATACCAAGTATCACTCCTCAAAATTATTCGTGACAGTTTAATAAAAGAGTCCCTAAATACAGTAACACAGTTTAGAGCGTTTTAGAGCATTAAGGCCGGCAAAGGTTTAAAATTTTTTGCGAATTACACCAGTGAAAAGCATTTCAAATGCTTTGCTCCTCAGAAAGTTTTATCGTTGGGTCTTGTCGTGTGCACGAGTCCACAAATGCACCAAATGGTGTGACGGTCTTCTAATAAATATGTTATCATTTTCGGTTATTTATTGAATTATTTTCCGGTTCAACGCCTGGTAACTAATAAATGTTCGGAATGCCGAGTGAAGTCAATCCAGATTTTTAAATCTGAAATTACAAGAATTATAAATAACATAAATGATGTTTTACATATTAAATTACCTTACAAATATCCTTTATAGGACTTAGCAAATTAATTTCGGATGTATCCACATCCATCTTCAGTGCTAAGTTCAAATGAGACGTCGTTCGTAGCTGTAAACATCTTTCCTGGCTCTGTCGTCTTATTTCTTCACTTCGCTTCGTTTGTCGGGGCTGTTTATTTCATGTAATAGTTGCTCAAACCGTAAATGACCGAGAGCAGTACGCAATTCCACCTGAATGGCAGCAACTATTACAAGAAATAAACAGCCCCGACAAACGAAGCGAAGTGAAGAAATAAGACGACAGAGCCAGGAAAGATGTTTACAGCTACGAACGACGTCTCATTTGAACTTAGCACTGAAGATGGATGTGGATACATCCGAAATTAATTTGCTAAGTCCTATAAAGGATATTTGTAAGGTAATTTAATATGTAAAACATTAAGTATAATCCTTTTTTAAAACGATTTAATTAACATAAATGAGTTTAAGTACGGTGAAAAAGAAGAAATACAGTAGAAACTCCTTCGATTGTAAATGTGAAAAACACACTCATCTTATGAATACGTATTCCTAAACATGTTATAATTAAGTATTATACACAAGTATAACATGTAAGCATTAGACAGACATATATTATGTATGTGAATGACACGTATGCATAATAGGTATTTGTGTAATACTTCGCATTGTAAAATATGTGTCACACGAATTCTATGGATGTATTACACAAATACTTAAATACAGATTATACACAAAAATTATAATGGCCCCCTAACAGCTATAAAAAATTAAATATCTTTGTAACTAAAAAAAAAATAATGTTAGGAAAAACCTATAAATTTGGAAACCCATGCCCGTTCTATTCGGGCAAAAATTAACGTAGGCCATAATTCATAAATTTTCAAATATGAATTTATTAATAATTTTCATAATTCGAAAAAAAGTTTTTTTTATCAAAAATATGCATGGAATATTTTTGGGTCACTTCATTCTAACGCTTAAAAAAAAAAAAAAAAAAAAAAAAAAACAGAATTTGAATATAATAATTTTTTGGGACGATATTAATTAAAGTTTCCCACATTCATTTAATATTAGCATCCCCATAGTTTGACAGCTTATAACTCTATGAAAAATTGAGCAAAATATATAACCTATACCATTTTCCGCGATGATTTGATCCAAATAATTCAAATAAATTATAAAAAATGGGGGTTACCATCGAAAAATAATGCCAGTTTTAATATGTAGATGACCCCTAAGCAAAATCTAACTATACCATTATAAATTAGACGTTATTACAAATCGATTGGTGCCAGCCGCATGTTTCTACGAAAAATTACAGCGAATTAGTTGTGTGTGTGTGTGGGGGGGGGGGGTCCGACTGTACATAGCTATTTAAAAGCAGTTGAATCCAGTGATTTGTATTTGATGTAATTGATTCGAATGCTTTTCAGATTATTACATGTGTAAATGTAGTTATGCGTGTAAGTATAGTTTACACTTCGGGCGTGCGGTATATAGGGGTTAAATGGATTTTTAAATCAAAGAAAAAAAAAGTTTTATCCTCTTTCTTTTTTTTCCTTCTTTTTCTTTTTTCTTTTTCCTTTTTTTTTTTTTTTTTTTTTTTTTTTTAAATAAATGAAATTTGTTATTCGAATTTTTGAGGATATAAAAGAGCAACATTTAAACAAACATTTTTATTTAAATTTCAAAAATTTAGTCTGTGTATCCCAGATTCCGGAGACTCTTCAGAAAAGTTGTGGACACGATTTCTAAAATAAACCAAGGCCACGATTTCTAAAATAAACCATTTCTCAAAAATGGAATTGACCAGTGCTAGAAAGAAATTTTTTCCTCTCTTTTTTTCGATTACAAGTAATTCTACATCACTATGCATGGGGTAAAATGCACGAAACATTGAACTTTATTCAAAAAAATCTTTCGATCAAGCACTAGAGAATTCTATTTTGAAGTAGTGTGGGAAATTTCAATAAGTTCGGTGCATTTGTTTTGAAATATCGTGTCCATCGCTTTCTGAAAGGTCTCCGTTTTATACGCCCAAAATTTTTAATAAAATTTTTTTATTTATTATATTAGGAAAAAAAAAAAAAAAAACAGAGACAACATGTTTTTATATATATATATATATATTAACCTTCGAAATCCATCTAAACCCTTAACACGCTGAGTACCATGTCAGCCATAGTCGTGTGATACTGAACTTTCCGTTTAGGCTGCGTCAGCCACCAGTGGTTGACAGTTCAAAATATTATATAAAGCCGCGTAAACCACCAGTGACTGACAGTGTAAAATATGATATAAAACTAAAAAATTTACATTGTTTTAAGCAATTACTGAAATTTTTTTAGATTTATTTAATTTTTATTTATTACAGAATATTATTATGGTATTTTAATGGATTTTATTGAAACAAGGTAAACATAGCGCGCTTCTAAGCAGCGCGCGTGGCCTGACGGGGATTTCCTTAAAAATTCTAGTGGTGCTCAACGTGTTAAGCCTACTAAACTAGATGCCACCCGCGTGGCTCGCAAACTTGGCGGTCGACAGCGTCAGATTGTGCGACTTTTTTATTTAACAGCCACTAAAAATTTTTAAAAGTGAGATTTGATATACATAAAAGGCGAATAGAATCGAAAAAACGTCGATTATATGTATCACATATTACTTCTTAAAATTATTGGGGAAATTTGAATAAAAAAAGGCGCAATCTGTACCATGTGGCACTGTCTACCGCTCATACTGTTGCCAAGTTTCCGAGCCACGTGGAAGGCATCTAGTTTAGGAGGCTATGGTTAAGCAGACACAATGTTTTTTTCTTTCCTTTATTTATTTATTTATTTATTTATTTTTTTTGTTCTCGATGAATGTACACGCTTCGACACTTCCTGAACACAGTTTGATAATTTTTTGAAAGTATTCGTCTATTTGTGCGTGTGTGTGACAAATATTTTATAGCAGCACTAGCCGATGCACAAAATTTCATAAACATTTGTGTTTAATTGCTCACTAATACAAATTGATGTTTATCAAATTTGATGTAAATCGCTCAACAGTTGGCACTGCTATGTTGCGATAACTGTGAAGGCTAAATTTCAGCTTCTGTTGCGTATACTTGCATGTAACTAAATTCATGGGAGGGCTATTATAACGCAGTACGCGGTTTCAGTTTGGAATCATATCTGTTGACAAGTGGCACTGTTATGTTGCAATTCTTCCCGTGTAAGGAAAGGCTGTATCTCAGCATCTATAGCATATAAATGTATCAAACTTCATATGTGAGACAGCTGTTATAAAAAAAAAAAAAAAGTACTGTGTTAATTTGGGCTTACATCGGCCGACTAGTGGCTATTACTCAATTCGTGTGTTTTCCCATATTTCTACACCTCTATACATGCCAGTTAAAATTGCACCATACTGCATATGTAAAATTCTTATTGGGGGAAACTAGGATTAAGCATTTTTTCATGTTAACCGGTAGGCGATTCTGTTGTATAGAAATATCAAGAAGAAATATTTGTGGTGGCACATTTTTTTTTTTTAATTCTTTTTGTAACTAAAGAATAAAGTTAGAAAAGGTGGTAATTAAGGCGACTAATTTAGAAATTAGTTACGTTTAGAAATTAATTAAAAAGCATTCAAGACATCTGAGTTTTATAAATAAGCATAGATTACTAGAAAATTCTAATGGGTCATTTTGGTTAATAATATTACTTGGTGCAAAGTTCTGAGACATTGGAAATTTAAAAGACAAGGTATCGTTAGCCTATATTTTGATGAAGATTTGATTATGTTAATAATTGGATGAACAATAATAGGTTCAGTAAAAACTAGTATGCTGTGGCCATCTCAAAACTTTCTTCTTTTTGTTCTATTTGAAAGCACTGCCTATCGGTTAACATGCACAAAAAGTTTATCAACTTATCATCTCACAGTTATAGAATTTTACATACACAATTCGGTGCAATGTTCAACAATATATGCTTAGATATAGCCATCTGAAAAATCTCAAAGATTAATGTAAGCGCTACATGCCGGCCGATAAACACTTAAATTGAATCAGCGTAATTTCTCATAATATCTGCCTCACATACCAAGTTTAGTGCATTTGCATAACATAGAAGCTGTGCTATAGGCTTCCCGTAAACGAAAAATATTGCATTTTAGCAGTGCCATCTGCCGCCTGTTGTGCACCCAAGTTGGATCCGCATAGTTTTACATAATATTCACTCATATACAAAATTTGATGTATTTTTAAATATTTAATGCAACTGTTTGGCGAATCCTTTTTATGCTCTGGTATGTTCAAAATTTCCATATCTATAACAATATATTCCTGCCTAGGCTTAAGATTTTATTCAACACCTTCCTTTTGGAATTTAAATCTTAACAATCCAGCTTTAAACATCCTCGCTGTATATGATAACAATTATCCCCAATAGACGCAGGCACAAAACGGATTTTCAACTTAACTTCCTCTTTTAACCTTTTTGTCTCTATTATTTGTGTATGTTATTTCTCTTCTTTATTATTGTGTATCAGTCTGAATACAGTCTGTGGGTAATTCCAATAAAAAATTTATTAATCTTAAAATTTCAAAAATATTTTTATTGTCCATATCTTTTCTATAATTTGAGTTATTCTATCCATAAACTTTATCATATTTATCTTTTTAAGTTTCTTCTTCTTCTTCTTCTTCATCATCTTTTTTTTTTTTTTTTTTTTTTTTTTTTTTCTGCTAAGCTCCATAATTTATCATGTTTTTGTGGTCAGATATGTTTTATTGTTTCCTATTTTGAAGTGAATTTAAATTTGGACACCCCATTCCGTTTCGGTTACCAATCGTTCTTATTCAGCGAAAGATGCGTACCACTGATACACAAGCTTCCAAGATTCGAAGTCGAAATCGAAGTTATCATTCATTTGTGGCAGTAGAGACTCTCCGATTTTTCTATAATATTGGAAAAGCAAAGGAAATTTTTTCTGAGAAAAAATCTCCAAACGAACGACTTACATCAATAACGATATCATCGATAGATTGTAATGATTGTAAGATTGTCGAAATCCATGTAAAGATTGTCGATATCCTTAAGGTGTCAAAAAGGGCAGTAACACGAAAGTTACTAAATACGAATTAAATAGGGGAGGAGGGGGGTCGGCATTAAAGTTAAGTGGAATAAGTGACAATAAGTCATTATTCAAGAAATACAACTGTTGCAACTAATCGTCTCATTCATAGAAAATGTTTATCAAATACTTATTCATAATGAAAAATGTTACACTAAAAATGTATAGATAAAAGTATAAACAGAGTGAAGTTCTGTTCTGTGAAAAAATTATAAATAGGGTGTAGGTCGTTTCAAAGTCCCTGTACAACACGTTTTTAATGTTTTTAACCATAGTAATTTTTTTTTTCTGAACTAGTGCTAAGGGAATTGAGACTACTCAACCTACTTAGGATATCCGGGTCTTTTCTGACTCATATCTAATGTAACGTTATACGCAATACTTTTTTTTCAACCTAAGAGGGTTAAACGTATCAAACTATTAATAGTATTAACGCTGTTTCTTAGAACTGCTGATTGATAATTTTTCAAAATTTGCACTCCAGTTTCACGTAGCGTATTCAAATGATGTTAAGATTGCGTGGATGTATCCTAACATCACACCTTCTCTCCAGGACATTCTCAGGATATCCTGTGAATGAAAATATACCCCACAGATATTCTCAGGAACGGTGTTGTCAGACTTGGGGACTTTTTTGTTCAGTCACTGATGATTTTGAGAAGCGATTCTGATATACGTAATAGACAATGATTATTCAAATGTGATTAGGACACCATTACAATTAAAATTTAGTTGTAGATGTTGAATAGAAAAGTATATAATGATGAAAATTGAATTAAAAAAAAAATCTTCAAATCTGGAAATACTGTTCCGTAGCTACTATGGATATGTGTCCTGTAAGGGTAGCACCTAGTAACTGCTTCTGATATTTTAAGGAAATATTGGTTGCTTATATTACAGCGATTGTAATCGTCTTAAATTATGTTATCATTCGGGGTATTCTACATTAAATAACATGCTTGATACAGACAGTAATGATATACGAGGGGGATGCAAATAATTACCCTGTTTTTACAATATCATTATTGTTCAGTGATTTCACTGATATTGATTGTCTTTAGCAGATACTTTGGACTAATACTAAAAATTTTGTTTTCCGACATTAATATACAAGTATATCACTGAGACAAAATCGCCAAAAGCGTTAAACAAGAAAGAAAAATCATGCAATACGCATTGATTAGTAACACTTTCCAACAGTACGCACTTGTTGTATTGAATAACTATTAATATTCTTTGCCTACGTTATCGCACAACAGACAGAAGGACTGAAAAAAATACAGATAGACTAATTGATTTTAAATTTACTCTTAGGCATTTTGCAAAGTGTTAAAAAGGCTTAACGCAAAAGAAAATGCAGCCGTTAGATTATAATTACAGCTTTTAAACTCTCTGAATATTTTACTGTAGCCCTGTAAATCTGAAAGTTAATCACATCATATTCTATAAAAAATAGTATTTTAGAATATTAATAATACTTTTCAATGTTTTAAGATTTTTGTAGTAGAAAGTTTTTTAAATATAACTTTTAAAAAATTCTGTCCTAACACGTAATACATTGGCTTTTTTTTATTGTTGTTGTTGTTGTTGTCCCTGTAAACAAACTAGTTGTACAGGACCTATTAATGACATTTTACATAAGTAACATTCCATAGGGAACTTGAGTGTATCATTTAAAAAAAATTCTCAAAATATTCACGGATGATAGGAGCCGGAAAAAACAGATAGAAAGGTAGACAATCGGACAGACAGATGCACAAATTGAAATCATATTCACACTAAAATTATAAGCGAGTGTTAAAATGATCATGTAAACAAAAGTGCAATTCCAGCAATTTTTTATTAATACCTATTAATGTAACTGATTATTTTTGTGTGGCCCTGTAAATCTAATGCTAACCATACTATATTACATAGAAGGCACACTCTTTTGTGCATACGAATAATATATTTCAATTGCATTAAGCTTTGTGAAAAATAAAATCATTAAAATTTGGTTTCTAAAAAAAAACTCTCATACAACACAATGCTTTGGAGTACTTTCAGATGCCCCTGTACACAAACCAGTTAGAAATGTACTCTATTTTACATAGGAAACATCCGATAGGGAATTAAATAAAATATTAAAATTTCATTAAAGTTTCTATACATTAAAGGTATTAAAATATGATTTATAGAAACTTCTCTCATAGAACACAATGCTTTCGAATACTTTTGCGTGTCCCTGTACACAAACCAGAAGAGGTATCCATTCCATTTTCAAAAGGGAGCATCCGATATTGAACTTCAATAAAATATATCGGTTTAAAGAAATTCCATAAATATTTACGGGAATTCGAGCGCAGAAAAACAGACAGAGAGACAGACGGACGGACAGAAGAACAGTCAGGCTTATACACAAATTGAAATTATATTCGCACTAAAAAAATGATAGAAAGTGTCAAAAACGCTTAATTTAAACGAAAGTACAATTCTCGCAATTTTTTATTAATAGATCTTAATATAAATGAATATTTTTGTGTCACCCTGTAAATCTAATGGTAACCATGTTATATTCTATGCAAAGCATTCTTTTGTGCATATAAATAACATATTTCAATTTTCTAAAATTTCGTGGAAAGTAAAGTTATTAAAATTTGATTTATAGAAATATCTCACAAAGAACGCAATGCTTTGGAGTAGTTTTGAGTGTCCCTGTAAATAAACTAGTGGTGGTATGTAATCTATTTTATATAGGGAACATTCAATAGTGAACTTGAATAACATATTTCAAATTCATGAAGATATTGTACAGTAAAGGTATGAAAATATAGTTTATATAATTACCTCTCATAGAACACAATTCTTTGAAATACTTTCGAGTGTCCCTATACACAAACCAGTAGAGGTATAAACTCCATTTTCAATAGGAAACATCCGATAGTGAACTTGAATAACATATATCAGTTTCAAAAAATTCCATAAATATTTACGGGAATTAGAGCGCGGGCAGACAGGCAGACGGACAGAAGGCAGATACACAAATTGATATCATATTCACACTTAAAAAATGTTAGGAAGTGTTAAAAACGCTTAATGTAAACGAAAGTAGAATTCTAGCAAATTTTTAATTATAGCTCTTAATATAACAGAATATTTTTGTGTCACCCTGTAAATCTAATGCTAATCATGGTATATTCTATGTAAAGCATTCTTTTGTGCATATAAATAACATATTTCAATTTCCTAAAACTTCGTGGAAAGTAAAGTTATTAAAATTTCATGTATAGAAATATCTCTCATAGAACGCAATGCTTTAGAATACTTTTGAGTGTCCTTGTATATAAAACGGAGTTGGTATTTAATCCATTTTATACAGGAAAAATCCAATAGTGAACTTGAATAACATATTTCAATTTCATTAAGAAATGTGTACAGTAAACGTATGAAAATATGATTTATAGAAATACCTCTCATAGAACACAATGCTTTGATATACTTTCGGGTGCCCCTGTACACAAACCAGCAGAGGTATATGCTAAATTTTTAACAGGGAACATCCGACAGTGAACTGGAATAACATATTTCAATTTCATTAAAATATGTGTGCAGTAATAGTATGAAAATACGATTTATAGAAATACATCTCATAGAACACAATGCTTTGAACTACTTTCGGGAGTCCCTGTATACTAACCAGTAAAGGTATAAACTCCATTTTCAAAAGGGAACATCCGATAGTTAACTTGAATAATATATATCAGTTTCAAGAAATTCCACAAATATTTACGGGAATTAGAGTGCGGAGAGACATACAGACATACAAACCGAAGTCATTAACACTTTTCAACTTTGTTGGGAAGTGTTAAAAATGTTAGAAAGTGTTAAAAACGCTTAATGTAAACGAAAGTACAATTCTAGCAAATATTTATTAATAGCTTTTTATATAACTGAATATTTTTGTGTCACCCTGTCAATCTAATGCTAATCATGCTATATTCTATGCAAAGCATTTTCTTTTGTGCTTATAAATAACACATTTCAATTTCATAAATCCTTCGTGCAAAGTAAAGTTATTGAAATTTAGGTTATAGAAATAGCTCTCATAAAACACAGTGCTTTAGAATACTTTTGTGTGTCCCTGTACACAAATTATTTCCTCCATTTTATACAGGAAAAACATCCGATAGTAAACTTGAATAACATACTTCAATTTCATTAAGATTTGTGTACAGTAAGTGTATGGAAATATGGTTTATAGGAATGCCTCTCATAGAACACAATGCTTTGAAATACTTTTGTGTGTCCCTGTACAGAAATCAGCGGTGGTATTTACTCCATTTTATACAGGAAACATCCGATAGGGAACTTGAATAACATATTTCAATTTCATTAAGATTTGTGTACAGTAAGAGTATGGAAATATGGTTTATAGAAATACCTCTCATAGAACACAATAATTTGATATATTTTAGGGGGTCCCTGTACACAAACCGGTAGAGGTATAGACTCTATTTTCAACAGGGAACATTCGATAGTGAACTTCTATAACATATTTCAATTTCATTAAGATATGTGTACAGTAATAGTATGAAAATACGATTTACAGAAATACCTCTCATAGAACACAATGCTTTGAACTACTTTCGGGAGTCCTATTTTTGTTTCACCCTGTAAATCTAATACTAATCATGTTATATTCTATGCAATGCATTTTCTTTTGTGCTTATGAATAACACATTTCAATTTCATAAATCTTCATGCAAAGTAAAGTTATTAAAATTTAGTTTATTGATATATCTCTCATAAAACGCAATGCTTTGGAAAACTTTTGTGTGTCCCTGTACACAAATCAGTGGTGGTATTTGCGCCATTTTATTCGGGAAACATCCGATAGTGAACTTGGAGAACATATTTCAATTTCATTAAGATTTGTGTACAGTAAGGGTATGGAAATATGGTTTATAGAAATGCCTCTCATAGAACACAATGCTTTGAAATATTTTAGGGGCTCCCTGTACATAAACTAGTAGAGGTATAAACTCCATTTTCAACAGAGAACATTCTATAGTGAACTTGTATAACATATATCAATTTCATTAAGATTTCAGTACAGTAAGGGTATGGAAATATGGTTTATAGAAATGCCTCTCATAGAACACAATGCTTTGAAATATTTTCGGGTGTCCCTGTACACAAACCAGTAGAGGTATAAACTCCATTTTCAATAGGGAACATCCGATAGTGAACTTGTATTACATATTTCAATTTCATTAAGATTTTTGTACAGTAAGGGTATGAAAATATGGTTTATATAAATGCCTCTCATAGAACACAATGCTTTGAAATACTTTCGGGGGTCCCTGTACACAAACCAGTAGAGGTATAAACTCCATTTTCAATACGGAACATTCGACGGTGAACTTGAATAACATATATCAGTTTCAAGAAATTCCATAAATATTTACGGGAGTTAGAGCGCGGACAGACAGACAGACAGACGGACAGACAGACAGACAGACAGACAAACCCAAGTCATAAACACTTTTCAACCTTGTTGGAAAGTGTTAAAAAGAAGTTTCGAATTAGTTACGGCAAATAACAGTCAAACGTGAAGTTCCAAATATTTTTGCATCTATAAAGCTTTAAAAATTTTACATTTTTGTGCATGAAATTTTTTACATCTGGTAGTTATTTGGTATATCTTGTATAGACAGCAAAAAAACACCCCCTTCACATAATTTCTCCGTAAATTATCGTAGAAAGAAGCTGCTGGTACCGATCGATCTGTAATAACGTCTAGTTTTTAATGGTATAGTTAGATTTTGTTTAAGGGGCATCTACATATTGAAACAGACATCAATTTCTTTTTTTTCAATGACAACCCCTATTTTTGATATCATATTCAAATTTCTGGGATCAAGGCGGTTCAGAAAAATTCATTTTTTAAAACTTTAAATTAATTTTTGACGGAGTTCCAAGCAAAAATGTATTCGAGGTCCGTCTATGTATTTAGAAAAAATAAATCAAGATCTATCACAAAATAGACATTATTTATTAAGTTTCACACCGGAAAGAATGTACAGAAATGTAAATTATATATATATATATATATATATATATATATATATATAAATAAATAAATAAATAAAAAAGAATATAATTCGCAGCGTGCTCTGTGTTAGCTTATGAGTTAAAGTTTTTAAATAGTTTATTTTTAATAAATGTGGAATAGCTAAATATGTCACTTCATACGAAAAAATTTAAATAGCTTGAGTCATATGACCCCTCCAATGTCGAATTACAAAAATCTAGATACCATGAAAAAAGAATAATAGTGATAATAATATTAATAGCGGTAAAAAAAAAGTGTTTAATATTTAAAAAAATATATATATATCTACTTCTCTTGGGCATATTTTCATTTTATACAGAAAGCCCCACATGAAAGTGTTACTATAAAGTTTTACATTTAATTTGAAGCGTACAAACCAACAATATACAATATACAAAAATATAGACAACAAGATTTAAACTAAAATCTGAGAAATGATATTTAATATTCAATAAAAAGGAGCAGAGCTGCCAACCTAATCCGGCAAATTGTTAGTACCTCCCCTTTTTCTACACCACTTACTTTTTAGAGTATTTGTTTTCTTCATTCATCGTAAATTTATTTAAAGAGAACTACTCTAAAAATTAAGTGGTGTAGAAAAAGGGGCGGTACTAACAAATTGCCGGAATTGGTTGGCAGCTCTGAAGGAGATACTGTTCAAAATCATTCCTATTTTGAATAATAGGTCACGCCTTTATACGTTTCTCTAAATCATCAAATTATTTCACAATTTCATGGTTAAATAACTGAAATTTTGTCATCAACAATCGAAACGGTAAATTTCACTCCTTTAAATATGCGAGAGTTCTAAAAAAGTGAAAGAAACTAAAACTAAGGAAACAATTTTTTTTTTTTTTTTTTAAAGTAAAGTATTGTTTCAGAAAAAAAACAGAAGGTGGGATTTATTACTCTTTTGGAATGCCATCGAAATTTCCCGCCTGCAATGCGTTAATTTTACAAAAGTAGGCTAATTTATATCGTAAACATCGAAACCTTATTCAGAAAGCAATAATATTATAAAAAAAAAATAAATAATAATAAAATATAATAAAAATTTTCAGTATTGTAATGAATTTGCACAAATTGGTCGGATAAAGATGTCCCACATAAAGCGGTTTCCTATTGCCCAGAACGAATATCCCCCGTTATACAGTCGTCTACTGTACTTGAATTCTTAATTTTAAATGTGTAAGATCCATATCTTTAAAAGTAATAAGCCATACTACTTTGTTTTAAATTCTTTTTTTATAATAAATGCGACACCAGTTTTACGCCGTGTTTAGAATAATGGAAAATAAATACTATTGCGTTTTATTTCAATAACATATTTTATAAACTTGAAAAAGAAAAAGAAAATAATAAAACAATTTTCCACTATTTCATTCTGTATTAAAAACACATTTAATAAAAATTTAATATTTTATTATGTCATGTCATGCGATAAAATTTAAATAGCATTAGCTTACAAACGGTACAGTAAACGAATGCGAAAACGTCCCAACAAGATTAAATCAGTAAATTCGATTTAAAAAGTCGTATAAAAATTAATTATATTAATTTAAGAAAAGATAAAGAAAAGTATTGTTCACTGCGCATTGGTCTTTCAAACAATAATCCTCACCTTACCGCATTTCCTAAATCACGACATTTAACTTTAGGTACACGAACATACAATATTCAAGTACGAGAAAAAAAAAAAAAAAAAAAAAAGGACAACAGTATTAAAGAAGTTATCTAATATTTAACAATTTTGCGACCGCTGACGTAGATTCACGTCATTTGAAAATCTTTAACTCCTCCAGCGGGCGTTTCTTTTGTGATTTGTTTGTTACTTATTTCTTAAGACTATACCCAATATTCAAATTTGTATAATCAAGTATATGGATACAAATATTTTGATTAGGAAGAATATAATTATAATGTATATCCATTTGTAATATAAATGAGAATAAAGAAAATTTTGTTCTGAAATATTGTAACTTTGGAGAATTACGCCCACAAGCGGACCTTACTGTCAAAAAGACAAAAACACGCGGTCGCGAAAGTGTTAACATAGTCTCCTAAACTAGATATCTTCCGCGTGGCTAGAAAACTTGGCAACAGTTCAAGCGGTAGACAGCGCCACCTGGTATAGATTGCGCACTTTTTTATTCAACTGTCGTCAATAATTTTAAGAAGTGGTATATGATATATATAACGGACGTTTCTTCGATTCTATTCACGTTTTATCTATACCAAATCCCACTTTAAAAAATTTTTGGTGGCTGTTAAACAAAAAAGTCATGCAGTTTGTACCACGTGTCGCTGTCTACCGTCAAGTTTCCGAGCCACGCGGATGGCATCTAGTTTAGGAGGCTTTGGTGTTAAGAACAAAGACTTAACATTTCAGGATCGGGTATATTCCTTTTTGCAACGTAAGCCACGCCTTTACACAATTTTCTAAAACATAACATTATAAAACAAAATTATTTTGCATATTTCCAATTAAATGATTTAAATTTTGTCTTCAGCATTCGATTTATTAAATGCCATCGATATTTGTGCATACGAGCGTCAAATTTAGAGCCAAATACGAATATGCAAACTGGTTTTTTTTAATATTGTTTCCGCAATATAGAGACGGGGCATCATTTTTTTTTTCTTCCACAATCACCTTACATAGCCTGCATTACGATGATTTTATAAAAAAAAGGCCAATTTGTATAATAAACATCGAAATGTTGCTTAGAAAACAATTAGAATAACATAAAGGTAAATAAAAATTTTTTCGTCAAAATATATTCAGATATTTACTCACAGAGAATACAAATTAAAACAAATGACAGCATCCTAACAGCAGTAAAAATTGAAATATCACTGTAACTCAAAAAATAATATTAGGAACGAGCTGTAAATTTGGAAACTTATGTTTTTGATGATGTTCGTTCTATTCGTGCAAAAATTAACATAGGTCATAATTGACGACTTGACCTTCTGTCGTCATTCGACGTCATGGTGAAATTTAACCTATAGGAGTCTTAATTTACCCCACAAATAAAGGACTATAGCCAATCATAGCGCAGCTTTTCCCCACAAACAAAAGGAAACTCCGCCTCGTTCTTGTCGTCCATTCATAATTTTTTCAAATATGAATTTATTAATAATTTTCATAATTAAAAAAAAGTTTTTTTTATCAAAAATATGAATAGAATATTTTTAGGTCACTTCATTCTAACGCATAAAAAAAAACAGAATTTGAATATATTTTTTTGTGAAGATATTAAGTAAAGCTTCCCACATTCATTTAATATTAACATCCCCATACTTTGACAGCTTATAACTCTATGAAAAATTGAGCAAAATATATAAACTATACCATTTTCCGCGATGATTTGATTCAATTAATTCAAATAAATTACAAACAAGGAACCAAATTACCATTGAAAAAATGAAGTTGATGCCAGTTTTAATATGTAGATGACCCCATAAGCAAAATCTAACTATATTATTATAAACTAGACGTTATTACAAATCGATTGGTACCAGCCGCATGTTTCTACGACAACTTACGGCAAAATTAGGTGCAGAGGGTTGGCTTTTTTTCTTTTTTTTTCTGACTGTACAAAACTTCTGTACATGGAACATACGCTCCTTTTTTTTTTTTTTTTCTACACCACTAATTTCGTATAGCAATTTTTGTTATAAAACAAGCCTATAAACATAACAATAATTTTACTATTTGGGAAAAGTGGTGGAAAAGTCCTTACAAAATGGCGGGTTTGTAAAACCCTATCTATTGTTCCAAATTCAGCGATTACGTCTCCGCCAGCCACACAACAATTTTCCTGTACACAAATAATGTTTTGAGATTAAATAGTAGCAGCGCGCCCTATTGAATCACCTGCATATTAATTTCGTGTAACAAGAAAAACTTTATGATTGGTTCAGCATATCTGGTAAAGCGAAATCAAAATCCGTGCAATCACTAAAGAGTAAGACTGTTCTAAAATCAGGGTAATTATTTGTGGTCACACTATACAAGAATTTCATTAAACAGGGTCGGCTAAAATTCAATCACATATCATAAAATTTAATATAAAGTGAAGAATTTGATATTCGGTGTGTATTACAATCAGAGTTCTCATAAAGAGAAATTTTGACAATAGAATTTTTATCTAGTAATTTTTTAAATAGAAATGAATGGATATCAGCAACTAACGAAGTCTAAAATTATTGCATATCCTTTTGTGAGAATACTGACTACAATGCTTCTTAGGATAAAAAATTTTGTTCAAATAAATAAAAAAGTTAGCTCAACATTTTGCTCCTAGATGACGATGTAACTTAAAAATAGCAAGTAAAACAGTCAAAAATTCAAGACGGAAAAAAAAAAAGCATTTATTTTGTGATTAAGTTTATTTTGTGATTCTCGGGATTGAGATAACCATAGCAAAGCTACAAATAAATTACATAAACTTTACATTTTGACTAGTAGCGTCATATGAGAAAAACATTTTGAACTTTTTTTTTTCTTTTTTCTTTCTTTCTTTCTTTTTTTTTTTTTATGTACATGTTCAAACAAAACTTACTATTGTAAGAAACCTGGTAGTTAAAACTGCATTCTCATACGACAATGACATGATTTTATGTTGAAGGGACCAGGTAAGGAAAATGAGACCAAAAAATAGATTTCCATTTTTTTCTAAATCGATAAATAGTTTAAATTTTTATCTTTTCAGCTATGCATTACGTATTACACATGTTTATATAAAAAAAATCTGGAGTGACTCCACTCGACTTTCCGAACATTGAGTAATTAACAATTTTGTAGATAAAGTAAAGTAAGAGGAGATGTTAAACAAACAAAAAGATAAAACCATAAAGAGTGTTTGACTATTTTTCTCCATATATTACACGATGTTTCATTTAACGCTACTGAACTTTGAGCCCATAGATCATAATGATAAAGAATTTTTCGTTGTGTCCCTGTAAAAACCTATAAATGCTAGATTCACCAAAATGCTTATAGTTAGTGCAACAGTTATTTATAATATTCATATAAATTTTCAGCTCAATTGAATAAGGCGTTTAGATGCTATCACACTTTTAAAAATTTGGTCTCATAAGCCATAATGATAAATAATTTTTCTTTGTGTCCCTGTAAAAAAACTGTAAGTGCTAAATTCGCCAAAATCTATACAGCTGGTGAAACCGTGATCTAAAACATGTATACAAATTTTTTGCACATATTAATAAGGCGTTTAGACGCTATCACACTTTTAAAAATTTGGCCCCATAGGCCATAATGATAAAGAATTTTTCTTTGTGCCCCTGTAAAAAAACTGTAAGGGCCAGATTCTCCAAACTCTATACAGATTGAGTAACTGTGACCTATAATATGTGTATAAATTTTTTGCTCAATTGAATAAGGCGTTTAGATGCTATCGCACTTTTAAGATTTTGGTGCCATAGACCATAATGATAAAGAATTTTTCCTGGTGTCCCTGTAAAAAAACTATAAATGCTAGATTCACCAAAATCAATAGGATTCGTACTATGGTGACTTACAATATACGTACCAACTTTCAGCTTATTCAAACAAAGCGTTTAGACGCTAGCGTGTTCACTCACAGACATACACACATACATACACACATACATACCCACACACATACACACATACATACATACATACATCATCGTAAAAATAGTGAAAACGGACTCAGGGGACCTCGAAACGTATAGAAACATCAAAATCTCAAATTCGGATTTTTGACATGATTACAATACTTTCCTCACTATAGTGTTCGGAAAGTAAAAAAAAAAGTGTTACTTTTTTTTATCCTTTCTCATTGCATTTTGTAGCTTAGAGTTGTCGATTAAATCTGTAAATGAGTTTTTCACAAAACGTGGATTTTTCAGGCCCATAGTCTTTTTTTTTTTTTTTTTTTTAAATATCTATGAAATTTAAGAACTCAGATTTTTGCATCATAAAGAGATTTGAAAGGGGTCAGTACCCCCCACCCCCTTCCCCCACAGTTCTATTTTTTAGCTAACTAATAATGATAGTGATCAACAAGGTTGATCGTATGCATTACGGCTCCCGTGATAGTGACCAAGAAAATTGAGCGTAGTATACGCTGTAATAGAGTCCTGCATTGGGTCGGGTAACCCGATTTTACCCGAACCCGAATCGGGTCGGGTTTAACTTTCAACAAATCGTGTCGACTTGAGAACATCTTTAAAAAAATTAAAGTTACAAGCATAAGTTTCTAGACATAGGGTTACATACAAACGGAACTCTTGCAACTTCGATGACGTACATTCTGCAAGTTTTTTGCAAATACAGTCGGCAGCAAAAGTATCCGAGCACTAGCAAAAATTCCTATATCAAAAAAATTACACTGAATGCGCCCAAGTAGCACAGGAACGTTCTGTGAACGTCTAATAACGGTTTCAATAGTTCAAACACCGTGTTTCGTGTCAAAAGAACGTTCTAAAACACGTTCAGAAATAGTATTATTTAGAACGTTCTGAAAATGTTTGATTTGTACCATCTATAAAACGTACAATTCTAGTTCTATATAGAACGTTCAAGTGTGACACCGTCATAACACGTTCTGTAACAGTGTAATTATAACGAATATGACAAAATGACTTTTTAGTACTATTGGTTGGGAAACTAGGTTAACCTTTAAAATTTTTGACTTCAGCTTTTGATTTTTTTACACGTTTTGTGGCGTGAGGAATCCGGAAGTCAAAAGGTTGGTATGGTATCTGTTAATGTGTATCGGCACCTATTAGTGTGATAGCCCGTTAGTTCATGTACACTATATCTCAAGAACAAATGATTGCAGAGAGATCGGACCAGTTTTAAAATATCACTTATGATGTTGATAAGAATCTTATTGAGAGATTTGCAACATTCTAATTTAAAAACTTCGTAAGTTATTCGAAATTTATAATTTTTAGCATGATAGAGAATAGAGCATTTTTTACATTTTCAGTTTAACGTTTTGTTAGCACGTCAGTAAAGAATGCTTCCCAATAATCAGTAGCTGTGAGGTGAAAAAAAATTACAAAATTTTAAACTCATGGAAAAATTTTGTGGATTTTGTATTTCAGGAATCAATGTATGGAATTCGACCAAACTTGTTACAATATTAGATCTTGCCCTAAATTGGAGTTTATTTGAATTTCATTTGGGATATATCGCCCGATAGATTACGGTGCTATGCAATGAAACCCTCCATTTATGGGACGGCTATATCTCAGCTTCTATAGTGTACAAATGTATTAAACATGATATATTGGCATATATCATCATAACCTCTGCTAATACAATTTGGATGTATACATTGTCCAACAGGTGGCGTTGCTAATCTGCAATTTAATCATTTTAACGGAAAGGCAATATTTTAACTCTTGTGATTTAACAATAAATTTTGTGATACACTGAAGTTATAAGTGAAATCGATTTTATGTAAAGCTTTACTGGTCCATTTTGGATGCACATCGGCCAACAGGTGGCGTGGTATGTTGCAATTTAATCTCATAACAGAAACGAAAAATCTCAACTTCTGTGATTTATAAATATTGTAAATTTGGTAAGTGAAATTAATATTACGTAAAACTCTACAGATTGCCTTTGGGTGCATATCGGACGACAGGTGGCACTGCCACGTTCCAATATTTTCCATTCACAGAAAGGCTATCTATCAGCTTCTGTAATATATATACTCACCAAACCTTCTGCGTGACATACATTTGATATATAATATTGATTCAATTTGGCTGTATAACGAGTAATAGTCAAACAGTTTTTTTATTATTATTATCATTCATAGGAATAAGTATGCATGATCCCTGGGGGATGGGGGAAGGGTGGATAAAAATTTTCACTATAATTATCTTTCAAAAGAATTCGATATCACCTTTAAAACGAATAACTGAAACATCGTTTTCTGATGATTTAAAACAAATTTACCGTTTTTTTTTTTTTTTTTTTTTTTTTTTTTTTTTTTTTTTCATTTGTAATAATAATAATAATAATAAACCCCTAGAAAAATACATTTTCTAAGATCTTCTATACAGCATAAAAATGATTGTCTTCTGTCATGAAAATCTATGCATTCCTCAGACCCAAAGTTTAGATACAAAAAGCTAATCACGAATGTTATTGAATAAGTAATATAGTGCTTTACGCGAGTTTCAAAGAAAATCACGGGAAAACTCCGAAAACCTAAGTCGACGAGCGTGACCAGGAATCGAAGCCAACACTTCCCGTCTGTAAGGTTCGAGAGTAGAACCTCGCGGTCTCTAATACTCATCGGGAAGTTACAGAATGAGTTTTTTTCTTCTTTTCTTTAAGCATAATTTTAAACTTTTATTATATTTTATTTATGATTCTATTTAAGTTTAAATGTTACTGATAAATTATCAATATTGATAATGTTGTTAAATCGTTACTCTGTTTGATTGTTCTTATTTTATTTTATTTATTTTCACTGAATATTTTATTCAATACTAAAATATACACTAAAACAAAATATGCTTTTCCGTTTAATTCGAGATTTTAAAATGGAAAAATAAAGTGATCTCATAAGTTTTTCAAATACTTTATTAACTCAGCTCCATTTTTCCTTAAAATATTGACCTCTACAGCTATAAATGCTTAATAAATTTATGTTTCAAACGTTGAACTTTGAAACATGATTATTCCGGATGTAACAAGGGAAGAGCAGATGAAACTGACATCTGTGGATTGCATTTATTTAATTCTCGCTGACAGTGCAAATTCAAAAGTCTTGGGAATGTCGTGCCGTTATGTGAAGCGGTAATTTTAAAACGTGTAATGTAATCTGTTTTGTTCAGTTTTCGCGTTATAATGACTTGGATAAGCTTTAGAAAAGGTAAAAATGTAATATTTTTAACCTGTAATAGTCTCTATTTTCTATTTATTAAAGTCTCTTTTTAATATCAATTAAACAATCATTTTCATATCTGCGTAAGTTCTTAAGCCTAACATTTGATATACTTGTAAGTAGCATTGTATCGCAGAAAAAACTGCTCCTGTTACAGAAAACCGCTTAGAAATTATGGATTCATTTTATTAATTCAGTCTTCTGAGATGGAAATTGTTAAAATGACTATTTTTGGTTATTATGCTTCTGAATGAAGTAACATAAAGAATTTAAAAGATGAGAGCTAATTTTAAGTGAATGCCCTTCCAGACTGGTCATTGTGTATTTTAAAATGCTAGTTGGAAGGGTGTTTTCTTGGAGAAATTCTTATGAAGAAAATGAGGAAGGTATGTAATTCTTTTTTTTTTTTTCTTTTCTTTTTAAATTCTGAAGTATTTATTTAATGTTTATATGATAATATATATACAATCTAGGTTATGCAAATTGCATATTTTTAAAATAATATCCTAAGTTTCACCGACTTACAATTTTAAATATCTCTTTACTGTTATTTATTAAATAAAATATATGAAATTGTTTAACTGCATAATAAAACAAAGATTCAATTCAATTTTATTCCACATCTTTATAAAAAAAGATATTCTGCTTAAAAAAAAGGACGATTTACTATATTATTTATTAATACTAATAATATTTACATTTATCAATTATTTAATATGCCATGATAGCATAATTGCATCAAATGAGGTAAAAATTGCGTTGACTCAATTTAAAGAAATTTAAACATTTAAAAAATACCAATTACATTGCCATGTGGAATAAATTTAAATACCTGCAAACATCATTTTTGTAAACTGCTGCTGTAAACTGAAAATATGTATGCACACATGCACTGAAATTTAAAAATATGAAGTATGTTAAATATTTTAGAAAAATATTATGATTAAATATATATATATATGTATTTAAGTATTTGGACATTTTAAAAATTTCCTCCTTCTAACTAATTTTTAATTTTTTGTTTCAATTTCTTATTATTATAAATTAACAATATATTCTAAACTCAATTATATATTATTTTAGCGGTGTATTGGTACATTCATTTTTGAAATAATTTTTTATGTTGAAATATTAAAACTTTCTATAAACTTCAGCATTCAAATATATTTATAAACTATCCATGGACTTACAAAGTAGTACCCAGAAATGTTTAGAATATACAGGGTGCAAAGTCGAGAGCAGGCCTTTATTTGCGCAACAATTGGTCTCAAACGTCCTCCAATAAGAAACTGTATTTAAAAAAAAAAATGTAAGAATTCATTATATGGCATGTTTAAATTTAAAAAATCAATTTACTAAAAATCATAAAAACTGATAATTTTTATACAATTTTCATGACACTAATAGTGTAAGTTGAGTTCTAACCTAAAAAATATAACACAAAAAGTTTCACTTTTGTGCACCCAAAATTGTCTGAGATAGTTAGTTTCAAAATTTAGGATTATTTCGCATTTTCTCGGGCTTTATTAAAAAGTCAATGAAAAATTCTTTAATAAACCCAGGGAAAATGCAAACAAAGTCCAATTAGGATTTTTAAACCGATCCCTTATTGAAGGCCGAAATATGTTAGAAAATCCAAACTTTAAACATCATGTTCCATTTTGGGAGAATAGAAATGAAACTGTTTGTTAGGATGAGTGTCAGTTTTCTAAATATGATTATAGGGATCTGGGACCATGTAAAAATTTAGTTTTTGCAATTTTGAAAAAATAGATATTTTAAATTTAAACATGTTATACCACAAATGCTCATATTCTTTAAAACATTTTGTAACTGAAACTATATATTTGCGACCAATAGTTGCGGAGATAAAGGTATTCTCGTCACAATGCTTTGCACCCTGTATTTAAAAAAAAAAAAAAAAAAACATATATATATATATATATATATATATATATATATATATATATGTATATATATATATATATATATATATGTATGTATGTATAAATGAATTTTTAATCTTAGTTAAAGCCAAGCAACAGATATAAGATCCCTGAAACCACATAGGTCAATGAGAAGAAAATTACAACAAATTTAAATAACCTGGGGAGACTGATTGTGATTTATTGAAACATTTATATTTTATTTATTGATTTTTATTTTATTTAACTTCAGTCTAATCTTAAATTTATTCCTATATTGTTAGTTGCAATTTTAATAATTTTGCCGGTGCGTAAAAACCACATGAAACTCAAATCAAAAGATACAAACAAGCAACGAGGAAATAAAAAATTAAGACAGCATTTTAAACATTTTTTGTAGGAAAAGCTTAGAATGGTAGAAAAAAAAAAAAAAAAAACTCGTCAAGGGTGACCCTTTTCGTCGTTGAGCACCAATGTACGATTTCGTTCGTTAGCAGCTATAATAGCATATTGCTAGCGGGCACCCTATCGTACAAGAAATTAATTGAAGTTAGAAATGAAGAATAAATTGGAATAAATTATTTACTTCAAGAAATCAGAGAATCAAACAGAAAACAACCATGAAAAACAAACATTAATCATAGGATGACGCATTCGGAATCACAAGGATTAAAACAAGCAAAATAAATCAAGAGTTTAGTTGTATATAGCAGATGAAGAATAATGATACAACACAGCAACAGGGATATAAATTACTTTTTTTTAAATTCAAATATTGTTTGAGAAATTTTAACATACTTACTATTCCTTTAATTTCAACGTATATGCATGAAAAATTCCATATTTTATGACTGTAATTCCCAAAAAGTGTCATAACGTGCCTATATCCCTTTAAAAAATTCCTTAAATTTTTGCATTTTTAAAAAATTTCTTTTTTCCCCTAATCTGAAGATAATGGCGTTATAGTATTAATTAAGAAACTTTGAATAAACACCATAAAATGCAAGAACTCGCAACTGCTACAAACAAAGCACGGCTGCTACAAACAAAGCGGCAACGCATTCCACACACTCAACGTGCTTGTTTGCAGCTCTCGTGCCTACAATGTTCGCCTGATGAAGGGTTGTGTCTTCTTTTGACCCGAAACAGTTGGTGCGAGTTCTCGCATTTTATGGTGTTTATTCAAAGTTTTGTAATTAATACTATAACTTCATTATCTACAGATTAGGGAAAAAAAAGAAATTTTTAAAAAATGCAAAAGGTATAAAGGTATAAAGAGACGTTATGACACTTTTTGGGGAAAGCTGTCATAGAATATAGAATTTTTGATGCGTATACGTTGAAATTAAAAGAATAGTAAGTATGTTAAAATTTCTCAAACATTATTTGAATTGAAAAAAAAAAGTAATTCATATCCCTGTTCATGTGTTGTATCATTATTCGTCATCAGCTATGTAATTTTTACTTCTAAACGCTCGTACTGAGGGTTTTTTTTTATAATGACGTCACATTTTTTTTTTTTTTTTTTTTTTTTTTTTTAACTACACTATTTTAGAACGTTTACAGTACGTTTTCTGGAACGTTCTGAAAATGTGTATAACGTTTTGAAAACGTTCTAAAAACGTTTAGAACGTTCTGAGACCGTATACATAGAACGTTCTCAGAACGCTTCTATAACACCGATGGTGATAGTTACACGTTCATTGAACGTTCTCTGAACCGTACTATTGTACGTCTTCAAGATGGACAGATAGACGTCTATAACACGTTCAAAGTGAACGTTCTTAGAACGTGTTTGCAGAACAATTTTTGAACGTTCAGAGAACGTTTCGGTGCTGCTTGGAGTTTTGTTAAATAAATCCTTGTCGAATCCTGTTCTTAGTCAGTCTAAGAACACGAATCGACAAGGATTTATTTAACAAAACAGTGTTAAGTGTGCGTTTTTTACATAGGAATTTTTGCTAGTGCTCGGATACTTTTGCTGCCGACTGTAGTCATACATTTGGAACGCTTGCAAACGGCTGCAAACGACTTTGCAAACGGAAGTGTTTCATTTGTATGTACCCCCTAGTTAATAAATGATTAAAATATAGTAGATATACTAGATATGTGTCGGAACTTCGTATTCATATCCGTATATATTCGCTAGACAAAAAATGATCCGTATTCATATCTGGAACCGTATAAGCAAGAAAAAAATATCCGTACCTGTTTTCTTTTTTTTTCAACGAATATAATACTTATCTTTTGTAGAAATTGTATGAAAATTGGGAAGTATTATAAATCCCTATTGACTATTTTTAATATATAAATTAAAGAAATACGGTATAACCTTGCTTTTACGTTCTAAGAATTGAAAAGATTCCTGAATTTACATTATTATTATTAAAGGCTTTTTTTAGCTTACATTCTCTGTCATAAACCTACTGCCGAATCCGGGTTAAAAATGGAAAAAGGGGAAAATAAATTAGACCCAAGCAGCACCGAAACGTTCTCTGAACGTTCAAAAATTGTTCTGCAAACACGTTCTAAGAACGTTCACTTTGAACGTGTTATAGACGTCTATCTGTCCATCTTGAAGACGTACAATAGTACGGTTCAGAGAACGTTCAATGAACGTGTAACTATCACCATCGGTGTTATAGAAGCGTTCTGAGAACGTTCTATGTATACGGTCTCAGAACGTTCTAAACGTTTTTAGAACGTTTTCAAAACGTTATACACATTTTCAGAACGTTCCAGAAAACGTACTGTAAACGTTCTAAAATAGTGTAGTTAAAAAAAAAAAAAAAAAAAAAAAAAAAATGTGACGTCATTATAAAAAAATCCCCTCAGTACGAGCGTTTAGAAGTAAAAATTACATAGCTGATGACGAATAATGATACAACACATGAACAGGGATATGAATTACTTTTTTTTTCAATTCAAATAATGTTTGAGAAATTTTAACATACTTACTATTCTTTTAATTTCAACGTATATGCATCAAAAATTCTATATTCTATGACAGCTTTCCCCAAAAAGTGTCATAACGTCTCTTTATACCTTAAAAAATTTCTTAAATTTTTGCATTTTTTAAAAATTTCTTTTTTTTTCCCTAATCTGTAGATAATGAAGTTATAGTATTAATTACAAAACTTTGAATAAACACCATAAAATGCGAGAACTCGCACCAACTGTTTCGGGTCAAAAGAAGACACAACCCTTCATCAGGCGAACATTGTAGGCACGAGAGCTGCAAACAAGCACGTTGAGTGTGTGGAATGCGTTGCCGCTTTGTTTGTAGCAGCCGTGCTTTGTTTGTAGCAGTTGCGAGTTCTTGCATTTTATGGTGTTTATTCAAAGTTTCTTAATTAATACTATAACGCCATTATCTTCAGATTAGGGGAAAAAAGAAATTTTTTAAAAATGCAAAAATTTAAGGAATTTTTTAAAGGGATATAGGCACGTTATGACACTTTTTGGGAATTACAGTCATAAAATATGGAATTTTTCATGCATATACGTTGAAATTAAAGGAATAGTAAGTATGTTAAAATTTCTCAAACAATATTTGAATTTAAAAAAAAGTAATTTATATCCCTGTTGCTGTGTTGTATCATTATTCTTCATCTGCTATATACAACTAAACTCTTGATTTATTTTGCTTGTTTTAATCCTTGTGATTCCGAATGCGTCATCCTATGATTAATGTTTGTTTTTCATGGTTGTTTTCTGTTTGATTCTCTGATTTCTTGAAGTAAATAATTTATTCCAATTTATTCTTCATTTCTAACTTCAATTAATTTCTTGTACGATAGGGTGCCCGCTAGCAATTTGCTATTATAGCTGCTAACGAACGAAATCGTATATTGGTGTTCAACGACGAAAAGGGTCACCCTTGACGAGGTTTTTTTTTTTTTTTTTTTTTTTTTTTTTCTACCATTCTAAGCTTTTCCTACAAAAAATGTTTAAAATGCTGTCTTAATTTTTTATTTCCTCGTTGCTTGTTTGTATCTTTTGATTTGAGTTTCATGTGGTTTTTACGCACCGGCAAAATTATTAAAATTGCAACTAACAATATAGGAATAAATTTAAGATTAGACTGAAGTTAAATAAAATAAAAATCAATAAATAAAATATAAATGTTTCAATAAATCACAATCAGTCTCCCCAGGTTATTTAAATTTGTTGTAATTTTCTTCTCATTGACCTATGTGGTTTCAGGGATCTTATATCTGTTGCTTGGCTTTAACTAAGATTAAAAATTCATTTATACATACATACATATATATATATATATATATATATATATATATACACGTGTTTTTTTTTTTTTTTTAATACAGGGTGCAAAGAAGCATTGTGACGAGAATACCTTTATCTCCGCAACTATTGGTCGCAAATATATAGTTTCAGTTACAAAATGTTTTAAAGAATATGAGCATTTGTGGTATAACATGTTTAAATTTAAAATATCTATTTTTTCAAAATTGCAAAAACTAAATTTTTACATAGTCCCAGATCCCTATAATCATATTTAGAAAACTGACACTCATCCTAACAAACAGTTTCATTTCTATTCTCCCAAAATGGAACATGATATTTAAAGTTTGGTTTTTCTAACATATTTCGGCCTTCAATAAGGGATCGGTTTAAAAATCCTAATTGGACTTTGTTTGCATTTTCCCTGGGTTTATTAAAGAATTTTTCATTGACTTTTTAATAAAGCCCGAGAAAATGCGAAATAATCCTAAATTTTGAAACTAACTATCTCAGACAATTTTGGGTGCACAAAAGTGAAACTTTTTGTGTTATATTTTTTAGGTTAGAACTCAACTTACACTATTAGTGTCATGAAAATTGTATAAAACGTATCAGTTTTTGTGATTTTTAGTAAATTGATTTTTTAAATTTAAACATGTCATATAATGAATTCTTACATTTTTTTTTTAATACATTTTCTTATTGGAGGACGTTTGAGACCAATTGTTGCCCAAATAAAGGCCTGCTCTCGACTTTGCACCCTGTATATTCTAAACATTTCTGGGTACTACTTTGTAAGTCCATGGATAGTTTATAAATATATTTGAATGCTGAAGTTTATAGAAAGTTTTAATATTTCAACATAAAAAATAATTTCAAAAATGAATGTACCAATACACCGCTAAAATAATATATAATTGAGTTTAGAATATATTGTTAATTTATAATAATAAGAAATTGAAACAAAAAATTAAAAATTAGTTAGAAGGAGGAAATTTTTAAAATGTCCAAATACTTAAATACATATATATATATATTTAATCATAATATTTTTCTAAAATATTTAACATACTTCATATTTTTAAATTTCAGTGCATGTGTGCATACATATTTTCAGTTTACAGCAGCAGTTTACAACAATGATGTTTGCAGGTATTTAAATTTATTCCACATGGCAATGTAATTGGTATTTTTTAAATGTTTAAATTTCTTTAAATTGAGTCAACGCAATTTTTACCTCATTTGATGTAATTATGCGATCATGGCATATTAAATAATTGATAAATGTAAATATTATTAGTATTAATAAATAATATAGTAAATCGTTCTTTTTTTTAAGCAGAATATCTTTTTTTATAAAGATGTGGAATAAAATTGAATTGAATCTTTGTTTTATTATGCAGTTAAACAATTTCATATATTTAATTTAATAAATAACAGTAAAGAGATATTTAAAATTGTAAGTCGGTGAAACTTAGGATATTATTTTAAAAATATGCAATTTGCATAACCTAGATTGTATATATATTATCATATAAACATTAAATAAATACTTCAGAATTTAAAAAGAAAAGAAAAAAAAAAAAAGAATTACATACCTTCCTCATTTTCTTCATAAGAATTTCTCCAAGAAAACACCCTTCCAACTAGCATTTTAAAATACATAATGACCAGTCTGGAAGGGCATTCACTTAAAATTAGCTCTCATCTTTTAAATTCTTTATGTTACTTCATTCAGAAGCATAATAACCAAAAATAGTCAATTTAACAATTTCCATCTCAGAAGACTGAATTAATAAAATGAATCCATAATTTCTAAGCGGTTTTCTGTAACAGGAGCAGTTTTTTCTGCGATACAATGCTACTTACAAGTATCAAATGATAGGCATAAGAACTTACGCAGATATGAAAATGATTGTTTAATTGATATTAAAATAAGACTTTAATAACTAGAAAATGGAGACTATTACAGGTTAAAAATATTACATTTTTACCTTTTCTAAAGCTTATCCAAGTCATTATAACGCGAAAACTGAACAAAACAGATTACATTACACGTTTTAAAATTACCGCTTCACATAACGGCACGACATTCCCAAGACCTTTGAATTTGCTCCGTCAGCGAGAATTAAATAAATGCAATCCACAGATGTCAGTTTCATCTGCTCTTCCCTTGTTACATCCGGAATAATCATGTTTCAAAGTTCAACGTTTGAAACATAAATTTATTAAGCATTTATAGCTGTAGGAAATACAAAGTGTCAATATTTTAAGGAAAAATGGAGCTGAGTTAAACAATTATTTAAATTTTTATAAAGTATTTGAAAAACTTATGAGATCACTTTATTTTTCCATTTTAAAATCTCGAATTAAACGGAAAAGCATATTTTGTTTTAGTGTATATTTTAGTATGGAATAAAATATTCAGTGAAAATAAATAAAATAAAATAAGAACAATCAAACAGAGTAACGATTTAACAACATTATCAATATTGATAATTTATCAGTAACATTTAAACTTAAATAGAATCATAAATAAAATATAATAAAAGTTTAAAATTATGCTTAAAGAAAAGAAGAAAAAAACTCATTCTGTAACTTCCCGATGAGTATTGACCGCGAGGTCCTACTCTCGAACCTTACAGACGGGAAGTGTTGGCTTCGATTCCTGGTCACGCTCGTCGACTTAGGTTTTCGGAGTTTTCCCGTGATTTTCTTTGAAACTCGCGTAAAGCACTATATTACTTATTCAATAACATCCGTGATTAGCTTTTTGTATCTAAACTTTGGGTCTGGGGAATGCATAGATTTTCATGACAGAAGACAATCATTTTTATGCTGTATAGAAGATCTTAGAAAATGTATTTTTCTAAGGGTTTATTATTATTATTATTACAAATGAAAAAAAAAAAAAAAAAAAAAAAAAAAAAACGGTAAATTTGTTTTAAATCATCAGAAAACGATGTTTCAATTATTCGTTTTAAAGGTGATATCGAGTTCTTTTGAAAGATAATTATAGTGAAAATTTTTATCCACCCTTCCCCCATCCCCCAGGGATGATGCATACTTATTCCTAGGGGAAAAAACAATGTCCTATGAATGATAATAATAAAAAAAAAACTGTTTGACTATTACTCGTTATACAGCCAAATTGAATCAATATTATATATCAAATGTATGTCACGCAGAAGGTTTGGTGAGTATATATATTACAGAAGCTGATAGATAGCCTTTCTGTGAATGGAAAATATTGGAACGTGGCAGTGCCACCTGTCGTCCGATATGCACCCAAAGGCAATCTGTAGAGTTTTACGTAATATTAATTTCACTTACCAAATTTACAATATTTATAAATCACAGAAGTTGAGATTTTTCGTTTCTGTTATGAGATTAAATTGCAACATAGCGACGCCACCTGTTGGCCGATGTGCATCCAAAATGGACCAGTAAAGCTTTACATAAAATCGATTTCACTTATAACTTCAGTGTATCACAAAATTTATTGTTAAATCACAAGAGTTAAAATATTGCCTTTCCGTTAAAATGATTTAATTGCAGATTAGCAACGCCACCTGTTGGACAATGTATACATCCAAATTGTATTAGCAGAGGATATGATGATATATGCCAATATATCATGTTTAATACATTTGTACACTATAGAAGCTGAGATATAGCCGTCCCATAAATGGAGGGTTTCATTGCATAGCACCGTAATCTATCGGGCGATATATCCCAAATGAAATTCAAATAAACTCCAATTTAGGGCAAGATCTAATATTGTAACAAGTTTGGTCGAATTCCATACATTGATTCCTGAAATACAAAATCCACAAAATTTTTCCATGAGTTTAAAATTTTGTAATTTTTTTTCACCTCACCGCTACTGATTATTGGGAAGCATTCTTTACTGACGTGCTAACAAAACGTTAAACTGAAAATGTAAAAAATGCTCTATTCTCTATCATGCTAAAAATTATAAATTTCGAATAACTTACGAAGTTTTTAAATTAGAATGTTGCAAATCTCTCAATAAGATTCTTATCAATATCATAATTGATATTTTAAAACTGGTCCGATCTCTCTGCAATCATTTGTTCTTGAGATATCGTGTACATGAACTAACGGGCTATCACACTAATAGGTGCCGATACACATTAACAGATACCATACCAACCTTTTGACTTCCGGATTCCTCACGCCACAAAACGTGTAAAAAAATCAAAAGCTGAAGTCAAAAATTTTAAAGGTTAACCTAGTTTCCCAACCAATAGTACTAAAAAGTCATTTTGTCATATTCGTTATAATTACACTGTTACAGAACGTGTTATGACGGTGTCACACTTGAACGTTCTATATAGAACTAGAATTGTACGTTTTATAGATGGTACAAATCAAACATTTTCAGAACGTTCTAAATAATACTATTTCTGAACGTGTTTTAGAACGTTCTTTTGACACGAAACACGGTGTTTGAACTATTGAAACCGTTATTAGACGTTCACAGAACGTTCCTGTGCTACTTGGGGAAATACCAGTCCTATCGTTACAAATTCGGTACCAAATGAAAGGGGCAATTTTTCTGAATCCTGGGGTGCAAAAAGTTTTTCTACACGACCATTAGATTTTTTTTAATTAACTAAAGTATGAAGTTTCGGTGGCTACATTTCATTTTAAACTTTTCATACTTTTTAGTGCGAATGAAGCTAATAGAAAAAGTCTTTAATATATTTTTTTATTTATTATTATTATTATTTTAGATACCTTTATTTTCAACAAATTTTAATCCTCGTTTTTATGTGAATGAAATTATGAATTTTTCTCCATTTCTACTTGCGCATACAGTAAATATAGAGTAATACTTATTGTGGTTTAATCTAAATAAAGCAATGTAAAATAAGCACATTTAGAAAACAGATTCCATGAAGGAAGAGTTATCATCATCTCTAGAACAAATAAACCATGCATCACCAAAATTGCAACTACTGGAGGAAGCTAATTTGCTGATCGTGAGAATTTAAAGTGATCGTGGGAAAGCAGATGTTTAATTCCGAATCATATCCATGCTATGCAAATTATTATAGTAAAGTAAATATTCACATCGAACGAAAGCAATAAATGAAGATACATATTTTCTGTTTTTTCTTTCTTCAGAATTTAAGCGTTGAACATAAACAATAAACTACCGACACTTAAACTTGAAGCCCATTTTTGAACTCTTGAAGTTCACAACTCACATAAATTAATTAAACATTATTATTAATCCGTTTTTCAGATTTTTAAATTCTTAATTTAATACAATTAGTAATTACATTTTATATTATTTTAAAAATAATTTACCAACTGTGTGACAATGAAAATTTACCTTATTTTATTATTTAAAAAGTTTTGCGTGATTTTTAAATGAATTATTAATGTTCATTCAGTTTTCTTGTTTCGGGTCGGGTTCGGGTCGGTTTTCGGGTTGATGAAAATTTTTTGTCGGGTTCGGGTCGGGTTTCGGGTTGATTTAAAACTCATAATCTGGTTCGGATCGGGTTACCCGACCCGTGCAGGACTCTACGCTCCGGTCATAATGACTAAGAAAATTGAGCGTATATATGCGCTAATAATACAGTGGGTTAATGGCACTTATATTGATATCGTGTACTTTTAACACGGGAATCTGATGATTTGTTGAGAATTATTTATTTTAGGGAGTGAAATTTTACAAATCAGGCTAATTTAAGTGGTTTCTAGTAAATAATTAAAAATAATTTTTGAGTTTCGCTAAAAAAGAAAGTATGTAAAATATGCTATTCTAATTGCCTTAAAATACATACATACACACACACATATATACAATAAAGGGTGTCCCATAAATTGCGCCCAAACTCTGCCCAACCAGACTCTTCTCGTTGGGAGTACATAAAATTCCCAAGAACTGTACTTGTCCAATCTACCGTTTATGAGAAAAATACGCAAAACAAAGTATGACGTCCCAGACGGTGCAAGGGGAAAATACCGTATTGGACCAACACCACCTGTAATAATGCCTCCGAGCTGAGCTCTACGTCACGGAAGATCGGCCGATTTCATCCAATCCCCACGATCCAACATGTATCATAGGAACTGTTGATTGGATAAAATCGGCCGATCTTCCATAACGTAGAGCTCAGCTCGGTGGCATTATTACAGGAGGTGTTGATTGGACGCATCAACAGTAGTATTTGCATAACTTCGATGTGCACGGCGGATACTTTGAACATCTGCCTTTATAAATATTTGCAAATACTGCCGTTGATGTGTCCAATACGGTGTTTTTTCCTTACACTGGTCGTGACGTCATACTTTGTTTTTCGTACTTTTCTCGTAAGCTATGTGTCGTACAAGTACAGTTCTTTTGGCATTTTTTATGTACTCCCAACGAAGAATCAGCTGCGTAGAGTTTGGGCGTTATTTATGGGACACCCTGTATATATATATATATATATATATATATATATATAACTCTGTTTTTCACCATTTTAGAGAAAAAAGGTACAGAAAGTTGATGAATTTATCATAGCGGAGACAAGGCTTTTCTTATTCCTTTACAGTTTAAAACGTCTCTGAAACTTTTGATTCGTCAAGTATTCTAAAACATAAATTATTTCAAAGATCAATATGGTTGAACCCATCCACCAAGTTTTTCCTCTATATATTCAGCAAGAGCTATGGAGAGTCTGTCATTTTCTGGTGCTGTTACTATCTGCATGCCGAACGGTAGGCCTGAAGAATCTAAGCCAAGAGGACACTGTGTTACTGGCAGAGCTGCCAGGCTAAAAATTGCTGCATATCCGAAGTTGTAATATTTGAAAAGCATATGTCCTTGATACGGAGCAACTTCAGGAAACGTTGGATACAAAAACACAGACGGTTCTGGCTCTAGAAGATCGAGAAGTTCCCGAGTCATTTTAGCTCCGCATTTCCTATAGAAGTCTCCAGTATTTGGCAAAAGGGGTTCGATGAAATTTCGAAAAATATCAAAATATACGACAAAATAAGTAGAATTGCTTTTCCCGAAAAAATATTTACATAATTCTTTCAGTGCAAAGATTTTTCCCTTTTTTCTTCCTTCTTGCAGCTTATTTGATGATTGTTGGTCTTTTCCGGCTTGCATAGCTGCATTCAGTATTCTTGCACCATTGTGTAAACATAAATTTGCCTTTCTCACAATAAAACCATCCTCAGAAAGCATTTTAACAACCTGGAAATAAAATAGAAAATTTACATATATACTGGCTGTAAACAAATAATTTATAAACAGTAATATACAGCATGTCCAGGAGAGATACCCTATTCCTAAATTCAAAATCTCGGAAACAGTCATCAACAGAAGGTTGATGCAAACTGAGAGTACAAAGAACATGTTATACCTCATATATTTCAGCAAAAGTTGTATTCTAAAGAGGTATAGGGGACCAGTAAGATATTAAACAAAAATCAAGATGTTTTGGATCACCCTGTAATAAGTAATGATTAAAATGCATTTTTTTCTGTAGCATGCGATTGTTTAAAAAAAAAAAAAAAAACAAAAAAAAAATTATAACACGCAGAGTATTAAACCCAGTGTACACCCATTTTTAGAAATTTTGGCATAATATATTAGACAAAGCATACTACAAACAGAATGCAAAAATGTTAAATATCTTACGAAATATGAGAAATTTTACTAAAAAGTTTTTTACTACGCATGCGCAAGCCCTTAAAAAAATTCATTTGCGTAATTTAATAAATAATAGTATCGAGCTACTGTCGCGGAAACCCCAATCAAATATTGTGTAAATTCAAGAAGTTATGAGTTATAGAATGAACACAATTTTCGTTTCTCTGAAAAAAAAAAAGGAAGAAGGTAGGGTTTTTTATGAATATTTACTTACAATCAGAGAACACTGTATCACTATTGGGCATTGATTAAATAAAAATAAAAATGTGAGTAAAACCCCTTATAGTTTAGCTTTTATTTTGAGAGGAACTGAAATTTTATTCATTTTATCTATCCTAATTTTTTGATTTTTCCCGATATTTGTTTGGGGCTTTCATATAAGTAGCTCAATACTTTTATCTATTTAATTACACAAATGAAATTTTTTAAAGGCTTGCGCATGTGTAGTTAAAAATTAACTAGTAAAAATTCAAGACGTTATGAGTTATATAATGAACACAATTTCCGTTTCTCTGAAAAAAAAAAAAAAAAAAAAAAAAAAAAGGAAGAAGGTAGGGTTTTTTATGAATATTTACTTACAATCAGAGAACACTGTATCACTATTGGACATTGATTAAATAAAAATAAAAATGTGAGTAAAACCCCTTATAGTTTAGCTTTTATTTTGAGAGGAACTGAAATTTTATTCATTTTATCTATCCTAATTTTTTGAATTTTCCCGATATTTGTTTGGGGCTTTCATATAAGTAGCTCAATACTTTTATCTATTTAATTACACAAATGAAAATTTTTAAAGGCTTGAAGCATGTGTAGTTAAAAATTAACAAGTAAAAATGCTCATACTTCATAAGATATTTATTTAACTTTTTTGCATTCTGTTTGCAGTATGCTGTGTCTAACATAGTATGCCAAATTTTTTACAGGGTGATCCAAAACATTTTGACTTTTGTTTAATTTTTTACCAATCCTCTTTTCCTGTTCAGAACAAACTTTTTCTGAAACATCTGACCGAACGTGCATGATGATGTATTTATTGTTACGTGTAACGTGTTCATTATGCTCCGAAAGTTTCAAGCAAATTCCTGCAGAATTTTTTTAGATATTGGCCAAAACGTCTAAATTCGAAAGTGTCCAAATACTTATTGGTAGATAGTGTATACAAAATAGTCTTGTCGTACTAAAATAGATTCTGTCTCTGGTAGATTTATTTTTATTTTTTTATTATTGAACTTCAAAAGAATGTTTTGCCTACCATATGAGTAAGATAAATAAATTATAATTCTTAAATAATTCTTCTTGCCCTGATGTAATTTGCAATACCCTTTCATTAATTAAGGTGATTATGTATAAATATGATACAATGATACGTTTATTGCAATTAGACATTAGTACAGGTCTGGCCAAACCGCTTGTAGCCCGCAGTGTAAGTTTCTGCGGCCCGTGACAGAATTCAGGAAATTTTTAATTTGACAACTTCGGTTAAAATGTCTGAAATTAATTAATTGTTTCTGACTTTTTTTAATGAATTTACCGATTAAGGTAGCTAAAGAAACAAATATCGTGCTTGTTGATGTTAGTAAAATATTACCAGATCAATAACAGATTCTTATGATTATACATATTGATGTATAATAATAAGTTTTTCACTGTTCTATAGTTATTTTATGAATAAAAGGGAATTTAATATTCATCCCAAGTAACACAGACTGTTGGCCCAACTGCGATTTATTGTTTGTTCGTTGGGGAATTGTATCGTTGGGAAAAGGGCTCAAAATAACAGTGGGCCAACAATAAATAATATTGTTGGCCCAACATCCCTAAAATGCTGTTTTCCCAACTGCAAAATATAAGGGTTGGCCTACAATGTATTCACCAACAATGGCCCAAAATTTTGCCAACCATGACCCAACCGTTGTATCGTTTGGCCAACCGTCGCCCAACGGTTGGCTTAACCGAGGGCCGATGGCCAAAAACAACCGTTGCTCAACGAAGAAGTAACTGTAGGGCCAACCTTTTCCCAACCATTCCGTGTTACTTGAGCATATTTTCCGTTTTAAATCCTCACAAGCCCACCGGAAAAAGAATTATTATTTGTGTATGGTACATGCGTTTATAGAACGCGGCCCGTCTGTGTAAAATGGATTTCCAATGCGGCCCATCAAGAGTTTTGGGTTGGACGGGCCTGTATTAGTATATAAATAAAAGGAAAAAATAAATCTTTGAACATTATACTCTTAGTTCTAAGTATGTGTATTGATTTATTTCTTTTCAAGAAATTGAACTATTATTTGTAATACAGATAAAAATATGTCGCATTTAGGTCCTTTTCCTAAAGCCCAAATGCAATGTTCAAAATGCCTAAATGCGATAATGCTTTCATAGATACTTCAGTTATGCTTTCTCCAGTTTTCTTCCACGAGACTTACGTGTTTAGGGTTCACTACGTCACGATTTAATGTAACAGTTTTTAATAAGCAGTTTTCAAACGTTTGGATTAGATTTATTGCAAGAACAGGACAAGATTCTGTTCGGGGGGGTGTAGACTGTTCTTTAATGCTACACATTTTTTATAACAATATTTCAAAACAGCCAATCGTGGTTTTTAAAACAGTGAACTTTTCATCTCTAATATCTTTATCTAATAAGGTAAAGCTAGGAGAGTTTACGCCCAGTTCAAGAAAACTTTATAAGAAATCTAAATGTTACTATTTTGCTAAACTGCTGGTGCACAGCTTTGTAGTGATCCTTCTTCTACGCATTTCTATTACTATTCTGTTGCTACACTATGATTTAAAGCAACAGCTGTAATAAAACCAAGAGAGATATTTTGCGCAAACGGGTAGGAGAGATTGCGCTTAATTATAACTACAATTAAATTGTTAACAATGCACTTAAATGACATTGGTATAAGATTTTTGTAAACAAATGTTTTTGTATTACATGTAGGTATTTCAATTTAATAAAAATAACAGAAAAAAAAAAAAAACCAGAAAAATGAATAAAAAATTAAAAAGGGTTAAAATTTTTTATTTTAACCCGGGAGCAGGCGCGTCGGGTCTTACAGGCCCGTTCGTTCCAAAAACCCTTCGTAGAAACACCCCTTTTTCTCGGATCTGGTCCAGATCCCCGCTAGCTGTATTTAAGGTCATCATCTTTCTGAGGGTTGGAATTTCCACAATTTCCTGAATTTCTTTTTTGTAGATATATTGGATTTTCGGGTCTTTCAGGCCCGACGCGCGTGCTCGTTTTTTCCGATCTCAGCCCAATTTTTTAGTGAGGTGGCGATATTTTTAGAGTAAAATGAAGCGATATAGGACATGTGGCCAGAGGAAAAGATGCCATATTTGTCCGAGTAAAAAAAAAACAGGAAATCTGCACTTTGTTGTGCTAAGTGTGATAAAAATATCTGTAGTGAACACACTTCTTACATATGTAAAGAATGTGAATAAATTGTAAGTATATTTTTAATTATTCATTTTTTTCTGTATGCTTAGAGTCTGTTCTTTCTTAGAAAATGCATTTGATGAGATAAAAGCCATTCTCAGTAGTATTATTTAACGGAAAATGCTAGCCGGGTCTGAGAGACCCATCGCGCGTCCCCGCGTAAGAAAATATGCGCGCGTTCCCCCGGGTTAAGGAAAAAAAAAATTGGAAGAAGCAGATAAAAAAACAAGACTAGATAATAAAAAGTAGCATTTAGTTACTAGATAACATATTTAACTTAAACTTAATGAAGTTCCTTTTTAATTTGAATGGTTTCTTGTTTGTTGACCTAATCTATCGTTGTCTATAATCGTTGCACTCGTTGTTATAAAGGATGCAACTTTCATGCAACCCCCTGCCACAAGTAAAATTTATAAACGAGTCCATGGGAAATCGTTTAATTAAAAAAAATATTTTGTGATACTACCATTCTATAAACATTCCTAGAAAGGGTTTTGAAAATTTAAACAAGCATTTTTGAAAGCGAGACAAAATAACCACGTTTAATCTGAGACTCTTCAAACAATGAACATGCATTTTAATGGACTCTTCCCAGTTTCGTCTGCTCAATCATGTGATAGAGGAAAACGAATCAGAGCCTGATTAAGGGGGAAGCACACATTATCTCCGCTCTCATCGGAATATTTTTACAATTATTTTTTACTTCATGTCATAGAAATTCCACGCTTTGACGAGGAAATATTTTTTATAAAAAGTGAACGGTGTAAAACAATCCAATTTACTCACCATTATTAGACACCGGAATTCTTTTAAAATAATTTTTAATAAGAATTTTCTGTTTATTATAGGAGGAAAGTATTTGTTAAAAAATAACGGTGTAAGTATAAATAATGTGTGCTTCCCCCTTAATCAGACTCTGAAACGAATAATCGAATTCTGAAAACCGAATTCAATTAAATAATGCTCTTAAGAACAAAAATGTTAATATTTTATATAAAATAAAATAAAAGTAATATTGTGCACTTGTAAACAGTAGAATAGTTGTATTTCTAAATTTAATAATTTTTTAAAAACACTTTATGTGTTTATTTATTTTCAAATGTAAGAATCTATTTTTGTATGTTCTAGTGTAACTGTTACAATAACTTATCTAGCAATAAATAATAGCTCGTTCTTGTGGAATGTTTATGGATTATAATTTGAAATTTTAAAATGTTTTCATTTAATTTAATTGCATAAAGGTGTTACAACAAGTTAATTAACTTAGTTACTGGTCTAAATTGATTTACGCAGTACGATATCGCACTGTCACTGATTTAAGTACCAAAAATCAGAGTATTTAACATGTTCTTCATGAACATCAATAACAAATATAAACTAAATGATGATTGTAAATATATACAGCAAACAAAAGATGATGAATAATGATATAAAATGGATTAAAAATGATGATGTATAAAAAAATAACACAGATTAAATATGATTGATCAAAAATAAGAATAGAAAATACGTTATTTCAGCAATTGCTATAGATAAGCAAGACTTCGTTTGCTATTTGTTTTTCCTCTATCATGTGACCTCTGACGTCAGGTGGGAAGAGCCCATTGACATGTTTTCAGAAAGGAATTTACCTGTGAAGCTTATCGTGATTATTTATATTATCATTACCAGTTATATTGGTGGTCTCATTGGTGAATACCTCCATACTAGAAGCATTTATTCTACTTTCTCGATTTGACTTTTTTTTTTTTTTCTTTTCTTGGCTCGAAACTTTTTATAACGTTGAAGAGGAGTTTTTTCCTGATACAGGTATAATTATTAGCAAAGTGTCATTTTATTCCATTATTCTATTTTTACAGTGTTTTGAGATTTAAAAAAAAAAAATTCCATATAATTTCTGTATTTCTAGCAATAACAAAAAAACTTTTTTTGTTTTAATCTTAACATTTATTTAAAGTAAAGATGTAATGCTTCTTAATTTATTTTAATTTCAATTTTAGTGCTTATAAAATCTATATATTATTTCTGTAACGTGGACCAGTTACGTTTAAGTTTTGTAGAAACAATACGATAGTGACTTAATAAAATATGCTAGGATAAAAAATAATACATAAGGTAAAGGTAGGAGAGTTTGTACACAATTCAACAAAACAAAATAAAAATCCAAATTATTTTTTGCTAAACTATGAGTGCATAATTTTGAATTGATCCTTCTTCTATGCATTTCCATTACTATTTTGTTGTTCTTCTATAATTTAAACAACAGCTGTACTAGCTATTTTGCGCGCTCATGGGTAGGAGAGATTGCGCTTTAGCTACAATTACGTTGTTAATAATAATAATTGCGCTTAAATGGCATTGTTGTAAGGTATTTGTAAACAAATATTTTTGTATTGGGAGTGGATATTTCAATTCAATAATTAAAAAAATAAGAAAAATATAAAAAATTCCAAGGATTATAAAAAATTATTTAAAGAATATTAAAGGAACAGAAAAAAGAACAAGACCAGATAAAGACGGAAAATAACATTAAGTTAGTAGATAACACGTTTAAGATAAAATCATAGCTGCCAAAATTTTAATTAATTACAAAGTATTTTTAGTCCCGCTTTTATTTCGCACCCCTTTATATACAGACAATTTTTTCAAACATATAACTTCGATAAAATAAGAAAAATGTACTCCTAAAAAGTAAATGGTATGAAATAAAAATGAAGCTAAAAATACTCCCGAATAAATTAAAATGAGGGCGTGGCAGCTATGCTTAAAATTAGTAAATATCCTTTTCAGCGTAAACGATTTTTTGTTTGATAACCGTATCTGTTATTGTGAGCAATCGTTGCACGTATTGTTGTAAATGTTGAGCTACCGTGCAACTGTTTGCCACAAGCTAACCAGTTCGAGCCAGATTGCTGATCGTATGTGCAATGTGTATTTCTGAGTCAAGAAAGATGAGTAGCACACAGCGTTCCCAACTTTTATAATTTATTCACGAGCATTTTTAGCCCCGCCTCTTTTTCATACCGGAAATTTTTAAAAATGATTTTCTTCTTATTTAATCGTTGTCACATATTAAAGAGAAATAATCTAGAAAATTTCTGGTGCGAAAAGAAGGCGGGGCAAAAAATGCTCGTGAATAAATTATAAAAGTTGGGAACGCTGGTAGCACACAATGTGCGCAAGGATATATGTCTAGTCCCGCCCCCTTTTAAGCCCAGAATCCACCTACCGTTAGTTAGTTATATATATATATATATATATATATATATATATATATTCTCAAAATCTATCGCACAAAAATGTTCAAATTATAAAATCTAAATTTCACTTGGTTCGAAATCTTCTTGTTTCAACTTTAAAATTCTTTAGGTTTCTTTATTTTATTTTATTGAAAATTAGACGATTAGAGTCCTTAAAAATTTTCTTGAGTAGGCTGATATTTTTTGCTTCCATTCAGTTTTATCGCTTCTATTTTAGCAGGCGTAAAACTGCATAAAACTTGAGCATTATACTGGAAAATATTGCAAAACTAAACAGATATACTATAACATTTTATACTTTGTAATAAATTTTATATAGGCTAACATTAGCGTTCAAGAGCTAAATACCGTCTGAGGTGTGGCTTTAGTAGGGTCGGGCCACTCCCGAATAATGTTCAATTTCAGATTCTGTAGACCGACTCAAAAAGATGCGCCGTCTCGAATGGGTTGAATTAGTCCAGTCACTTGTCTTTTTTTTTTTTTTTTTTTTTTTTTTTTTTTACAGTTCCAGACATTGAACAAATCTATCCTACTGTCTTGTTATTACAAATAAGTTGAGGATGGATGGTTGGGTCTTGCGTCGCACTAATGCTGCGCATATGGGCAATTGGTGACGGTCTGGGACACACCCCTAGGGGTGGTCCGGAGACATGCTATCACAATTTTGATCCTCCACGGAAGGGATGGCTCTCCCGCTTCGGTGACCCCCAGTGGTATAATTTTTTTATGGAAACATGGAGGACATTGCGGCCACGACAGCTTTTACGTACAACAGTCACCATTAGTGTACACGACGGTCTTTGGCCGGCTCGAGTACCGAACCCGCAATCTTCCAATTACGAGGCCGGCGCTCTACCGACTGGGCTACCGCGGCCCACAAATAAGTTGAGAATTCTCTATTAGCATAGAATTTTAAATGCGCAATATCTCTTAAATAGCAAATGCGCAAACTCTCCCATTTTGGTAGGAGAGATTGAACAGTGTTTTATTAAATAAATATTCGACTTTAGAGAAAATCGCAATGCTTGTACCGCTATTCTAGGTTAGTAGGTTAAGAGAAATGGTTTAATAAAAAAATATTTTGTAATACTTCCATTCTACAGAAATCCCTGGGAAGGCTTAGGAAAATTGAAGCATTTATTTTTGAAAACGAGACAGAATAACCACGGTTTATCTTAGATTCTTGAAGCAATCAACATGCACATTCAAGTCAGCACATCACTATTGATGTTGTATAACCACCTGAAGTCGCAACTCGCGCACTCTACTCTTTCCTGTGTCGATTCCCTATGAGCGCAATCTTTCCTACCGCGCAATTTCTCCTAGCTTTACTTTAAGCAGTATTTTAGCACGCGGACTAAGTTCAATGACCTTATAACACAAAAAATTAAAAATTAAATAAAAAATAAAAAATGGCGAAATTTGTCTGATGAGATCATTTCATAGAAAAATCTATTTTTGAAAGTTGCATCTTTAAAACCTTTGCAAGCGTCATTTTAAACCTAGAATTACTTTAAAGATATAAACAACATATGTTATACAGTTAAGAAATGTCGAGCAGTTTTAAAATGCATTTATCTGTTCTAAAAAGCATGTTCCTTTGATGTAGGATTTGCGTGATTCTCACGGTAAAACTGCGCAAGAAAATGTTGAAGAAAATTCAGTCAATAGTGAAGTTAACATGACAAATTTTAATAAGGAAAATGTTAAAGTTTTCCTACAAACTTTAAAAGTGAAACTTATCTCAGAAAGCAAAAAGAAGCCAGTTCGTTTATTGTTAGATTCTGCATCCCAAAAATTTATATTTCGAAAAGCATAGCAGAAGAGATGAATTATACCCCTATTCGTCAAGAAAAAATGATGCATTCATTGTTTGGCGCAGTTACAACAAAGGAATGCCAACATTATTGTTATAGAATAAAGGTTAAGGATATGAGTGAGATATTCATCTGCAATTTTGAAGTGATGGATCAAATTACTATATGTGAAAACATTCAACCTGTCACTAAAGGTCCGTGGATTAACCCTTTGTGGCGCAGGTAATTCGAATCATTTAAATTGCACTGCCACCGGAATTTACGAACAAAATTAAAATAAAAGACATTTTAAATTTTCAGGCTAAAAAAGGGGCATTTTCTACTATGTTATAAATGTAAATTCTTGCTAAAAAATTTCCGGGATGAGTTTTTGCACTTGAGAATTAAAATTAGGTGTTCCAGCAGCGGGAACACTGCGACTCAAAGGGTTAAAGAGTTGAAGGAATATGGAATCGAGTTACCTGATGTAAGTCAATACCGTGAAGTTATCGAAATATTGATTGGTGCTGATATTATGGGAAAGATGTTAACTGCTAAAAGTACTGACATCTGGTCTTGTTGCTATAGAAACGTATCTTGGTTGTACAGTCACCCAAAAAAAAAACGCCACCCCCCCACCTAATTTCGCCGTAAATTATCGTAGAAACATTTGACTGGTACCGATCGATTTGTAATAACGTCTAGTTTATAACGGTATAGTTAAATTTTGCCTAAGGGGTCGTCTACATATTAAAACTGGCATTAACCTCATTTTTTTCCCAATAGCAACCTCTGTTTTTGACTTCATATTCAGATTTCTGAGATCAAGGCGGTTCGAAAAACATACCTATTTATATACCTTAAATCAATTTTAAATAGAGTTACACGTGAAAATGTATTAGGGGTCCGTCTATACATTTAGAAAATATAAATCACGATCTACCACCCAGGGTACATTATTTATTAAGTTTAACACCGGAAAAAAATTTCAGAAATGTTAATTATAAAATAAAAAAAAATGACTAATTCACAGAACTTTCTGAGTTAGTTTATGAATTAAAAGATTTTTATTGGTTTCTATTTATTAAACATCAGATAGTTCACTTCATGCGAAGAAAATTAAATAGCTTGAATAGATATTAAAATATCTATCAAAAAAAAAAAAAGATGAATGGTTTTAAATTTGTTTGAAAATTCAAAATTATTTTAACTCAAGCTGCCGTATAATTGTCTGAAACGGCGGCACTCAACCTGGTTCCCACGGCCGTTTCACAGTGACAATGGGAGTTTGTTCTGATACTGCAGTACTTTCATTTTCTTTAATTGACTTTTTTAAAATATTAAAACAGATTTTTTTATTTTTATTTATTTATTTTTTAAATTAATTATTATTATTATTTTTTTTCATGACATTATTAAAAACTTTTACATAAATCTCCACGATATTCTTTTGCTTTTATATTTTATAATGTGTAACAAATTAATATGCAAAATAATAAATCCTACTACTTAATGGGATGTTCTAAAATTCTACACTTTAACACAGATACCGAAGTAGACGGTGGGTGTAGAAAGGCTGACTACCCTTAATCTAAATCTTCACTTGAAAAGGTCAAAATGTTACATAACTCTTTTTTTTTAAGGAAAAAAGAAGAAGATAAGGAGGAGAAGGAAAGATCAAAACGAATATAAAGCATATTAAACGTTAATACCCTTTAAACACTGGGAAAAGGCGGGGTTTCGTATTGTGTGTCATTTGGGAGCTGTAGAGTGCCAGAAAATTACTTTATGTAATAAAACTTTTCATTTAAAGGGTATTTAAAGCAGCATTATATTTAATACATAGACTATTCAGAAAAAAAGTACTATTCATCTGGTTCATGAAAAATAAAGAACATTTTCTGGCATTGCTCTATGTATATACATTCTTGTCAACCTATCCCGGAAGATTACTGGTCCCGCCCCTTTCCGTACATTTTTTTCACATCAGTCTTTTTAGAGCCGTGTCAGCCATCGGTGGCTGACACTGATCTTTCCATTTAGGCTAAGTCAGCCGGCAGTGTAAAATATGATATAAAACTACAGAACTTACATAGTTTTAAGTAATTACTGACAATTTATTTAAAATTTAATTCATGTTTTTTTTTTTTTTTTTTTTTTTTTTTAATAGGATTTTTATAGGATTATATCGTTAAGGCCTAATGAGGTTTATTGAAACTCGATAAACATAACACGCTTCTAAGCAGCACGTGTGGCCTGAATGGGATTTCCATAAGAATTCGCGTGGCGCTCAATGAGTTAATCGTAAAAGTATTTGAAGTTAATTACTCTAAAAATTAAATTGTGTACACACAGGGGCGGGAACTAACAATGTTACGGGTTAGGTTGGCAAGTATGCATATATACTTTGCTTGATTTATAAAAATGTATAACACATTTTCTTCTTTTTTTTTTTTTAGTATTTTGTGTTTATATCTCTCATTAAAAATAAATACAATATTCATATATAAACATTTCCATACAGTAATGTATATAAACATATTGATTAAAGAAGATTTGTTGATATTATATAATTATTCTTCTATCTGTATAGTATATTAACACAAATATTTTTTGTAAATTTCGCAGCATCGAAAAACAGCAACATAGCCTCCATATCAAGGCTTAATGTAAATAGGACGTAAGCGTACTGTAGCTAGTGTTGAAATTTGAAAAAAAAAAAAAAAAAAGAAAGAAAAAAAAGAATAACAGTGAGCTAAAAATACGCCGGAATAAATTAAAATGTTGTTTATTCTGGTTTTAGTCAGGTGATATCACTCGTGCTAAATAGCTGGATCCGCCCTCTCTTAAGCTCAGGTTCAGCTCATCATAAAAATATTGTTTTTAATATCTGCCGCACCAAAATGTTCAAAACACAAATGCCAATTTTCATATATTTTGAAATCTTCCCGTTTCAACTTTAAAAGCATTTAGATTAATTTATTTTATTTTGAATTTTTAAATTTAGACGTTTAAAGTCTTTTAAATGAAATTTCAGGATTCTGTAAGATCAATATCTATATATTTGAAAGTAATAAGACAATTCCTTTGTTTTAAATTTTTATTCCATAATAACTGTGACTTTGATTTCGTGATTAGGAAATTGAAAATAAATACTATTGAGCTATGTTCCAATAATAGATCTTATAAACTTAAAAAAAAATAATAATAATAAAGCAATTTTTCACTATTTGATTCTGTATTAAAAAACTTTTAATAGAAATTTGATATTTTATTATGTTACATTATGGGATAAATTTTAAATAACACAAAGCTTACAAACGGTACAGTAACGAAATGCAAATATGTCACAACAATGTTTAAACAGAAAATGTATGGTAAAAAATCTTTTTAAAATTATTAAATATTCATAATAATAATAATAAAACGATTGTCGAATGCATAATTGCTGTTTCATGCAATCAGTTTCGCTGTACCGTGTTTTCTAAAACATGATTTGTAACTAGAGGTGTACGTACTCTTCAATATTGAAATGCGAAAAAAGGTGTAACAGGGTTAAAATAGAATTTTAGCAGCGAAAAACTAGAAAAAGATATTTAATACTAATGAAGAAAGACTTAACATATTAGGATCGGATATTTCTCTTGTACGGTAAGCCACGCCTTTTCACAAATTTTCTAAAACTTTATAATATAAAGCAAAATAATTTTGCATATTTCTAATTAAATCATTTAAATTTTGTCTTCAATAATCGATGTAGTAAATACCATTGTGATTTATGCATACCAGCGTCACATATAGAGTCAAATAGGAATATGCAAATTTGTCTTTTTTTTAAATAGTGTTTCAGCGAATCAGAGGCGGGGCTTCTTTTCTTTTGAAATTCTTTCACAATCCCTCGCCTACATTGTGATAACTTTACAAAAATATGCCAATTTGTATAATAAACATCGAAATATTGCTTAGGAAACAATAAAAATAACAAAAAGGTAAATTAAAATAGTTTTCCGTCAAATTATATACAAACATTTACTTATAGAGGATACAGATTATAACAAATGACGGCCCCCTAACAGGAATAAAAAGTGGAATATCACTGTAACTCAAAAAATAATGTTAGGAACGAGCTGTAAATTTGGAAACCCATGTTTTCGATGATGCTCGTTCTATTCGTGCGAAAATTAACATATGTCATAATTCATAATTTTTTCAAATATGAATTTATTAATAATTTTCATAATTCAAAAAATGTTTTTTTAGCAAAAATTTGCATGGAATATGTTTGGGTCACTTCATTCTAACGAATAAAAAAAACAGAATTTAAATATCATAATTATTTCGGAAGATATGATTTAATGTTTGTCACATTCATTTAACATTAGTATCCCCAAACTTTGACAGCTTATAACTCTATGCAAAATTGAGCGAAATATATAAACTATACCATTTTCCGTGATGATTTGATCCAAAGAATTCAAATAAATTATAAAAAATAGGGGTTACCATTGAAAAAAATGAAGTTGTTGTCAGTTTTAATATGTAGACGACCCCCTAAGTAAAATCTAACTATAACATTATAAACTAGACGTTATTACAAACTGATTGGTACCAGTTGCATGTTTCTACGATAATTTACGGCAAAATTAGGTGGGGGGGTGGCGTTTTTTTTTTGGGTGACTGTACACTGATGGGCAAAGCGCCTCACACCGAAGTCTCAATAGATAATTTAGCAATGATGGTGACGTCTTTGTTTGTAAATGAAGCTGATATCTTAAACTTATGGAGACTAGACTTGATCGGAATAACAGATACTATAGAAAAAAAATCTAAAAGTAAGATTGACCGTCAAACAAAGAAACATTTCTTAGAAACAGTAAAGATTAACAAGGATGGTCGTTGCGAAGTTTGCCTTCCTTGGGCTGACGACACATCTGCATTACCCGATAGTTCGAGTTTTACTGTAAGACGTTTAGAAAGTACAACTTCCAAGTTATTAGCTAAGAACATGTACGAAAAATATGAAAATATATTTATGGACCGGTTGAATGTGGGGATCATAGAAGAAGTTTCTGCAACCAAAGTTAACTCTTATGGTAATTATTTACCTTATCACCCAGTTATTAAAGAGACCAGTAGTGCAACACCTATCCGTCCGGTTTTTGATGCTTCAGCAAAGTTGGCTAACCATCCATCTTTACATCAGTGTCTGCAGTATGGTCCAAATTTGATTGAACTTATTCCAGATATCCTCCTACGTTTTAGAGAAAGAAAATTCAGTGTGACTGCTGATATTAGAAAAGCGTTTCTTCAAATTAGCATTTGTGAAAAATATAAAGATTTTCTACGATTTCTATGGTGAAAAGATCTAAAAGAGAAGAAACTTAGAGTATTTAGGCATGCACGAGTCATTTTCGGTGTAAAATACAGCCCTTACCATCAGTCATTGTATATCACATCAAAAATAGGGCACGTTTTGAAGAAAATTTCAAGCAAAGGCTTTTATATAGTTTTTATGTAGACAATGTCACCACTAGTGTGCACATTGAAGAAGATCTAAAGAAATTTCTTGGATTCAAAGAAAATAATTTCAAATGGTGGTTTTGATTTAAGACAGTGGGAATACACTAGTGAGCACGATGAAACATCGAACCAGAAGGAAACTCAAGTATTGGGTCTGATTTGGGATAAGGATTCCGATACATTAAAAGTCAACATGAAATGGCTAAACGATTTCAACACAAAAATGATTACCAAGCGAAGTATGTTATCGGTAGTTCATAAAATTTTTTATCTTTTCGGTTTTACTTCTCCAGTGATGCTTTATCCTAAATTGATGTTACAGAAAGCTTGGAAATTAGGAATTAATTGGAATGACGAAATAACTGGTGATTTACAAAAATTATTCCTATTATGGTTTCAAGAACTTAAATATTTAAATGATGTTAAGGTACCAAGATATATCCAGATCACTCCAGAAAACGTACATGCATGCACAATTCATACTTTCGTTCATGGAAGTAAAGATGCTTACGCAGCAGTAGTGTTCTTAAGGTTAGAAAAGGAAGATCAAGTGGAAATAATTCTGCTTGCTGCTAAATCCCGAGTTGCGCCTTTAAAGAACACAACTTGCCAAGAATGGATCTATTAGCAGCTACTATTGGCGCTCGTTTCGCGAAAGCTGTTATTGATGCTCTGGATTGGCAGGAAATGAAGAGGTATTACTGGAGCGATTCCTCAACAGTGCTCGCTTGGATATCAAGAAATGAAAACTGGTCTGTGTTCGTCCGAAATCGGGTTCAAGAGATTCAAAAATTAAGTAGTCTTTTATCATGGAAACATATACCAAGTGACAAGAATCCAGCAGGCTTGCCGTCAAGAGGCTGTAAGGCTAAGCAGTTAGCTTTCATCAGAAGGTGGGAGGGCCCACATTAGATGAAAGATTCAACAGAATTTAGAATTCACATGAACACTTCCAATGAAAATTGGGATGAGGAAGAAATTTAGAAAGAAAGGTCAAAGTCTATTTGTATGCTGACGAATCCTGAATTTGCATCCGACAATAACTGGTATTACCACTACTTTTCAAGTTATGAAAAAATCATACATTTAGTTGCTTGGATTCTTCGCTTTAACCCCTTAACGCGCGCTGTCCTCGCTGTGAGGACGCAACATTTAAGATCCAGCAGCAAAAATTCATCCCGGAAATTTTTTAGCAAAATTTCACGTTTATAACATATCAGAAAAGGCCGGTTTTTTAAACCTTAAAATTAAAAATTTCTTTTAGTTTAATTTAGTTCATGAATTCCGGTGGCAGTATAATTTAAATGTTTAAAATTGTCTTGCGCCGCAAAGGGTTAAGCATAATTGTTTAAATTCTAATAAGAGGAGTAAAGGCGAATTGATGGCTATTGAATTTCGGGAAGCGGAAATAAAAACACTACGTATTGTTCAAAAGGAATCTTTTTCTTCGGAAATTGATGAAAGATTGAAGAAATTACAAACCTGTAAAGATGACTAAGATATCATTCGTTTGAAATCTAAAATAACTTACAGGAAAGATAGTAAAGATTTTCTCCATCCCATAATTCTCCCTTCAAAGCATGAAATTGTTAATCGACTTATTTTTTATACCCATGTAAAGAATTGTCATGCGGAGTTACAAATCCTCTTAAATTTGCTTAGAGAATGGTATTAGATCCTCAACGGAAGAAAGAGTGTAAAGCTCGTGTCAGCCCGCTGTGTGATTTGCAAAAGGTTTAATTCAAGTGCTTTATGGACATCTAGTGTTCCTCTACCTGAAAACAGAGAGTATAAAAATAGAGAATTCCCCTCGAGAAAACTTTTAAAATGTGGTGAAAAGCTTTGCGAATTGTTCTCAAGATTTAAAAGTTTAATTATGTTGCATTTGAATACGATTTTGGTGTTACGATTTACAGAAAAAGAATTTTGTCGCATTTGTAGGTTATCTCATTTAGGCACATTGACCATATATCCGAAAGAATGTATTTTAATTTTAGATAGATCTGTATAATATCTCTAAATTACCTGCTCACCGCAAAGTGTACTCAAATTTAGCGCTGAGGAACGCATAGCGTTATGAATGCATTTCAAGAATCATCCAGATAAAGCCCCTTATGAATTCAAATTCTTTTGTATGGGCTTGTAATGTTTTTTGTATGGGCTTGCATTTTCTATGAAACAGGCTTCTATGGTTATAAGTAAAATATCTTTATTTAATTTTGCTTAGTACAGCCTAATGATGTTAAAAAGGAACAGGAAGAAAATTTACCCATAGACATAATATATGTGAATTTTTTTGTGTTGTCCTACGCAAGAACTATTTATCCGATCGTGATTTGAAGTAATATCCAAATATGATACATATTTAGCTTACAGAGTTTGTACTTCCTGTAAACATTGTTTTTGATAACGTGCTCTCTGACAGGTGAGAAAGAGTACCGGTTGTACTGAAAACAGGCTCACTCTGTCACACAGATCAACCATTAAAAACCAGTTTTTCTCATTCAGGGAACCATAAATGGTGTAGTTATATGAAAAACTCAATTTCAAAAGTTTAGCCTTAGGACATGCTTTATCTACTATTTCTCTCTACTATATGTAAGAGGAAGTAAAGAAAAAAAAAGGCACGATTTGAAATTTTATCCTATTTCTAGATAATTGGGCCATTATTTAGCATTGTCCTGCCTCGATTTCAGATGATCTTGAAATTTATAAATGAATTTCAAATAAAAATTACCCTCTTGATTCCATTTTGAATATCTGGAGATACAGGAGTACAAGCATCCTCGCCACCATTGTCCAACATGTAATATACTTTTATGGATTTTACATCAACCTGCAAAATAAATAAATAATTTAATGAATATATTAATTTTTAGAACAAACACGAATAAAATAATCTCACGTGGTACTCATACTAGTTTCTTTTACTTTCGATTACTGTTGAAATATTAGTGTAAGATAGGAAGTGTTGTATTTGAATATTTACAGTGTAAGGCAAAGTGCCCAAATGTGGCATTCCTAATATGACATTACATTATATCTTGTAAAAGAAAAATCGTACTGTGACAGAAAAGTCCTCAAACTATATCTTTGAAAGCCTGCTGAAATAGTAGAAGTTCGCTTAATCCATTCTATTGAGCATAGCATAGATCTTCTGCCACATGTGCAGCAACCAGTAATAAAAATTCTTTGGTTCGGATTTTGGTCTAATTTTTTTCTAATAAGGTCAAGGACTTTTATATAATATAATATCATATTGCCACAAAGTCAGCTTTCTTTACAATCACCGTGGCGTAAAGGTATGTCTTTGGACTGTCACCCAGACGGCATCACTTCGATTCCAGCCGGGGCCAAGTAAATTTAAAGACTCTAAAAAATTATTTTTAAATTCTTATAATTATCTTTGCATATTTAATTTCCTATTCTAGCAGTTTCTAGAATATTCTAATTTACGTTAATCTTGTATTCTGGAATATTCGAATATTGCACAGTCGGTAACAAAAGTGTCCGAAGACTAGCAAAAATTCCTATGTAAAAAATCTGATGTGGGCACCACATGACTTCCTTATACACTTTTAGAAATATACATAATGTTAAAAAACATTGTCATTGGACCCGAAACAGTTGGCTAAAAATATTTAAAAAAATGAATTATCACCGTGTTCTGAGCTTTTCTGAAAGTTAGTTAAAAACCGATGCAAGATTTGTACTGGTAACGCTGACGAAGGCAGCAGGGACCCGAAAAAATCTGCTAAAAGTATTAAAAAAATGCATTTTCACCGTGTTCTGAACTATTCTGAAAGTTTCAAATGTCTAGCTACTCGGGAAGTTAGTTAAAAAAATTTTCTGTTGAATCATATAAACGCTGTCGAAGGCAGCAGTCACCTGAAACAATTGCGTAAGAATATTTAAAAAATGCATTGTCACCGTGTTCTGAGTTTTTCCAGAAGTGTTAAATGTCTAGCTAGCCGAGAAGTTAGTTAAAAAAAAGATTGCAAGATTTGTACTGGTAACGCTGCCGAAGACAGCAGGGACCCTAAACAGTTGGCTAAAAGTATTTAAAGAATGCATTTTCACCGTGTTCTGATCTAGTATGAAAGTTTCAAATGTCTAGCTAGTCGAGAAGTTAGTTAAATAAATTTTCTGTTGAATCACATAAACGCTGCTGAAGGCAGCAGGTATTAGAAACAGTTTGCTAAAAATATTTTTTTAAATGCATTGTCAACGTGTTCTGAACTTTTCTGAAAGTTTCAAATGTCTAGCTAGTCGGGAAGTCAGTTAAATTGCAAGATTTGTCCAAACCGTTTTTGAGTTACTACCGTTTTTTGATACATTTTGGCCATTATGAACCTAATTTTCCTAAATATCTCCAAAACGGGAAATCATACAAAATCCAAAAAGGGAGATGCACAACTAGATGTTATAACAAACCTATGTACCAATTCGCAACTTTCTACGTCCAACCGTTTTTGAGTTATGCCGCATACTCACACATACACACACATACAGTCGGTAACAAAAGTCTCCGAACACTAACGGAAATTCCTATATAAAAAAAGTACACTTAATACAATTTTGTTAAATAAATCCTAGTCGAATCCTGTTCTTAGTCAGTCTAAAAACAGGATTCTAGAAGGATTTATTTTACAAAACTGTATTAAGTGTACTTTTTACTTCCTTATACAAAGTATAAGGAAGTATAGTAATCCCGATTTGCGAAATGGATTTTGTATTTCACATTGCTCGAAAACGAATGATCGCTGAATGTTGCCAATTTATACGTGTGACTGTCATGATGTATAGTTGTACACCTGCAAGTGTCGTCTGAACACGAGCTCTCGTTTTAGAGATATAAGCGATTTTACACGATTTTTCGTGACGTCTGTATGTGTGTGTGTGTGTGTGTGTGTGTGTGTGTGTGTATGTCGCATAACTCAAAAACGGTTGGACGTAGAAAGTTGCGAATTGGTACATAGGTTTGTTATAACATCTAGTTGTGCACCTCCCGTTTTGGACTTTGTATGATTTTCCGTTTTGGAGATATTTAGGAAAATTTGGTTCATAATGACAAAAATACATAGGTTTTGGCCATAATGTATCAAAGAACGGTAATAACTCAAAAACGGTTGAACGTAGAAAGTTGCGAATTGGTACATAGGTTTGTTATAACATATAGTTCTGCACCTCCCTTTTTGGACTTTGTATGATTTTCCATTTTGGAGATATTTAGGAAAATTAGGTTCATAATGACCAAAAATACATTGGTTTTGGCCATAATGTATCAAAAAACGGTAATAACTCAAAAACGGTTTGGACAAATCTTGCAATTTAACTGACTTCCCGACTAGCTAGACATTTGAAACTTTCAGAAAAGCTCAGAACACGTTTACAATGCGTTTTTGTAATATTTTTGGCCAACTGTTTCCGATACCTGCTGCCTTTGGCAGCGTTACCAGTACAAATCTTGCAATCGATTTTTAACTAACTTCCCGACTAGCTAGACATTTAAAACTTCCAGAAAAGCTCAGAACACGGTGACAATGCATTTTTTAAATATTTTTAGCCAATTGCTTCGTGTCATTGCTGCCTTTAGCAGCGTTTATATGATTCAACAGAAAATCTATTTAACTAACTTCCCGACTAGTTAGAGATTTGAAACTTCCGGAATAGTTCAGAAACACGGTGAAAATGCATTTTTTAACACTTTTATCCAATTGTTTCGGATCCGAAGTCCCCTCCCCAAGGCACAACTTTGACATGAGTCCCCCCAAGGCACAACTTTGACATGAGTCCCCCCCAAGGTACAACTTTGACATGAGTCCCCCCCCAAGGCATAACTTTGACATGAGTCCCCCCAAGGTGCAACTTTGAAATAAGGCCCCCCAAGGCCCAACTTTGACATGAGTCCCCCCAAGGCACAACTTTGACATGAGTCCCCCCCCCAAGGATTTTAAAATGAGTCCCCTCAAGGCACAATTTTATTTATTTATTTATTTTTTTTTTTTTACGTATGCATGCATTTTTTTTTAAATATTTTTAGCCAACTGTTTCGGGTCCAGTGACAATATTTTTTAACATTATGCATATTTCTAAAAGTGTATAAGGAAGTCATGTGGTGACCACATCAGATTTATTTATATAGGAATTTTCGCTAGTGTTCGGAAACTTCTGTTACTGACTGTACATACAGACGTCACGAAAAATCGTGTAAAGTCCCTTATATCTCTAAAACGAGAGCTCGTGTTAAGACGACACTTGCAGGTGTACAACTAGACATCATGACAGTCACACGTATAAATTGCCAACATTCAGCGATCATTCGTTTTCGAGCAATGTGAAATGCAAAATCCATTTCGCAAATCGGGATTACTATACTTCCTTTGAAACCTTTGGACGGCCCCTGCCTGCCTGGGCTCGGCCAAGCTTAACGGGTTGGATGCCGTCCGCCGGAGCGAATAAATCGCCAGATCACCGCGTGGAAGCTACTAGGCAGCAATGTAACTAGACGCCAAAGCTCAGGAATTGCAGCACGCTCCAGATGTTAAGGAATTTGGAATAAGTGTACTAACTAGCTGAGAGTCGAAATAACCGGAATTATACAAAATTAAACAATTTTGAATTTAGGCAGGGAGAAAAAAAAAAAAAAATTATTATTTTTTAATTTTTTTTTTTTTACTTTTTATTTCTAGATTTTCTGATTTTTACATTTTTATTTTTACCGGGGCTCAGACTGTATAGGTACCCGCCGCTTTAACTTCATGGACCACGATCATGACCAAAAATAAACAAAAAGTCCCCTGATCTAGTAAATAAAAATCCGCCAGGTCCTCTTCTTCGGGTTTTGACAGTACGTGGCTGGTTCCTGCTGCTCGAGATGTTGTCTTTTGATCACTGTGAAATGTCGTCTATGTTGTTTGTGATCCAACTGACTATGTGTTTTGCCTTGTTCTGTACGTGTTTATTGTTGGCTAGTTGTTTATACCAGAGTTGTTCATTATCCTGTGTGATTTTGGCCAGATGGAGGTTTTCCGTTAGCTGACAGGCTAGTAAGTAGTGTAAGGATGTTCCTAGCTCGCCACAGGCGCAATCCGGGCTCCTCTTCCTCTTAAACCGATGAAGATAGGCCGGAAATGCCCCATGGCCCGTGTATATTTGTGATAGAAGCTTGCAGCTAACTAGAGTCTTTGTGTTTACTTGTGGGTAGTATCTGTGAGTTAGCCTGCCCGTGTCCCCGTAGTCCCACTCGAACTGCCATTGATCCATGGTAAGCTTTTTGAGATTTTTCTTTAAGTATGAGATTGGTTTTTCTAAGTAGTATTGTTCTTTATTGTTTACATTATCGGCTGCCAGTTTTGCTAATTTATCAGCCTCTTCATTCCCTAGTATGCCTACGTGGGCCTTAACCCATTCAATTTTGAAGCTGTTATGAGATCGAACTATTTCATTGTGGATTTTATGGATCAATTTATCGGTGGAAAATGGTTTGGATATTGCTTGGATGGCCGACATGCAGTCCGAGTGGATACTGTATGTGATACCCATTGTATTGCCCCATTCTGCTGCCTTGAGGATTGACAGTAGTTCGGCTTGGAAGACACTGTTACACTTTCTTAGAGGCACTGACCATTCGTGAATTTTTTGGGAGTTTTTGAACGCTACAAAGGCCGATCCTGTAGCACCTGATTCCAGCTTCGACCCGTCCGTGTAGATATTTGTGTCGTCAGCAGAAGACCCTATAAATGGCTCTGGGGTGTCAGCAGGGTGTTTCCACCAAATGTTTTGCTTTTTTGTAAAGTCTGTGTGGTTGAATACGTGTTCCTGAAGCTGGTAGTTCCTGTGTAGTCTTGTAATTGTACCATACGCAGCTTCATATTTTAGTTGCAGGTGTACTGGAATCAGGCCAGAGAGTACCAGAAGTGCCGAGGTCGGGGCTGTTCTATAAGCCCTCACAATGGCCAGTGCGAAGTGTCTCTGGCAGCTAAGTAATTTGTCTTTACTTTGCTGTGTTATTTTATTGCCCCAGATTGGGGCTGCATAGGTCAGTGTCTTTTCCACCACGGTCTTGTACCATGTTTTAATCAAGTTAGGTTTTATCCCCCATCCCCTTGAGACCATGCGCCCAAACAAGCTGAAGGATTTATAAATTTTTTTCACCTGATGTTCTACATGGGGCTGCCATTTAAGATTTTTGTGAAGGACCACTCCCAAGTACTTCGTGGTTTCTTTAGTCTCTAATTCAATACCATTGTAGCGTATTCCTTCAAATTTATATGAATTTTCAGTTGGGAGGTTTCCAGTGTGAGGTCTGTTAAGGTACAGCAGTTCTGTTTTGCTCCAGTTAATTGTTAGGTTGTTCCTGTTTGCCCAATTGCCAAATTCGACTAATGCTGTGTTTGTCGTGTTAATTAAAGTATTTGGGTCTTTCGCGCTTATAGTTAATATGAAATCGTCTGCAAAGGCTTGGATCCTAACATTGTTCCCCCAGCTACGATTAAGTGCTGTCTCCGCTATTAATAGCCAAAGGAGCGGGCCTAGGCAGCTCCCCTGGGGACAGCCACCAAAGATTTGTTTGATCTTGCTTATTCCATTTTCCTCCAGCTTGACATACCTGTCCTCCAGAAAGTACTATACTTCCTTATACTTTGTATAAGGAAGTAAAAAAGTACACTTCATACGGTTTTGTTAAATAAATCCTTATCGAATCATGTTCTTACGCTGACTAAGAATATAATTCGATAAGGATTTATTTAACAAAACCATATGAAGTATACTTTTTTTACATAGGAATTTTTGCTAGTGTTCGGACACTTTTGTTACCGACTGTATATAAGCGACTTGCTCCTCAGATTGAGTATATTCTCAGTCAAGTTGCAGCTGTGTTACAAGTTTGTTCTGCTAATAAACTACGTTTGTTACATCATTTCGAGTGCTCACTTTGACTCTTCACGGCATCTATATAGGCTGAACAGATCAAAGTACCTTTATAATAGAGAAGCATTAAAAATTGCTGCAATTATCAAATTATGGATGTATTTTTTCATTCCTAATAAATAAGGACTAAAAATAAAGTGTTATTGATTAATAATTTAGTTTCTACAGTTTTTTAAAACCTAGAAAAATGCCTTAAAAAAAAGGGCGTCCTCATTTGACCCCAGAAAATGGGACGTTTGGTCAGTATACATCTATGTGATATTTTGGTGGAGGCGCCGGGTAAATAAATATTTTAAACGTGGACAACTGTGACAATCTTCGCAGAAGTCTCCGTTTAAGAGGACAATCTCCCGAGTACGGACTTTATTTTCCAGACAGTAGAAAGAAGAAAACGAAAATGCCAGAAACCAAAGTGCAAGAAGAGACCAAGCCCTTCGTATTGACTCCTACCTACCAGACACAAAGGAGCCCATCTACCTTCCGAGGAGTGCCTGGAGAAGACCCTTTGAAATGGCTTAAAGAATACGATCGAGTTTCTAAATTCAACAAATGGGATGACATGATGTGCTTAGCCAATGTTTATTTTTTCTTTGATGGTACGGCAAAGCAGTGGTAAGTAAACAATGAAGATACTCTGAATTCCTGATAGGTGTTCAAGAAAGAATTAAGCGGACTTTTCGGCGAACGACAAAAGTATACCAGGAAGGCGGAAGAACAATTGAAGTACAGAGCACAGCGGTCAGGTGAGAGTACACAGTCATACATACAGAGTGTCTTAGGTCTGGGCAGGGAAATTAATCCTTCAATGTCCGAATACGAAAAAGTGTCTCACCTAATGGAAGGCATTGCAGAGAACATTTATCAGACCCTGCTGACGAAAGAAAGCAGCACCGCGATTTCATTAAATGGTGCAACTACATCGAGGACATGAAGCAGAAGAGGTTGGACGACAAAGATGTGAGAGGCTTCCGAACGTCGTACCAGTGGCAGTAATGGAGGAGAAACCAGATTTGGTATCCCTTTTCCGCCAGATCGTACAGGAGGAAATCCATCGACTGATCAACCAGACGAAAGAACCTTCAGAGTCATGTTCGTAATTCCTAGAAGAAATAGTCCAAGACGAAGTTCAAAGGGCTCTAGCCCCCGTTTTAGCAACACCAACCAAAACTCCACGACGACCAACATATGCCACTGTAACCAAGGAATCCATAGGTCCTGTCCAGAGATCACCTACGCAGCCGCGAGAAACTGACCTCTGGAGAACAGCTGACAACAGACCAGTCTGCTTCCACTGTGGACGTCCTGTACATGTTGTGCGTTATTGCCGAGAGAGAAAGGCTATTTTCGACAACTATCGATGCCGCCGACAGAACCCCGACGAAATTTACGCAGAAGAAGAACTTCGCCGACCAAGCTTCACTCGCCGTTCAACTCCAACTAAAGGTCGATCTCCAACACGCTGTTTCAGATCACCGTCGCCAGATCGTCGATCAAGTCGATCTCCAAGCCGCAATAATGAGGAAAACTAAACGGAGTGACCTTCCAAGGAGGTGAGGCCGCATGTAATCAAAATCCTCCGTCGGCCGCAAAGATGACTAGTAACCAACTAGACATAATCGTGGATAAAAAGCCGGTACGAGCCTTGGTGGATTCTGGAGCCTCATTTTCTGTCGTCTCCGATAAGTATCGTCGATCTCTAAAGAAGTTCTATTTTCTGAAGCCAAGAACGTTATGCTCAAAGTCGCCGATGAAAATTTTGTCCGGGCGATGGAAAAATGTGTTTTACGTATGAAACCCTTCCATGATCCGGACAAGCAGATTGAGAACACACAAAATCAGGATGATGTTGTTCCTTCTAAATCGAACGGTACTTACAGGGGACACATGACGCGTTCGAGGACTAGAGCTTTAACCCAGAAGTCCTAAAACAGCGAGACGCTGTTCTTTGAAAGGAGGGCAATTCCACAAAGTCAGCTTCCTTTAAAGCCGCCGTGGCGTAGAGGTATGTCTTTGGACTGTCACCCAGACGGCATCAGTTCGATTCCAGCCGGGGGCAAGTATTGAGTATGTTCTCAGTCGAGTGTAGCTGTGTTACAAGTTTGTTCTGCTAATAAACTACGTTTGTTACTTCACTTCGAGTGCTCACTTTGACTCTTCACGACATCTATGTGACAATATCATATATATATATATATATAAGAGTACTTCCAATCACTCATTCACTCGCTCACTGACTCATCAACGCAGAACAAAATCTACTGGGGCCACTGACTGGAAATTGGATCAGATTATCGAAAATATAGTGTAAGCACCTCTAAGACGCGATTTTCAAAATTCGCTCCCCAAGGGGGAGGGGGGCAATGAATACAAATGAGATTTCACAAAACATCCTTTACATCTCAAAGAAAAAACAGATATCTATAAAATTTTTGCTTTAAAATATAGCTAACACAAATCAATAAAAACCAATTTCTGGAATTTGAGAAATTCGGTCTCCAAGAGGGGGTAGGCGGCTAAATGTGATTTCACATGTGAAAAACGTGATTAAAAAAAAAAAAAGAAACCTTCATATCTGAAAGAAAAAAAACAGATATCCGTAAGATTTTTTATTTAAATATAGCTAGCCTAAATACCTAAAAATCCACAGCTGGAATTTTAGAAATTCGTCCCTCAGAGGAAAGGTGGGGGCAAAACGTAATAACCTTTCATATCTCAAACAAAAAAACAGATATACCAAGGTGGAGATATAACATTTGATAGTTTTGATTTACCCTGGCTTTCCCAGGACCAGTAAAGGCAAATTTCCTTGACTTTTCCAGGTCGTTTTCTTCCACTTTGGCACACCATTTTATAAATTGATAGTTTTTCTCTATAATTTCTTTGACGCAAATGTAGTTTTTTGCGATTTTATTTTCAAGAATTAGTAAAAATTCACTGACTTTTGCAATTTTCAATCAAAGTTCCTGACATTTCCTTAACTTTTCCAGTATTGCAAAATTCCCTGACTTTTCTCTGATTTCCAGGTTTTCCAGGTCTAGCCACCATATACACGTAAGATTTTTGCTTTAAAATGTAGCAAACAAGGACTGCATCGAGAAATATCGATTTAATACCTATATCGCTAAGTCAATTTAAGCTTATGCCGATTTTTGCTAATATCGATTTTACATCTATATCGCTAAATGGATTTAAGCTTGCACTGATTTTGTCTATATCAATTTTACATTTATACCGCAAAAACGATTTATGTTTAGCCAGTTTTTCATGTATACGTCATTAGTTGTGGAAGTAACATTAGTGCCATGCATCATATCAAAACAAACTGCGATTTATATAAACATGGACATCGATTTATCTTGATTACTGATGTTCTGAGCAATCCAATCATTACGAAATTTTGAATTTAGACTAAGACAGGTGTTAGTATGAAAAAGACTGCATCATTGGAAGAGGAAGAGGGCCTGACCCCCCCCCCCCCCCCCACAATGACATATTTCTAAAAGCTATGGCGCCAACTTTACAAAATTTTAACTTTGGAGTTTTTGTGCGTTGGCAGGACAAAGCCTGCACTGGTGGAAGGGAGGGTTTAACACCCCAATTTACGGTGCTTCATTTCGGAAAGATACGGACCTAGCTTTACGAAATTTGAAATTCAAAGTTGGTTGGGTGTTAGTATGACAAAGACTGCATTGTTGCAACGGGGGAGAGTCTGCCCCCCCCCCCCCCCCAATGCCTTATCTTGAAAAAATATGGTCCGAACTTTACAAAATTTTAAATTTTGAGTTAGTTGGGTGTTAGTTGCATTGTTGACAAATAAGAGTTGTTGACAAAGACTGCATTGTTGTCTGTCCCCCCTCTATTGCGACTTCTCACGGGAATTTACAGTCCGTAATTTACAAAATTTTAAATTTGGACTTTATTGGGTGTTGGCATGACAGAAACCGCATTATTTAATAGAGAACGTGTGATCCACCCGCAACTCTACAGTGCTAGGTATTTTAGAAACTTACAGTCAGTTCTAAACGAAATTTTAGGTTGATTTCTTTAGAAATCGACCTATTGCAATCACTTCGTTTATCTATCTATCTATCTATCTATCTATCTATAATGAAAATTTTGTCATCACGATAACTCCCGAAATAATACTCGCAATGGAACCAAATTTGGACAGTGAACTGATCTTATAAATATCTTGGATGAGTTCGTTAAGCAAGTTGCTCCGACTTTTTGTTTTCAAGTGGCAGCCACTTGAAAATTTCAAATGGACATTGTAGAAAGCATATTTAAAGCAAGATTTGCTTGAATATTGTTGTAAATACAGGCCACATAAGGGTCTCAATGAAGTTTATTAATGAAGTTTATCCGCCATTTTTAATAAAGTGGCAGATATTTTAAGTTAAGTGGGACCACTTGAAATCAAGCTACCACTTGAAAATTTAAAGCCATGATAACTTCCGAAATAGTACTCCAAATGGAAACAAATTTGAACAGTGTCATAACTTATCGTATAAATATCTTTGATGAGTTTGTTAACCAAGCTGCTCCGCCATTTTGTTTTCAAGTGGACACCACTTGAAAATTTCAAATTCAAATTGTAAAAAACGTATTCCGAATTTGTTTGAAATTTGATGTAAATATAGACCACATAAGGGTGTCAATGAAGTTTATTAATGAAATTTATCCGTTATTTTTAATAAAGTGGTAGATATCTGAAGTTAAGCGGGGCCACTTGAAATCACTCTACCACTTGAAAATTTAAAATTACAATAACTTCTGAAATAATACACCAAATCGAACCAAATTTGGATAGTGTCTTAACTTATCTTATAAATAACTTAGATGAATTTGTTAACCAAGTTGCTCCGGTATTTTGTTTTCAAGTGGTCTCCACTTGAAAATTTCAAATTCAAATTATAAAAAGCATATTCCGAATTTTTTTAAATTTTGATGCATGCATAGATTATACAAGTGTCTCATACAGCTTTATTAATGAACTTTATCCGCCAATTTTTAATAAAGTGGCGGATATCCTAAGTTAAGCGGGGCCACTTGAAATCAGGCTACCACTTGAAAATTTAAAACCATGCTAACTTCCGAAATAATACTCCAAATGGAACCAAATTTGAACAGTGGTTTAACTTATCTTATAAATTTCTTAGAGGAGTTTGTTAACCAAGTTGCTCCGCCATTTTGTTTTCAAGTGGAGACCACTTGAAAATTTTAAATTTAAATTGTAAAAAGCGTATTCCGAAATTGTTTGAATTTTGGTGTAAATACAGACCACATAAGGGTTTCAATGAAGTTTATTAGTAAACTATATCCGCCATTTTTAATAAAGTGGCAGATATCTTAAGTTAAGCGGGACCACTTGAAATCAGGCTCCCACTTGAAAATTTAAAATTACGATAACTTCTGAAATAATACTCCAAATCGAACCAAATTTGGACAGTGATATCATATAATTATCTTGAATGTTTTCACTGGGCAACTTGTACCGACATCTTGTTTGTAAGTTCCAGCCACTTGAAATCACACTGCCACTTGAAAATATGCCATCACGATAACTTTTAAAATACTAAACTGGTTGAAATAAAAGTTGGATAGTGAACTTAGGGTTCAAATATCTAAGATAAATTCACTTGGTGACTTGATTCGCAATTTTATGTCCAAGTGGCTACCACTTGAAAATTTGTCAATATGGTAAGTTTAGTAATACAGAATCAATTCGCATCAAATTTGGGTAGTGGATTTATCCTTCAAATATCTTAGTTAAGTTCGCTGGGCATCTCACTCCGCATTTTTTTTCCAAGTGGTGCCACCTGAAAATTTCTTATGACGATAATTTTTGAAATACTGATTTAATTTGAACTAGAACTGGACAAGGAACTTATACAAGTATACTGGATGATTTCGCTGGGCAAGTTGTTTTGTCGTTTTGTTTCCAAGTTGCAACCACTTAGACTGCCACTTGAAAATTTGCCATAAAATTAACTTTTGAAACACGGCACTGATTTAAACCACAGTTGGACAGTGAACCTATGCTTCAAATATCTTGGATTTGTTTTCTGGGCAACTTGTTCCACGGTATTTTTTCCAACTGGTGGCCAATGGAAAATTTGTTATCACGGTAACTTTAGAAATACTTAATCAATTCAAATCAAAATTGAAAAATGGATTTACCATTCAAATAACCACGGAGTAAAAAGACAGGAGAAGAAGGTAACGCTGAAATTTTGTGATGTTGTTTTCTAATGTTTACAGATGGCGCCAGCGTGCAATCCTTCCTTCTCTCCAGCTTCCGCAATGTTATTCAATGGGGAAATGTCTCGTTTTAATTATTTTTTTAAAAATAATATCAAGCTGAAAAAATTTCGATTGAAAGCAAATTTCATTAAATAGAGTATTCTAACCAACATGTTTTTTTTAAGAGCCATTTTATACTAATTTTACTTTGAAAGAAAGCTTTTAAAAAATGACGATTCTTATGAACAGAAGGTAGCTAAAACAGACAATTGGGAGGAAGGAGAATGGATGAAATTTTGTAAAGAAAAAAAATAAACTTACTTTAGGTGCAGAAAACACGAACTCGGATTTTATTTTTCTCCTAGGGCTTTTTTTTTGTTTTTCTTATCACTATCATAGACTGTTTTACAACTAGGAACGAAGCATTTATTTGAAACATCTGAATTATGCAGTTTTAAGAACTTACAAAGAAATTAAATTGCTTAAAATAAAAAAATTTAAATGTACTTCAGCAAAATTCTATTGAAAACAACAGTATATCCGCGCCGAAGTAGGGAGGAATGACAAGTGGCGCCCTCAATATTTACCAAAAATTTAGATCACAGTTTCGTAGCTTTCTCCCATTGGACCTTCAACTCCTATTAATATTACTCCGTGCAAACAACAAAAATCTAGAAAATTCACGTAACTCGTGAACCAATCACGTTATTGCGTCCATCTTTGGTATATCGATAATAAGTATTTTCTCGCCAAAAGTCGCCAAAAAAGTCGCCATAGGTGAAAAGTCGCCAAATTTGGCGCCAAATCCATTACCTGCGTTGCTGGATCTTTTTAATGCGTTTTTAAGGAAAAATTAGGCTATTTTAATGCTAAAACAGGCTAGAAATGCAGAAAACTAACATTTATAAACTTACTAAGCCTCTTTGAAAGAATTTCTACAAAAAAAAATTATTTTCAAATTTGAAACAATATTTTAGATGAGAAACTTTCTCTGCCATTTTGATTGAAATGCCAGCCACTTAATTTTTCAACACGATGACTTTTGAGATTTTGAATTAATTCAAACTATATGTGTACAGTAGACTTATCTCACAAATACATTTCATATATATTGGTCAACTTAACTGACCATTTTGTTTCCAAGCGCCGGCCACTTGAAAATTTTAAATTCCCATAAAAAGGTATTTACGAACCGATTTGCTTAAAAATCCATATGTGCATAGCCTACATCAATATTTCTACCAAGTGCATTAATAATTTGTAGCCGCCATTTTGAAACAAAATGACGGCTACTTGATAAGGAAAAAGAAATCAACCTACTCTTCCGAATAAGCCGGAAGGACTTGTTTAATTTGCACTCGGTTGGATATTGCATAACGAAGACTACATTATTTGAAGGGGAGAGAAACGAATTATTTAAATTAAGAAGAGGTAATGGATTAAAATGAAAAATGTATGGTGCATTACAGATGATTAATACGTGAATAGTTTACATTAGTCTCTAAATATTTTATTGCTCTGCAAATGATATAAACTGTTGTGTGAGTTTTTTCAATGACACATACTCCTTAAACTCCTTACTATTATCTTTTCCAACGCCCTACTTTTCTTTTTGTTGTTTGTTTGTTTGTTTCAAATATAACAATAGTTTTCATAGTTAGGTAATAAAAATTCACAATCACAAAATTTCAGAAAAATCTGTATGGGACCAGCAGAAATTATTTTACACTTTTTATACAGTTTTAAAAACTTTGGTGTATTAATTTTTTATTTATTTATTTAAATAACAGCTGGCTTTGCCCGCTTCGCTTATCATTATATTGAAATGAATTCTCAAAATATTATATCATTAATAATAATAATAAAAAAAATCTTAAAAGAAAAAAAAATCATTGAAATCAGTTAAAATCTAAGTTAAAGTTCCCGCTTGCCGCACATCGAGTCTGGATTCCAGTGCTTCCGGCAGTGCCTTACCTGCTTTTTACTATCCTCGCTCGCGGATAAAGTTGAATGTTTTGCAAAATCCCATCAAAGTGCAAATTACGTACACTTAATCAGCACCCACACACCAAAATTCGCCATTCTAAGGTAATTTCGAGCAGATTTCAGCTTAAAAACGCGTTTTTTGCCCCACCTGCCCCAAAGGGAGGAGGGAGCTGGTAATTTCCCAAACTCCCTTCATAGTGCATGTTCATATACATACCTAACCGACAAAATGGAGATCCGAAGGTTATTTGAAGCAGAGTTATGTTTCAAAACTCCCCCCCCCCCAAGGGAGGGAATTTCGCAAAATCACTTTATACTATGAGTTAGATACATATAACTGACCCACACATTAAAAATCTCCTTCCTAAGATAATTTAGTATAGATTTATGCATGGGCACAATTTTTTTGCCCCCTCCCCTCCCCTCCCCCAAGGGGCGGTAGGGTGGAATTTCACAAAACTTTTTAGTAGTGCGAGTTGAGCAAGCATAAACAGCCCACACATAAAAAATTGCCATTCTAAGATAAATCGGAACAGAGTTATGCATGGAAACATGTTTTTTTAACCCCCCCCCCCCAAGGGGGAGGATAAGACAGACTTTCAATGAATCCATTTGTAGTGTGTGTGTTGAATACGCATAACAAATCTCCATACCAAAAAATCGCTTTCCTGAAATAATTTGAAGCAGAATTACCCTTAAAAACGTGTTTTTGCCCCTCCCGCCCTTAAAAAGGGAAATTTTCAGAAAATAATTTTATGGTGCGTGTTGGGAACGCATAACCTGTCCCACATAAAAAAAAAAAAATCGCTTTTTTAAGATAGTTCGGAGCAGAGTAACGCTTTTTGAATAGATATAGTAATAAGACATAGATTGATCATAGGGGGGAAAAATGATTCCTTTTTACTCGGAGAAAAGTCTACAATATGGCCATCTTTCTCCGAGTGAATACACACACAGATAATTTAGAAAATAAAATTTATGAATAATTTATGTACTAAAAGTGAATAAAAAACTGCAGTACAATTTCAAATTCATTTTTCTTTTTCATTCTTTCTTTTTTCTTTTATATATTTATTAATTTGGTTAATATTTGAAATTAAACTCTTTTTATATGCTAAAACTAACGTTCTTTACCTACGCCGCTGCTAACTATATTTAAAAGAATTTTGAAAATTCTATATTACTTACTACTATAAAATCTTAAAAAATACCAAACTTTAAAAAACGTATTCCATTAAAATGAAACCAGTTTTTATTTCATAATAATAACAAAGCAACTGATTATAAAAATTATATTTTTCATAATTTAGCCAAATTTAATTTACTTTTATGATAACTTATCCATTTCTTTTCATAAATTTATTAGAAGAATAAAAAGACGCAATATTTTGACATTTTGAAAATTCATCAACATTCTATTCTATTACAACTGCCGAGTTTCAATGGTTTCAGTACCACTATATGGCTGATGCCAAAAATTGTTTTCGGCATCAAAATTTTTTGCATGATAACAATGGGATGATAGATCTATATAAATTACTATATGTATGGGTTTTTTTGCCCTTCCCACCCTCAAGGGGGATAGGGTAGAATTTCACAAAATCCCTTAGCAGTGTATGTCTTAAGTATGTATAACCAATCGACATATCCAAAAATCGCTATTCTGAGATAATTTGAACAGAGTTACACTTAAAAGCTTGTTTTTGCCGCACCCCAAACCCCTCGTCCTTAAAGGGAGGAGTAGGGGAAAACTGCATAAAATCCCTTTATAGTGCGTGTTGGGAAAAAATAATCAACCCACACATAAAAATTAATATTACTGAGATATTTTGAAGGAAAGTTGTGCTTGGAAACGTGTTTATTGCCCTCACCCCATCCCTAAGGAGGGAAATGGGGGAATTTCGCAATATCCCGTTACAACTGGTGTTGGATACACGTAAATAAGCCACAACTAAAATCTGTGAGCGTAGCTCCTTTAGATTTCCCCAGACGAATTTAGCACTAAAAGGGGGGCACGAATTTGCCCCCTCGTAACAGCATAAAAACCAAAAATGAGTTTTTGGAAATATCCTCAAGAAGACGCTTGGCGTTTTTTTTTTTTTTTTTTTTTTTTTTTTTTAATTTAGAAAATCCGTATTTTGCTAAATTTGCCTCCGAAAATCGTTTTTCCCTCCTCCCCCCTTAAAAGTTCAAAATTCCAAATTCGTAGAAAGCAATATTTTTTGTGCTGAATTGTAATCTCTCAATCTGTAATTTCTTCACCGTGAAGTAATTTGGAGTCGAGTTATGCTTATAAAGGTGTTTTTGCATTCTGTCCCCTGGGGGGGGGGGGGCAGATGAGTACATTTTGCAAAATGCTACCTTAGTAGGGGGTGAGGGTCCTAAAACCAACCCGCTCACCAAAATTTGTGACACTATCTCCCATAGAATCGCCACAGACATGTTGAGTCAGTGAATCAGTGAGTTTACTCTTTTATGTGTAGATTATTGATATTTCAAATAGGAAGTGAATCTATCAAGTGACGACTTATTACTATTTTTGAGTTTTTCTAGAAAGATTTAAGTAGTTTTTAATAATTCTATAATATATATATTTTTTTTTAAATCAAAGTAAAATACTTTTGTAAAAGTATTTTTCTAAAATATTTTTAATTTAAACATACTATATAATGTTATATGCATTAACGTTCCTAAAATGTTAATAAATTTTCTAATATCGCTATAGCGTTAAATCGCGATGCAAATTTGGTTATATATCACGATGTAGGATTTTCAACATCACCCAGTCCCAGAAACACAAATATCTAAAAATCAATATTTGGAATTTTAACCGGCCTCTAAAGTGGGTTACAGCAAAACGTAATTTCATATGAGCAAAACATGATTTCACATAATACTTCATAACTCAAAAAAAAAGAAAAAAAAAATCGTGTGTTTTTTGTTTTAAATCTTGGCCAGCAGGATCGCTGGATCTTTTCCGTACTAAGAGCGTTTGGAGCATTATGAAAAGGGTCCTAAAATCAAATCGGGATTTTGCCAATTTAACGCATCACTTGGACAGAATTTGGCGCGATATCCCGCAGGAGGGCATACGTCAACTCTATTAATTTATTCTCAGCTGAATAATTGCTTGCATAAGGGTCAGAGGAAGACCAACGCGTTATTCACTTTCTCATTTTATGAAGCTCTTTCTCTTATATAAATCATTCAGTTTTTTTGATATTGTAATCATTTGTTTTCCTGTACATGTACGCACATCACATTTACCGATTTTTGCCTCATTTCGATAAACCCTTCTTGATGCGTTTTTTTTTTTTTTTTTTTTTTTTTTTGTTTGTTTGTTTTAGGAAGTAAAATATTAAAATTTATTTATTAAAAAATTGCACTCTAAGATAAAAGACGACATGTTCAAAGGGCACAATTTAAACAGTATTCAAAATTAAATATTGAACGAGATATCCCTACAATACAAAGTAACAAAAATTCCATACGATTACACGAGTATAAAGAAAAAGTGAATTTGCCTTAAGGCATTTCAAAATGTGTAAACTCATTGAAAAACTGGAAATTTCTTCTCAATAAATAAAAAAAAAAGTAATAAAAATAGAGGATTCTGCAAATAAAATTAATACAAATTCCATGATTACATACGTTATCAAAAAGCTTCAAGTGCTGCGTAGCTTCTTTTCCTATTAATGCGGACATCACAAGTTTTAGATCAGCAGCATAACGTACCAGGGGTCCAACGACCGCATATTGTCGTAACCTTATGTAAGGGTATTCACCGCCCAGCGGAACAAAACCTGTTAAAAATAAAAACACAGCATGATTAAGAATAAAAATGTTTTTCGAGCTTATACGCAAGCGAAGTGATGACGTCTCTGACCATCTGTGGATAGAGCCCCTGAATAAAATAATAGGCCGGCGCATCACCGCCATTTTTTTGCCTAAGAAGAGGACAGCATTACCGCTTGGCGTCCTTATCGCTTCCCTTATGATTTTAAGAAATCTTGATCTGAAGCTAATCCGGTCAAGATAAGAGCAATAAGCAACAATAATATTCCTAAAAACACATTTTTTCCACATCAGGATGTCATTTTATTCTGAGGATATCCTATGGATGTACGATGTGTTGTTAGGGCGGTTTCTGTTTCTTTTACAAAATGTCGCCAAAACTCAAATACACAGTAATAGAAGGTCTGTGAACACTTTATATTCATTTCTTGAATGATTATAGCAGTTTATCGCTAAACAAACTTCCATATCATAGTTTACTTAGCTAAAATTATGAAATATAATAAAACAAGTTACTCTAAAGTAACGTAAGACGAAAAAAAAAAATGTTTGTCGTTTGTTTATCAGAGAAACGCCCTGGCTACATGTGGCAACCCTAAGGCAACAAAATGCCTGATGCGCCAGCTCGTATATATCTGTGGATGCAAGAAAAAGATTTCACATTGGTTAATCTCCCATTGGATTTTTTGTAAAAAAGGATTAAAAATCGAGGAAAATTATTTCCCGATTTTAATCCCCATATTTTGGTATAGATAGGTATTAGTTATAGCGTGCATGTGTTAGATTGAGTTATTTTGCTGTCAATCTGACAAAATTTTAATTTTAAATTTCAATGGCGTTTTTTGTATTTGGCGATCAAAAACGTACTACGAAAATGTATATGCCAGACGTATATTTTCGTATTATGTATTGTACGCAAAATTGTTTCATATTATTCATTACTATCTTAATATAAGTTGTTAAAATAACCATGATTTTTGAAAGGAATTAAATGTGGCGATATTTTTTTTTCTGCCAAGGATGACAGATCTGAAACCTATCCCGCTGCAACATATTAGTATCTTATATCAGATACTTTATTTAAACATTTGAAACAAATTTGACTTCAAATTATGATAGAATATATATCATTTTGCTTTTAAATATTACATTAGTTACATATTTATTGTGTAAATATCATCCTTTGGAGTGAAAGTTTATGTTTTCAATCGAATATGGGAGTTTGCCATTACCCCCCCCCCCCCCCACCCACAGAGTTTTGAAGTTGAAAATTCAAGTTTTATCAATTTTACAGCAAAAACAACTTAATTGAACGGATACACACGATAACTAGTACATATCTGTACCTAAATATGGGGATTGAAATCGGGACATAATTTTCCTCGATTCTTAATAATTTTTTACAAAAAAATCCATAGGAAATATTTTTCTTGCATCCACGGGCGGTCAGTGACGTCACACTTCGCTTGCGTATTGTAGTGAATAATGAATTCTTTACTTTACACACATGTATTACACGTTAGTATTATTTCTTGGTTCAATACGCAAGCGAAGTGATGATGTAAGCAAATGTCTGTGGATATTCACATCCGACTTACTAATGTAAACGGCAATAGAAAACTTTTTAATTATTTTTATTTTAAAAATATTTATAATTTTCAAGTGATTTCATCTTCTGAGTTAGATATTTTGAAGTACGATTTTAAATATTTATTTAGTACTGGAACAGATTTTGAGTTCTAAATGAATTTTTTTTTTTTTTTTGGTTTTAAAACTGAAACGCTCATAGCTCGTTGGAACTGCAAACATCTAATACGCAAACAAATCAACCAGTGTTTATATTATGCCTAGATAAACTTGAATAGATGTTTAGATTGACATATAATATTTATTTTATGCAGACGTATAAGTCATTATTATTTCACATCTGCATTTTTTGAAAAAAGCGAATTATTAATTATTTATAGGAATAGATTTGATATCTGTCGTCCTTCGCGGGAAAAAAAAAAAAAATCGCAAATTATCTGGCGAACATATTTAATCCCTTTCAAAAATCATGGTTATTTTATACGTATTTATATTTCGTACAATATATATTACGAAAATATACATCTGGAATGTATATTTGCGTATTACGTTTTTGATGACCAAATACAAAAAACGGGTGTTATCCAACTGCACTCGAAATATACCAACTGCACTCGCTAGTCTTAACCCCCCCCCCCTTTCACTTACTCTCTTGCAAGTTTCTATCTTACCACCCCTTCACTCTATACATTTACCGTAAAAGGGAAAAGTTTATTTGTAGATATGCATCTAAAGTGAGTCAGCAAAATTAGTTTGAAATATCAAAAAATTTAGTAAGACGTACGACATATAAAAGTTTAAATGTAATGCTTCTTATTTATTATTTTATTATTATTATTTTGTATATGTCAAATTCAGGCTAGTCTATATTTGTAATTAGCTATGCAATTGCAATGTTTTTGCAATCTTTTGCAACGTTTCTGCAATATTGGCCGACATTTTACTGTCATCTGACGACTTGTTTCTCACGTAACATAGTGACGTGTCACATAGCATTGGTCACAAAGACTTTATATCAGAAATGCAAATAGACTATCATTTTAGAGTCATAATGTAACAAGTTAAAGTATTACTTACAAACTTTGAATAAACACCATAAAATGCAATAAACTCGCAACAATTGTTTCGTGTCGAAAAAACATACGACCCTTCATCAGGCGAATAAAGTAAGCACGAGTGCTGCAGTCAAAGCGGCAACGCACAAAATCGTTTAAAATGAAAAGAAAAACTTTATATAGTAGAAAGTAAATATAACTACTGGAGTGAGTAGAATTGTACAAGAAACCAAGAAAATAAATAAATGAGTGAGATTAAACATATAACAATCTAAGGATATCAAAAATTAAACGAAAATCTAAGTTACGTGAGTAATTTCCAAGCATCAGAGAAGAATGGAGTGGAAGAAATATCAAGAGTGAGACTTTTCACTCCCTGTTAAAAGTGAGAATATTCCGAGTTATTCAAATAATTTGACTGTTTATTTTTCTTCAAAAAATAATCTGGTGTGTCACTCACACGACTTTCTCTTACCTTGAAATTTAATGCTATAAATACAGATTGGAGATTACGAGGTAAGATAACGAGTACTGTTATGTTAACCTATATTAAACAATTCAAATTAGGCTTCGGAAGAGTTTTATATGATAGTTGGTTTGTGTGAGGGAGGCTACTGCCCCCCTCAACCCTCCGTTTCATTAATGCACCTACATTTATATAGAATTTAATTCTGTTATTAAAATTAAAAGTTTACTTAAAATTATGCAAAAAAATTTCCCACGCAACATTCCTTGAAACTTATCAATCTTGATCAAACTTTTCCAGCAACAAACTGATATTGACTTCAAAATACAATATTTGGATCTCCTAAAATTATTCGTTTTTAAGAGTACTCTAAGTGACACAGACACAGATCAAACGTTAAAAAACTTGACTACGGTAATCAGGAAGCCTCAAAACATGTAAATATACAAAAAACAAGCGAAGAATATTTAGTTTAAAACATACATTATTTACCATATCTCTATGAGGAATTTATTTCAGTTCCCGAACAGTTTTCTTGGAAATGGTAAAATATTATCAAGCAGAAACGGTCGTTTTGCCAAGCCAAGCTCAGAGAAAAGCAAAACAAACAAACTACCACTAACACAAAGCAGAACGCGCCAATAATAAAATCGACAGAAATAATCCAAGATCGTTAAATCAAGCAGAAACGGTCGTTTTGCCAAGCCAAGCTCAGAGAAAAGCAAAACAAACAAACTACCACTAACACAAAGCAGAACGCGCCAATAATAAAATCGACAGAAATATCCCAAGATCGTTAAATGCTTATTATACAGAAACCAACTTTCCCATGTTAAATCGGCAAATTTTTTTTCCGTAAAGTTTTAAATATTGGACGAACCAAATATCGCAGTAAAATGAAACAAAAAGTAAAACATTCGTATCAACGAGATCTTTAATTTGAGATAAAAACGAACTTTCTAAGTTAATAAGTAAAAAAATGGGAGCATTTTTAATTTAGCGTAAAATTAGATGTTTTGACAATTTTTTGAAAAAATTTCTTCTTCAAGAAATTTTTTTTAAAACAAGCTAGAGAATTCATAAATGTGCAGAATTCTTTGAAAACTGGTTTTTCAGATAGACAATTACTTAATCTAGGAACTTTTATAAAATTTAGCTTTTAAAAATCAAAATTTCCTATCTTAATTGCTGAAAAACTGTTAAATATCGCCAAAGAGACATAAATCGCCAAATATGAAATTGCTTCATCTCAGTTTACCCGAAAAATATTAATTTCAAATTGAGCTGCTTTTTCTTTTTATAAGTTATTTTTTTAACCAAAGAATCTTTGCTTTTATTATTTTGTACAATTTTAAATTTTATATCCCTGAAAACAGAAATGAATACATTTTTGAATAACATTTGTTTCAAATCTATAGCTTGAATTGCTGATTTTTTAATATTTTCCATACCTTAGAATAAGAAAGTCAGTACACGATATAGTATCCAATTTTAATATCCTTCAATTCAATCTGGCAATGATAATTATGATGCATAAAGATTTCTACTTCCTTCTATATAGTATACTAGCAGACTTTGCCCGCTTCGCTTGTCATTTTATTGAAATGAATTTCGACTTTCGGTTTTTAATGGATTTACACGTTGTAAGAGCGCCTGAAAACAATTTGACCATTTTTAGAAAATTTCTATTTGCGTGTGTGTGTTCTATGTGTGTGGCGAAAGTTTTGTTCCAACTAGATATCAGGAGCTACTGCTCAGAATTACATATAAATTTATATGCAATTGAACCTTGATGTATAATAGCGTTTATCAATATTTGGTGTCAATTGCTCAACATGGTGCTGCTATACAGTGATTGCCGCAATTTCAGAGAAGGCTATATCTGAGTAACTAATACATGGAATTGCATAAATTTACAGATAAATTTACATTGTTACAAATTATAGTGCTTATCAACTTTTGTACCAATATCTCAACATTTGGCGCTGCTATACAGCGATTTTCGCAATTTAAGGAAAGGTTCTGTTGCATGTAATGAAACAAAACTTAATATGTGAAAAGGCCATTATGAGACATTATGCTGATTCAATCTCGATGCCTATCGGCCGATAAGTGGAGCTCATATACTACAATTTTTTTTTAGAACTGAAAGGATGCCATCTGCATGGTGAAAATTTAATTCCGTTGGACAGTTTGTGCAACAATATCTCTCTGAGTTGATAATATTCAGCATTCAGCATTCACAATGAAAAAAATAATAAATAATTTGTGCTGCGTTAATATGTATAGGAAAATGTAGAAGAAAGTTTTGTGATGGACACGACATACTAGTCTGCATAGAAAACCCATGGATAATGTCTAGCAACCAGAATTATGGAAAGTTTAACGCAAAGAAAACTTTGTAATACAGTTTAACGCAAAGAACAACATCGCACGAAAGCTGAGTTGAAATCTAGGACATATCTGATGTAAAGTATCAGGTTCATTCCAGTAAATATAAAAACTATTTAAAAAAAAATAAATGATATCTACAAAAAAGACACTTAAAATGTACAAAAAAGCCAAGCTCAAAGAAAGAGAATTCATTAAAGTTGTGTCTAAAAAGGGTGTGATATCAAATTCCCAAGCTTACATTCAAATACTTATTTAATATTCCATTTTAACTAAATTTTCACATGTGAATCAAGTGCCTTATGATATGTTGATAGAAATCCTTCTTTCCTCTACTAAATACATCATAGCGTGTTTCTGAAAAATATTATTATTTTTATTTATGTATGATGGGCTTGGCGGCCATCTTTAAAGTAATGAATAAACATTCACACAATTTGAAAGAAGTTTCTTAAAATATATCTCATATAAAATTAATTTTGCTATTCCATTCACATACTTGCCAACCATCTCATTAATAACCGTACAATTGTTAACGCCCCCTGAAAAAAAGCCCCTTTTCTCACACCACTATATTTTTATAGTAATTCTCTTCAAATGTTGTTACGATTAAATAAGACTAAAATTACTCTAAAATATTATTGGTGTGAAAAAAAAAGGCGGGTACTAAAAATTGTACGGTTCATAATGAGATGGTTGGCAAGTATGCATTCAGCAGAGACCGAAATATTTCGATAACATGATTTCTTATAATTATTTAGTATTAAGTGCACTTCCATCCTATAAATGCCGGGAATAAAGAATATAAAAATTTAAATTAACGTAAAAACATGAAGGAGAAGGGGGGAAAGCATAGAAGCTTCCACCCCCCGTTATATTTACCCAATTTGAATTTAGCTTCTTGGAATAAATATCTCGTAAAGATAATATGGTTATTCCATTCAACAGGGGTTGAAATATTCAGATTAAAAAAGGAAAAAAAATGCATTAAAAACATCGCAAAAGCCCCGTTAAGCACACAAGTTGAATCAATTTAAGTTTTAACAGTGTTAAGTTTGGCGCACTCCCATCCTCCCATCCTATAATTATTTCTCATTGCGCAGCACTAGTGCGATATAAAACTCAATTAACCAACCAATCAACCAACTCATCCTATAATTGATGAGATTTATAGAATTCAAACTAAAGTAAAACTTTGAAAGATGGCCGCCAAGCCCATCATACATAAATAAAAATAATAATATTTTTCTGAAACACGCTATGATGTATTTAGTACAGGAAAGAAGGATTTCTATCAACATATCATAAGGCACTTGATTCACATGTGAAAATTTAGTTAAAAGGGAATATTAAATAAGTATTTGAATGTAAGCTTGGGAATTTGATATCACACCCTTTTTAGACACAACTTTAATGAATTCTCTTTCTTTGAGCTTGGCTTTTTTGTACATTTTAAGTGTCTTTTTTGTAGATGCTTATTATACAGAAACCAACTTTCCCATGTTAAATCGGCAATTTTTTTTTTCCGTAAAGTTTTAAATATTGGAAGAACCAAATATCGCAGTAAAATGAAACAAAAAGTAAAATATTCGTATCAACGAGATCTTTAATTTGAGATAAAAACGAACTTTCTAAGTTAATAAGTAAAAAAATGGGAGCATTTTCAATTTAGCGTAAAATTAGATGTTTTGACAATTTTTTGAAAAAATTTCTTCTTCAAGAATTTTTTTTTAAAACAAGCTAGAGAATTCATAAATGTGCAGAATTCTTTGAAAACTGGTTTTTCAGATAGACAATTACTTAATCTAGGAACTTTTATAAAATTTAGCTTTTAAAAATCAAAATTTCCTATCTTAATTGCTGAAAAACTGTTAAATATCGCCAAAGAGACATAAATCGCCAAATATGAAATTGCTTCATCTCAGTTTACCCGAAAAATATTAATTTCAAATTGAGCTGCTTTTTCTTTTTATAAGATATTTTTTTAACCAAAGAATCTTTGCTTTTATTATTTTGTACAATTTTAAATTTTATATCCCTGAAAACAGAAATGAATACATTTTTGAATAACATTTGTTTCAAATCTATAGCTTGAATTGCTGATTTTTTAATATTTTTCATACCTTAGAATAAGAAAGTCAGTACACGATATAGTATCCAATTTTAATATCCTTCAATTCAATCTGGCAATGATAATTATGATGCATAAAGATTTCTACTTCCTTCTATATAGTATACTAGCAGGCTTTGCCCGCTTCGCTTGTCATTTTATTTAAATGAATTTCGACTTTCGGTTTTTAATGGATTTACACGTTGTAAGAGATCCTGAAAACAATTTGACTATTTTTAGAAAATTTCTATTTGCGTGTGTGTGTTCTATGTGTGTGGCGAAAGTTTTATTCCAACTAGATATCAGGAGCTACTGCTCAGAATTACATATAAATTTATATGCAATTGAACCTTGATGTATAATAGCGTTTATCAATGTTTGGTGTCAATTGCTCAACATGGTGCTGCTATACAGTGATTGCCGCAATTTCAGAGAAGGCTATATCTGAGTAACTAATACATGGAATTGCATAAATTTACAAATAAATTTACATTGTTACAAATTATAGTGCTTATCAACTTTTGTACCAATATCTCAACATGTGGCACTGCTATACACCGATTTTCGCAATTTAAGGAAAGGTTCTGTTGTATATAATGAAACAAAACTTAATATGTGAAAAGGCCATTATGAGACATTATGCTGATTGAATCTCGATGCCTATCGGCCGATAAGTGGTGCTCATATACTACAATTTTTTTTTTAGAACTGAAAGGATGCCATTTGCATGGTGAAAATTTACTTCCGTTGGACATTTTGTGCAACAATACCTCTCTGAGTTGATAATATTCAGCATTCATAATGAAAAAAATAATAAATAATTTGTGCTGCGTTAATATGTATAGGAAAATGTAGAAGTAAGTTTTGTGATGGACACGACATACTAGTCTGCATAGAAAACATGGATAATGTCTAGAAACCAGAATTATGGAAAGTTTAACAAAGAAAACTTTGTAATACAGTTTAATGCAAAGAACAACACCGCACGAAAGCTGAGGTGAAATCCAGGACATATCTGATGTAAAGTATCAGGTTAATTCCAGTAAATATAAAAACTATTTAAAAAAAATAAATGATATCTACAAAAAAGACACTTAAAATGTACAAAAAAGCCAAGCTCAAAGAAAGAGAATTGATTAAAGTTGTGTCTAAAAAGGGTGTGATATCAAATTCCCAAGCTTACATTCAAATACTTATTTAATATTCCCTTTTAACTAAATTTTCACATGTGAACCAAGTACCTTATGATATGTTGATAGAAATCCTTCTTTCCTGTACTAAATACATCATAGCGTGTTTCTGAAAAATATTATTATTTTTATTTATGTATGATGGGCTTGGCGGCCATCTTTCAAGTAATGAATAAACATTCACACAATTTGAAAGAAGTTTCTTAAAATATATCTCATATAAAATTAATTTTGCTATTCCATTCAGCAGAGACGGAAATATTTCGATAACATGATTTCTTATAATTATTTAGTATTAAGTGCACTTCCATCCTATAAATGCCGGGAATAAAGAATATAAAAATTTAAATTAACGTAAAAACATGAAGGAGAGGGGGGGAGCATAGAAGCTTCCACCCCCAGTTATATTTTCACAATTTGAATTTAGCTTCTTGGAATAAATATCTCGTAAAAATAATATGGTTATTCCATTCAACAAGGGTTGAAATATTCAGATTCAAAAAGAAAAAAAAAATGCATTAAAAACATCGCAAAAGCCCCGTTAAGCACACAAGTTGAATCAATTTAAATTTTAACAGTGTTAAGTTTGGCGCACTCCCATCCTCCCATCCTATAATTATTTCCCATTGCGCAGCACTAGTGCAATATAAAACTCAATTAACCAACCAATCAACCAACTCATCCTGTAATTGATGAGATTTATAGAATTCAAACTAACGTAAAACTTTGAAAGATGGCCGCCAAGCCCATCATACATTAATAAAAGTAATAATATTTTTCAGAAACACGCTATGATGTATTTAGTAGAGGAAAGAAGGATTTCTATCAACATATCATAAGGCACTTGATTCACATGTGAAAATTTAGTTAAAAGGGAATATTAAATAAGTATTTGAATGTAAGCTTGGGAATTTGATATCACACCCTTTTTAGACACAACTTTAATCAATTCTCTTTCTTTGAGCTTGGTTTTTTGTACATTTTAAGTGTCTTTTTTGTAGATTAGTAAAGTACATCCACTAACAACAAAAAAGAATGTTATCGCTTAAATATTTGCAGCCCTGTATATTTTTCGAAGATTATACACATACCATATGGTACATCTAAATATAATCCTATAGTAATCATAAATGGCCCAATCTGAAATACACTTCCATCAATTTGCAACGATTGTCTCACTTTTATCTAGTTCTTTTGTGTAGCCCTGTAAACGAATAGTCAATGATTTCCCTGCCATATTCTACATTGTTTTTACGCATATAAAAAATATCTATTCGTTTCATTTGGTTTAGTGCAGTCTATAGATGTTAAACTCTACTTACCTGCAATTTCCCTCATAGACGTAATGTATTTGAATACTTTTGAGTGTCCCTATACACGAACCATTTGCTTAATCTCAACGAATAGCTTAGTGTAGCATCCCTATGTGATACACATTTAGAATACCGAGTTTGGAATTTCTGCTACTATTTGTTCTTGAGATATGCTGATAACATACACACACACACAGACACACAAACAGACCATTCGCTAAAAACATGATTTTCATATTTAGGGGACTTCAGAACATGTAAATAAAACGAGATTCGCTGGAGTCCTGTTCCAACATCCGTTGTGAACAGACGTCTTTTTCTGAAGCTCCGCGCTGCGCCATCTAGCGGCGTAAGCATAAACAGTTTCTACCAGAGTGCAAGTGCTACTGTGACCTAAAGAGCCTTTTTCAAGGCTAATATCCGAGGGGATCAGTAGTCTTCACTCGTGAAGAAAAGTTTTTCTATTGTGCTTCTCATTACATTGTATCTTAGTAAAACATAGTACTTTTACTTAAAATGGCTGAAAATAGCCAAACATCCATTACGATTGACAAACCAATCACGTGCCCCTACTTCAGAGATGTGGATCTTCGGAGCCTGTCTACTGATGGAGCTGAGGCAGAGATGGTTAAGCTGCGGGCTGTTATAGCATGCAATGACGCAGCCATTCATAAATATAGACGAAGAGAGCTGGATGATGCTGCTTCAGCCAAGCTCTCTGCTCACGTACAAGAAAGATCCCTTGCCTGGCAAGCCGCTACACTTCTGTCTCAGGTGAGCGGCATCAGTTTATATTTTACCCCACCACCACCACCTCCTCCTATTGATAATTGCAAAAAGGGCGATAGTAATGCTAAATCAGTTCCGACTTAAATTCTGAGGAAAATTCCGTGAGCGTAAGTCCTGGTAACGTGGCGCCATCTTCCGACATGGAAGTCGTCGAAAACGTTATCCAGGTCAAGCGCTCACACTCGCAACAGGTTGACAGCAACCCTGATTCCGATGGGGAGGGGAATTGGGAAAAGGTTAGTTATAGGAAGAAGAAGGCTAAATCAATTATAAATATGAATTCTCAGGCTAGCACCTCTAATTCAGTAAATAGTAACGCCTATAATGATAATAAAACTAAATCCAGCAGAATTCCTGCCTTCTACATCCTACCGCCGCCCCATTGGCAGATCCTGCTGTCTGGCATGAGGAACTTAGTTCCGAAGCTGGCCAGCAAAGCCCAGAGGCGTTTCTTAAAACTTAAAGTCGAGAATGAGGACGATTACCGAAAAATTCAGGCGTACCTCATTCAAGAAAAAATCAACTTCAAATCTTTCTTATTGGATTCCGAAAAAAGTCTGAAGGCGGTGATTCGGGGACTCCCCATCAACACTCGTCCTTCAGACATTGTGCAAAATTTAGAGATTGAAGGTTTTATGGGGGTCACTGTGACTCAGCTGTTCAGAGGACCTGTGTCCAAAAAAGTTCTTATGCCACTGTTTCATGTGGCAGTGCCAAAAGCTCAAGTTGAGGTTGAATTAGATGCCATATTTTCGATCACTCAACTGATGGGAACAGAAGTCACGGTCGAAGCTTACCGGGGACACAAAGGACCCTCACAGTGATTCAACTGTCAGGGCTTCTTCCACTCTGCAAGATCTTGCAATTTGCCGCCCCGGTGCGTTAAATGCGCTGGGGAACACTTGAGCAAGAATTGCAGAAAGGATTTTGGTGATCCTTGCAGGTGTGTGCACTGTGGAGGCGCCCACCCGGCAAACTATCGGCTGTGTCCGAAATTCCCAGTTCAATACACGAAAAAAAACGCTAAACCCAAGCGTAAGCCCCAGCAACAGGTCACAGGGGCTCCCATAGCCAAAAATTTCACGAGTAAGAAAGTTCAACCTTCCCAAACTTTTGCGGGAATTGCTATTGGTCGTAGCGAGCCCGAAGCTCCTCCCCCTTCCAAAACTCCTTATATAAATTCCTCGGTCCCAGAAGACGCCAGTTCGGCTACCGAGTTCCTAAACTACGTCATGGTCTCAGAAAAGAATCATGACAAAAAAAACGTAGTAAAAGCCTGGAAAATGGCACTTCCACAAATTCGTGCGGCGTCCACGAACTTAGATCGCTCATTCTTCTTGTACGAGAGTTTAATATCTCTCGAGTAATTTTGTTAGGGAAATTCCACCCTTTATTTAGGCTTAACTTTAACATTCGACCCTAGTAGAACGTTGAATTCTTTCTCTGTTGGTATATGGAACGCCAATGGCCTCCATTGTAAGGCGGCTGAGTTCCGCCATTGGGTTTATAGTAATAATTTAGATACTATTTTTGTCTGTGAGACCAAATTCTCCCAGGGTTCTACTGTTAAGGTGGCCAATTATATGTTATTCAATGTTGACAGGCCATATAATGGCACCTCTTCCGGCGGCACTGCTATTTATTTAAAGTACGGCTTCAATGCTACTCTCATTAAAGTCCAAAATCTAAATTCCATTGAAGTCACGCCAATTGTTTTGGAATTCCCCACTATTCAAAAATTACTTGTTGCAGCAGTTTATATTCCTCCTCATCGCGAAAGGAATGACCTGCTCATGCGAGATTTATTCCGGCTCACTAATATTTATTCAAATTTTATTATTGCGGGTGATTTTAATGCTAAACACTTGTCTTGGAACTGCCCCTCTAATGATGCTAGAGGGAATATCATCAGGAGATGGGTGGATCAAAATCATGCACAAATTCTTGCTCCCCCTGAACCCACCTTCACTAGAAGTAATAATATTTTAGATTTTGCTATCACCCGCAATTTTCCATATAGTTACAGCATTCAAACGCTGAATGATCTCACCTCTGATCACCTTCCTGTGGAAATCTGTTTTCGGACGAATAACTATAATTTAGATTTACCGGCGACCTTCACCACCAGGTGGAGCCACTTTACGGAGATATTAGCTGATTCTGAGCTTCCTTCACCTCTTCCATCTAACAAACTCGAAGCCGAGAGATCAATCAGCATGCTTGAAAATTACATTCAAGATGCCTTTCAGCAAAGCTCGGCTCCGAGAAAGAGGACTAGTATATTCTTCCGATTACCAGATGAAATCAGGCAGTTGATCAGAGAAAGAAATCATGCTCGCAGGAATTGGCAGGTTCATAGGCTCCCCCATTTCAAACGTTTGTACAATGTACTTGCACGGAGGGCTAAAGCTGCAATTCATGAGTACTCAAAGACGCATTTCAACAACTTTGTCGAGAGTTTATCGACGACTGACAACACCATTTGGAAGGCTACTTCACGTATTCGTAGGCCAAAAACAAACATTCCGGCTCTAAATAGCCCAACTGGAATGGCAGTGACAAACTCTGAAAAGACTGAAGCTCTCGCTCACAGTCTTAGAAGTCAGTTCACACCTCACAATGATGTTTTTAATCCTAGAATCACTTCAATTGTTAATAACAGTGTTCAAAATTTATTAAGCAAAAATTCCATTAATACTCTTAACTTGGCCACTCCCTCTGAGGTAGTGGAATATATTTCTAAACTGAAAAAGAATAAATCCCCTGGCGAGGACCGAATAACAACTAATATGCTTATTAACCTTCCTACCAACTTTATTTTTTATATCACTTTAATTATTAATCGCATGCTAATACTCAATATTTTTCCAGATTGTTGGAAAAAGAGTTTAATCGTTTCTCTGCCGAAAGGTGGCGACACTGATCCGCACCTTCCTCAAAGCTATAGACCTATTTCTCTTCTCTCTTGCATGTCTAAAATCTATGAATATATTCTCGTTAATCGCCTGAATGATTTTACAAACTCTCATGATGTGATTATGCCTGAACAATTCGGGTTTCGTCCACGTCATTCAACACAACAACAGTTGTGGAGAGCGTGTGAAATTCTTCACGACGGCTTCCAATATGGAGGTGTAACGGGGGTTATATTTCTAGATGTTCAAAAAGCTTTCGATAAGGTCTGGCATGCTGGCCTTATTCATAAACTTATATCTATTGGTCTTCCCGACCAACTAACTAAAATTATTTATGACTATCTTAGCAATAGATCTTTTTCCGTTAAAGTCGGAAACTCTATCTCTAACCCTTCACCTATTTTAAGTTCTGTTCCTCAAGGTTCTCTGCTGGGGCCATTCCTCTTCAACATCTACGCCAATGATCTTCCGCGTGATGTTGACGTCACTTTAGCGACTTTCGCTGACGACACTGCCATTTGCTGTAAACGAAACACTCCAAACGCTGCGTTTGAAGTACTTCAAAATTATCTCAATAAATATTCGATCTGGTTACGGAAATGGAGAATAAAAGTAAACAGTTCCAAAAGTGCCGCCATATTTTTCACCAATAAAAACTATGACACCTCCACTAACTTTCTCTTAAATAATGAAATGTTATAAATACTTAGGAGTTTATATTGATTCCAAATTAACGTGGTCTCGTCACATCTCAGAAACTGTGGGTAAAGCCAAACGAGCCACGCATACCCTTCATTCTCTCTTAGCTTTTAATAGCCGCCTGTCCATCAAAAATAAATTATTACTATATAAATCCATGATCCGTCCTATCCTAACCTACGGGTGTATGATTTACGGATCTGCTTCGAAAACCAACTTGGATAAAATTCAAAAGTTTCAAAACAAGCTATTGCGCAGGTTTTTGAAAGCTACTCGCTACGTCCGCAATGATACTATTCATCAGGATCTCCGAATTAAGCCTATTTATGCTCAATTTCGGAAACTTGCATTGAAGTTTCACAGATCCAGTCCTACTGTTGGAAATCCTCTGTTGGACTCTATTCGCAGATACGACGCAAGAGTCGGTCGTGGTAAAAAACGGCCTCTGGCTATTTTAGTCAGAGGGGATGATTTTCTCCCCGTCTCTAAAAAGCGTAGGAGTATAACTTCCGGAGTCACCTAACTTAGTATTTCCATCCAAAATTCTATTTCCCCTAGATTGAACGAAATGTTCATCTAGCTTTAGCTAACCCTAGTTTTAGGCTTATCTACTGAACTTTGTCAGTCGCGAGCTTTGAACCTTCTTACTAGTGAAATTGTTACTTCTTTTTTTAATTATTTTTATCAAAATTTCCTAATTGCTGTATATTTTTTATTATTTGGCTTATTTTAAAATTTTTTAATAATTTTATTGTCTTGTAGTGTAGGGATCTGAGGTCTCCTCTCATTGGCCGATTTCCTGGCCTCTGATTGGCTTTTAGTTTCAGGACAAAATCCTCTGCGATTTTGCTCTTTTTACTTTCAGTGAGGATTGTGAGTGCTATGTGTGTCTCTGAGAGGTCCGCAGATCCAGCTCAGAACTTAGTTTCTGGCTGGACACTGAGACTTTCGTAGGATTCATGCATGCGCTTCACTTTAATCCTCCTGAATTTTAATTATGATAGGGAAAAAAAAGTGTATGGCCCCCTTTTTTTTTTATTAATTGCGGGACTCTGATTATTATTAGCGGTTTCCTGTGCTCCTTTGGACGCCCTGCTCAACTCCTAATTCCTTTTCGCCGTCCAGACCGTCTCGTCAACGCACGTAACAGTTTCACTGTTACACTCAGGTTTTTTCAAGGAGTTATTTATTTATTATTTATTTTATTATTATTATTTTTATTTATTTATTTATTTATTTATTTTTTTTCGAACTCCTGGTGCTTCACTCTGATTGGTCTCTGCTCACGCGGAGATTTATTCAGAGATCAAAATTCTAAATTCATCCCTTTGGCTTTTAATTATTTTATGGAAAATTATTTTTATGTTTTTCTCATTTTTCGTTGGAGGTAAGCATTGGTTGCGACCAATAGGGCAGTTCCTTGTTTGTAAACAAACATCTCAACTTTTATGAGTGGTTGGCAAAAAGGATTGGGAAAAGCATAGCGATGGCGATTACTTGATTACTACCAACGGAAAATCAATGGTGGGCCGGGCGCGGGAAAGTCGAGCGCGCTTTTTTGCCAACCACATGACGTCACGAGGAAATGCTCTATTGCAGGTACTCCGAAGCACATCGTTGACTTGACCTTGTAAATAAAACAAAAACTCACTTTCGAAAGTTCGACCGTAAAACATGCAATGCTTCCTCTACTTTATGGGTAAGAGCAAAAAAAAAACACTAGACTATTTTTTTTTTCCTTTCCCGCATTGACTCAAATATTATGATATTAGTAAAATATATATTAATGATTTAAAATATACATATAAAGTATTTATAGTAAAATATTAATAGTATGATACATAAAGTATAACACTATCGATTTTGATAATCCCGTTTGAAATCATTATTCAAAACATACGATTTTCTTAACATGGCAGAATCGGCAAAATTTTGCATAAACGTGTCTAATGACAAAAATTTTTCTCGTAAAGATGTTACACAAGTTTTGAAATATCATTTATGATACTGGCATGAACATAAACTATGAGTACCGTACAATCGGTAACAAAAGTACCCGAACACTAGCAAAAATTCCTATGTAAAAAAAGTACACTTCATATGGTTTTGTTAAATAAATCCTTGTCGAATCCTGTTCTTAGTCAGTCTAAGAACGTGATTCGACAAGGATTTATTTAATAAAACAGTATTAAGTGTACTTTTTATTTCCTTAAACAAAGGATGAGGAAGTATAGTAATCCCGATTTGCGAAATGGATTTTGTATTTCACATTGCTTGAAAACGAATAATCACTGAATGTTGCCAATTTATACGTGTGACTGTCATGATGTCTAGTTGTACACCTGCAAGTGTCGTCTTAACACGAGCTCTCGTTTTAGAGATATAAGCGACTTTGCACGATTTTTCGTGACGTCTGTATGTATGTGTGTCTCTGTGTGTGTGTGTATGTCGCATAACTCAAAAACGGTTGGACATAGAAAGTTGCGAATTGGTTTGTTATAACATCTATTTGTGCACCACTCTTTTTGGACTTTGTATGATTTTCCATTTTGGAGATATTTAGGAAAATTAGGTTCATAATGACCAAAAATACAAAGGTTTTAGACATAATGTATCAAAAAACGGTAATAACTCAAAAACGGTTTGGAAAAATATTGCAATTGATTTTTAACTGACTTCTCGACTAATTAGAGATTTGAAACTTTCAGAAAAGCTCAGAACATGTTGTGCATTTTTTAAATATTTTTAGCCAACTGTTTCGGATACCTGCTGCCTTCAGCAGCGTTTATATGATTCAACAGAAAAATTATTTGACTAACTTCCCGACTAGCTAGACATTTGAAACTTTCAGAATAGTTCAGAACACGGTGAAAATGGATTTTTTAAATACTTTTAGCCAACTGTTTCGGATCCATGCTGCCTTCGGCAGTATTACCTGTACAGATCTTGCAATCGATTTTTAACTATGTTCCCGACTAGCTAGACATTTGAAACTTTCAGAAAAGCTCAGAACACGGTGACAATGCATTTTTTAAATATTTTTAGCAAATTCTTTCGAGCCATTACTGCCTTCCGCAGCGTTTATATGGTTCAACAGAAAATTTATTTAACTGACTTCTCGACTAGCGAGACATTTGAAACTTTCAGAAAAGCTCAGAACACGTTGACAATGCAATTTTTATAATTATTTTTAGCCAACTGTTTCGGATACCTGCTGCCTTCAGCAGCGTTTATATGATTCAACAGGAAATTTATTTAACTAACTTTCTGACCAGCTAGACATTTGAAGCTTTCAGAATAGTTCAGAACACGGTGAAAATGCACTTTTAAAATGCTTTTAGAGAACTGTTTTGGGTCCCAGCTGCCTTCGGCATTGTTACCAGTACAAAACTTGCAATCGATTTTTAACTGACTTCCCCGCTAGTTAGACATTTAAAACTCTCAGAAAAGCTCAGAACACATTGACAATGCATTTTTTTATAAATATTTTTAGCCAACTGTTTCGGATACCTGCTGCCTTCAGCAGCGTTTATATGATTCAAAAGAAAATTTATTTAACTAACTTCCCGACTAGCTAGACATTTGAAACTTTCAGAATAGTTCAGAACACTGTGAAAATGTATTTTTTTTTTTATACTTTTACCCAACTGTTTCGGGTTCCTGCTGCCTTCGTTACTGTGACCAATACAAATTTTGCAATCGATTTTTAACTAACTTCCCGACTAGCTAGACATTTGAAACTTTCAGAAAAGCTCAGAACACGGTGATAATGCATTTTTTAAATATTTTTTAGCCAACTGTGTCGTGTCCAGTGACAGTGCTTTTTAACATTATGTATATATTTCTAAAGGTGTATAAGGAAGTCATGTGGTGCCCACATCAGATTTTTTTATACAGGATATTTTGCTAGTGTTCGGATACTTTTGTTATCGACTGTACATACTCACTTACAAGACGACCCCTAAATTCGCAGAAAAATCTTGGCTGATACCAGTGTTTTAGATTAGTTTTCTTTCTTTTATTAACCGACTTCAAAATGGAGCAGGTTCTTAATTCAAACCGTATGTGAGCTTTTTTTTTTTTTTTTTTTTTTGTTAGCTCATACATCTGAACGGATGCTCCGGTTTTGATACTTTTTGTTTTGTTGTAAAGATCTTGGTCTGAAATAGGTCCCATTGTTTAGATCATAAGATCTAAAGAAAATAAATGCGCCACCTGGCAGTTAGTATAATTCTACCAACAAACGTTTGGTTTCTTCCTATTCAGAGCAAAGGGGTGGTAACATAAAAACTTGCAAGAGAGTAAGTGAAAGGGGGGCTAAGAATAGCGAGTGCAGTTGGGATGTTTCGAGTGCAGTTGGATAACACCCTTAACTTGTACTTTAAAGTATGAAATAATTTCCTTCAACGAACAGCAGTAACACTACAATTAATCATAACTTTTGAAGTCGGCGCAAAATTAAAGAAAAATTGATAGTTTAATCAATACAAAAAATAAATTCTATTCAAAATATACCTTTCACTTTAGCATCTGCAAAACACAAACGAAAACTATGTTGATTCAAATAAAAATTTGAGATTTCGTAAGCTGCAAAAATTTATGAAATTTTTTTGAGATTCGTCGTCCTTGGTGGAAAAAAACAATCTCCAAATCATCTGTTGACCATACTTAATTCCTTTCACAAATCATGGCTGTTTTAATAAGGTATATTCAGAGAGCAGTTAATAACATGAAATATTATTTCGTACAATATATATTACGAAAATATACATCTGGCGTGTATATTTTTGTATTACGATTTGATCGCCAAATCCAAACAAGTCCTTCCGGCTTATTCGGAAGGGAAGGTTGATTTCTTTTTCCTTATCAATTATTAATGGAATTGGTAGAAATATTGAAGTAGGCTATGCACATATTAAGCAAATCGGTTCATAAATACCTTTTTATGTGAATTTAAAATTTTCAAATGGCCGGCGCTTGGAAACGAGATGGTGGGCCAAGTTAACAAATATATCAAATGCATTTGTGAGATAAGTCTACTGTACAAATTAAGTTCGAATTAATTCAGAATCTCAAAAATCATCGTGTTGAAAAATTAAGTGGATCAAAATGGCTGAGAAAGTTGCTCAGTGAACTAATCTAAGATATTGTTGCAAATTTTTAAATAATTCTATTTTTAAATAATTCTATTTATTTATTTTTATTTATTATTATTTATTTATTTATTTATTTATTTTTGTAAATTCTTTCAAAGAGGCTTAGTAAGTTGATAAATTGTTAATTTTCTGCATTTCTAGTTTGTTTTAGAGTAAAAACAGCCTAATTTTCTCTTAAAAACGCATTAAAAAGCTTCAATAAGGCAGGCAATGGATTTGGCGCCAAATTTGGCAACTTTTCCCCCTTGGCGACTGTTTTGGCGAGAAAATCCTAACTATCGATTTATCAAAGATGGACGCTGTAACGTGATTGGTTAACGAGTTACATGGGATTTCTAAATTTTTCTGGGTTCGATAAAATGGTATAAAAGGTGGCCGAACGTGCCAAGTCAGTCAGCCGCAGGTGAGTTTTGCCAAACGCTTGCATTGCTTTTGAAGGAGTTCTGAGCCTCTTTGAATGAGCCTTACTTTATGTTAATGCTTTGATACAGTTTGAACTGTGATTTTGCTGTTGACAGATGTTATTTAAGGTGTGTTTACTGGTGAAACTGAAGTTGAACCGACCTGTATTCTTCTGGAATTTTCTGTAAATAAACTACTGAACTTTTGCAAGTTTCGCCTTTCATTCTCGGACAACTTACGAACCCCCCAAGTATGCAACAATATTTGCAAAATAAGTCCACTGTCCAACTTTGGTTCGAATAAGCTCAGTATTTCAAAGTTATCGCGATAACAAAGCCTGAAGTGGCAGCGTTCAAGTGGACGCAACTCGGAAATAAAGTTCCCCACCGAAATCATAGTTCTTTGAATAATAAATCCATTTTTCAACTTTGGTTTGAATTGATTAAGTATTTTCAAAAGTTACCGTGATCAAGTGGTCTCCACTTGAAAACAAAATGGCGGAGCAGCTTGGTTAACAAACTCATCAAAGATATTTATACGATAAGTTAAGACACTGTTCAAATTTGTTTCCATTTGGAGTACTATTTCGGAAGTTATCATGGCTTTAAATTTTCAAGTGGTAGCCTGATTTCAAGTGGTCCCGCTTAACATAAGATATCCGCCACTTTATTAAAAATGGCGGATAAAGTTCATTAATAAAGTTATTTGAGACACTTGTATAATCCATGTATACATCAAAATTAAAAAAAAATCCGGAATACGCTTTTTACAATTTGAATTTGAAATTTTCGAGTGGTCTCCACTTGAAAAGAAAATGGCGGAGCAACTTGGTTAACAAATTCATCTAAGTTATTTATAAGATAAGTTAAGGCCACTGAGCTGAAGAACAACTGGAGGAAATGCTAGACCGGTTTTCGCGTGCCGTTTTTTGAAGGTTTGTCTACCGAGCGTTGCATGGCAAAAAGCCTTTGATATATTTATATTTCAAAGTAAAATTGTGTAAAGGTTGTCTGTTCGAACAACCATATGCTAAACATGACATTACAATTTTAAATTTTAATTCTTTAAAGATTATAATAGTAATAGACGACCCGACAAATGTTGCTTGCCATGCAAGGCAGGCGAACGATTGCAGAAAAACTGGCACGCACGAACACTGTGTAAAAGTATTGGAAGCATTTGCTCCAGTTGTTCTTCAGCTCAGTGGTTAAGGCACTGTCCAAATTTGGTTCGTTTTGGAGTGTTATTTCAGAAGTTATTGTGATTCTAAATTTTCAAGTGGTAGCGTGATTTCAAGTGGCCTCGCTTAACTTAAGGTATCTACCACTTTATTAAAAATGACGGATAAATTTCATTAATAAACTTCATTGAAACCCTTATGTGGTCTATATTTACATCAAATTCCAAACAAATTCGGAATACGCTTTTTACAATTTGAATTTGAAAATTTCAAGTGGTCTCCACTCGAAAACAAAATGACGGAGCAACTTGGTTAATAAACTCATCTAAGAAAATTATAAGATAAGTTAAGACACTGTCTAAATTTGGCTCGATTTGAAGTATTATTTTGGAAGTTATAGTGATTTTAAATTTTCAAGTGGTAGCCTGATTTCAAGTGGTCCCGCTTAACTTAAAATATCTGCCACTTTATTAAAAAATGGCGGATGTGTATTTACATCAAAATTCAAGCAAATCTTGCTTTAAATATGCTTTTTACAATCTTGGTTTGAAATTTTCAAGTGGCTGCCACTTGAAAACAATAAGTCGGAGCAACTTGGTTAACGAACTCATCCAAGATATTTATAAGATCAGTTCACTGTCCAAATTTGGTTCGATTTGGAGTATAATTTCGGGAGTTATCGTGATGACAAAATTTTCATTATATATATATATATATATATATATATTTAAATAGCTTAAACTTCTCTTTAAAACGCATTAAAAAGCTCCAATAAGCAGGTAATGGATTTGGCGCCAAATTTGACAACTTTTTGCCATTGGCGACTTTTTTGGCGACTTTTGGCGAGAAAATTCTTATTATCGATATTCCAAAGATGGACGTTCTAATGTGATTGGTTAAAGAGTTACCGGAAATTTGAATTTAAAAAAAAAAGTTGGCTTTAAAAATAAAATATTAATCCTTTCCGAACAACATATATTTGCATCATGAACTACATTAGCACTTTATCATTGTGTAGAAAATCTTTAAAATGATAACGACGTCAATTTTTGCCAAATGCATAATTTAACTTTTAACAATTTTTTAACGCTCACGTTTAATTAAATGTTAGGTAAATTTTTAGGTCGAAAGAAAATGAACTCGTAAATTTTTTTTGGCAACAATTAAATAGTAGCTAATATTTGAATGACTATTTTTATTGCTATTAGGAGCTTATCATTTTCACAGTTTAATTAATTAAAAGAAAACTATTCGAAAATTCGAAAATCTGACTTCGAAGTATTGTGTTGTCACCGGGTTCTGAGCTACTGTGAAAGTTTCAAATGTCTAGCTAGTCGGGAAGTTAGTTAAAAATCGATTGCAAGATTTGTCCCTGGCAAACACACAAGAATCGAAGTTAATAAAAACATGGTAAAATGGCAAGTACGACAGATATCAAAGCTATACCAAGTTATTAAACAAAATTGTAGTAACTTCGTAGAAACATAAATACGAAATTGCGAAAAATGTTCACTGTTTTATGTAGATGTTACTAATGAACCAATTCGCGTTTGTAATGATTGATAGATGGCGCTCTCTGAACTGCAGTTGTTAGTAAATATAATAGCCACGTGGATTAATAATTGTTCTTTCTCCGCCATTACATCATGGAAAATCGATTCCATAATATGATGATATGCAGTGGTGTGATAATTTCACCTTAGCCCACCAGAGGGCGAGCATTTCATTACAATCGCGGATTATACACAGTGATAAAATAATAAAGGAAACTATAAATACAGATCATTCGAGAAATTTTGCGATCGTATAGTTATCGGTCTAAAAACAAATCTGTAAAAAAAGAATGAAATTTTATTTAATTTTGTGCCGACTTCAAAAGTTATGATTAATTGTAGTGTTTCTGTTGTTTGTTGAAGGAAATTATTTTATACTTTTAAGTGCAACTTGCAATTTTATTTTATCCCCAAATTCTTATATATTTACTGTCATTCACTATGGTAAGTTTGTGAATCTCAACCTATGATCTCAACATAATTTAATTGTTGCCATTTTTTTTTTCGACAGAATAATAAAATAAATTAATAAAATAACGTACATTTATTTAAAATGTGGAAAATAAATTAGAAATATCAATCGTATTGTTTCAAATAAGGTACCAAATGAAAGGGAAAAGTTTTGTGAATCCGATGGATTAAACAGCTTATCGATCGGACAATTAGATTTTTTAAAATTAACTAAAGTATGAATTTTAGGTGGTAACAGCAGAAGATTGTATGGAAACCGTTAGGAGAAATAAAAAAAACTGCTTCACATTAAGTCAAATGTTTTTGAAGTAGGATTAAAAATTGCAGTTTTCAATTTTTTTTTTTTTTTTTCTCTCACGAATAATACAAAAATACAGCTTGTACTATTATATATCTCGTTGGCCTGTACCCCACAAGACCAACTTGCATTTCAAATTTCATCAATTTTTTTTTTTTTTTCTTTTCAAATTAAATTTTATTCTAACTTCGAAAAGATTTATGTGATACAATACATTAAGAATTTGGGTGGTTTTAAAAGTTTTATTAAATAGATTATTTTTAGTCGCTTGAATAATAATTGCTTTTTGGAGTCGGTTCTATTTTTTTACAAAAGGTTTTATTTTATCACGATTAATTTTGTGATTACACAAGGTGAAGAAAACAAGTTTAAAATACTGGTACAAATCAAGTTTTCTTCTCGATTTACGGGGTCGAGTTATAGGCGAGTTTATAGGGTATTTTAATTCTAAAACTTCATTTAATATTCGAAATTATAGATTTTTATAACACGGCCGAATAGTGCAATATTTCACATAAACTTGCATTATGGGGATTTTTACATTGGAAATAGCATGGAACTGCATGAAACTAAAATACGAAATTTACCCTAATAAAAATAATCAACAAGTTATGATAAGGCAAATGTATCGAAGCGAAGGATGAGTTCCTATTGGGAGGGAACAGGAGGGTTTCAGTCTGCGACCCAGCAGGTAATTGGCAAAGATTATTTTGCTTAATATAAATGTAGCACGAGCTAAAGTAAAAATTTATGAGAACAAATATATGATGAGGGAACGGAGCAGAACTCATCTACGCTAACTAGATCTTAAAACTGCTAAATCTTTCTGTTCTAAAAGGAATAATTCCAATATACAGATACTATAGATGTTTTTTATATGAAATATCATAATATCACTTAGCATTTTTCTGGTGGTATTACCCTGAGTTGGCTTGTGTGCAAATATTCCATTTAAGACTGCGGGGATTCTAATGCTGCCGCCAAGATCGGTGCCAAGTCCAATCAGTGAAGCCGCAGAAGCAATAAGAGCTCCTTCTCCTCCTGAAAAAATAGGCGACTTTATTATTAGACTGTTCAGAAATTGAAGATAATTAAAGAAAATATATTCTAAACATTAATATGGATTACAAGGTCTCCCATGTATACTGATATGTGTATCATGTACACTGCACAAACCTTTGTAATCGTTTTAATCTTGCAGTTCTGTTCCAGTCTATTCGACCCGAAACGTTACTTTTCATTCCCGCATAAAATAATCTGGTGTGCCACTCACACGACTTTCTCTTCCCTGAAATTTAATACTATAAATATAGGTTGAAGATTAAGAGGTAAGATTTGTTATGTAAACCTACGTTAAAACAATTCAAATTATGCATTGGAACAGCTTTATATGATAATTAGTTCTATGTGAGGGGGGGGGGGGGACTACCGCCTCCCTCAACCCCCCCGATTCATTACTGCACCTCACCTACATTTATATAGAATATAAACCTGTTATTAAAATTAAAATTTCACTGAAAATTATTCAGACAACTTTCCCACGCAACATTCCTTGAAACTTATCAGTCTTGATCAAACTGTTTCAGCAACAAACTTATATTACCTTGAAAATACAACTTTTGGATCTCTTGAAATTATTCGTTTTTAAGTAACTCTAGAGACTCAAACAAAGATCAAACGTTAAAAAGCTTGATTTCGGTAATCTGGAAGCCTCAAAATATGTAAATATACAAAAAAAAAAAAAAAAAAAAAAAAAAACCAAGCGATGAATATTTAGCTTAAAACCATACATTATTTACCCTATGTCTATGAAGAATTCATGTCAATTCCTGAGCAGATTTCCTAGAAATGGTAAAATATTACAGTAAAGCACATCCACTAATCATACAAAAGAATGTTATCGCTTAAATATTTGCATTCCTGTATATCATTTGAAGATAGTGTACAGATCGCATGGTGCACCTAAATATAATCGTATAGTAATAATACGCGGCACAACCTGAAATGCACTTCCATCAACTTTCTGCTATTGTCGTACTATAATCTAGTTCTTTTGTGTAGCCCTGTAAAAGAACCGTGAGTGATTTCCCTACCGTATTCCACATGATACATGTTTTTACGTATATAAAAAATGTATTTATCATTTCACTTGGTTTAGTGCAGTCTATAGATGTTAAACACTGCTTAACTGCAATTTCCCCATAGACGTAATGTATTTGAATTCTCTTGGATGTCCCTGTACACGAACCATTCGCTTCATCTCAACAAAAAGCTTAATGCAGCATCCCTATGTCATACACTTTTAGAGTACCAAGTATGGACTTTCTGCTACTATTTTTTCGTGAGATATACTGATAACAGACAGACAGACACACACACACATACATACACACACACACACACAGAGACCAATTGCTAAAAACATGACTTTCGGATTCAGGGGATCTGAAAATGTGTAAATTTAACAAAAACTCACTTTCGAAAATTTGGCCCCAAAACAATACTTTTTCTACCTTATGAGTATGAGAGAGTAAATAATTTGCTGTGTCACTCACACGACTTTCTCTTACCCTGAAATTGAATACTATAAATACAGGATGGAGATTAAGAGGTAAGATAACGAGTACTGTTATGCAAACCTATGTTAAACAATTCAAATTAGGCTTCGGAAGAGTTTTATAGGATATCTAGTAGGTTTTGCCCGCTTCGCTGGTCACTACATTAAAATGATTTCTTTTTAATTGAATAACTGAAACGTTTAAATAATTATATTTCGATTGGCGACTATTTTCGCCACAGCTTTAGTATGGGATCTCCTCAGTGATATTAATTATTTTTTTAGCTTCTTGAATCTATACAACAAAACTATTATTAAAACGAATATTCTCGAAAACAGTACAATAGTAAAGCTTATTCTTAGACTATTCTGGAAATAGTTGAAGTTATTACTCATATAGCAAAAGTCACTATTCGATGAATGTTCTGGTAAATTCTAAAAAACAGTCACTTGTTCTACAGAAGTAAAGGAAATAACATGAAATACGCGAAGCATAAATCTTCGCAAGCTCAAGAAAAATATTCATTCGCTTAGAGCTCAATCCTTAAAGTGCAGTCACTTAGTATAGGTCTCTGAATAACTCTGATTCGCAATGAGTAAGTACTCTCTCGCATAAATGAACTTACTCCTATTTATAACTTTTTGCGATGATTCCATCGAGAATCCCATGGAGAGCTCGAGATCTGTACTCCCGTGTGTCTGAGATCGTCGAAACTTGAGGAATTCTAAACTACCATTTTTCATCAAAGTTGGTTGCCCTCTCACCAAATTTGGTCACTCACTCCCAAAATTTGTCGCCAAGCCTGACCCCACTGAAAGTGAATGAATGAACTGCCCTTTTATTTTCACTTCGATTGTAAAACTGCTTTCATTGCAACAGTGCTAATAATGTGGGGCAAAGAATTAATCCCTTATGACAATATGCTATGAGAACTATTTCTGCCGCATTTTAGACAACTAATATTTTTATGGTTATATATATTTCTCATTAAACATATTCTTATTTTTATTTATTTATATAAATATTAATTTAAATTAATCAAATCTTTCTGACGGACAGCGTGCAAGTGCATTCACACACAGCAGCTCGTATATTTGTATTATAAATTAACTTAGTGATTTGTATATATATATATATATATATATATATATATATATAAATACAGTGCGGCCACATATCCTAAAACTAGCAGTGAAGACGCGTCCAAAATGTTGGAGAGATGCCAACTTGAAATTTGGAAAACATCCAGAAATTTCGTGCTCTGTTATTGCTCATTTTATCTGAGTTAGATGACTGTCAACCCTATTTTATTGTTACCATGTTTTTATTAACTTCGATTCTTGTTTGTTTGTGGGTTTGTTTGTGTGTTTGTCAGGGACAAATCTTGCAATCGATTTTTCACTAACTTTCCGACTAGCTAGACATTTGAAACTTTCAGGACAGCTCACAACATGGTGACAATACATTTTTCTAATAATTTTAGTCAACTATTTCAGGTCCCGCTGCCTTCGGCAGCGCTTATATAATTCGACAGAACATTTATTTAACTAACTTCCCGACTAGCTAGACATTTGAAACATTCAGAATAGTTCAGAACACGGTGAAAATGCATTTTTTAAAATACCTTTAGCCAGCTGTTTCGGGCTCCTGCTGCCTTCGGCAGCGTTACCAGTACAAAGCCTGCAATCGATTTTTCACTAACTTCCCGACTAGCTAGATATTTGAAACATTCAGGATAGCTCAGAACACGGTGGCAATACATTTTTTTAATACTTTTAGTCAACTGTTTCAGGTACCTGCTACCTTCAGCAGCGTTTATATGATTCAACAGAAAATTTATTTAACTAACTTTCTGACCAGCTAGACATTTGAAACTCTCGGAATAGTTCAGAATACGGTGAAAATGCTTTTTAAAAGTATTTTTATCCAATTGCTTCGGGACCCTGCTGCCTTCGGCAGCGTTTCCAGTACAAAGTTTGCAATCAACTTTTAACTAACTTCCCGGCTAGATAGCCATTTGAAACTTTTATAATAGCTCAAAAGACGATAGCAAGGAATTTTTTTTTAATACTTTTATCCAATTGCTGGTGTTCCGGCTGCCTTCAGTAGCGTTTATATGATTCAACAGAAAATTTAAAAACATGGTTTATAAAATTTTTTTAATCTTATAATTATTAGCATTGGACTCGGTAAGTTAGCACATGCGCAGATGCTTCCATGGTTTTATGAAATGTGGTCGAAGAATTATTAAGACATTACCGGGCTACACAACTTTATTAAATATCACCCTTGAATTTTTTGAATTTTTGTCACTATATTAGTGATGATTTTTTTTTCTTTAGTATAATTTCTTGTATAAAAGGGGGAATCCTATTTTGGTGATACTTTTATCGGACAACTTTTCGTGAATTTGTAAGAATTCTTCATACTCTGTTTATATTTTTAATGGTTTTTAGGCTTATAATAGTGCTTGAAATAAATTTTCTATTTTTAAAACTGTATCCCCCCCCCCATAAAATTATCTATTCAGATAAAAATAGATCATTTATATGACTACTATTTTGGTTTAATTTCTTTAAATGGCTATTGCTAAATTAAATTGGACTAAAATGGCTGTTGCTAAATTAAACTTCTTGTCAAAAAACATTCGGTCTATTTCAACGCCAAAATTTAAAAAATCGTCCAGTAGAGTAAAGAAACATATCGCAGTCAAATGTGACGTCATGGGAAGTCCGTCACTGACCGTCCGTGGATGCAAGAAAAATATTTCCTATGTTAATCGCCCATTGGATTTTTTGTAAAAAATTATTAAAAATCGAGGAAAATTATTTCCCGATTTTAATCCCCATATTTGAGTACAGATATATATTAGTTTTCGTGTGCATGCGTTAGATTAATTATTTTTGCTGTAAAATTGAAAAAATAATTTTTAAATTTTAAAACTCTCTTGTCCTTGGCGTTTATATCTTCTATATATTAATAGGCAAGCATAAAATTTGTAGTCCCTTTTTAACATATTAATTATGGGAGTAGAGGGTTGAAAATGGTATCATTCGAAAGGTATGGTTAGCCGGAAGGTGCGAATACAAATATTATTTTCTTACGATGCCAAGAAGGTATTTAAAAATACATTTATTTTTTATGCATTTTCCCCCATTTTTCTCTTTTATACACGTATACCTTTACATTAAAAAATACCTATAAGTAGAAAGTTGTTAAATCTGGCAATTTCATAAAGCTCAAATAAAACCATCGACACAGTAATTTGTATAGTGTAGCATCACTATACGCAAGCGAAGTGATGACGTCACTGTCTGTCCATGGAGCCATGAAAAAGATTTTCTACGTTAATCGTCCATTGGATTTTTTGTAAAAAATTATTAAAAAATAACGGAAATTATTCCGAATTTTAATTCCGATATTTGGGTATCCGCGTTTGTAATGATCGATAGATGGCGCTTTTTCAGGTTTTGTTGTTAGTAAACATAATAGCCACGTGTATCTATTTTTGTTCTATTTATGTTACTATTTAATATTCGTGCTATAATTTCTCTGGCATTACATCATGGAAAATGGATTGCTTTTGGAAAAAATATTTCGGTTTATTCAAAGTTCGATCGGAAGTAGATTTTTAACTGAAGCTGAACAAATATTAGTTTCAAATCATCTGATTAATTTTTTACTTCCATTAGCCGAAGCAACTGAAATTTTAAATTTGTCATTTGGAAATAAATGGAAGCTTAATTCTGGATTTCTTGATTTTTGGAGTTACACTGTGGCACACAACAGTAAGTGTTATCTTTTTTACCGGATTTATTCATTTTTATTCAATAAATATATGTGAATCTAAACATCGGCCAGCAATGGCGGCTTGATGAAATTCGAATTAAAGCATGTTTATTCTAATTTCACCTTAGCCCACCAGAGGGCGAGCATTTCATTACAATCGCGGATAGTTATATATAAGTTACTGTCTACATGTGTTTGATTGAGTTATTTTTTCTGTAAAATTGATAAAATTTTAATTTAAAATCACAAAACTCCAGAAAAAAAATGGCAAACTTCCAGTTTCGAATGTAAACATAAACATTTCATTTCAAAGGGTGATATTTAAACAATAAATATTCAACTAATATACTAAATAAAAGGAAAATGGATTTGTTACTATCTGCTTCATATATAAGTAGACGATACGGAAAAAATTCCGATTTCCGTTTTTTGCTAAATTTACATGTTTTGAGCTTTCTTTACGTTTCAATTAACTGAAACTGGCTACTTATTTTTTAAAAAAGTGTCTTTATTGCTACCTTTTGAGGGTAGAAGAAGCAAGTAGAAGAAGCAAGTAGAAGATACATATAAACTTTTGATTTCCGGTTTTCGATGAATTTACACGTTTTGAGATTTCCTTGCATTTTAATTAAGTAAAATTGACTACTTATTTTTATTTTTTTAAAAGTGGATTTATTATTCTTTCCTCTGTATATATAAGTAGAAAATATAAGATTCAGAAAAGTTTTAGATTTTCGGTTTTCGATAAAGTTACACGTTTTGAAATTTCCCGAACTCAATTCGACCATTTTTTGAAAAATATCTTTTTTTTTTTTTTTTTTTGTTCAAACACTGTACTTTATGAACCAATCGAATTAATTTAACAGAATTTGATACTTGGTTGGGCCTTGGTTTGACATGGTACCTATTAGCTTTTGGGCTGTATCACACAACAAGGGGCGTTTTCACGTTGCGATTTTCTCTCATTTCAGGAAAGGCTAACATCTACAGAGAGAAATAGTTATATTAAGTAAATCTCTGCTGATTCAGTTAGAGTGAATATCGGCAAACAATTGCCGCAGCTGTGTTGCAATTGCATTCCGTTTAGGACAAGGCAATAACTTTGCTTTGCCTCGCTTTGCAAAAAAAATGGTCGAGTTTCGACCACTGGGGCGATACTAGTTATTATTATTATTTAGTGATCAAAAAGGTATTACGAAAGTATACATGTCAGATGTATATTTTCGTAATATGTATTGTACGAAATATTGTTTCATATTATTCATTACTCTCTTAATATAAATTCTTAAAATAACCATGATTTTTGAAAGGAATTAAATATGTTCACCAGATAAGCTGGCGATATTTTTTTTTTCCTTACGTCAAGGATGTCAGATATGAAATCTATTCCTCTGCAACATATTAGTATCTTAAATAAGATACTTTATTTAGACATTTGACAACAAATTTATTTGACTTCAAATTATGGTAGAATATTCATCATTTTCCTTTTAATTAGTTTATTAGTTGAATATTTATTGTGTAAATAACATCCTTTGAAATGAAATGTTTATGTTTTCAATCGAATATGGAAGTTTGCCATTTTTTTTTCTAGAGTTTTGAAATTTAAAATTCAAATTTTATCAATTTTACAGTAAAAACAACTTAATCTAACGCATACAGACGATAAATAATACATACCTATATCCAAATATGAGGTTAAAATCGGGAAATAATTTGCCTTGATTTTTAATAATTTTTTACAAAAAATCTAATGGGCAATTAACATAGGAAATCTTTTTCTTGCATCCACTGATGGTCAGTGACGTCATCATTTCGCTTGTGTATAACAACTTGACAGTAAAAATCCACAAAATAACAGTTCAAAAAAGAATAAAACTACGTATAATAGTACCATAAAATATATTAACACTTTATCAATGTGTATAAAATTTTCAATGTGATACTGACGTCAATTTTTATGAGATGCATAATTTAATTTTTTTCATTTTTTTTTATTGTTTAAGTTTAAGTAAACGCATTTATTTTCCTGTCGAAAAAAAAAAAAAAGAACTCGTAATTTTTTTTTTTTTTTTTTTTTTTTTTGTCAACAATTAAATTAAGGATAAAATTTTAATGGCTATTTTTACAGCTATTGTGAAGTTAATATTTTCATATTTTAATTATTTAAAAGAAGACAAATCAAAAATTCGAAAATCGGGCTTAAGGTGCACAAGGACCCCTCGGAGGGCACCTTCATGTCGAAACACGTGACTGTCCGAGCAACCGCCTTTGCGCTACGCTGTCCACACACACACAAACATTGCCTTATATATATATAAAGATTATTTCTGTGTGAGGGGGGCCCCGCTCCCCTCAACCTCCCGTTTCATTAATGCACCAACATTTATATAGAATTTAAACCTGTCATTAAAATTTAAAAGTTCACTTAAAACTATATTTACAACTTTCACATGCAACATTCCATGATACTTATCAGTCTTGATCAAACTTTTCCAGCAACAAACTTATATTGACTTGAAAATACAACTTTTGGATCTTTTAAATTTTTCTTTTTTAAGTTACTCTATGAGAGACAGAAACGTCAAAAAACTTAATTTCGGTAATCAGAAAGCCTTAAAACGTGTAAATATGCAAAAAACCAGCGATGAATGTTTAGCTTAAAAATATACATTATTTACCATATGTCTAATGATGAACTCATTTGAATTCCTGAGCAGCTTAAATGGAAATGGTAAAATATTATAGTACAGCACTTCCACTATCAGTAAAAAAGAAGGTTATCGCTTAAATATTTGCAGCCCTGTATATCATTTGAAGATTATATACAGACCACATGGTGCACCAAAATATAATCCTATAGTAATAATACGCGGCATAACCTGAAATACACTTCTATTAATTTTCAGCTATTGTCGCACTATAATCTAGTTCTTTTGTGTAGCCCTGTAAATGAACAGCGGATGATTTCGCTACTATATTCTACATGAGACATGTTTTTACGCATATAAAAAGTATATATTCATTTCATTTGGTTTAGTGCAGTCTGCAGATGTTAAACTCTACTTACCTGCACTTCCCCCATATACGTAACGTATTTGAATTCTCTTTGGTGTCCCTGTACACGGACCATTTGCTTCATCTCAACTAAGCTTAGCATCACCATATCATGCACATTTAGAATATTAAGTTTGGACTTTCTGCTACTATTTGTTTTTGAGATATGCTGATAACAGAAACACAGACACACACACAGACACATACACAGACCGACCGCTAAAAACATGATTTTTGGATTCAGGGGACCTCAAAACGTGTAAATATAACAAAAACACACATTCGAAAATTTAACCCTAAAACAATACTTCCTCTACCTTATGGATAAGAGAAAGTAAAAAGGAAAGTGCTGAAATATTGCTAGTTAGTTTGTGATTTTGTTAGTAAGGGCACGGCCTTACTAGATTACTCCTCGGCGCCAACGCGCCAACGTCGTAAGCGGCCATAACAAAACTGCAAAGATCAATGCATGCCGCGGAATCAAGTAGATGGCGCTCGCTGCCAACCCTGAAAACCAGTTTGTGTTATCGATTCCAATTGTAAACAAACGTGAAAATAAGCATTGTATCTAGTAAAATGGTGCACTATTGTGTACCTTGCTATTCATCAAGAAGGAGTAGGGATCTGTCTCCTCTTGATTTGTTTTTTCCTTTAAAAAATAATCTTAAATGATTGTTTTCTTTTCTTTCTTTCTTTCTAGTCCTTATATCATTTCTTTCATGCAAAACAAAAATTTAAAGAACAGTATATTTTATTTAGGAGAAAACGACTAATATCATTTATTATTTTTCAATGAATTATTGTTTAAAATTCTTGCCATAATTATTTTTATGATTCATATATTTTTGCGTATCGGAAGACTGCATATTAAATTTAATTAAATCAATTTAAATGCTCTGCAAACGGAAAAAACTTATGCAGCTTCATATACAAAACTAAGTTAGTTCTGCGGTGGCGGCGCTGTGCGCCAACCCTAACTTCCAATGCATTTGATTCCGGAAAAATCGTCGATTGTTATGGCCGCTTTCACGACGTTGGCGCGTTGGCGCCGAGGAGTGATCTAGTAGGGACGTGGTAAGGGTTATATGTTATTTACCTGCAAAGAATTTTTATTTATTTACATATTTTTTGCATGTATTTAAGTACTATAATAATGTATGTAATAAATTTGGTCCGACACTGTTTTGTACTTTAAAATTATGCACACTAAATTACTTACCACTGCATGTGCAAGAAAAAAAAAAAAAAAGGTATCTTGCGTCAATCACAAGGCTTTGTTCTATATTTTTCTACATAAATTCACTTCGTTGAAATAATTTACAAAAGCTGTTATTAAAATTATCTATCATGATGAATGCAGACGGTTTTCATCTTAGAGAAAACCAACACTAAATATCCAAACAAACACAGTTTAACTAACATCTCAAAAAATGCGTTTTTATAATGGTTATCTCATGTATCAAGTTTCGCAGAGGTTAATGCCATAGAAGTTGAAATATAGCATTCCCGTTCTCGGGAAAAACTGCACTATAGCAGCACAACCTATTGGTATACATCCAAATTGAATCGGCATAATGACTCCGAATGGCTTTCTCACATATCAGGTGTTGTTTGATTACACGCATTAGTAAATTAACAAATACAGTCTTCCCTTAAACGGAGGAAATCTCTGTATAGCAGCGCCACCTGTTGAGCAATTAGTACCAAAACTTGGTTCACAGTAATTTAAGTCAAGGTCATATAAATTTTTATGCAATTTGCGGGGTAATTCCTCAGATATAAGCCTTCCTTATATTATGAAAATCGCTGTACATCAGCGCCACCTGTTGAGCACTTGACATCAGAAATTGATAAGCACGTATGCAAGTATGCATATGCAGATGTATCTTAACGTATGTTAAGATACATATACATATAATTTTACATGCACTTTTATGCAGTCGTTCCTGAGACATACCCTTTTCTTTAATTGTATAGCAGCGCTACCTGTTCAGCAGTTGGCACCAAATGTCGAAAGGAAAAAACGTATATGGAGTTGCATCTATATATGAATTTATATGCCTTTTTCTGCAGTACTTCCTGAGATATAGCCTTACCTTAAATTGTAAAAATCACTGTACAGCAGCGCTACCTATTGAGCTGTTGACACCAAAATTTGATAGTCGTAATTTCTAAGAAGTTGCATCTATATATGACTTTATATGCATTTTTGTGCAGTATTTTCTGAGATATAACCTTCCATTCAGCTGTGCCACTTGTTGAGCGGTTGACTCCAAAAGTTCATAGGCACTAATTCAGGTCAAGGTGCATCTACATATAAAATTATATGCAATTCTGTGCAGTAGTTCCTGAGATACAGTTGCCACAAAATTTTTGTCACACTCACAAAGAGACAGACGGACAGACAGGCAGACATTTTCTAAAAATGGTCAAAGCGTGCTCTATATTTACCTCTCAAAACGTGTAAATCCGTCGAAAACCGGAAGTTGAATTTTTTTATGAATCCAATTCTATTAAATATAAAAGAAAGAAAAAAAAAAAAAAGAAAAAAGAAAGAAAAGAAGAACTACTATGTTGTGGCCACCAAAAGACTTTCTTCTATATTTTCCTATACAAATTTACTACGGTCAAATAATTTATTAAAACTTTTATTTATTAAAATCATCTAACATGATGAATGAAAATGATTTTCATCTTAGAGAAAACTAACGCTAAATACCCAAAGTAAAAAAGTTTTATTATCTGTAAATAACATGTTGCAGCCACCACAAGACTTTCTTCTATATTTTCCTATACAAATTCAATAAGTGCAAGTAATTTATTAAAACTATTCTTTATTAAAATTATCTAACACGGTGAATGCAAATGATTTCCATCTTAGAGAAAACGAACGCTAAATATCCAAAGAAAGGCAGTTTTATTGTCTATAAATAACATCTTAAAAAGGGCATTTTTAAAATGGTTATCTCACATATCAAGTTTCGTACAGTTATATTACATAGAAGCTGAGATATAGCCTTCCCGTTATCGAGGAAATTTCCAGTATAACTGCGCCATCTATTGGCCTATAAGCATCCAACTTAAATCAGCATAATATCTCATAATGACCTTCTCACTTATTAAATTTTACTCGATTATACGCAATAGAATCTGAGATATAGCCTTTCATTAAATTGCAGAAATCGCTGTGTAGCAGCACCATTTCTTGAGCGGTTCATACCAAAAGTTGATAGGAATTTATGTCCAGGTGCATCTACATATAAATTTTTATGCAATTCTGCGCTGCAGTTCCTGAGATATAGCTTGCCCATAAATTGCGGAAATCGTTCTATTGCAGCGCCACCTGTTGGCGGCCGATAAGCATTCAAACTGAATCAGCATAATGTCTCATAATGACCTTCTTACATATTAAGTTTTGCTTGATTATACGCTAATGAACCTGAGATATAGCCTCCCTTTAAATTGCGGAAATCGTTGTATAAGTCGCGTCATCTGTTGAGCGGCTGACACCAAAAGTTGATAGGCAAAAATTTAGGTCAAGGTGCATCTACATATAACTTTATATACAATTCTGAGCAGTAGTTCCGGAGATATAGTTGTCACAAAATTTTTGTCACATACGTACACACACAGACAGACAAACATTTTCTAAAAATGTTAAAATCGTGTTCTAGAACTCTCAAAATGTGTTAATCTATCGAAAACCGGAATTCGAAAATTGTTACGAATCCAATACTTTCTTCTATTGAATATAGAAGAGAGTAAAAACTATGTATATGCTACTACTCTGGAGACAAAAGGAAGACAGTGTTACTTTTGCCTCCAAGTTAATAGCACGTGTTTTTTGCACCTGAAGAAGAAAGGGCACGCTTTTTCGAAACCGGTAGTGCTTTTATTTACTTTATGATGTATGAAGAAGTTTTACAGTTTAAACATTTTTCTTGTTGTTATAAGAGAATATTATGCAAAAATTCAAATAGAAAATATTTTCGACATTTTTACCACTACTTCCTCCGGCTGTTTTTGTCGTATCATACGGATTGTTCGTTCTTCCGTGTAGTTTGTTGGAACTTTCAAAACCAAAGCTCCTCTGAGGAACAGTTGTGTTGGCTACAGGTATAGCTTCACAAGATTTCATCTTCTTCACAGACTCACAATCTTCTGTGGCGGTCATTCCTTTTCTGCTGACTGTACCGGCAGTATTAGACAATCCTGAAGAAGTAAGTAAATAAACAAATGACAAAACTGGCAACTTTAAATAAGGAATTTAATACCACACTAATGAATTGCCTAAATCCCATATCATTATTAATAACCTGAGTTAAAGCCCGCGGACAAACATAGTGCTAAAAGGGCGTCTCGATTTTGCCCTCTCGTAACCCTCCCCCACCGCAAAAAAATATCGCAAATCACAAAAAAAAAAACAAAAATTTGTTTTGGGAAATATCCTAAAGACGCATGGCTGTTTTTAACATCTTTTTTTTTTTTTTTTTTTTTTTGCGAAGTTTTATTCAAAAATCAGCAGTTTGTGAAATTTCCCTCCAAAAATTAATTTCCCCCTCCTTCCCTTTAAAAATCAAAAATTCTTAAATCACAGTTTTCTTTCTTTCTTTCTTTTTTTTTTTTTTTTTTTTTTTTTTTGCGAAGTTTTATTCAAAAATCAGCAGTTTGTGAAATTTCCCTCCAAAAATTAATTTCCCCCTCCTTCCCTTTAAAAATCAAAAATTCTTAAATCACAGTTTTCTTTCTTTCTTTCTTTCTTTCTTTTTTTTTTTTTTTTTTTTTTTTTTTTTTTGTACTTATGTCTAGAGTTTCCATGTGCAATTTCTTTACTGTGAAATAATTTGGAGCCGAGTTATGCTTACAAACGCGTTTTTGAATTTTTTTCTCCCCAGGGGGAGAACGGAGGGGAATTTCGAAAAAGTTGATAGATATAATTTTTAAGTGGGTAAAGACCTAAATTCCTGCCAAGCGTCGTTCAATTCCGTCGAGTGATGTCCGGACAAAAATAGTGTTGCAGGCATACGGACATCATGACACACACACACAGGCAAAATTTTCTCTGAAGTCATTTTCGGCTTTCATGGTGTGTGAAACGTGAAGACATCAGAAATTGTTTAATTCTGAGAAATATACAGACAAAAGACTGATGTTATTAATATAGAAAGTAAAAGGAGGTAATAAAAGATGATCATTTTCCAAACTTTCATAGTATAATGATGCTTAGATTGGAAATATATAAAAAACAAGTAATATAATATATATATATATATATAATAATAAGTCAATTCCTACTTACAAACACTGTAACCCTCGACATCATGATGTCGAGGGTTACGACAAACACTATCGAATTTTTTTTTTTTTTTATTTTGAATTAGGAAATAAAAAGCGCGCGTGAAAAATGAAATGAAAATAATTATAAGATTTAAAAAAACTTTTTATATGCCATGTTTTAAATTTTCTGATGAATCATAGAGCTCTTATCAATGTACATAAAATTTTTAAAGTGATAATGACGTCAATTTTTGTGAGATGCATAATTTAACTTTTTATAATTTTTTAATGTTCAGGTTTAATTAAATGTATTTATTTTTATGTCGAAAGGAAATGAACTCGTAATTTTTTTTTTTTTTTTTTTTTTTTTATCAACAATAAAATTATAGCTAACATTTTGATGGCTATAATAATGCTATTAGGATGTTATTATTTTCATATTTTAATTAATTATAAGAAAACTAATAAAAAAATTCGAAAATCGGACTTCGAAGTATTGTGTTGTCACCAGTTTCTGAGCAATCCTGAAAGTTTCAAATTTCTAGCTAGTCGGGAAGTTAGTTAAAAATCGATTGTAAGATTTGTAGAAGATATAGGGAGAGTGTGAACTAATAGTAGGAATTGAATTAATAATTCATTTTATTGAAGTAAAAACCGGAATAAATGTTACTTTTTGCTTTCCATTCGTGTGCTATGCAAGAAAAGTAACGTAATCATGAAAAAAATTGGCTATGAGATTTTGGTGTATCTATACGTTTTGAGGTTTTCTGGATTCATTTGTGCTATTTTTATGCTGATATGTGTGTTCTGTGAGTGAGCCTATATGCACGTGTATATGGGTGTGTGTACGTGTGTGTATGAATGCCTTATTCAATTGAGCTAAATGTTGGTAGGTATGTTATACCCTAACAGCACAAAATGTTTTAGAAACGTAACAATTGACTAATATGGAAACATTTTTACTATTGCAGAAACCTTCCAAAAACTTTCAGTTTGCTTTCAGATTAGTTTTACAAACATAGAAATTCTAGGTTTCAGTGAAACTTCTTTGCAACCGAGCAATGTTTTTAAAATGCTTCAGAAAAACGACTATACAAACATTGACGTGTCATTTTTAATGCAAAAATAAACCACAGAAAGTTTCTTGTGGGACGCTATTAATAACTCTTACGAAGGCTCTAATGGGTGAAAAACCATGAATTTTAGCATAGATTTTGTATATTCAAACGATGGTATGGATTTTTCTAGAATGTAAAAATGTACACTAAGAAAAAAAGTATGTATCCGCTTTCATCTAGAACGAATAAGTAGCCAGTTCCTAAATCCCTACACTAGAAATATAGATTTCCGAGCTATACGTATAAGGCACACCAATAAGCTGAATAGACGGAATGATCGAAAATTTCTAATCTATACATTTCTAGATGGTGAAATAATATTATGAATATTCTGAATCCTTTGTACTGCAAGAAATTCTCGCTTGGTATCTAGAATGGGTTATAAACCTAGATTATAGTTGCTAAAACCAGTCTCTTGTATTCACATTTATTTGCAGAGATTTGTAAATAAATTTCACCTTGATAATATAGGCAAACTCTCTAGAATTCTAATAGAGTTTTCTAGAATTCGCTTTCAAAAGGAACTAGAATTTATAAGGATGACATGGAACTATTTTTGCTAGAGCCACAATCTAGATTCTAGATGTCAGTTACAGAATTTTTTCTCAGTGTACCGGATGTCCCCATAAGTCTGTAGAAATAAAAATTGTTTAAAAAAATGAAGAAATTGGTAGAATGGAACATGGTTTGCAAAAAACTTGTTCCTGTGAAGTAATTTTTTTTTTGATAAAAAATACAAAATGAAAACTTTTTCGCGAGGGGATCCCCTGCGTCAACGGTGCCTACTGCTTGTCGTGGATGGCGGCTGTTGATGTCTTGATCTTCACTTTTATTTACGAACAGGTGACGTCACACTTGTCCAATCTCTGCCGATTCGTGGTCGTTAATGACGTTTTTATTATGCGCGATTTCGATGCTCTCTCTAAAAAATGCGTAGTTTTGGTTATTGTGGTTTGCGATTTTTGTAACTCTATTGAAATCGATATCTATATTATTTTCTTGATAGCATCTAGCTAAGCGGTTGTATCAAGAAAATAATATAGATATAGATTTCAATAGAGTTACAAAAATCGCAAACCACAATAACCAAAACTACGCATTTTTTAGAGAGAGCATCGAAATCGCGCATAATAAAAACGTCATTAACGACCACGAATCGGCAGAGATTGGACAAGTGTGACGTCACCTGTTCGTAAATAAAAGTGAAGATCAAGACATCAACAGCCGCCATCCACGACAAACAGTAGGCACCGTTGACGCAGGGGATCCCCTCGCGAAAAAGCATTCTGCCATGAACGAAGAAAAATAAAGGTATTGAATTTATATTGAATTTGAATTATAACTTCGTTTTAAATAAGTTTTTATAATACAAAATGATTTTCGTCGGTAGAGGGTGCAGTACAGACACATAACAAAAAATACGCAAATTATTTTCTTATAAATTGCATGGTTGCGGTTAAAATCTCATTTCTTACTTGTTTCCTTCTTATGCATACATGAAATTTTAATTGAGATGCTGACTTGGTGAATAAAGCGTTATTGGGGAAGATGTTTTAACTCAGCTATAAATCGACCACTGAGGCAGAAGTTAGCAGTGTTGTAGCTTGTTTACAAACTGTAAGTTGTGGTGACGGTGGGCACATGGAATAGGAGTATTTGCTTGTAAGCATTTGCATGAAAATAAATAGTTTTTAAATAATAAAATAGTTTTTAATGGAATTGGGTGATTTATTCACATACAGCGATGAAATTTTAACCATTTATTTATTTATTTTTTACAAAATAAATAAATAATGTTCTTTTTTAATATTAATAAAATAAATATTTAAAATTAATTTTCCTTTCTTTGTATGAAAAAATAATAAATAAAATTAGAAATTATAACTTCTAAACTTTCATTAAATTATTTATTTTAATTTGTAATTGTTGCCAAAAAAATTAAACTTTAAATTTTACATCTACTTTGTAAGATAGCATTGGATAGCACTAAATTAAATAGCACTCATTGAATTTATTTATATTTACTTATTTTTATTTCATATCATTATAGATGCTCGCGCACTTTTAATTTCCGAATTCAAAATTATTAAAAATAAATAAATAAATAAATAAACTTTTTCGATATCATTTGTAACGATACTGATTATTATAATTTTTCTTTTCTTTTTCTTAAAAAAAAAAAAAAAAAAAAAATGATTTTGATGAAATTCTGGCAAAAGCAGAATTTAGTTTAGGACGCAGGACTATTAGATATATTTTTTATTTCAAATTATAACATCGCTTTCAAATTATCCGCGTTTGTAATGATTGATAGGTGGCGCTTTTTCAGCTTTTGTTGTTAGTAAATATAATAGCCACGTGTATTTATTATTGTTCTTTTTGTTGTTCTACTTAATATTCGTACCTCGTATAATTTCTCCGCCATTACATCATGGAAAATTGATTGCTTTTGGAAAAAAATATTTCAGTTTATTCAAAATTCGATCGGAAGTAGATTTTTAACTGAAGTTGAACAAATATTAGTTTCAAATCATCTGATTAATTCTTTACTTCCATTAACCGAAGCAACTGAAATTTTAAATTTGTCATTTGGAAATAAATGGAAGCTTAATTCTGGATTTCTTGATCCTTTGGAGTTACACTACATTACACAACAGTATGTGTTATCTTTTACCGGATTTATTCTTTTTTATTCAATAAATATATGTGAAACTAAACATCGGCAAGCAATGGCGGCTTGATGAAAGCCGAATTAAAGCATGTTAATTGTAATTTCACCTTAGCCCACCAGAGGGCGAGCATTTCATTACAATCGCGGATTCAATTATATTTTCGATAAATTTTAGATTTCGATAAATGTCCAACTATCGAAAAATGATTTCGACAAATGTCCAACTATCGAAAAATGATTTCGACAAATGTCCAACTATCGAAAATTGACATCGTAAAAATCCCAGATTGAGACTAATAGTCCTCAGTCCTAATAAATTAAATAAATAAATAAATAAAATAAATAAAATAAAAAGTCCTTCTTCATGAGAATAGCTTTTTCTCAAACGTTCAGTCCTACCAATTCCTTCAATTTTTAAAACGTTTTAAAATGTCTACAGACTGTTGGGACGTACAGTCGGTAACAAAAGTGTCCGAACACTAGCAAAAATTCCTATGTAAAAAAAGTACATTTAACACTGTTTTGTTAAATAAATCCTTGTTGAATTATGTTCTTAGACTGACTAAGAGCAGGATTCCATAAGGATTTATTTAACAAAACCGCATGAAGTGTACTTTTTTTACATAGGAATTTTTGCTAGTGTTCGGACACTTTTGTTACCGACTGTACAAGAAAAGTACAAAACATAAAACTATCCATCACGTAACAAATAAAACATAGAAAAGAGTGAAAGTGTCATAAAAATATCAGAAAGCATCCATGAAATGTGTTACAACAACGAAAGAAAGTAACGTTTTTGTAACATTTATGAAACATTTTTGCTGTGTGGATAGTTCATCGTCACAAGAATTGCATAAACTTAATAAAAGCAAGATCTATAGTTCTTTACAGAAACACAAAATAGATTATAAAAACCTGACTTGAAGTTGAATTAATACAGCAAAGTAAATTTATATCAATAGTAAAAAATATAAATATAAAAAAATATAAAATTCATACTCAATATAAAATCACATAGATTACAAAATAGTTAACATTTTCGTTGATAGAGGGCGAAAGCAGTTTCAGTAGCGCTAAGCGTACCGTCATCTATGCAGAATAACAAGACGGATTATTGCTCCTGTATGTAAACAGGGAAGCGGATTCTGGAGTCAGCTTAACTAGGATTCTAGAGCCAAAGGTATTAGAAAATTGAGATTTCCAGCGCTTTATTGGTTTTTTTTTTTTTTTTTTTTTTTTAATCTTTATGTTGCTGAACAATTCAATCTAAGAATCCTCATACGAGGAGGGGACATTGTGTCGGCAATTCTCTTATGTTCTGCATTTTACTTTTTATTAATCGCTTCTACTATTCGTGTACCAAGAAATTACACAGGCCTACAAAATTGAAGCTGACAAAATTTGATTTGATGATTTTAGTTGAACTTTATGTTTTTTGATGTGCTGAAACCGAAAATGCAGCTCATTTTTCTCTATCACGTACAGTTTTTTGCCAATACAGGGTGCTTGCCGACATAATTTCTTACATATACCATCAGAACAATAGGTTGGTTGGTTGGTTAGTATAGTTTTACGTCGCACTAGTGCTGCGCTTTTACAACAATAATAGGCATCCATGATTAATATATCATGAAAACGTACTATAAAATTTACCATATTGGTGGAAGAGTAAGGGAAGAAATTATATTGGTAGGCACCCCTGTATTCTGTATCTATACGTGATACAGAAAAACTGACTTCATTTTCGGGTTTAGCACACAAAAACATAAAGATCAGTCAAAATTATAAAATCAAAATTTTACATGTCGACCTGTGTTATGTGTTTCCTTAATCGGTTGAAATTCCTTCTTCGGGGCAAGAGACATCGTATCATACCTCGATCCATTCAACTACACTCATGTCCATAAATTAAGGATAATTCAGATTCTCACTGAAATCGAACTTTAAGGCAAAAATTTCACCTGTAGAAATACCACACACATCTTTAATAATAGTATGCAAATTATAGGAAGGCATCAGATGACCCCGATATGATGTTACAATGACGAAAGTGTAAGAAGGGGATAGATAAGGAATGAGAGCAAAGAAGGAAAATTACTCACAAGCGTTCTGTGTACCGCTCAGTGCCACAACCGAATGGTTATGACACATAGGATACATGCAGATCATTTTTTACGTGGTAGAATTATCGGCCGACTAGAATGTGGGCGTACTCAGATAGAAGTATCAAGGGAACATGGAATCGCCCAAAATGTCATCTCTAGGCTTTGGCAATGATTCCAAAATGATGGAAATGCCAGTCGACGTTACTGCAGTGGTCGACTCCGAGTTACAATGCCGAATGACCACCGGTATTTGGTTGTAACAGCCAAAATAAGCAGATAAAGCACATCATAAGACCTGTCTCGTCAGATGTCTGGAGCCACGAGTGCCACAGTTTCAAGACAAACCGTGTATAGACGTTTGGGAGATATTGGTCTATATGCTCACAGGCCTGTTAGATGTGTTCCACACACGGCAATGCACTGTGCCAGAGGTTAACTTAGAGTAGAGAACACGCAATGTGGACAGCAGCACAGTGAGCTTGTGTGATGTTCTCCGACGAGTCCAAGTTTAGCTCTCAGTGTGATTCACGCCAGACTTTCATATGTAGAACATCAGGTACCCGTTACTCCCAAAACAACATCATTGAACAACACCGTTAGTGTGGGAAGGATTGCGTGTTGGGGGGGGGGGGTATCATATTGGGCACCAGAACAGATCTGCATGTTCAAATCGGAAGAATGATAGGCTAAATTTATCGGGACATCATTCGGGAATTACATGTACGTTTGTTTAGGGGTGCCATGAGCCCAGAATTTTTGTTTATGGATGACAATGCTCGTCCTCACCGTGCAAACGGTGTACACGGATGCCTACAATCTGAAACTATCACCTGCATGGAATGGCCAGCATTCTCACCTGACTAGAATCCGATAGAGCATGTGTAGGACATGCTTTTCTGACGAGTTGTAGTCCATCAGCCACCTCCTACATATTTACCAAAACTTCGGAGAGCATTGCTTACTGAGTAGAGTAATCTTCCCCAAGGTCAGATCAATAATTTAATACTCTGCATTCCTAGGCATTGTAAGGACTGTATTTCATTATCTGAGAGACATACAATGTATTAACCATCATACCAACCATGTAATGTTAAGTTTTTGTAAGGGAGATATTTTTTGTAATTGCTTCAGGAGGCAAAAATTGTAGTTTTTATAAATGGTATCCTACATAAACCACCTGTTTTTGCTCTGGATCTTTTGTTTAATAAATGGACTTTATAAATAAGTCATGTTTGTTTTGCTTCTGAACCTTTATTTGCCTCAGCTAGCATTATCCTTAATTTATGGACATGAGTGTAAAATACAGTATTACAGATTAGACATGTGCCGGAGCTCCGTATCCGCCGATATCCGAGAGGGAAAAAAAAGAACCGTATTTGTATCCGGCTCCGCATCAGCTCCCGACTTCACTCTTACATGACGAAATTTTAAATTTCCCGCAGTTTGCACTTAATATTATAAAGGAAATAAATGCTGTGATGGAATAAATAAATAAAAATAATAATAACAATATAAAATAAAAACATTTGAGAGATGGATTCAGTAAGGCAGATGATATATTATTCTTTAACCCTCGCTTTGCCAAGATAAAGGCTTTACTGCAGAAAAAAGGCTTTCAGGTGCGCCGCTTGGCAAGTTTGGCGAAAATCACCAGCACCGTGCCTTTTTGTATCGTTTAGAAGTTGCAACTTTTCACAGGTTACGTTTGCTATCTCTGGCGAATTAGCACACTTTTTGAATGAGGCGGGCTTAACTAAATTTCAACTTCAAAATGGGGTGAAAATGACCCCATCTTGGGAAAGCGAGGGTTAACAAATAAATAATGCACCAAAATCAATATCGGGTAGCTGTTTATACTCAAAGCGACCATTTAAAAGCAGGTGTTAGACTATGAATCAATAGAAATGAAACATTTTTATGAGATTGATCCTACATTTTCTCTGAGACTGTAAATTTTAAGAAAACGCAATTCATTATAAAAAGTAATACATATATTTTACATAATATATAATTTTCTCTTAAAGTAATACTTAAGGTGTCTGCCTACCTTTAAAATGCAATTTTCGGTCAAAATTCCGATTTTTTATTTTTGGGTTATTTTATAGCCTGACATTTTAGCATTCTAAATCAGTTTCAGTTTTGTTTTTATCTTGCTTAGAACTTGAGTTACAGGCATTTTAATATTAGTCACTCGCCAGATTTTGAAACCGGATGTGACCGGAAATGACCCGTAAATATTTATTTACATAAATGTTTTACTCAATATAAGCATCAAAATTTGTTACTGAATATAAAATGAATTTAAAGAAGAAAATAAAAAACTTTGAAAAAAATCAGGAACTTATTAAAATTATTTTTTATTTAATAGGTAAAATCTTTTTTACTTTCTTCTATATTCAATAGCAGAAAGTAATGGATTCGTAAAGATTTTCGACCTCGGGTTTTTGATGGATTTACACGTTTTGAGAGCTGTAGAACACGATTTAACCATTTTTAGAAAATGTCTGTCTGTCCGTCAGTCTCTGAGTGTGTGTGTGACAAAATTTTGTGGCAACTGTATCTCATTAACTACGGCACAGAATTTCATACAAATTGGTATGTAGTTGCACCTTTACATAAATTAGTGCCTATCAACTTTTGGTAAAATATGTTTAACAGGTTGCATTGCCATCCCGCTTTTTCTAAGTTTTTAACATGGCGATATAGGACAAAATTTTGTGTAAATGTGCATAAAGAAAATTATTTTTTAGTAATCATTATGAGATTTATAAGAATTATTTATAATAGAGATAGTCAACTGGGAAAATTTTTTTGTATGTGTAGAAGCCTCACCAACCCCCTTGGGGGGGAAGTCCCGCCTCGAGGGGAGAAAATTTTCAAGATGGGTATCTTTCGAAAGGTCTCGCAATACCTTTAAAACGAATGGTTGAACTATAAATCTGTGATAGTTTAAAACAAAGTTATCTATTTTTTTTACTTTTAACAAAAAAAAAAACAAAAAAAAAAAAACTTGGAAAAATAATCGTATTTTTTTTTTTTTTTTTTTTTTTACGAAATTTAACCAAACTTGGCATTTAGTTGGCACCTGACATTAACTGGTGCTGATTAGATTTGGGGATCAATCGCTCAACAGGTGGCGCTGTGATCGTATTCTTTCTAAATTTTTGACATGGCAGTATAGGACAAAATTTCGTATAAATGTACATAATGAGAATTATTCTTAACCTGTGATTGTAAAATTAATATGAATTATTGATAATAGTAGTAGTTAACTAGGAAAAAAAATTTGTGCATGTGGAGGCAAGGCTTCCCCCCCTTCCTGGGAGGAAGTACCCTCAGGGGAGGGGGGGTATATTTTCAAGATGGGTATCTTTCGAAAGGTCTCGTCAATCCCTTTAAAACGAATGGTTGAACTATACATATTTGAGAATTTAAAACAAAGTTATCGATTTTTTTACTTTTAACAAAAAAAAAAAAAAAAAAAAAAAAATCGTAATTTTTAACACGCTTATATTAGCTTCACCTGTATGTATGTATGTTTGTAATTAACACGCTTATATTAGCTTCACCTGTATGTATGTTTGTAACTTCTCTGGGAGCAAAACGTGATTGCACAAAATCCTTCATATCTCAAACAAAAAACCATTGTGTATGGTTTCCAGAGCTTTTTAAGAAAACGGCTGATGGCTGAGCTACAAAAATTTGCATGGTGGTTCGTAATGACCTCTCCTGATGCACCTCGAAGCCCGATTTTCGAATTTTGTTTTAGTTTTCTTTTAATTAATTAAAATGTTAAAATAAAAACCTTCTAATTACTGATAAATTCGCCATTTAATTTTAATCCTTAATTTAATTGTTGCCAAAAAAAATTATCATTATTTTTTGGACAGAAAAAAAAAAAAAAAAAATGTGAACAATAAAAATTACATTTATTTAAAATATTTAATATTATTCCTTAATTTAATTGTTGCCAAAAAAATTATCATTATTTTTTCGACAGAAAAAAAAAAAAAAAAAAAAAAAAACGTGAACAATAAAAATTACATTTATTTAAAATAAGGAAAGTAAATTAAAGCGTGTTCTTTAATTTTTTAAAACTATAATATTATTTTTTTCTTTTTTTTTTTTTTTTAAATATTGTTACTGAGTGAATTTGTATAGGAAAATATAGAAGAAAGTCTTGTGTAGTGGCCACAACATACTAGTTTTAAATATGTTTTCTGCTTTTTTTCAAAATGAGATTTTTAACATTTTACTTTATCCCAAAACATCATAACTCCAAAAGTTATAATTGAAACGTTATGAAACTTCGACAAAATGCTTTAGAGGAATTGTTTTAGGGATTGAACTACGACAATGAATTTAGCTAAATTATTTTTAGTTCCCCATCATACTATATGTATGGGGAACTTAGGTAATCGTGGAATTTTTCGACCTCGGTTTTTTGACTTTTTTACACGTTTTCAGGTGTGAGGAATCCGAAAATGGCAAAATTTGTATGGTGTCTGTCTGAAGGGTGTCTGTTAGTGTATTAGTCTCTTAGTGGGTTAGTGGGTTAGTCCGTTAGTTTCTTAGTCTGTGTACTCGATATCTCAAGAACAAATTGTCGCAGAGAGGTCAGATCAGTTTTAAAATATTACTTTCGACACTAGCAAGAACCCTATACATTTGCAACATTCGAATTTAAAAACTTCAGCAGTTATTCGAAATTTACGATTTTCTTAACAGGGGAGAATAGGACAAAAATTCACTTAAACGTGCATTAAATGGAAACTTTTTACTGTAAAATGTCAGACCAGTTTTAAAATATCAGTTTTGATGCCGGAATGAACATCAGTAACTATAAATATGCTACTTTGAAAATTTCGCAAGTTATTGGATATTTACGAATTTCTTAACATGGCAGTATGGGGCAAAATTTCACATAAACGTCAATTGTGAGAGATATTTTCATTGTAAAGTTGTAAGACTACTTTTGAAATATTATTTAGGACACTGGCATGAGTATTAATGACTATGAATTTTCCAATATAAAAATTTCGTAAGTTATCGGAAATTTACAAATTTCTTAACATGGCAGAATAGAGCAAAATTTCACACAAACGTCAATCTTGAGAGATATTTTCCTCGTAAAGATGTCAAACCACTTTCGAAATATTATTTAGGATACTGACATGAATACCATAGAGTATGATTTTTTCAATTAAAAAAATTCGTAAGTTATTTGGAATTTACGATTTGCTTAAAATGGCAGAATAAGGCAAAATCGAGCATAAACGTCCATTTTAAGGATCATAAATATATCAGACAATTTCAAAATAACATTTATGATACTTGTATGAACATGATTGACTACAAATATTCTAATAGGAAAATTTCGTAAATTATTCGTTATTTACGATTTTATCAACATAGCGAAATTGTAAATTTTTCATATAAATATGAATTTTGAGGATTATTATATTGCAAATAGTAGCATGAAAACTAAACAACATTATTGAACCTGATAAAATAAGTTAATAGACTAGAATAAGATAAATATATCGAAGTGAACGGTGGATAGCCTATTACGCGAGGATTTCGTTCTGTCACTGTGTCAAGCGTTTGGTCAAATTCATTTCTCTTAACATGTATATAACTAGTTGGCATAGGTGGACTCTGCTCAGTTCCCCATCATATTTATGTTCTCAGAAATTTCTAGTGCGAGACATATTACTAGTGGATCTGCAGATCAGGAGCCTCAACGTCCTATTTGCATCAGACATTATTCAATAGGTCATTTTTATTTATTCCTTATTATATAATAGTATATATTAATTCGATCGACTTATTACCAAAATCAAATACATTCCTGAGGGGGGCGGCAGCCCCCCTCAACCCCCCGTTGTATCTCTCTTTGTAAACCTATTTGTATATGATATAAAGTGTGACGAAATTGTAAATAATTGCATTTATTTTTGTATAAATTCTTTCAAAGAGGTTTAGTAAGTTGATAAAATGCTAATTTTGTGCCTTTATAGTCGTTTTAGCGTTAAAATAGCCAAATTTTCCTTTAAAAACGCATTAAAAAGCTCCTATAAGAGAAGAAATAAATTTGGCGCCAAATTTGGCGACCATTTCCCTCCTTGGCGATTTTTTTGGCGATCTTGGCGAGAAAATCCTTATTAGGGATATACCAAATATGGAAGCTCTAATCTCATTGGCTGATGTGATACGAGAATTTTCCAGAACAGTCTGTTTTCGATAGAAAAGTATAAAAGGAGCATTATTTTCGCCAAGGCGGTCAGTCTCAGATCTATATCAGTTTCGTCAAATGCTTGCTCAATGGGCTCATGAATATGTGTACCAAATTGCAAGTCAATAGCGTTATTTTGGGGGCCGCTATCGCGGTACATACAAATTCTTCCCATAGGCCATAATGGTAAAAAAAACTTTGGCGTGTCCCTGTACACGAACTTACAGATGGAATGCACACCGAAAACTATACAGCTAATTTCGTGGGCATCATGAACATGTGTACAAAATTTCAAGTCAATAGCGTGTTTTTTGCGGCCGCTATCGCATGACAGACAGACAGACAGACGGAATCCAAAATCCTTTTGAGTCTCAAGAGAGGGCCTCCATTCACATTTCGGCAAAAATTGGAAGTCAATAGCTTGATTTTTGCGGTGGCTATCGCGGTACATACAGATTCTTCCCATAGGCCCTAATCATAAAAAATCTTTGGCGTGTCCCTGTACACGAACTACAAATGGAATACACACCTAAAACTATACAGCTGATTCCGTTGGGCTCATGAACACGTGTACCAAATTGCAAGTCAATAGCGTGATTTTTGTGGCCGCTATCGCGGTACATACAAATTCCTCCCATAGGCCGTAATGATAAGAAAAACTTTGGCGTGTCCCTGTACACAAATTACAAATGGAATACACACCCAAAACTATACAGCAGATTTCGCGGGGCACATGAACACGTGTACCAAATTGCAAGTCAATAGCGTGATTTTTGTGGCCGCTATCGTGATACATATAAATTTCTCCCATAGGCCGTAATGATAAGAAAAACTTTGGCGTGTCCCTGTATACGAACTGCAAATGGAATACATACCAAAAACTATACAGCTGATTTCGTGGGGCTCATGAACATGTGTACCAAATTTCAAGTAAATAGCGCTTTTTTTGGCGGCCGCTATCGCGCGACAGACAGACAGACAGACACAGCCCAAAACCATTTTGAGTCTCAACAGAGGGCCTCCACTGACGTTTCGGCAATAATGTTAAAAGAAATCAATTTGACCAAAGCTTCATACAGTGACTGAATGAAATCCCCGCCTAATAGGCTATCCACCGTTCATTTCGATATATTTATCTTATTCAAATCTATTAATTTATTTTATCAGGGTCAATTTCGTTGTTTAGTTTTCATGCTACTATTTCCAATGCAATAATCCTCAAATTCATATTTATATGAAAAATTTACAATTTCGGTATGTTGATAAAATCGTAAATTACGAATAATTTACGAAATTTTCCTATTAGAATATTTGTATTCAATCAAGTTCAAACAAATATCATAAACGTAATTTTGAAGTTGTCTAACGTATTTAGGATCCTCAAAATGGAAGTTTATGCTCAATTTTCCTTTATTCTGACATGTTAAATAAATCGTAAATTCCAAATAACTTACGAATTTTTTAAATTGGAAAAATCATAGTCTATGATATCCATGCCAGTATCCTAAATATTATTTCGAAAGTGGTTTGACATCTTTACGATGAAAATATCCCTCAAGATTGACGTTTATGTGAAATTTTGCTCTTATTCAGCCATGTTAAGAAATTCGTAAATTTCCAATAACTTACGAAATCTTTATATTGGAAAATTCATAGTCATTAATATTCATGCCAGTGTCCTAAATAATGTTTCAAAAGTAGTCTGACATCTTTACGATGAAAATATCTCTCAAAATTGACGTTTATGTGAAATTTTCCCTTATACTGCCATGTTAAGAAATTCGTAAATTTCCAGTAACTTGCGAAATTTTCAAAGTAGCATATTTATAGTTACTGATGTTCATTCCGGCATCAAAACTGATATTTTAAAACTGGTCTGACATTTTTACAATAAAAAGTTTTCATTTAATGCACGTTTAAGTGATTTTTTGTCCTATTCTCCCATGTTAAGAAAATCGTAAATTTCGAATAACTTACGAAGTTTTTAAAATCGAATGTTGCAAATGAATAGGGTTCTTGCCAGTGTCGAAAGTAATATTTTAAAACTGATCTGACCTCTCTGCGACAATTTGTTCTTGAGATATCGTGTACACAGACTAACAAACTAACGGACTGACCCACTAACAGACTAACACACTAACAGACTAACAGACTAACAGACACCCTACAGACAGACACCATAGAAATTTTGTCATTTTCGGATTCCTCACACCTGAAAACGTGTAGAAAAGTCAAAAAACCGAGGTCGAAATTTTTCACGATTACCTAAGTTCCCCATACCTATAGTATGATGGGGAACTATTAAGTCCTGTACAAGAAATTTATGAGAACATACATATGGTGGGGAACTGAGCAGAGTCCACCTATGCCAACTGCCAACTAGTTTATTTTTTTGTCGATAGAAGTTATGAACTGCCATGTATATTTGTGATTTTTTCAGCATGTAAAAATGTTATCTTCTCTAAAATAATAAATAACATGGCTATAGTTTAAAGAGTAGGCGGTACATCAGTCAGATAGCTCCCTTTCTCCCTTCCCCCGTTATCCAATGGAATTTTCGTTGCTTTATTTTATAAAAATATCTCATTCAAAAAAGGAAGTTTTTCAAATTCTGTTTTTTTTTTTAAATTACTCTTTGAACAGATTGCCTTTTAGCTTAGTGAGCAATTTTTCGAAAAAATTAATTTAAATATTTTATTTCGATAAGTAAATTATGGACTCTGAGTTTGGATCTCTAAGTAAAATATTTAAATTTATTTTTACGAAATATTGCTCACTAAGCTAAAAGACGACTTGTTCAAAGAGTAATATTCAAAAAAGCAGAATTTGAAAAAGTTTATTTTTGAATGTGATATTTTTATAAAACGAAGCGACAAAATTCCCTTGGATAACATGGGAAGGTAGAAAGGGAGCTGTATGACTGATGTACAGCCTGAAAGACCTTACAATAATCTAAATAAAATTTACAGAATAAAAATATATTTATTTAAATTTGACTTATGATGTTTCGTAAAAGTGGTTTATTTTTTCGCAAATTTTATGCATATCTTGAGCCTAAATATCAAATTATTTTAAAATTTGCATATTTTTTTCAGGTTATTCACTGTTTTTTACTATATTCTATCATATATTGCACATAAATAGGCAATGTTTCAATTATTAAAAAAAATCACCCCCGACAGTAGGCAGGCACCTTAAAAAATAAATGTATATAAAAATGGAAATGTATAAATAATGAATAGTTACGTAAACTCCTAAATATCTAATTAATTCCATCATTTACTTTCTCTTACCCATAGGGTCGAGAAAGTATTGTTTTAGGGTCAAATTTTCGAACGTGAGTTTTTGTTATATTTACATATTCTGAGGTCCCCTAAATACGAAAATCATGTTTTTAGCGAATGGTCTGTGTGTCTGTCTGTTATCAGCATATCTCAAGAACAAATAGTAGCAAAAATTCCAAACTCGGTATTCTAAATGTGTATCATATAAGGATGAAACAGAAAGATTTTCGTTGAGATGAAGCAAATGGTTCGTGTACAGGGGCACTCAAAAGTACTGAAATACATTACGTCTATGGGGGGGAAATTGCAGGTAAGTAGAGTTTAACATCTATAGACTGCACTAAACCGAATGACACGAATACATATTTTTTGTAATAGAGATAGCCAACTGGGAAAATTTTTTTATGTATGTAGGAGCCTCGCCTTCCCCCCCCCCCCCCCGTTAAGGGAAGTAAACTTTCATGATGGGTATCTTTCAAAAGAGCTCGCCAATACCTTTAAAACGAATGGTTGAACCATCGATGTGCGATAATTTAAAACAAAGTTATCGTTTTTTTTCATTTTTAACAAAAAAATTATCTATCTATCTATATATATATATTTTAATGCAATATTGAGAATAAATTCAACTTTTTTTTATTTTATATTTAGTTTTTACTTCTCTTATGTGGAAATCGTCTGCATTGTCATAAAAGATAATTTGTTTAAATAATAATTTTAATAAATTATTTTTTGAAAACAGAATTATTTTTTAATAACCGAATTAAGTTCTATATAAATGTAGGTGCATCAATGAAACGGATTGTTGAGGAGGGCGGTAGCCCCCCTCACACAGAACTAATTATCATATAAAACTCTTCCGAGGCCTAATTTGAATTGTTTAACATAGGTTTACATAACAGTACTCGCTCTCTTACCTCTTAATCTCCAACCTGTATTTTTAGTATTGAATTTCAGGGTAAGAGGAAGTCGTGTGAGTGATACACCAGATTATTTTCAGTAAAATTCACGTAGAATACATGAGTTTTATTTAATAAAATGTTATTAGTTCAATGAAAATGTCTTTGAATGAAAAGTTTTAGAAAAGTTTTTTTTTACTTTCTCTCTTGACAGAGAAAATGTTGTTTTTGGATCAAATTTTCAAAATAGAGTTTTTGTCATATTTACACGTTTTCAGATCCCATGAATCCGAAAATCATGTTTTTAGCGGTTGGTCTGTGCGTGCATTAATAATAATAATGACCATCTTCTGTCAGGATCAATTCCGGTTAGACCGCTTCAAAACATAGGCTTTTGGTAGCCCCCCCCCTTTTTTTTTTCTTAGAAATGCTATGTATTATTATTATTATTATTATTATTATTATTTTTATTATTAATCTGCATAAATGTTACATCATTAAAAAGATCTTTCAAAACTGAACATTTTTTGTGCTTACACTTTTCCCTTAATATCAATATGTAAAAAGATTTCAACGAAAGTTTATAACTACCACTGCAATTCTAAAATACCCACGGAGGATAAAATTAAAATAAAATATAAAATTCAATCATAAAAACTATGGGCTAATAGTTATTACTTCATTTTCTTGGAATCATGATAATGTCTTATCTGATATAAACAAACAGTTGATTGTGGCGTCATATTTATCAAATTAGTTAAAATAAGGTACCTAAGGTTACTTCATTACAAATATGGTACCTTTAGTTTGGTACCTTATTTGTAACGAAGTTTTGATTAGATATTTTAGAATTAAAATATGAAAATAATTTTAAAATTGGACATTTAAATTTATGATTGTTGCCAAAAATTTTTACCATTCATTGTTATATATATATATATATATATATATATATATATATATATATATATATATATATAATTTTGTTTTGAGGGGGGGGGGCATAAGATGAAATAATATTTTCACGGGAAAAATTAAAAAATATTAAATTTGCCCATGCATATAAAAAATACTTATTAAAACGAGTCAAAGAAGGAAGCGAAATAAGTACTAAGTTATTACGATATATAATATGATACGATATATTAGACCTATCGTCCAGGGTTAGTAGGTATTTTCGTTAAAAGAAATAGTTTGTTCGTTCGGTGCAACTTGCACATTAGTCCCGTCAGGTACAACTTGCATATTAGTCCCGTCAGGTGCAACTTGCACATTGTTCCCCTTTAAATATAGTGTCCAGCGAAGCTGGCAAAGCATTCGTTGATTCACTACCTACCTTAACTGATTTCACATTCCGTCATTTTTGACGGGGTTATGTACTAGTTTTATTAGAATATCTCACGGACAAATAGTAGCAGATAGTCCAAACTCAGTATTCTAAATCTGTATCATGTAGTGATTCATCCACACTAAACTTTTTGTTAAGATCAAGTAAATGGTTCGTGTACAGCGACATCCAAGAAAATTCAAATATATTATATGTCTATGGGGGAAATTTTTGATAAGTACAGTGTAAGATCTATTAGGCTGCCTGCCCTAAACAAAATGGAAAAAAAAATATATATATTTTTTATATGCATAAATACATGCTTCGTGCAGATTGTTGAAGGGAAATCATTCATCATTCATTTACGGGGCGGGGCTACTTAAAGTATTTGGATATATTGGGGCTACATTTGGAAATTGCTGGAAATTTATTTCATTTTGTGTTAGGTGTTTTTCATATGAAACTAAATTTAAGAACACAATGCGATGTGCATATAGTTTATAGACAATATACAGGACAACCTAAAACTAAACTGAACGTTCTTTTCTATTGAACGTAAGGTAAAGACACCTGTGCTCGTCAGTCTTAAGGCCTTATTTTTAAAATGTTTGTTTTTTTCGCGTAGTATTCGTGTGGTATTCATGTATCAATGTTATACTTTGGTCTATTTTATGCACTGATTCTTCTAGTTGTTGTTAGACACTTTCAATTTTTCAATACATTAAGGCAAATTTAAAATATATAAAATATTTTTGTAAAAAAATAGAACCGACTCCAAAAAGCAACTACTAATCAAACAACTAAAAAAAAAATCTGGAGTGACTCCACTCGACTTTCCGAACATTGAGTAACTAACAGTTTTGTAGATAAAATAAAGAAAGAGGAGTTGCTAAACAAACAAAAGAGAGAAAACTATAACAGAGTGTTTGAGTATTTTTCTCCATATATCACACGAGGTTTTATTTAACGCTACTGAACTTCGAGCCCTTAGATCATAATGATAAAGAATTTTTCGTTGTGTCCCTGTAAAAATCTATAAATTCTGACAAACTTAAACAAATTTTCACATTTTACCCACAATTTTGTCAAAGTCCCACTTTTTTTTTTTTTTTTTTTTTTTTTTTTTTTAATTATTGTTACTGAGTGAATTTGTATAGGAAAATATAGAAGAAAGTCTCGTGGTGGCCACAATTCACCAAAATGCTTATAGTTAGTGCAACAGTGATTTATAATATTAATACAAATTTTCAGCTCAATTGAATAAGGCGTTTAGATGCTATTGCACTTTTAAGAATTTGGCCCCATAGGCCATAATGATAAAGAATTTTTCTTTGTGTCCCTGTAAAAAAACTGTAAGTGAGATTCACCAAAATCTATACAGTTGGTTCAAATGTGACCTATAACATGTGTACAAATTCTTTGCTCAGATTAATAAGGCGTTTAGACGCTATCACACTTTTAAAAATTTGGCAAAGAATTTTTCTTTGTGTCCCTGTAAAAAAACTATAAGTGCTAGACTCTCCAAAATCTATACAGATTGAGTATCTGTGACCTATAATATGTGTATAAAGTTTTTGCTCAATTGAATAAGGCGTTTAGATGCTATCGCACTTTTAATATTTTGGTCCCTTGGCCATAATGATAAAGAATTTTTCTTTGTGTCCCTGTAAAAAAAACTATAAGTGCTAGATTCACCAAAATCTATAGGGTTCGTACTATGGTGACTTACAATATACGTACCAACTTTCAGCTTATTCGAACAAAGCGTTTAGACGCTAGCGTGTTCACTCACAGACATACACACATACATACACACATACATACACACAGACATACACACATACATACACACACACATACATACATCATCGTAAAAATAGTGAAAACGGACTCGTTGGACCTTGAAACGTATAGAAATATCAGAATCTCGAATTCGGATTTTTGACATGATTACAATACTTTCCTCACTATAGTGTTCGGAAAGTAAAAAGGGGGTTTGAAATGAAACTGTAAATTGCGCCTAAAAGTATAAAATAACTTCCTTCGCCAAACAACCTATAACACTACAATTAATCATAACTTTTGAAGTCGGCGCAAAATTAAATAAAATTTAATTAGTTTTTAAAAGTTTGTTTTTAGATATGTAGCAACAAATACTGTTGTCTCGAATGATCCATTTTCATGTTTCCATTATTATTTTATAACTGTATACAATTAGTCCATTAGTAGCATCTACATATGAACAGTGAACATTCTTTACAATGTGGTATTTATGTTTCTACGAAGTTACAGTTTCCTTTGCAAATTTGGTATAACTTTGATAACTATCATCCTTGGTGGCTTTTGTATTTGGCGATCAAAACATACACGCAAGATGTATATTTTCATAATATATATTGTACGATGTATTGTTTCATATTCTTGATAACTCTCTTTATATACCTTATCAAAATAATCATGATATCCCAAAGAAATTAAACATGTTTGCCAGATAATTTTGCGATTTTTCTTTCACCAAGGACGTCAAATAAATACCAGCATCTTAGCCAACTTTTGCTGCTTACGAAATCTTAATTGTTTTCTTGAATCAAAGTAGTTTTCGGCTGCGTTTTGCAGGTGACAATGTGAGATGTGTATATTGAATAGGATTTGATTTTTGTATTGAATAAAATTATCAATTTTTATTTAATTTTGCGCCGACTTCAAAAGTTATGATTAAATGTAGTGTTATAGGTTGTTTGGCGAAGGAAGTTATTTTATACTTTTAGGCGCAATTTACAGTTTCATTTCATACCCCCCCCTTTTTTTTTTTTTTTAAGTTGTTTGAATAGTAGTTGCTTTTTGGAGTCGGTTCTATTTTTTTACAAAAATATTTTACTTTTCTCTTTTCAGTGAAAACTTATTCATATAGCACAACATCAAAAGACGTTCGACGGCAGCTTCACAAATCACAACTTCCAAGAAAAGTGACATAACTCAAAAAATGGTTTATGTCACTGAAAAATACATGAAATTCACCCAATATGAGCAAAAAAGTTTCATCTCCACCTAGAAAGTAATCCACTCGAGAGACAGTTGTGCCAGTTTTATTCTAGTCAAGTTATTTTTAAGTTGATTTTTCTCAAATGATGCATTTTTAAGTTGTGTCACTTTTCTTGCCTTTATCGAGTATGAGCAAAAAACTATCTGTTGAATGAACATACGTTAAGTTAAAAAGTCTATAGAAATGTAAAGAACGGATACGCTGTATTCGTAACAAAAATTCTGTTAGGCATACATATTGAACTTTACAGTGAATACGTGTCACCCGCTGCGCTGGAAATTGCGCAGCCTAAAGTTCAAACAAAGAGCAAAATATGCATTGCAGCTGATAGACAGAAGTTTCAACGTCGATACTTACATACTGCTTTTACCAGTGTAGCTGCATGCGTTCAGCAGTTAGAGTGAGAACAGACTTTTGTGATTATCCTGTAATTTGTTTATATCTTAAAGAAATCATAATGAAACCTATTTCAGTCTAAGATCATTACAACAAAAAAAGTGTTAAAGTTAAATCATCTCTTACGAAGTTAAACGCTAACAAGTTTCAACAAAAACAACAATGAGAAACATGGTTTGTATTGAGAACCTCTTCCTTTATGAAGTCGGTTTAAAACGTCTATGCGTTAATCGATGTGACCGCTTAGAATAACCATACTTTGAATTTTACATAGCATAAATGTCACCCACTACGCTACAACATATGCAATGTCGTTCAAGTGTGCACAAAATAGGAAATTGTGAACAAACAAATGCACGTTTTAAGCGTTCTGTTTTTAGCATTAATGTCTAAACTATCTTTTCGTACGAAATCGATGATGCTCTGCATATTTATAATTCACTTTTTCCTCCTGTCTTGAACCGTTTCCGAGATAGGAAAGCTAGCATGAATGTCTAAACTATCTTTTTGTACTAAATCGATGATACTTTTCATTTCTGTAATTCACTTTTTTCTTTAGAACCGTTTTCGAGATAGGAAAACTAATTCCACTATTTTCCACCAGGTGGCACTGCAAGCAGTTAAACCTTGTGCTGCATGGCCACTTTGCTATACTTACATACCATTTTTATCACTATAGCTGCAGCCGTTTAGCAGTTAAAAGAGTTGGGACTGATTTTTTTTGGGCACCCTGTATTTTCTTTAGATCGTAAACATATTACAATGGGACCTATTTCAGACCAAGACCTTTTCAACAAAACAAAAAGTATCAAAATCGGAGCATCCGTTCAGAAGTTATGAGCTAACAAACATAAAAAAAACATGTTTGAATTGAGAACCTTCCTTCTTTTTTGAAGTCGGTTAAAAATAAAAATTGAAACTATAAAAATGCACCAGTGCTCATCACTCGAAAAATGTGTTTCATCAGTAGTCGTCAGGTGTTTGCACCAGTGGTCGTCATGTAAATAAAATGCAACAATTTGTTGAATAGTTTGATTTTAATTGCGCTTTTGCAAAATTTAATGAAACAAAACATCTTTGGCACATACTTAGAACCTAAATCCATTTTTAGGGTTTAAAACACAAAACATTAAATGGTAAAATTCGAACCATTTAGCAGAGTTTTGCGAATAAAACAAGTAAATTCATATGCAAAATAATTTGAAAATTGTTTGCTTTTAATAAAAAGTCCTCAAAACTTTATTCGTCCCCCAAAAATATCTTTACTTAACCCTTTCATTCCCAATTTTTTCCATCCATAAAACAATAAATCTTATATTTAGTCATAAATTTATTTCAAAGGTAATATATATAAATATGTTTTTCTAAACAGGAGTAATAATAGAATAGATATAATAGCGGAGTATGAATTAAAATAGCTAACAAAGCAACTCAGAGGTGTTTATTTATATTTAATATAACCACTGATGCCATTTAAAATTATAACTTTTCAATAAATAAAAATATCAAAATTTTGGAAGAAATACATACTGTAATTAATTAAAATGCAAATTATAAACATTAGAAAATAAAATAATAATAATAAAAAAATATTTCAAACAGTTAATTAACTTAACCCTTTGCATCCCAAATTACTTTATTTTTGGAAAAATAGTTTGAAATTTTTTTATTATATTCCTTTATGCATGAGAACCATCTCAATGAAATCCTGTAGTAAATTTACGCTATATTGAGGAATTTGTTTTTTATGGGACTATAAAGTTTCGGTGGGATACAAAGGGTTAAAGCAGATGGTAAGTATTACTCTTCTTCCGAAGATAAAGTATCCTCTTCCTTCTTATTTTTTTTAGACTTACGTCGCTTTTGATTATCTCTTTTTAATATCATAGCTGCTATTTTCTGGTCAAATTTTTCTTTTTTGGTTTTCCTTTTCACTGTACTCTCTTGTAATCTTTTTTTCTTTAATTCTTCCAATTCTCTCTCTCTCTTTTTTTTTTTTTTTGTTGTTGTTGCCTTCTTTTCATGATAGTCCTTCCAAGAATTTGATGTTATTACACTTGGTAAGGCTTCTTTATTTTTTCTTTTTTAGAAGGTGTAGGGCCTGGGAAAAACAAAGTATTTTTAAATGGGCTTGGAACGCTAAATGGAGGATAAAACTCAGATCTAAGTGGTGTTCTAGCAGAAGCAGTTTTCTCGAAATTTGACAGAAATGACTTTTCTGTTATTGGAAGGTCCTGAATTAGGTGTTTGGAAACTATTGTTTGCAGAGACGATTCCACAGTGTTCGGATTATTGACTGCTTTTTGTGATATTTCAGCTTCTTCAGTTTCTTCCGTAGATTCGGTGGCATCTGCATCGGTGGTATTACTTGCAACATTTGTAGGTGTAGTAGAATCTATATCATTTATTTTACCATGGGGGGATTTATTTTATCATTTATTTTACTATGGATTTATTTTACTATCATTTATTTTACTATTACTTATTTTACTATCATTTATATTATTATGGGGGGAAAGACGAGAGGAAATTTGGTTCTGATTCTTCGTTAGTTGCGTGAGCAGCACTATGTATTTTTTGCCACATGTCAAACAAAGATGCGTCTTCTTTGTCACCTTTCCAAACATCTGATGATTTGAACATGCGTATTTTTTCTTCTCCAACTATATTTCCTAAAACTTCTAGTGCAACAGCTGCTTTTTTGCAGTCTGTTGCGGACCCTTCTTTAATGGAGATATTTTCTCCGAAAACATATACGGGGAAAAATTTCAGTGCTTTTTTATTGCAAGGAACTAAGCCGCATGCTTTAAGTCGATTTTGTATTATAGATGGATTTATATCATTCAGAACTTCTTGCAGCAACGGACCAACATGTTCCTCTTTCATCGTAGGGTTATTAATATTTTCAAGTCTCCACTGGTGAACTTTCTTTTTCCATTTTTCCTTTAGTGATTTAAACACTGTCACATACATAGGCTGAATGAGATGTGTTGAGTTTGGATAAAGTGCTATGAGAATAATGCCATTATTGTCGCAAAACTGGCTTGTTTGAAGTGATAAATGGGAGGCATGATCGTCTACAAACAAAATTACTGGCAATCTAATATTTTTTTTTTCAGTAGCCAAAGATGAAAAACATTTGAAATAAATTCGTAAAAAAAGTTCATCCATCCTGTCTCTGATTTGCCCAGGCCCCGAGTTGGAGGCACACTTTCAGCTATGTTTGCAGGTATTCTTGCGTATCTGAAAATAACTAACGGAGGTGCCATCATTCCTGCGGCGTTAACAGTTAAAAGCACGATCAACCACCCCCCCCCCCTTTTTCATCAGCATTTACTCTCTGATACGCTGTTTTGTCTCCTTTGGGTGCAAAAACCCTGTTTCCTTTTGGGTTGAGTAGAATGGCCGTTTCATTCGCATTAAACACTCTGGAAGAATCTTCAAGAATTTTATCATAATTATTCTCTTGCAAATAATGAAAAATTCTCTCAAACCACGCTTCAATTTCCTCCGTCGTTACTGACGCTCTAGACGATGTAATATTTTGAGCCACCCTCCAGGAAATTTCAGGGTTTCTTTTCAAAAAACCACTTAACCCTTTTCGACCTGATGAAAAATTAGTGTTCTTATCGTGGTCGTCAATCATTTTTTTCGCAGCGTCAAGCACTTGCTCTGTAGTCACAGGAAAACCTGACTTGGCTAACATAATTATCCACTTGAGCAAAAACTTTTCTCCACCTTCATGCAATACTAGTGGTAGTCCCATGCGCCTTCCGAGGGGTCTCTTGCCTTTTGCTTTGTCCATTAACGTACTTCGAGGTATACCATATTTCTTAGAGAGAGCAGCTACTGCAATACCATTTTTAATATCCTCCAATGCCTTTTCCATTTCAGTTTGGGAGTAAGAAAAAAAAATCTTCCTTTCTTTACTGACTTCCATTTTACTTAATATCTGCAAAATTAAGATATTATGAATATAAAAAATAAATTATTTTCTATATTGTTACAAATTTGTAAAAAAATATTACTTATTTTTATGTAATTTCATTCAAATGAACTTTGTCAGGTCATAAAATGTTAATTTTCAGCATTTTTAGCTTGTTTTAGTTTTAAAATAGCTCTAAAAATTTTTTTTTTTTTTTTCAATTCCTAGTCTTTACGTGCCCTCTTACACCACCCTTCGCTTTTCCGTGTTTCAGATGCTACTCTGTTTTTATAAAAAGCTTTCTTTTCATATGATATTTCTTAACGTCAATACAACAAACAACAAAATATAGCAAGAAATGCTTACCTCTTTCCTTAATGATTTGCTTTACGTTGACTCAATCCAATTGTCATTTAACGCATACTTCACTTATTTTGCTTTCCTCCACTTTCCCCAACACTTGAAATCGAACTGTTTGTGTGATAAGAACCAGAAGACTTTGGAGAACCTAGTACTGGCGGATTAAAACTCATAGATGTTAATCAACGCTTATTTTAACACTTCTTTTAAGAGGGTGACGACTACTGGGGTAGATTTTAGGGGTGACGAGCACTGGTGTCTTTACCTTAATTTATGAAAATGCTTTGCTATATTGTACTATGTTCACGAACACAGCCGATCAATTTTCCTGAAGAAACCGACTAATACATTTGAAGAGATATCTGAAAGTGGCTTTATATAGCAACATTAAAAAAAATATATATATGTATTACAGCTTTGTTTGAGATGCAGATTTGTCTTTTTTAGGTTTTTCTTGTTCCATTGCCATTTCCAGTTTTTTTTTTTTTTTTTTTTTTTTTTTTAATTTTCACCAAACGTTAAAATATGAAGTTTTAAATGTAAAGTTCTGTCGTTCTATCTTTAGATTTAGAAGATTCATAAGTCGTTGTCAGCCTGATTTTTGTAGTGCTATTCTCTTTGATAATTTCTCGATGAGGGAGGTAAAGTACTTGACCTTGATCATTTTTAGTGACTTCTTCAATTAACCCCTCTTCAAGCCATTCCTTAAAAACATTTCCATAAGCTTCATAATTAGACTCGGTTTTAAGACGTTTAACAGTTTTCTCCAGTCTTCTCTATGCTAAATCAAAATAATACGGAAGTGGTGGATGATCTTCTAACCACGGCAAATCTACCTCAAAACGATCATCTATTGCATGAACTGTATTCAGGAAATGCACTCGAGCAGCCTCTTGCAATTCGATCTGGCTTTTCTTGACTGATCGGTCAGTAATGCCAAGCGTATCTAATTTCCATAAATCTGTTATCGTCTCCACTGTAGACAACATGGACGTAACTAATAATGATGAACATTTACTTCTCGTGGTATTGGACATTCGCCCCATAACTGACCATCCAAGTTTTGTTTCGAAGTCTACGAGACCACAAGGTATTTCACGACGAACACCTGTCATGAGTTTCCCAGTTACATCAGCCCCAATAAGGATCTCAATACGATCGTCGCAGTCATCCACAATATTTATATTACAAGCAGCTAACTCCTTCAGGCAAAGATTATCGACAATAGGTGGTACTGACTTACAAATAATTTGTTGACTAAGAACTTTTAAGTTACAATTATAATTTTCGTTCACACTTGATAGATATAAAGTGTATACATCATGTCTGCATAACCCTGTATTTTTTCCACCAAATAAAGACTGTTGTAGATATTCACAATTCTGGGATTCATAGTTCATTTGTCGAGCTGTACTTTGTAATAAATATGATCGCTTTGAAGCTGTGTCAATGATAGCTCTTGCAGCACATTTCTTCCTATTACCTCTAATTATAACTTTAAATGTTTGCAGCATTAAGTCTGGAGTAGCAGATAAATTAGAAAGAGTCTGATCCATTTCAGAACTAGTCTCAGTTTTCTTTACAAATTCGAATAATTCTTTATCTTTAGACCTAGTTATTTGTTGCATTTTTCTACATAGAAGAATGTGGTATTTTTTACCACAACACAAGCAACCAGCTTACAATTTGCAATCTCGGACTGAGTGCCCAGATTTCAGACATAAAATACAGTTGCGAGATTGTTCAACATGTGACTTTCGCTGACTTAAAATTATTTTTCTTGCTTTTATGCAATCTCCAGAGTATAGTGTAACCACGTTTCCTACGCCTAGCAGTGAGGACGAGTCGAAAATCTTGGAGGGTTTCCAAGTTGACCAACAGGTTTGAATTTAGTAAGCATCCAGTTATTCGGTATTCCCTTACTGCTTATTTTCTCTCAACGAAAAGCTTGTCTCCCCTATTTTACTAGTGGACTCGTTGAATCCGCACTTGCGCAGAGGCTTCCATGGTCGCAAGAAATGCAGTTAAAGAGTAATGTGAGTTGGAACAGAATATACATGGTTTTGACACTTGAGATGAAGTTAAAAGATTTGTTGCACTAGGTACATCAAAAAATTTCCCACTCCTAATTTTGTTCTCAATCACCTTTTTCTCACTGTGAAATTTATTATAATTTACTTCCGCTTTTGATTTTGAAGTATTAAAACTTCTAGAAGCCATGAAAATGCGTTCTTCTGCTTCAACTTCATCTTCTAGAAATTCTAAAATACATTCTAAACATCACTTTTCTCAATCATAATTTTACTTTGGTCAGAATAATCTGAATTCATTTCTCGAATTCTACGACTAGCAGATCTATATCGCTCCCACGCTACGAACGTTTCTTCGGGTAACGATGACTCAACTAGAGAAAATAAAAATAGTAAAAAAACATTTTTTAACAGTAGAAGCTTTTTATTGTGGAGCCCTGAAAAGCATAAAATAAAAATTTATTCTTGCAAAGCCATGCTGTAAATAAATGAAATTTTCAACACTAAGAAAATTTTAGTGAAATATATAGATATTTCACTTTTGCAAGAGATGAAAAATTTTTAAATATTCAAAATATTTTAAAAAGCTGTCGAGACCAATATTCTTAGTCATTAGATTCTACGTAAGTATTTGTTAAACCATAAATTTCAAAGGTCTCAAAAGCTTTTTAAAATATTTTTAATATTTAAAAACTTTTCATCTCTTGAAAAAGTAAAATATCTGTATATTTCTCTAAAATTTTCTAGTGTTGAAACTTTCATCTATTTATAGCATGGCTTTTTATTTTATGCTTTTCGGGGCTCCACATTAAAAAGCTTCTACTGTTAAAAAATGTTGTTTCACTTAAATTTTTATTTTCTGCTTTTTAGTTATAAAAAAAGCTTCTAAAAAAACGAATAAAAAATTCTTAGGATACTGTGTAGACTTCGAAAGATATTCTTTTATCAACTGATACCTTTTCTGTTGATTATCTGCAAAAATTAACACATCGGCCCTTGGAGAATCGAACTCACGACACGCTCTAATCAAAAATCAAAGAACAGTAAAGAAAAGTCATAGAACATATGCTAAAAGATTCCAACAAATACAAAAAGAATATTGTTCTCGAATGTTTTTAAAGATATTTTGAATATTTAAATTTTTTATTTTTTGTAAAGTGAAATATTTATATTTTTCTTTAAATATTCATATTTTTGTGTTTCAACAATTTCCTTATTGTTGAAACTTTTATTTATTTTTTATAGCATGTCCTTGCAAGAATACTTTTTTATGCTTTTTAGGGCTAACTTCCAGTTTTTTTTTTTTTTTACATTTTTATTCTTGTGCGTTTTAGTAACTGAAAGAAGCTTCTTAAAAAAATCAATCAAAAATTTTTAGGATAGTGTGTAGACAACGATGGATCTTTATTTTATCATTTGACATCTTTCCAGTTAATTATATGCAATAAAGTATTACATCAGTCTTCGAACTTACAACCATCGCGTTATCAACATGATGCTCTATTCAATTGAGCTAACAAGTGCCGAAAAAGGTGCTAACATTTACGTTAAAGTGGAGGCGTTTTGTTTTTCAGTGTGACACGAAAACACGATGACAAAATCCAATATGTATTTTTAAGTTAAAACTTTTACTTTTTTAATATCTAAAATATTTTGTATTTTTTAATATCTAAAAAAAAAAAAAAATGCTCCTTAAAAAAAACTCTTCAAAAATTCTGTGTAGCCAACGAAATATTTTCTTTTATCAATTGACATCTTTTCTACTAAATATCTGCAAAAATTAACACGCTGGCCCTTCGGGGATCGAACTCGCAACCACCGCGTTATTAACATGACGTTCTAACCAACTAAGTCAAACAGCTACAAACAGAACAGTTAATATGTACTTTAAAATGGACACGCCTTGTTTATTAGCGTGACACGTTGACGTCAATTTCGTATAAAAAGCTTCTAATAACATAGCTCCGTATTTTTCTCTTGTAACATATACTTGAATTAATAATTCTTCTCTACCAAAACGCATTATTAGCTGTTTTAAAGCTTTTCCATAGCTATTACCACCTGGGGTAAAACTTTTAATTAGTTCATCAGCGGGACTACCTCTTTCCATAGCTTGAGATAAATAGGAAAATTTATCGTGAAAATCAATATTAATGTCCTCGTCAATTTTCTTAAACTGCCCCCAAAAGTAGAGCCAATTTCGCACATTACCATCAAAAGTAGGTAATTTTATTTTGGGATAATGTAATAAGGTATTCAGTTGCGAGATAATATTCAAACTTTCATTTTTTGAAGAAAATTGTTAGGTTTTCTCAGAATAAAACAATTGTTTAAATTTATCTCCACATGCTATCTATATCATTATATAAAGCGCAAAAAATTGTTTGTTTGTGGAGGGTAATCTCCGACACTACTGAACCGATTTAAAAACTTCTTTCACTGACCGAAAGCTACAGTATGCCATATTGTTATAGGCTATATTTAATTTTGATAAAATAAATTTTAGTTTAAAATCTGAGCATTTTAATTAAAATCCCCATAGAAGCCGTAATAGAAATGGAAATAATGAAATATTAAAAAAATTAGCTGCTGCCAACATAAAAGAAACATTTACATATTCATTTCGTTTTTAAAATATCTTGACGTGAAAAGAAAAGAAATATATTTGCACGTGCATTAAATTGAAATTCATATAAAGCTTTTTTAATTGTTAAACTTACACGTTAAATCTGACGTCATTATAGAATTAAAAGTGTTTATTTTTCTAATAATTTAATTTGATATGATATGATATAATATCTAAGCATCAATGTTTAAACCACGGAGTCTTTATTACTCCGTGGTTTAAACTGATGTGTGTAAACGAAATTGGAATTTAAAAATAAATAAATAAATAAAATAAAATAAAATAAGAAATTCTATTTTATAATATTATTTATTTTAATTTATAATTGTTGCCAAAAAGATTTACGAATTAATTTATTTTTAGACATATAATAAAATATATTTTCACGCGAACAATAATATAAAAAGTGAACTGGATTTTTTGTAAAAAAATAATAAAAATCGAGGAAAATTATTTCCCCATTTTAATCCCCATATTTGGATATAGATATGTATTAGTTATCATGTGCATCCGTTAGATTAAATTGTTTTTGTTGTAAAATTGATAAAATTGGAATTTTAAATTTCAAAACTCTAGAAAAAAAAATGGCAAATTTCCATATTCGATTGAAAACATAAACATTTCATTTCAAAGGATGATATTTACACAATAAACATCCAACTAATAAACTAATTAAAAGGGGGAAAGGATAAATATTCTATCACAATTTGAAGTCAAATTTGTTTTCAAATGTCTAAATAAAGTATCTGATATAATATACTAATATGTTGCAGCGGAATAGATTTGATATCCGTCATCCTTGGCAGAAAAAAAAATATCGCCAAATTATCTGGCGAATATAATTTAATTCCTTTCAAAAATCATGGTTATTTTAAAAACTTACATTAAGAGTGTAGCGAATAATATGAAACAATATTTCGTACAATACATATTACGAAAATATACATCTGGCATGTATATTTTCGTATTACGTTTTTGATCGCCAAATACAAAAAACGCCAAGGGTGACAGTTTTGAAATTTAAAATTAAAATTTTGTCAATTTGACAGCAAAATAACTCAATCTAACGCATGCATACAATAACTAATACATATCTATACCCAAATATGAGGATTAAAATCGGGAAATAATTCTTCTAGAATTTTAATTAAAAAAAAAAAAAAAAATCCAATGAGCGATTAACATGGAAAATCTTTTTCTTGCATCCACGGGCGGTCAGTGATGTCACACTTCGCTTGCGTATTGAGATGTTTAAATTTATTTGGCGACTATTTTTAGCAACTAACAGTTATGGCAAGTAGCTCAATATACATAGCGCATACAGCTATTACTGAAATGTAAATAGCATTTAATTATTTGAGTTACATTATGTTGATTGGAAACCTATTTAATATACCTATGCTCTATAGCTATACTAATATAAAAAGAAGAAAGGTTTATATGCATATGTAGAGAACGATCGCTAGAACTAAAAAGCCGATTGCTTTTTTTTTTTTTTTTTCTTTTTCTTTCAATAATCAAAAGTTACACTGTCTCTCTCTAAGTGCTAGAAGCTATAATAAATTTTGGTAAAATAAATTTTTAATTAAAAGTTTCAATATTTTAATTGAAAACAAAGCATAGATTTGATATCTATCGTCATTGGCGAATTTTGTATTTGGAGATCGAAAACGTAATACGAAAATCTGTATATTATCGTAGTAAATACGAGATGTATGTGTTTACTTCAATTACCCTACTACCGTAGGTAGTGGAAGTATTGTATAGGTTTTGGCAATTGGTCAGTGTGTGTGTATATGTGCACGTGTGTGTGTAATCTTATGGCTGTCATATCTCCAAAACTAATAAAAATAGAACTACTAAACTTCACAAGTGATTCAGGTCTGGTGTACACATAAATTTTCCAAATTTTCGTGAAAATTGAAAAACCGGAATTTGGTCATCGAAAACCAGAAATGGGACCGTAAGCCCATATTCAAAAACACCTCTATTGATTTTCTTCAAAGTTGCTATATAAATAATATATTAGATGCCCTTTCGATTGAAAAGTTGCTTAGTTCAGGAAAATTGATAGGCGTCCTCTATAAACAGCTCAATTTCAGACTTCGCAAGTGCGTTCCTTTAAAAACGCCTGTACGGATTTTTTTCAAACTCGCCATGTTAACTTCCTATTAAATATCCTTTTGTATGTAATTATTGTTTTTAGGTCAATAATTGAGTATGCTAAGTTTTGGTAAAAGTTGGTATCTCAAAAACGGCTCTAACGTATTCTTGAAAATTTTTTCTTTAATCCAATTTAGATAACCTTTCTCAAGTATTACGTGCTTATTACAGGAATATTAATGGTCATCCTGATTAGGTAGTTCAGTTTTAGATCTCGGAAATTCGTGTTTAAAAAAATAACTATCTATTTTTCCCCCCTTATTTTTTAACTCGCTATGCAAACTCTGTTGTATGTGTCTTTATACGTGTATCAAGTTTCTCTTACTCGAAAATCTCAAAAAATACAAGTAATATCTCCAAAAAATTGTATATATTACGTGTAATAGTGGGTAATGGAAGTCGTGTAGTTGTTTCACACCAGATTCTGTAATAGTATATATTGTACGAATATTGTTTCATATTATTGATTTCTCCTTTAATATACATTATTAAAATAATAATCAATTATGGAAAAAATTAAATATATTTGCGAAATGAACAAACAAATAATAATTAAAGCTATTATGACGTCAATTTTATCAAAAACATTTTCATGTCATAGGTTTATTTTTCAATATTTTTTATTCATGAGTAAAGAAATGTTTCTTTTTATGAAATAAATAAATAAATAAATAAATAGCATTAAGTAAAAATTGCCAACATTTAACAACTAATTAAAAAAAATAATTGTAAAATTATATTTTGACTTTCCAGTTAATAATATTGCCTGACTATAACATATAAACTGATATATTTCTTGATTTTTTACATATCAATCCATCTTTAACTAAAATTTGTTCATCAGTGCGAAGCCGGACGGGTCAGCTAGTCATTAATAAAGCTTTCACTTCCATAAGCCTTAATTTATTAATTTTATCAGCACATTTCAGCTGAATTTCTTCCTCATCAAAAGAATTACATGCACGAGTACTACAAGAATTACATGCAATAGCCTTCTAAGCTGTTTTCTATCTTTCAATAGATCTTCCATAATGAATAAAACAAAATACGCAATTTTTTTTCTTACTCACTCATTAAAAGCAGCTGTGTCCATTTCACGGACGCCAAATGTTCCGTTGTAGTTTCGAAATTAGAAGATGAAGAGTCGAATGTGTAAACAGTGTAAATCCATTATTCAATGACACTTCTTATGACACACAAACAGTTTAATAACAGATTATTTACAGACCTTAATAGATACTTTCTTGGGTTTTGATATCTCAACCAGTACTCGCAAAATTATAAATGGCATGAAAAATTCGTATTCACTCTCTACAACACATGAAAATCAACTCTAAGCCATTATTTTGTCACACACAGTGTTGCCAGATGCTCCAAAGTGAATTTCCCCGAACAGTTCCCAAATTTCACCAAAACAAGGGTTTTTTCCAAAAAAAATCCCCAACTCAATTTATACTAAAAATGTAAATTTTTTGGAAAAAGTTAAAAAATATTTTATAAATTTAAGCTCATATTTTTCCCCAAATGAAGCTCTTTATAGAAAAAAATCCCCATTTACAAAAATAAATTTCAATACGCTAGTTTTTGGAAATTTTAAATTCGTGTACCTTTTGCTATTTGTCTGAGTCTGTTTGTCTAACTTTCTGAGTTTCCTCATCTCTAATCATTTGTACTTAACCCATAAGTATATAAAAAGTTTTTTTTTTTTTTTTTAATGCATGAAAAACAAGGTATACCAAGGGAGCTTAAAGAGCTTTCGTCAAACTGAATATTCCATCCCTGCAAGTTTAATTCAAGCTAGCTAAGATAAAGCATCCAAATTTATGCTAGTCCAGCTTACTATAAGTTTCATTATTCAAGCGAAGCAGTAATCAATAAGCATTTAGTATTCACAATACTTGCTACAACACATATAAACCAAATAATTCCGGGAATCAGAGATTACAAGTGGGAAAAAAAAAAAAAAAAACAGAATAAATTTTATAATCAAAAAGATGAAAAAGTTGCTTTTCTATTTCTGAAATAAAAATAGCATCCAGAATTGCCCTTTTTTTTTTTTTAATTTTAGAAAAATGTCATCTTTTACTAATTTTAAAGAAAATCCCCGCATATTTCCCCCAAATTTTTCTTTTCCCCAAACTGTTCCCCACTAAATCTCTGTCCCCAAATATTTACTCTGAAGCTTCAAAACTCCCCAAAATGGGGAGAAATCCCCAAGTCTGGCAACACTGGTCACACACAAGAAAAAAAACAAAATCCTCAACTGTTGCCATTTTCTTATAACAAAAAGGCACCAGAACAGAATATTTAACTGTTGCCATTTGAAACATAATCTACTGAAACGATAAATAATAAAAATAAAGATAATAATTAGGTAAAGGATCAACCTGACAATTCCCTTTAAAGTTATGGGTGAGTTTTTTTCAAAAATATTCCTGTTGAAAATTTTCACAGAAAAAATAATAAATACATATAATAAAATAAGATGTTTGTGTGTGTGTGTGTCATTGTGTATGTATATCCAGAGTCTTTTAGGAAAACGGCTGATCGACGAGCTACACACATTTGCATGGAGGTTCGTAATGACCTCTGATGCACCTCGAAGCCCGATTTTCGAATTTTTGATTAGTTTTTTCTTAATTAATTAAAATGTGAAAATAATAACCTTCTAATTTCTGATAAATAAGCCTTTTAAATTTTATCCATAATTTAATTGTTGCTATTTTATTTTTATTTTTATTTATTTATTATTATTATTTTTTTTTTTTTTTTTTTTTGCAGAAAAAAAAAAAATAAATAAATAAATAAATAAAAAGCGTACATTTATTTAAAATGAGAAAAATAAATTAGAAAAATTAGAAAATAAATCAGAAATATCAGTCGTATCGCTACAAATAAGGTACCGAATGAAAGGGAAAATTTTTGTGAATCCGATGGATTAAACAGCTTATCGATCGGACAATTAGGTTTTTTTTTTTTTTTTTTTTTTTTAATTAACTAAAGTATGAATTTTAGGTGGCAACAGCAGAAGATTGTATGGAAACCGTTTGGAGAAACAAAAAAAAAAAAAAAAAAAAAATCTGCTTCATAATAAGTCGCATGTTTTCGAAGTGGGATTAAAAATTGCAGTTTTGAAATTTTTTTTTAATTTTCTCTCACGAACACAAAAATATAATATACAGCCTGTACAACACAAGATCAACTTGCATTTCAAATTTCATCAATTTTTTAGTTTAATAAACAAAAAAGTTACTTTTTTTTTCTTTCTTTTTTTTTTTTTTTTTTTCAAATTAAATTTTACTAGTATCGCCCAGTGGTCGAAACTCGACCATTTTTTTTGCAAAGCGAGGCAAAGCAAAGTTATTGCCTTGTCCTAAACGGAATGCAATTGCAACACAGCTGCGGCAATTGTCGAAAACCGAAAATCTAAAACTTTTCTGAATCTTATATTTTCGACTTATATATGCAGAGGAAAGAATAATAAATCCACTTTATAAAAAATAAAAATATGTAGTCAATTTCACTTAATTAAAATGCAAGGAAATCTCAAAACGTGTAAATTCATCGAAAACCGGAAATCAAAACTTTTTATGTATCTTCTACTTGCTTCTTCTACCCACAAAAGCTAGCAATAAAGACACTTTTTTAAAGCCAATTTCAGTTAATTGAAACGTAAAGAAAGCTCAAAATATGTAAATTCAGCAAAAAACGGAAATCGGAATTTTTCCGTATCGTCTACTTGTACATGCAGCAGTTAGTAACAAATCCAATTCCTTTTTTATTTAGTATATTAGTTGAATATTTATTATTTAAATATCACCCTTTGAAATGAAATGTTTATGTTTACATTCGAAACTGGAAGTTTGCCATTTTTTTTCTGGGGTTTTGTGATTTTAAATTAAAATTTTATCAATTTTACAGAAAAAATAACTCAATAAAACACATGTAGACAGTAACTTATATATAACTATCCGCGTTTGTAATGATCGATAGACGGCGCTTTCTGAACTGCAGTTGTTAGTAAATATAATAGCCACGTGTATTCCACGTGTATTCTTTATGTTATTCTACTTAATATTCCTACTATAATTTCTCCGTCATTACATCAAGGAAAATTGATTGCTTTTGGAAAAAAATATTTCAGTTTATTCAAAGTTCGATCGGAAGTAGATTTTTAACTGAAGCTGAACAAATGTTAGTTTCAAATCATCTGATTAATTCTTTACTTCCATTAGACGAAGCAACTGAAATTTTAAATTTGCCATTTGGAAATAAATGGAAGCTTAATTCTGGATTTCTTGATCCTTTGGAGTTACACTGTAGCACACAACAGAATGTGTTATATTTTTTACCGGATTTATTCATTTTTAATCAATAAATATATGTGAAACTAAACATCGGCTAGCAATGGCGGCTTGATGGAATTCGAATTAAAGCAAGTTTATTGTAATTTCACCTTAGTCCACTAGAGGGCGAGCATTTCATTACAATCGCGGATACCCAAATATCGGAATTAAAATCGGCAGATAATTTCCGTTATTTTTTAATAATTTTTTACAAAAAATCCAATGGAAGATTAACATAGAAAATCTTTTTTATGACTCCATGGACAGACAGTGACGTCATCACTTCGCTTGCTTATAGTAATGCTACATTACTGTGTCATAAATTACTGTGTCTATGGTTTTATTTGAGCTTTATGAAATTGCCAGATTTAACAACTTTCTACTTTTAGGCACAGATTATAGATATATACAGATAAAGCAGTTGGCAATTTACATCCAGCGCCAAACCAGCCCCTGGGAGAATCCATTGTACTAAATCGCGGAATTTCATGCCTGTAACCATAGCAACGACGAGTTTGACTTGAGAAAGCCAAGTTGGCATTGGTTTTATGGTTACCGCATTCTTCTCTTCTGGTGATGAATTGGTTTTCGCTCTCTGGTTCTCGGAGGTGTAGGTTGCACTTGTGCTCAGCTGCTCCAGCGGACTTAGGTGTAGACGTGGCTCTTTTCGGCTACGTAAGGGTAGTGATTTATTTTAGTTTTCTGTCCTTTTTTAGTTTCCCCTGGTAGTTCTTGGGTGAGTGCTTCTTTAATTATATATTACTTTATTGGGTTTTCTCTTTTTGGTATTTCTTTTTTCTGTGGGCACTGGTTGGTGCCCTTGGTTTACCTCGCCTAGTCGGCTGAGGGTGTATTTTTTCTTCCCCCTCTTTTTCAAGATGCATTCTGAAATTAAAATCAGTGATACGAGCTCCAATGACCCTAATATATACATTAAAGAAATAATTAGCCCAGTGCTCCAACTCAAATTTGCTTTTTCTAATGGTGCTACTAATGTATGTATGTTTCTTGACCCACTTACCGGTGTTTTACCACGTAATAAACCTCAAGTACTAAAAGCCGAGATAGACAATAAACTCGGTGTTAACGCCCCATTGAATATAAAATTTACCAGAACAGGCAGACTTCTTATAGAAACTTCTAATGAAAAATGTGCTCTCGCTGCTGCGGAAATAAACTCACTTATGAACATCCCAGTTCAGGTTAAGGTACAGCAAGAATACATTACCTCCCGTTTCGCGGTCCACAACATAGACTCTAGTATTCCCCTCCATGAGCTTGGCCAAGAAATTCAAAATTCGAATGATTTAAAAATTAAAGAGATGCGGCGCTTTACGAGGAAAGACTGCTCTGGTTCAGTTCAATTGTCAGAAACGGTACTTGTAACTATTTTTGGCACCAGTCTTCCAAGGGAAGTAAAAATGTTCTATATGCTGGAAAGAATACGGCCTTTTTACGACAGGCCACGGCAGTGTTTAAACTGCTGGCGCTTTGACCACGCCACGGCGAAATGCAAATATGAAACTGTGTGTCGTAAATGTGGTGGGTCTCACTCCGCTAATGCTTGTACCAGTGACACTCTCTCTTGCATTAATTGCGAATCTGCTCACTTAGCTTCTGACCTCCAGTGCTCTGCTAGAGCCAAAGAAATGGACTTTTTAAGACTCAAAACAGATAGCCATTTACCTATCACAGAAGCTCGAAGACGTTTCGCCAAACATTCCCGTACAAAAAATTACGCAACAGCTGTTTCCTCTGCTCCTGAAAAACCTGATAAATTTATTACTAAACAAGAGCTTACTCAAACCTTAGACTCTTTTTTTCAACGGACTCAAGAGTTAATAGTGCAAGCTATGCAGCAACAAGCAACAATTTTTCTGCAAGCTATTCAGGGCTTAACCTCCTCTCTGACAACCGTCTCCACCGGTCATATTCAAGTTAAAACTGATAAGTCTACTGTAAACAAATCTCAACAGTCTCCTCAGCTTATTAAAAGTAAGCGTCGAAAACCCTCGTCTCCAGTTAACGAACTTCTTCCTTCTGCCTTTGTCAACGACTCCTCTGATGCTGAATTTTACCAGGATCCTGCTACCAACCTTTCCGAGGAAGGTATGGAGGGGGATACTTAGTTTTCCCTCCTTGGTTTCCTTGCCTCGCCCCTCTTTCGTTTTCCTTATGTTTTTCCCCTTTTTCATTTTTTTTTTTTTTTTATGGCTCAAGGTGCGTCAGTTGTTTCTTCTCGTCTTGTTCAGTGGAACGCCAGGGGCATCCGGTCTAAAATTTTCTGGCTTAAGAGTTCTAGTTTCGCCAATGCAGATATTATGGTTATTCAGGAGACTTTCCTTTCCCCCTCGCAGGAGTTTATCCTCCCAGGGAAAACTGTCTATCGCCTTGATCGTGCTGGCAGAGGTGGGGGCTTGTTGTTTGCTGTGAATAGCAAGCTCTCTTCAGCCCGGATTCATACCGACTTCTCCGACCCGGATAGAGTTGAAGCCTTTGGTATTAGAGTTTGGCTTTCTAATCGTTGGCTTTCCATTATAAATTTATATTCTTCCCATGGCAACTTCAGAGAATCTTGGCTTCAAAATCTTGTGCAAAACCTTCATCCCCCCTTCCTAATCTTAGGCGATTTCAATCAAAAGAATGTGGCTTGGGGCAACTCCTGCAATTCTCCGGGTTCTGATGTGATAGCAAATTGGCTTTTCAACTGCAATGTTTGTCTTTTAAACTCTAGTAAGCCCACTCACATCAGTCCTAATGGGGCCATGTCGCTGATTGACCTATCAATTTCCAGCCCAGAATTGTTTCGCAGAACTTACCTGGAGGTGCACCCCGATCCTTTTGACTCGGATCATTTTCCGATTACCATTCACATTGACGTTCCCTCTAGTCCTGTTTACTGTAGGCGTTCGTGGACTAATTGGTCCGCCGTTGACATTAATATGAATGATTGGCTTACAGATGAAGTTAACCCTACTGTTGTAGATATTGCACAGATCCTTCAGGTGGCTACAAAAAAGAACTCTTTCCATGTTAATATTAAACTGAATGATAATCCTCCCTGGTGGGATTCCCAGTGCGCTTGGCTGTTGGGACAAAAACGAAAGTTTCTCCGTCTCTCGAAAGTCTACCTGAGTAGGGACCATTGGCGTCAATACAAAAAATTTTCTGCTCAGCTTAAACTTTATATGAGAAAACTAGCTCGAGCTTATTGGAGCCACGTTTGTGCTACCGCCAATTCCGGCAGCATTTATAAAATTATCAAAGGGATCTCTAGGAGAGCCCCGGAAGCTGACTCGCAGTTCTCAATCATCCTTAATGGCGTAAATATCGCAGATCGCAGGGAGCAAGCTCAAGCGTTTGCTGAAAATTTCGGGAACCGGGAAATTCTTCCTGGGATTCCCTATGATCTCAGCAACTCATGCATCCTCTGGAATAAGTCCTTTTCCTTAGAGGAATTAAATAATGCTATTAGTGCTTCAAGAAACACAACTCCTGGTGAAGACAGGGTCACCGTCAGCAGACTTAAAGCTCTCAACCAGCAAAGTAGGGCGAATCTCCTTAACATGATAAACCGCATGTTTGAAAGTGGTCATGTCCCTGAAGAATGGAGATCTGCTATTATCTTGCCCATTTAGAAAGTTGGTAGACCCAAGCTCAAGGTGGAGTCCTATCGTCCAATTGCCCTGACTTCTGTGCTTTGCAAGGTAATGGAGAGAATGATCCTCAAACGTATGTTAGACTGGATTATGTCTAACCCGATCCTGAACGAGAGACACTTTGGCTTCCTTCCAAACAGCGACTGTTGTAAAGCTTTATGGGTTCTGGAGAGAGACATTCGACAGGCTATGTGCCAAAGTAATTATGTGTGTGCTGTTAAATTGGACATCCAATCAGCATATGATTCTATCTGGAGAGATGCCCTCATTTACAAAATGGTCACCATTGGAATTGGTGGTAATGTGGCCTTGTGGATCACCAACTGGATTAATAACAGGATCTTAAAAGTTAGGTGGCGTGGTGTTGTTTCCAACTCTGTAGCATCCAATCGTGGTGTCCCCCAAGGCAGCGTCATTTCCCCTATTCTGTTCCTGATCTACATGATAGATCTTTTTGAATGTATTGATTCTGGTGTTAAGATGGTCGTCTATGCGGATGACATAATTCTTTATTACTCTGATACTTCAATGGAAAACGTTAGCCGTAAGCTCAATGAAACCCTGCACAGGATCAATACATGGTGTACCTATTGGCATTTAGAAGTCCGCCCTGACAAGTGCGCAGCCATTAATTTGTCACGTAAGAATGATACTTCAGACTCTTTCCTCTCTCTTAAAGGTGTTACCATCCCTTGGCAAGATTCCATGAAGATCTTAGGAGTTGTCTTTGAGAAAAATTTGACCTACAGGCTGCATATCCAACAGGTGCAGAGGAAATGTCTTAAGCGTCTCAATTTTCTTAAAGCTATCGCTTCCCCTCGGTGGGGTGCGTCTTCCTGGCATTTGATCCATATTGTCAACGCCATGATTCGTGGGACCATTGAGTATGCGTGTGTGATTTACCAAACTGCATCAAAAACTGTGCTAAAGACTCTGGACATTATATATAACGCTGCTCTAAGATTTGCCCTTGGTCTTCCAAAATGGACCCCCATTTACAAATTATATCGCGAAGCCAATCAAATTCCTCTGACATTTAGAAGAAACTATTTAGCTGACTGTTTTCATATTCGCTGCTCTAAGGCTGCAAGTTATAATCTTCTCTCTCCTGCTTCCTATTCAGCTGACTTCTCCTGGTTTGTTAATGGTTCGATGTATTCCCACTCCATGCTCATTCAAAAGCATTGGCCCAACGGAATAATCTCAGAGTATGTGGAGATTGTTGATGGCGGTCTCCCTTTTCAAACTAAGGATCTCCCTCCCACTATTATCCAGCAATTATTTTACGCATATCTCGCAGAAAATTACCGGCATTATCAAATTATTGCAACAGACGCCTCTAAAGACACGGTCAAAACCTCCATTGCCGCCATTAATATTGCTTCCCAACAAAAAAAAGCTCATATAATCCAGCACCTAAATTCAGTCTTTACTGCTGAAGTTTTAGCAATCAATCTCGCAGTTCAAATTTTCGTGAAAAATGAAAACTACATCATTATCACCGACAGCAAGTCAGCTCTCGCAGCTCTCAAATCATCCAATCAGAAATCCCCTGCCTGTATCCTCTATCTCTATCATACTTTGCAGCAAGCTACACAGAGAGCTAAAAAACTAATTTTAATGTGGGTTCCGGGGCACGTTGGTATCCATGCCAATGAATGCGCCGACCAACTGGCCAAATTCGGACCGTTTGCTACCTCTACGTATAGTGGTATTGCTCAAGAAGACCTTAAGAATCATCTCCGCCGAACGCTCAAATACAAATTCGAACAATGGTGGAATAACAGCAAATATGCAGAGAATTGCAATCACCTTGGGAAGCTTCACTATATTAATATTCATAATAGGAAGGAAGCCGTTTTGTTAGCTCGGTTTCGTACCGAAAGCCTACCTACGGAATACAGGCTTTTTAAATGCAAGCTTAGGGACTCGCCCATGTGCTCATTTTGTGGGGCGGATTACGGAACTGAAAAGCACTACATTTTTAATTGCCGCGCCTGGGCCGACGTAAGAACTTACCTGCTTAAAGAAATGAATATTGACGGTGCAAATACTCCAGAATGGTCCGAGTTTTGGGACTTACTAAGCTCCAACACTATGTTCTATCGGCTTTTCATCAGACTGTTTTTGCACAGTGGGCGGTTTTAAAGTTTTAAATTATCAACAGTAAGAAACTGAGTTGTTTGTTTCCTGCTTCCTGTAATATACTTTTTCTTTGGTTTTTCCTGTTTCAGTACAACGAGTTTTTTTCTTTTTTTAATGTTTGGTTTCATAGTTCATATCCCTTGCCTACTCTTGTTCTTTTTTTTTTTCGTTTTTTGTTGGTGTGTTTTGCTGGCCAGCTAGGATGCTGCGTCGGCTGAGGATCAATTGAGGTAATGCCGGCACTAGCTGTAGCCTACACCTCAAAGCACAAGCAATCAAGCTCTTCTGGTCTGGTTTTGTTTATTCTGTGGTGAATGCAATGGCGCTGGTTTAATACTGTTTCTGTTCGTGTTCCTTGTTTGTACTTGTAATAAGTAAGTTAATTTTAATGTTAATTATTTAAATGGATTAGTATAAAATTTTTATTATGTCATTATTTTATTCAATCTAAAAGTAATTGCATGCTTAATCATCATCTTTTAAATGATGTTTCTGTTCGATTTCCTTTCTGATTTTTCTGCCCCCCATAAATGTTTTAATACCTACTTAAAAGTTATTAATATGTTGTTTGGTCTTAAAATTAATCATTAATTGGAAAAATTGTGGTTATTCGGGACTTGAATTTATGCTACACAATCACAAAGAAGTTTTAGCGTATAGAATGTGCAATGTTACTTGAGTTTGATTAAAAAACAAAAATCTTGTTCTTGTCTTTTATTGCAAAAATAAATTGCATTTATATTTGGAACTCTGACCACAACGAGAGTATAAATTAATATTCTTATACTGGCTTTCATTAAATAATTTTTTTTTTTAATTGCTCAGCTATAAATAATTAGCTTACTCTCTACGAATGTCAATGCCGGATAATTTGCAGTTTGATTGAATTGCTTCCATCTAATTAATTAAAAACTAACGAATATTTCAATCTCTGATTTTATATCAAATAAAAATTGAATTTTGTTTATACAATGGGTTTTCAATTACGGTAAAATTATAGTATTTTCGAAAGCAGACACATCAATTATGAAATCAATAACAGAATTTCCCCCCTAAATTCAGAATTACTTTTTTACACTATAACTAGCCAATTGTTAAAATTTATAACGCATAAATGTAATCCCATTGAAATTACTCTAAAGAGGAAAACAACTAGAATGATGTGACATGCTAAAAGTAACAGTATGAGATTAAAATACTTTTTTTTTTTTTAAGTTAAAAGGAATTAGTCCATAGGTTATTTTATTAATGTATATTTCTGTTTATAATTTTTCATTCTATATTTAATAGTATCTTAAAATTATTTTCTGTTTTCAAAGAAGCTTACTGACTAAAATCAAACTTGAAATTTTTGATGGGACATGTGACTTTTAGTATCTAAAAATGTTTTAAAATTTATTAAAGGGACTAAAACCAAAAATTAGGAAAATGTAATAAACTGTAGATATAAATTTGTTGCAAAAAATTATTTCAGGATGCTCTTTGTATAGAATTTTAGGCTTTGGACAATTGTTGTCAAAAACTTGCCAACCCTGCATTGAATAAATAAATGTATATAACTTGAGAAATTATGAATTAAAATAATTATAAAAAATTATAATCTTAGTATTGGAATACTTGTTTAAGATGCTAAAATAATTTTTTCTTAAGCAAATAAGTAAATAAATAAAAATAATATACATTTCTAAGTTTTGGAAGCGATTAGCTTTCTGTTATACTTTATTATCTTAATATTTAATAAGAACCTAATATTTTTCTCTATGTGCTAGTCGTTTAATAATTTTAAGAAAATAACTGATATTGACATGGTATAATTCTAGGGGGGGGGATGCAATTAAGAATACTGTACTATTTAAATGACTGTATTGTATTTTGTTAGAATGAAATTACAATGAAGAATGAAGACAAGCCTTTATTATGCATTCTAGATTCTTTTGTAGATGCGAAAGAAGCAGAAGCAATTTTTTTTTTTCTCCAAGTAAAGCATTGGAAATGAAAACCAGGTAATTTTTTTATGTGATTTTCTACAATATTTGAAAATAAAAATATACTTTTTATTAAGTGTTTGAAGTTAGATACCTATCTAAAGTTGTCGATGAAGCCCCCCCCCCCCCCAAAAAAAAAAAAAAAAAAAAAAAAAAATGTAAATTTATAATATGTAAAATATTAGTATTTAGTAGTTTAACTAATATATAAATTTATTAGTTAAACTACTAAAATTTTTTAATTGTGTAACAGGATTATTTGAGACCATAATTTATAAACAAATTTGAAAAGTTCATTTCCTCTTTTCTTTTCAGTATGTAGAGTATAAAATGTTATTTTTTGTTAGGAGTAATTAAAAAAAAGTTTGCAAGGTAGAATAATTATGTCACAAAGAGTGTAGGTAAATTTCAGACCAACATTTGGTTCAGAATTTACCTGTCTTTTTGGAGGCGTAAAATGTCTCTATTTTAGATTTGTAAAATGCAAGGGATCAGTTATAAATTTAAAAGAGCTTGAGGGTCTTAGTTTTTGTTTTTCAAAGTTAAATGCTTTGTAGCATAAGTTTGATATTGTAGGATAGTGCAAGTTTGATAATCTATGCATATGCAATATGCATAAAATAGTGGTTATAAAGTTTTTTTTTTTTTTTTTTTTTTTTTTTTTAAGCATGATATTTCATCCACCACCACCAGTGTCTGGAAAGTACTTAGAATTTACAGAAATAGTGATAATAATAATAATTTGTAAACACAATAAAGTACAAGTTACGTGTGGTACATTAAAGATTTTTATTTTCCGAACGTATACTATGTAAGAAAATAATTTTATCATGAAAAAATTCAAGAGTGAGATTTTGGTGTATCTATACAGATTAAGGGCTTCTGAATTCATTTTGTTATTTTTACAATAGTGTATGTAGATGTGTGTGTGAATGAACATGTTAGCCTCTATACACTTTGAATGTTGATAGCTGAAAGAGAATAGGTATGTTATAGGTCACTGTCACACAAACTATACAGATTTTGAATAAATGTAGCTTTTAGGTTTTTTTTTTTTTTTTCTTTTTTTTTTTTTTTACTACTGAAGACATAAAGAAAAATTACTTATTATGGCTGTGAACTCAAATTATTTAAAGTGTGATAGCATTTAAACGCCATATTCAGTTGGTCTAAAAGTTTCTTCAAAGTATATTAGTATATTACACCTTACTGTCACACAAACTACATAGAGTTTGATGAGTTAAGGACATATAACTTTTTATTTTTTAGGATACAAAGTAGAATTTTTATACATTGAGGTATATGGTCTCCAATTATTTGCACAAATAATAAATATAAAATTGTTTGCAGCACTCATGCCTACTTTACCTGAAGAAGAGCTGTTTAGAAAAAATGTATTGTAATTTAGTTTTAAATTACAATAAAATTGTTCTTTTATTCTTGGTTTTTATTCAAAGTTTTATACTTATTTCTTTTTAACGCCAGTACTGTGGTGCTTTTTTAACACGCTTTTATTAGCTTCACCTGTATGTATGTTTGTAACCGCTCTGGGAGCAAACAAAAAATCTATATTGTAAAAAAAGGCTTCCCTACGTGAACGCTGTGGCTGTAAGGTAAAGCTCCGGGCTACGAACCTAAAGGTCTAGCTTTCGAGCCCAGTCAGGGGAGATTTTAATTTTTTTTTTTTTTTTTTTTTAATTCTAAATTATTTAATTAAAGATTTAAGTGTATGTAAATATTATGGTGTGTCATTCACATGATTTTCTATTACCCTGCATTTTAATGCTAAGATAGATATTTTGTGCTTTTTAGTTCACATTTCTATAAAAGCGTGTTCTTTAATTTTTTTAAAACTATCATTTTATTTTTAATAACATATGCACATATAATAATGAAATTTAGATTTATTATTCATATGCACAAAAAAAGTTTTCTGTAGAATACAGTATGAGATTTACAGGGCCACTCAAAAATATTCACACGCATTAACAGCTATAACTGGAAATTGCTAGAATTGCATTTTTGATTTTATTAAGCATTTTAAGTTTGCCTTTTATTCCTTCTTTTCTTAAATTAAGTAAATTTAAGGTCAGCCCAGTGCTGGTATTTCATAACTTGTGAATCTTGTTTGAAAAAATTGATTTTTTAAAATATTTAATATTTTATTTTCAATCAGTAAAATTCAAAATATAACTTACAAGGAAGCATTCAAAAGGTGTTGTCTTCAAAAAAATATTGAAAAAAATATATATGATTGTACTCTTCATAAAACACCAGGAAGTGAAAAAATTATCGGCTGAAATGAATTACAGCAAAACCAATCTCCTAACAATGTGAAATTGCCAAATATGCTTAATTTTTATAATTTTTTGTGGTCGCTGTAATTCATTGCAGCTGATAATTTTTTCACTTTCTGGTGTTTTAGGAAGAGTAGAATCAAATATATATTTTTTAATGTTTTTTGAAGACGACACCTTTTGAATGTTTCCTTGTTAGTCAGAATTCACAATATACTTGTAACATGTTTTATTTTTTAACTTATTACAGGCTACAGCACATGATACATTTTGTAACTTTCAGAAAGATAACTATGAACATTTTTAGTTTCAACCAAGTTTTTTTATACTTTTTTTTTTCCTTTCTCCCCCCCTCCTTTTCTTTTGTTATTATTTTAGGATTGTTTTTTTACGAGGCTTGCAAACAACCCTGCAATAAATCTCAGAATTTTTTAAATAGTATCAGAATGTCCCCAGCAACTATGGCTATCTTTCATCATCCCCCCCCCCTCCATATTCATCCTTTTAAAAGCAAAGCAGACTCAACGTTTTACTCTACTTTACATCATCACTACTATAATATGGGACTAGGAGCTAAAAGTGTTTATTTTAACATGTTGTAAATATGAGAAATTGGGGGGGGGGGGGGACACTGAAAACTTATGTATGGTTTTTAAAAAAATCATTAAGTTTTTTTTTTTATTTTTTTTTTTATTATTATTTCTTGTAGGAGGGAAAATTTGTCGTTGTGTAATTGTAACATAGTGTAACTATTATTTTTGTCTGTTAAAAAATGTTCCTGAATTTTATTTATATATATATATATATATATATATATATATATATATATGTATGTATTTATTTTAATTTGCACGAAGGATGCTTGCATGAGTGGTAGTGAGTGTGGCACAAATGCTGTACAGATTTTCATAAGTGATATAGGTTGGAAAATTTTCTATTATGTTTTTCGAGAAATTTTTCAAAGCCAAAAAAGTCAATTTTTTTTTTTAGTACATTTTTTACATGACATATTTAAACTTTTTTTTCAGTACTCGTAGTAACAGTAATGTGAGATATAGTGTGAAAAACAAAAGTTTTTGATTTAAAGACATCATTTAGAAATTTATCAGATATATAATTTGAGTAACTTGCTCGAGAAGATGTTATTTATTATGATACATGAGATCTATGGGTGCTAATCAGCATTTTGAATATCCTTCAATAACTTTGTGTGAATATAATTATTAAACATTTTGCAACTGAAAAGAAGAATATATTGTTAAAAATCCCTTGTTAAAATAAGTGTTTGATAATCATTTACTTTTACTGTTGCAGCACCTCACCAACTTAATCAGCAGTGTGGATGGTCAAGGTGTCTACAAAGGACATGTAATTATTTCACTTTGAGAACGAGCAGAGCTAAAGAGCAGATTCCCAAAATGTGTTGTACCTTTTCTTATAAATGTTTCAGGAGTTTCCAAATATTTGCCACCAAAAGAGAGTTCAGATTCTGGCTCATTAGCAACTACGGAAATAATATTAAATCTTAAAGCTAGCTTATTAATTTCTAAGCCTGTAAAACCAATTTCCTAAACTCGCAACAATAATAAATTAAAAATAATAAATTTATATCTAAAAGTAATAAAGTGGTATATTTTTTGGATTGTACAGTTTTTTTTTTTTTTTTTTTTAATAACATTTGAAAAATAGAATTACTGTGTCAAATGAATTATATTTATTAAGTATGGTTATTTATATGATTCTTGTCTTATGAGTTGAAAAATTAACTTTATGTGTATGTAGTTCAAAGTATTAAAAAATGTAAATCTGTATTTAACAAATTTTCCATACAATGAACTTCTTTTCTGTATTTAAAGACTGTTAAATAGAAGTCTGCTTTTTGATCGTGATGTACAATTGTAATAAACGGAGCGGCGTACCGCAACCCAAATGTATGCTTTAGTTATTCTTATTTATGTTTATATAAGTTTTAGAGATTGATTTTTTTTGCTTGATAAAGGAGAATCAGTGAAAGTTATAAAACATATACAGGTAAATATTTTAATATAAACATTTGTTTATATGAAAACTGTTTTCAGGTTCAAGTGCAATAAGTGCAAGTTTCAGAAGTCGTGGTAAATGAAATTAAAAGCAGGTTTGTAAATCCTTGCTAAATTTTATAATTAAATAAATTTATGCTAATAATTTTCAAGATATTTTTGCATCCTTGATATTGAAAGTAATAGTATTTTTGTTTTTTAAAGTAGCTGCATTTTAAAGCACAAAGTTGGCAAAAATTCTCTTTTCTTTTTTATAAAATCAACTGACAGTATTTCCTGTTTATTTTTATTTTTAAAATAAGATTTGAAAAAAAAACAAATGTTAATTAGCTGAGAAAGTTTTTAAAATATAATCATTTATGTTATATCAAATACTATTCTATTTGTACATATTTTGGATACAGTTAAATTTTAAGAAATGTTAACCAAATGTTTATTTATTTTTCTTTATTAGTTCAGTAGTGACGTTAAAATTCTAGCCTCAGTTTTTTGGTATTATTTCTCTATATATATAGATATCTTTTTTTTTTTTTTTTTCTTATTTAACACTGAAGAATTCTTTGATTTTTCTGTTTTTCCATGCTCATGTTCTACATTTTCTTCAGTATTTCACAACTGATTTGCAAAAACAAAACAATTTTTTTTAATTGCATTACTATATAAATAATTCCTTAAATAGATAAACTGAATAGCATTTATCCCCATTGCAAAATTTTCCTTTACAATACAAAGAGTCAAAAATTTTATAGCAATTTGCAGGATGTGAAATCTCAAAATTATTTTAGATGGTCAGTGCAGATTCTTTCATCTCGGAAAAGTATACATGAGTATTAAAGAAAGTCAATTTTGTGCTTTACAGATTGCACAGAATTGACTTTGTGCAGTCACACGAAATTTTGTGCAACTGACATGAAATTTTCTTTACCTCCCAAGGAAATGTTTTTCAGATATTTTAAAATTATTAAAAGTGAAGAAAATTGATTATGTTGTTTCAAATTATTACAGATATATGATTGAAAAACTCGTGTTAAAAGTATTGATCAGTTCTTTTGGAAAAAAATATTGAAAATTACATTCCTTGGAGAAAGCAATATTTCTACATAATGTTTGAATACTACTATTAATTAAAATATTTTTAATTTTATGCTTGTTTAAAAATACTCCCCATTGTATTCATTTCTATGAAATTTTGACTTATGCTGTCATATGAACCAATTATTATGAAAAGACAAGATGATAGCACAATCTGTTGAGCAATATGCATCAAAAGTTGATAGACAAAAAATTATGTCAAGTTGCATCTAAATGTAAAATTTCAAGCATATGTTATTGATCTCAGGGTGCATCGAATTTTTGTCACACACATACAAAGCCATAGCCAAGAAGGGGAGTTAAAATACAACCCCCTTCTTGAAATTTTGCAGGTTTGTCAAAAATTTTAGAGTTCTACATCAGCATTTTTAGCATTCAACATTATGTACTAGAACTTGAACATCCAAAATTTTTTTCTGGCTACGCCCTTGTACTGACGTTAGGACAAAAAAGCCAGAAGTGTGTTACTCTTAAAATGTATAAAATCATCAAAAATTGGCAATCTGAAAATTTTCAAACCAAATGTTTTCTTCTTATCAAATCAGATGTCAGTGACAATCTCACTTTTTTTTTACTAGGCATTAGGGGTATGGAAAAAATTACTACTTTTTCCTTTCTTTTAATAGGTGCCTCACAGTTCTAAAAATTTCAATTTTTTCATTTTCCCATTTGTATCCTAAATAAGCAAGAATAATACTACTCCAATAACAGAATCATCCTTATTTGCTTATGACTCTAATTGGAGAACTAACAGTACATATAAATTTCAATGTAACTATCATGTTTAATAAAATTTCTCATAAATTATTGAATAAAATGACGTTCAAAGTTTTAATGTGTTTTGAAAAATTTTAAATTGCTCCCTGCTAATTTTATTTTTTCTCCCTCAATTTTACTATATTATTGTTTGACAATTTATTCTTGACCTACTTGGATATTTTTTTGTGGATCGATTGGTAAGTTAATTGATTAAATATATTTAATATTTAAAAGCTGGAACTGAATGCAAATTTTAAGCATTTAAACAATTTTTTGTTCACCATCATGCTATAGGTATGGAGAGCGTAAAGAATCATGAAAATTTTTTACCTCGTTTTTTTTTTTTTTTTTTTTTTTTTTTTTTATGATTATTATTTTTACACTTTTCAGGTATGGGGATACCAAAAATAATAAAATTTATATGTTGTCAGTCTGAAGGGTGTCAGTTTGTTAGTTTGTCTAACTATCTTAAGAATAAAAGATCGCAGGTAGGTGGGGCCAGTTTTAAAATATTATCTATAACATTGGCTAGAACACTATTGATTTTCAACATTCTAATTTAAAAACTTCATAAGTTATTCAAAATTTACGATTTTCTTAACATGGGAGGTAGGGCAAAATTTTGTTTCAACATACATTAAAAGGGATATTTTTACAGTAAAGGTGCGAGACCAGCTTAAAAGTATGTTACAATGCTCGCATGAACATAATTAACCATGGAAACTGCATACATTACTCGAAATTAACAATTTTTTTAACATGGCAGAATAGCACAAAATTTCGCATAAACATCCATTGCAGTTTAAGTCATAAGATCAATAAATTACGATAATTAAGTTCAGTCTACTTTTAAAATAATCTAAAATAGGTTTTCTTAAATAATTCAAAACTGTTACTAATTTGTCTTCAAACTTGCCAATCCCGATCAAATTTTTCAAGTGGAATTACGAACTTCAAAATGCCAAATTTGAATTTCCTGTGGTTATTTAAGTTATGCTTATAACAGATATACATACAGATCAGCCACTTAAAATTGGACTTTCGTATTCAGTGAACCTCAAAATGTGATGTTATACAAAAAACCAGTGTTGAAAATAGAATTTGAAAATATATTTTCTTTACAGTATGATTGTTAAAATTTAATTTTTCTTCCTGAGCAGTGTTTGTTGATATAGTAAAATGTAACAAAGCACTTACACCTGCTACATTCAAGTTTTGCTTAATTTTGGTTAACCTTGTATGTTGTCTGTGAATTTTATGCATATCACATTATGCACTTAAATTCAGTTGTATTTAAAGAACACCGAACACAAAATGAAATAGACTGCCAGCAATTTCCAAGTATATATTCCCGATATATTCAAATACTTTGGATAGCCCTGTAAACAAATGATAAATGATTTCTATTCCATATTCTACACAAAACATGCTTTTATGCATTGAAAAAAAATATGTTCATTCCATTTTGTTTAGGGCAACCTATATATGTTACACTTTACTTAATGAACTTTTCCCCGTAGACGTAATGTATTTGAATTCTTTTGGATATCCCTGTACATAAACCATCTGCTTCATCTCAACGAAAAGTTTAATGTAGCATCACTACATTGTACAGATTTAGAATACCAAATTTGGACTTCCTTCTATAATTTGTTGTTGAGAAAAAACAGAGACCAACTGATAAAAACATGTTTTTCAGATTCAGGAAACCTGAAAATGTGTAAATGAAACAAAAACTCAATTTCAAAAATTTGACTCAAAAACAATACTATTTCTAATATGGATTTAAAAAAAATAAAGATGGTAGTGTAACATTTATTTATTAATAAAAAGATTTTTTTCATTTATTATTATTATTATTTTTTTTTTTAGAATGCAAAAATTTATTTTCATTAAATACTACTTAATACAAATTTAATATATTCTTTTAAAGCTCATTTATCTTCATAACAATATTGAAAAATACATTAAAATTGGTTTACCGATATAAACTTATTCAAAACATGTAAAAAAATAAATAAATAAATGAAATTTTATACATAGTTAATTAATTTTTCACATGAAATATGTGTAACGAAAATATTAGCACGTGTATATTTAAAAATCTGGAGTGACTCCACTCGACTTTCCGAACATTGAGTAACTAACAGTTTTGCAGATAAAATAAAGAAAGAGGAGTTGCTAAACAAACAAAAAAGAGAAAACCATAACAGAGTGTTTGAGTATTTTTCTCCATATATCACACGAGGTTTTATTTAACGCTACTGAACTTTGAGCCCTTAGATCATAATGATAAAGAATTTTTCGTTATATCCCTGTAAAAATCTATAAATGCTAGATTCACCAAAATGTTTATAGTTAGTGCGACAGTGATTTATAATATTCATACAAATTTTCAGCTCAATTGAATAAGGCGTTTAGATGCTATCGTACTTTTAAAAATTTAGTCCCATAGGCCCATATCGCTGGTTTCATAGGCCATAAAGATAAAGAATTTTTCTTTGTGTCCCTGTAAAAAAACTGTAAGTGCTAGATTCACCAAAATCTATACAGTTGGTTCAAATGTGACCTATAACATGTGTACAAATTCTTTGCTGAGATTAATAAGGCATTTAGACGCTATCACACTTTTAAAAATTTGGCAAAGAATTTTTCTTTGTGTCCCTGTAAAAACACTATAAGTGCTAGATTCTCCAAAATCTATACAGATTGAGTATCTGTGACCTATAATATGTGTATAAAGTTTTTGCTCAATTGAATAAGGCGTTTAGATGCTATCGCACTTTTAAGATTTTGGTCCCTTGGCCATAATGATAAGAATTTTTCTTTGTGTCCCTGTAAAAAAACTATAAGTGCTAGATTCATCAAAATCTATAGGGTTCGTACTATGGTGACTTACAATATACGTACCAACTTTCAGCTTATTCGAACAAAGCGTTTAGACGCTAGCGTGTTCACTCACAGACATACACACATACATACACACATACATACACACACACATACATACATCATTGTAAAAATAGTGAAAACGGACTCTTTGGACCTCGAAACGTATAGAAACATCAAAATCTCGAATTCGAATTTTTGACATGATTACAATACTTTCCTCACTATAGTGTTCGGAAAGTAAAAAACTAAAAATAAAAAGTGCATAACCTTCCAAACCTCATTTTCTTTTTCATTAAAAAAAAATCGCCAAAAGAGCGATAATCAGCCAAATCTTTATACCCATAAAACTGATTACGAAATCGCATACGTAATCCGTGACGTATGAGTAGTACTTCGGTCCCTCGTCAGGGGCGATAGTGTCTATGCGAAATTTACATGTTAAATTTTTACCATTAGCTTCTATGTAAGTGACGGCTCTGAATGTTATCAGTACTCTGTGCTTTTAGGTATTTTTTTAATGTAAAGGAATACGTGTATAAAAGGGAAAAATGGAGGAAAATGCATAAAAAATAAATGTATTTTTAAATACCTTCTTGACATCGTAAGAAAATAATATTTGTATTCGCACCTTCCGGCTAACCGTACCTTTCGAATGATACCATTTTCAACCCTCTACTCCCATAATTAATATGTTGAAAAGGGACTACAAATTTTATGCTTGCCTATTTAATATATAGATTCTAACTTCGAAAAGATTTATGTGATACGGTACATTAAGAATTTGGGTTTTTAAAGTTTTTTTTTAAATATATTATTTAAACTCTAAGAACCATATTTTTATTTTATCAGTTTCATTAATAGATCCTGCTGGGCGATTTTTAAAATTTTGGTATTGAAGTACACCGAAAGTTTTTCGACAAGAAGTTTAATATAGCAACAGCCATTTTAATCTAAGCAGCGCATCAAAAATACAAAAACATAAATGATTTATTTTTATAGAAAGTGTACAGAAAAAATGCAGTTTTAAAGATAGCAAATTCATTTCAACAAGCACTATTTTAAACCTAAAAACCATTAAAAATATAAGCAGAATATGAAGGATTCTTATGTATAAACGAAAAGGTGTCTGATAAAATTATTAGCAAAATAGTCTTCCTCTTTTCATGAAAAAAAAAAAAAAAATCTATCGTTAATATGGCGACAAAAATTCAAAAGCCGCCAATGGAGCGACATAATAAAGTTGTGTAGCACGATAATGTTTACCCATTTATTTATTAGTTCCCCATCATACTATAGGTATGGGGAATTTAGGTAATCGTGAAAATTTTCGAACTCGGTTTTTTGACTTTTTTACACGTTTCCAGGTGTGAGGAATCCGAAAATGACAAAATTTCCATTGTGTCTGTCTGTAGGGTGTCTGCTACAGTGTTAGTGTGTTTGTCCGTTAGTCCGTTAGTTTGTTAGACTGTGTACACGATATCTCAAGAACAAATTGTCGCAGAGAGGTCAGATCAGTTTTAAAATATTACTTTCGAGACTGGCAAGAACCCTATTCATTTGCAACATTCAAATTAAAAAATTTCGTAAGTTATTAGAAATTTACGATTTTCTTAACATGGGAGAATAGGACAAAAATTCACTTAAACGTGCATTAAATGGAAACTTTTTGCTGTAAGAATGCCAGGTCAGTTTTAAAATATCAGTTTCGATGCCGGAATGAGCATCAGTAACTATAAACATGCTACTTTGAAAATTTCGCAAGTTATTGGAAATTTACGAATTTCTTAACATGACAATATAGGGCAAAATTTCACATAAACGTCAATTTTGAGAGATATTTTCATCGTAAAGAGGTTAGAGTACTTTTGAAATATTATTTAGGACACTGGCATGAACATTAATGACTATGAATTTTACAATATACAAATTTCGTAAGTTATTGGAAATTTACGAATTTCTTAACATGGGAGAATAGAGCAAAATTTCACTTAAACGTGCATTAAATGGAAACTTTTTGCTGTAAGAATGCCAGGTCAGTTTTAAAATATCAGTTTCGATGCCGGAATGAGCATCAGTAACTATAAACATGCTACTTCGAAAATTTCGCAAGTTATTGGAAATTTACGAATTTCTTAACATGACAATATAGGGCAAAATTTCACATAAACGTCAATTTTGAGAGATATTTTCATCGTAAAGAGGTTAGAGTACTTTTGAAATATTATTTAGGACACTGGCATGAACATTAATGACTATGAATTTTACAATATACAAATTTCGTAAGTTATTGGAAATTTACGAATTTCTTAACATGGCAGAATAGAGCAAAATTTCACATAAATGTCAATCTTGAGGGATATTTTCATCGTAAAGATGTCAAACCACTTTCAAAATATTATTTAGGATACTGGCATGAATATCATAGACTATGATTTTTCCAATTTAAAAAATTCGTAAGTTATTTGGAATTTACGATTTACTTAACATGTCAGAATAAGGCAAAATTGAGCATAAACTTCCATTTTGAGGATCATAAATACATTAGACAACTTCAAAATTATATTTATGATATTTGATTCAACATGATTGATAACAAATATTCTAATAGGAAAGTTTCGTAAATTATTCGTAATTTACGATTTTACGAACATAGCGAAATTGTAAATTTTCCATATAAATATGAATTTTGAGGATTATTGCATTGGAAATAGTAGCATGAAAACTAAACAACGGAATTGACCCTGATAAAATAAATTAATAGATTAGAATAAGATAAATATATCGAAGTGAACGATGGATAGCCTATTAGGCGGGGATTTCGTTCTGTCACTGTATCAAGCTTTGGTCAAATTCATTTTTTTAAACTTGATTATAATATGTCTCGCACTAGAAATTTATGAGAACATAAATATGGTGGGGAACTGAGCAGAGTCCACCTGTGCCAACTAGTTTTTTTTATATAATAATCACTATGCTAATTTACCAAACAAGCAAATGAGCCTCTGTGTGTTATGCACTTGCACGCTGTCGAACAGAAATATTTGAATAATTCAAATTAATATTTAAATAAATAAATAAAAACAAAAATATGTTTAATGGGAAATAAATATAAAAATAAAAAGATTAGTTGTCTAAAATACGGCAGAAATAGCGCTCATAGCATATTGTTACAAGGGATTAAGTCTAAAATGGTGACAAAAATTCAAAAGTCGCCAAAGAGAACTATTTTAAGGCTGTACTATAATCAGGTTTACAAACCATGAATTATATATAATCACAAAAAATTAATTGTCTCATGCGACAGACGTAGCCGGTCATAGCATATTGTAATATTTGGCGTGAAATTGCTGTCATTTTACGGTTGATTGGATAAATAAAATATACACAGGAAATAACGTAAAAGCAAATATTATGTGCACCACGTATAGTGTTGTTCACATGTAACTGGGATTCAAATATAAAAAGAATACTCCAATTTTTTCGATACTATCTATTTCGAAACTGTTATATAATAAGCGCCTAAATGGAAGTTCATTGGTAAACCATTGTCGCAGGTAATAGGGACAGGTGCCCGAGTTTCAGCGGATGACCAAAACGCTGCCGAAGGCAGCAGGAGCCTGTCAGCGAGCTTTTGAGCAAGTTCAGTATTTTATTTTATTTTATTTTTATAAAGCTATATAGAAAAGAGTTTCCTTTAAATTTAGTGACCAGCGAAGCGGGCAAAGCCTACTAGTAATAAATATATTATTTAAAAAGTATTGGCCGTAGCATTAAGTGGTTTTTACTGAAATGCACCGAAAGACATGGAATTTTGTTTAGGTAACAAAAGATTAAAGCAAAGTAGCTTAAATTTTCTTTATCAGGTTTTCTTTATTAAATGTAAAATTCAATGAGATATATAAATTAGAATGCTGATTCAATGGATGAAGGATTAGCTTTCCGTGGTTCAAGATGAATCACCGGACATGCTCCAATAGGTTGCTGTGTTTGGCCCTTTATCGCTATTTTGGCATTTTAAATATCAGTTCGACAAATTATCATTATTATTAGGTAACATGACAGTCCTATGACCAAAATAAATTGTTTTTAAAATAATTTTACACATATTTCACATTTTAATAAATAATTAATTAACTTCTTTTTCATCGTTTCCCAACAAAGTTTAAAAGTGTTTATAAGAGAAAATTAAACTTTTAAAGAGCTAAATTTAAACACAAATAATAATTTTTCAACTATTTTTAAGCATTTTGTCTGTTAAAGTTCAACTACACGAAATAAAAAAGAAGTAAAATCAAAATCAAAATGGTTTAGAACAAAAGAATATTAAACTACGTGGTACAACTATAGTATTTCCCCTCAGCTGAATTTGGCGATTTTTCTTTGGCGCCGATTTGAACTATAACGCTGTCGTTCTGAACTGTTTGCGATATAATATGGCAGCCTGCACGCTATTTATTTTGGATTTATGATTTTATGATTTATGATTTATAATTTAGCTTATGATTTTATCATTTATGCTATATGATTTATGATTTTCAGATTTATGATTTAGCCATAATCGCCAAAAATAAATCGCCAAATTCAGCTGAGGGGAAATACTATAGTTGTTCCAACTACGTAAAGTAAACAAAAACATTGAAACCGTTGCCATAGAAATTTACTGAAAATGAGCTGTTACCAAGGAAACCACCGATTACGCAAGTGCAAGGAGAGCATGTCACATGACTCATCTTGGACCTTCTCAAGGGTTACCATTTATCACTCTACTTTATATATCTCGTTGGTAAAATTTCTTTTTTATAGTAGCGCAGTGCATTCAACAACGTAACTAAGACTATAAATTCTCAACGTGACGACCGTCTTTATTTAGAATGACCGTCACACGTTGCTCATTGAACAATCTATAATAATAAAAGGAAAGGTTTGTCTGTATGTATGTATGCATGCATGCATGCATATATGTCTGTTCTTCTATACGTTCAGCCCCTACTGAACGCAGAAATACAAAAATTGACTTACGGATGCTCAAGAGCCTTCCGGAGGGGCTCCTGAAAACAGAATTTAAAATTTTTAATTAGTTGCTGAAACATTAATTAAAATGTCAACCATTAATTAGCCATTTAAATATTTGTTTTAAATTTAATTGTTGCCAAAAAAGTTTTCCGGTTCTTTATTATTATTATTATTATTATTATTATTATTTTCACGTGATTAATAAGAAATTATCAAAAATTAGATTTCCTTCTGCACATGAAAAAATGATATTATTATGACGTCAAAATTTAAATAATAATAATTAATATACTTTTAGACTAGCAAACCCATGCGAAATTTTCGCAGTATCGTTTTTTTTTTTTTTTTTTTTTTTTTTACCTTTAAAATTTTAAACTGATAAGTCTTATACCAATTTCATTTTCCAATTAAAGTTGTAATTCACCAGAGCCAAATTACTATTAGTTTTTGTGGGATGAAATTCTAATGATACTTAAACTAAATCATTCAAAGAAAAGTTTCAAAATAAAAATCATGTTTGACAACTTAGTTTTCATATTTTTACTGGCAGGACAGCTTTAACAAAGGACCCCAATCGTAACTTTTAAATTTTTACCACCATGCTGGCGAGATCCCTTTTATTTTATTAAAAATTAAAAGTCGCTAAGTGGAGCTATAACAAAGGTACCATGATGTCATTTACAGATTTATTATTATTATTATTTCCAGAAACAAACGTTATTAACTAAACATAAAGTTCTAAAACGGGAAAAAGGCGCCGCAGGCACCACCAAGCGGAACCTTACTAAAGTCAGAATTTTCAAAGATCGTTGAACACGGTGAGCAAACAGGATGTTCCAGATGTTGAAACGGGAAGAGAGCGCCGTAGGCGCTACCGATTTACTACGGTTAAATTTTTCAATAAAGCTATTTGCACTATCTATATAATATTTCTCTAACGCGGACCAATGTCAATTAATTTTTATTGAAGCGATACGATAGTGGTGAAATTAATTAAATACACGTGGATAAAAAATAATATTTAAAAATGAACAATATTTAACCCCTTAACGCGCGGCGTCCTCGCTGCAAGGACGCAAAATTTGAGATACAGCTGCAAAAATTCATCCCGGAAAATTTTTAGCAAAAATTTACGTTTATAACATATCAGAAAAGGCCGTTTTTTTTAACCTAAAATTTTAAAATTTCTTTTAGTTTAATTTAGTTCATGAATTCCGGTGGCAGTATAATTTAAATGATCTGAATTGTCTTGCGCCGCAAAGGGTTTTAAGCACGCAGATTCAGCTCAATGAACTAAAAAGAAAACATGACGACATTTGTATGATGACCTTGTTTTATGGAAAATGTATTTTAAAAAGTTATTTCTTTAGAATCTTTGCAAGCGTCATTTTAAACCTAGCAATATTCTAAAGATATAAACAGAATATGAATTAGTTTCATAAATTGACTAAAAAATGCAATCATAAAAAGTATAATCAAAATAGGATTTTTTTTTTTTTTTTACAAAAAATTACGCCAAAATAAATAAAATGCCTGTATTCTTGGCGAAAAAAAATTTAAAGTCGCCATGAGGGTCCTGTACTAAAACTGTTTTGCCTGCGGAAGTATGAAAACTGAGTCGTCAACCATGAATTTTATTTTGAAACTTTTCTTTCGACGATTCTGTTTTCACTATTGCACATAATTTATTCGGTTATAATAATAATTTGGCTTCTGGTAAATTAAAATTTTAATTAGGTGGTGAAATTTTAAAGGTAAATAAGAAAAGAAATAAAGTGCGAAATTTTCGCACGGGTTTGCTAGTATGTCAATAATCTGTTTCACGACCTGAAACGGGAAAAAGTCCACAAAACTCAGCCACTTGATCTCTGCATCTATAACAGCCCCAAGATTTTTTTACGCATCGGAATGTGAAAAATGGATGCGTAATGAACCTGGTCAAGTAATAACAGTTTACTAAATTGCTGAAATTTTGACTCTTGCTTATCTCAAAGCAGCTACTTCCGAAAATGTCATACAAAGTTTCAAGGTATCAGAAATACAGACATTAAACCCGGACAATTTTGCAGAAGACGATTTCTTACCCAGGGCAGTGATAGAAAGGCCTGTGCCGGAAACTCGAGATGGAAAAAATTTCTATCCAGTTCATGATCCAGTACAAAGTTTTGATTGTGAGGAAAACGCTACATCTGCCGTAGCTGACGTCGTTGGCGACAATAATGGGCATAGGACTAATGAGGTGGTAGAACAACTTCAGGATGGCAACTTAGGGGGGGGGGGGATTGAGAAGTCCAACCAGGAGCAAAGCAAAAATATCAATGAAACATTAAAGGAAATTACTATTCCAGCTAGTAACAACAATGCACCGGGCAATTCATCACTGTCCTCATGCACAACAAATGAAATATCGAGCAAACTGCAGGGTGAGAACACGTTATTTAAAGATAGTCCAAATATTTTGAGAGAAAGAGCGCATACCCCACCTGCCTCCATTAAAAATAAAAAAATTAAATTGCCTCACGTACCGCTTGCAGATGTAGCCCTACTACCACAAACTGAAGTATTCTGAAGATCTAACCGCAAAAGAACAAAAATCAGACATTTTGAGTGGGTCTACGTTGGTTCTCGAAGAAGATTCAGTCTCTAAACAGTTACCAAAGAAGAAACCAAAAAGAATTCCAAAACCAGCTACTAAAGGGGCCAAAAATGATTTTAAGTTCAAAAGAAGACACCCAAAATGAAAATATGGAAATGTCCACCATGTGGTAAAGTATACTTAGACCCCACAGACAAACACTGGATAAGATGTTCCAAATGTGAGGAGTGGTGGCATGAAGCTTATACGAGCTATGTAGGTGAAGTAAACTTTATTTGAGACCACTACAAGTAACATCGGTACGAATTTTTAGATCATTTTTCTTACGTACTCTTATCAACTCACATGCGCACCCTTACACAACAGCCCTTGTAAGAGTACGAATTTTTTACTTTTGTTATTTTTAAATTTTTCTAAAGGTGTGGTATATTTTTGTTACATTTTATGTTATTTTATGAAAGATGCGTTAATTAAGAACAAAATAAAAGTTAAGTTGATCATATAGAATTTTATAATTTTATTTTAGAATAGTTTGAATATTAAGTGCGTACTCTTAGACCAGCCTACCCTATCTATCTATAATGAAAATTTTGTCATCACGCTAACTCCCGAAATAACACTCCAAATCGAACCAAATTTGTCAGCGAACTGATCTTATAAATATTTTGGATGAATTCGTTAACCAAGTTGTTCCGACTTTTTGTTTTTAAGTGGCAGCCATTTGAATATTTCAAACCCACATTGCAAAAAGCGTATTTAAAGCAAGATATGCTTGAATTTTTATGTAAATTTGGACCACAAAAGGGCCTCAATGAAGTTTATTAATGAACTTTACCTGCCATGTTTAATAAAGTGGCGGATATATTAAGTTAAGCGGGGCCACTTGCAATTAAGCTACCACTTGAAAATTTAAAATCACAATAACTTCCGAAAAAATACTCCAAATCGAACCAAATTTGAACAGTGTTTTAACTTATTTTATGAATATTTTGGATGAGTTTCTTAACCAAGTTGCTCCACCATTTTGTTTTCAAGTGGAGACCACTTAAAAATTTCAAATCCGCATTGTGAAAAGCGTATTCCAAATTTATTTGATTTTTGATTTATACATAGATCATATAAGTATCTTAATCAATTTTATTAATGAACTTTATCTGCCATTTTTAACCAAGTGCGGATGTTATAAACTAAGCGAGACAACTTGGAATTAGGCTACCACTTGAAAATTTAAAATCACGATAACTTTTTAAATTCTGATTCAATTCGAACCAAAGTTGAACAGTGATCTTATCATATAATTGTCTTGAATGAGTTCACTGGGAAACTTGTTCCAACTTCTTGTTTCCAAGTTGCGACCAGTTGAAATTAGGCCACTTGAAAATGTGCCTTCACGTTAACTTTTAAAATACTAAATTGATTCAAACAAAAGTTGGATAGTGAATTTATGGTTCAAATTTCTTGGATATGTTCGCTTAGTAACTTGTTCCATAATTTTATTTCCATGTGGCAGCCACTTGAAAATTTGTCATTATGATAACTTTTGTAATACTAAATCAATTCGCATCAAATTTAAGTAGTGGATTTACCATTCATATTTCACAGATAATTTCGTTGGGTATCTCACTCCGCTTTTTTTTCAAGTGGAGGCCACTTGAAATGACGGTGCCACCTGAAAATGTCTTATCACGATAATTTTTGAAATACTGTTTTAATTTGAACTAAAGTTGGACGTTGAACTTATCATACAAATATCTTGTATGATTTCGCTGGACAAGTCGCTTCGCCATTTTGTATCCAAGTTGCAGTCACACAGACTACCACACTTGAAAATTTGTCATAACAATAACTTTTGAAACACTGCACTGATTCGAACCAAAGTTTGACAGTGAACTTATGCTTTAAATATCTTGGAGGAGTTTGCTATGCAGTTTTCTCCATTATATTGTTTCCAAGCGGCGGCCACATGAAAATTTGTTATCAAGGTAATTTTTTAAATACTTAATCAATTCAAGCTAATGTTGAAAAATGGATTTATCATTCAAATATCACCAAGTCCATTACAAATGTGTAGCCGCCATTTTGTTTCAAAATGGCAGCTACTTGATAAGGAGAAAGAAATCAACCTATCCTAACGAATGAGCCGGAAGGACTTGTTTATAATTTGATTTTTAAATGATTTGATAAAAACATCCTCATTGTGTATATTTATACAAAATTTAGCCTATGCTGCTATATTAAAAATTTTGTAAAAACGGGTCGCTAACACCACCTATTAATCGCACGCACCAAAACATAATCAGCATCAACTTAAATAAAATTATAATAAAATTTAAACGTATGTTGAACTCCCTCCATTGGTTCGTGAGACACAGCGTCTACAAAATTTTAGTAACACACCCAGACAGACGTTTCTAAAAATGGCCACGTGTTGTTCAGAGCATACCAAAACTTATAAATACATAAAATTTTTTCACGAATTCAGTACCTTCTTTTTATATTTATAGAAAACTACATTTAGTATGTTTCTAAAACTATCAGTTTTGAATTAAAATTCTTATATTTCTTTCCATACAACAATGTTCTACAGTTTTTACACAGTCCAATTTATATTACCACGTTTTTATTAACTCGTTTTCTTGTTTGTCCCGTACAAATCTTGCAATCGATTTTTACTAACTTCCCGACATCTAGACATTTGGAACTTTTAGAATAGCTCAGAACACGATGACAATGCATTCTTTTAATACTTTTATTCGATTAAAAAATGTTTGAATTTTTTTTATAATTTTTACCACGTTTTTATAAACTCACTTTCTTGTTTTTCCAGCACAAATCTTGCAATCGATTTTTAACTAACTTCCCGACTAGCTAGACATTTGGAATTTTTAGAATAGCTCAGAACACGATGACAATGCATTGTTTTAATGCTTTTATTAAATTAATAAATGTTTGAAAATTTCTTGAAATTGCTCTCTTTATTACGCATTTGATAATTTTCTTTCGAATTGATGGGATAATTCATATTTTTATTTTATTTATTTTTTTTTTTTTAAGTATTTATTAATACATAGAATGGACTCTTCCCAGTTTCGTCTGCTCAATCATGTGATAGAGGATAACGAATAATGGAATTCAATTAAATATTGTTCTTAAGAACAAAAATGTTAATATTTAATATAAAATAAAATAAAGGTAATATTGTGCATTTGTAAACTGCAGAATAGTTGTATTTGCTAATTTAATAATTTTTTAAAAACACTTTGTGTTTATTTATTTTCAACTGTAAGAATCGATTTTTGTATGTTCGAGTGTAACTGTTACATTAAGTGATCTAGCAATAAATAATAGCTTGTTCTTCTGGAATGTTTATGGATTATAATTTGAAATTTTAAAATGTTTTCCTTTAATATGATTGCATAAAAGTGTTACAGCAAGTTAATTAACTTAATTACTGGTCTAAATGGATATACGCAGTACGATATTGCACTGTCGCTGATTTAAGTACCAAAAATCATAGTATTTAACATGTTCTTCATGAACATCAATAACAAATGTAAACTAAATGATGATTGTAAATGTATACGGCAAATAAAAGATGATGAATAATGATATAAAATGGATTAAAAATGATAATATATATATAAAAAAAGAATAACACAGATTAAATACGATTGATCAAAAATAAGAATAGAAAATGTGTTATTTCAGCAATCGCTATAGATAAACAAGACTTCGTTTGTTATTTGTTTTTCCTTTATCATGTGACCTCTGACGTCACATGGGAAGAGCCCATTGTCAAGTTTATATGATTCAACAGAAAATTGAAAAACATGGTATATAAAAAGTTCTTTTTATCTTGTAATTTTTTTAGATCTCATGTCTGTTTGAAAAGAAATGAAACTCAGTTCAATACCTTTTATCGAAACCATCTCTTTTGCCGTGAACGGTATTCCCAAGAGTGGTAAGTCTTCAGCCATCTCTTGCTCCGACAAGTCACCAGATTGCACCAGTTTGTCTACTTGACGAGCTTCTTCAAGGGCCTCGGCATAACGGCTGTCAGCAACGGCATTAACGTACTTGTTAACCTCGATGATTCGCTCAATGTAAGCTCTTACGAGGGCTTCACTGGATAACTATGAATAAAAACTACACTAATGTATAAAATAGCTAAAAATCAGAATTATGCAGTTATAATTGATTAGGTGTATTCTTTTCATTGGTGTATATAATAAAAGTGGCTTCTCTCTTCGGTTTTACACAAACGAATTTCGTACCATTACACTCTATAGACGGTATTTCTTAATAGAGTATTTTAACTTGGTTACACCCAACGAGATATATAAATTAGAGTACTGGTTCAGTGGATGACGGATTAGCTTTCCGTGGTTCAAGATGAATCACGTGACATGCTCCAATAGGTTGCTGTGTTTGGCCCCTTATCGCTATTTTGTCATTTAAAATATCAGTTCGACAAATTATCATTATTATCAGGTAACATGACAGTCCTATGACCGAAATAAATTGTTTTTAAAATAATTTTACACATATTTCACGTTTTAATAAATAATTAAATACCTTTTTTTTCATCGTTTCCCAACAAAGTTTAAAAGTGTTTATAAGAGAAAATTAAACTTTTAAAGAGCTAAATTTAAACACAAATAATAATTTTTCAACTATTTTTAAGCAGTTTGTCTGTTAAAGTTCAACTACACGAAATAAAAAAGAATTATAATCAAAATCAAAATGATTTTGAACAAAAGAATATTAAACTGCGTAAGTAAACAAAAGCATTGGCGGTTATGACTTATAAAACAATCTCCAAACCGTTGCCATAGAAATTTACTGGAAATAAGTTGTTACCAAGAGAACCACCGAATACGCAGGTGCAAGGAGAGCATGTCACATGACTCATCTTGGACCTTCTCAAGGGTTATCATTTATCACTCCACTTTATATATTTCGTTGGTTACGCCCCATTAAATATCTATATACTAGTTCTCTAACGTGGTCCAGTTACGATTAAATTTATTTGAAGCGATACGATATTTAATAAAATAGGCGAGGATAAAAAATAATATTCATCGGCAATATTTAAGCACGCGGACTTAGTTCAGTGATTTGATCAGAAAAAGGACGACATTTGTCTGATGCGATCTTTTTATTGGAAAATGTATTTTAAAAGTTGCATCTTTACAATCTTTGCACGAGTCATTTTAAAGTTAACTGTATAATATTTAAACCCGAATAAACTACTACGTCAGAAACGCCAAAAGAAAAATATTTGCGATGCATACAGCTGTTTTGGTAGCCTTAAGCGTACCGACTTCAGTGCAAAAAGTCGTCTGACGGTACGCTTAAGGCTACCGAAACAGCTGTATGCATCGCAAATATTTTTCTTTTGACGTTTCTGACGTAGTAGTTTATTCTGGTTTTAATATTCCAACGCCAAGTCTCCTGTTATTAACTGTATAATACTTCAAATATGTAAACAGAATATGAATTATTGTCATACATTGACTAAAAATGCAATAATAAAAAGTATAATCAAAATAGGTGGCAGTTCTTTTTACAAAAAATTGTGACAAAATAAATAACTAAAAAAGCATCGCCAACATGACAACAAAAATCGCCGTGGGGGTTTATACTAAAACTGTACTGCCTGCGCAAGTATAAAAATTGGATTGTCAAGCAGGAATTTTATTTTGAAACCTTTCTTTGAAAGGTTTTGTTTTCACTATCGCACAATATTAATTTGGTGATAATAATAATTTGACTTCTCGTGAATTACAATTCAAACTGGGCGGGGAAATTGGTGTAAGATTTATGAGTTTCAATTTTTACCATGTTTTTATTAACTTCTATTCTTGTTTGTTTGTTTGTTTGTCCGGTACAAATCTTGCAATCGAATTTTAACTAACTTCCCTACTAGCTAGACATTCGAAACTTTCACAGTAGCTCAGAACCCGGTGACAACACAATACTTCGAAGTCCAATTTTCAAAATTAGAAATACAGTTAGGCCGTTCAAAATTGGTACAGATAGGTTTTAAAGGCCTGCAAGTCGAATGGGGATATTTTCGATTGTGTAAAGTTATTAGGAGGGGCAAGAAGGGGGGGAGGGGAGGGGGGGCAAAAAAATAAAAATAGTGTCAGATCGTTCAAAATTGGTACATAGAGGTTTTCGATACTTACAAATCGATTGCGGATATTTTTGAATTTGTAAAATTATTAGGAGGGGCGGGTAGAGGGGGCTATGGGGCAAAAACAAATAGAAATACAGTTAGGCCGTTCAAAATTGGTACAGATAGGTTTAAGAGGCCTGTAAGTCGAATGGGGATATTTTCGAAAGTGTAAAGTTATTAGGAGGGGCGAGAAGGGGGGAGGGGAGAAGGGGGCAAAAAAATAAAATTAGAGTTAGATCGTTCAGAATTGGTTTATAGAGGTTTTCCATACTTACAAATCAATTGTGGATATTTTCGAATTTGTAAAATTATTAGGAGGGAAACAAATAGAAATACAGTTAGGCCGTTCAAAATTGGTACAGCTATGTTTTAGAGGCCTGCATGTCGAATGGGGATATTTTCGAAAGTGTAAAGTTATTAGGAGGGGTGAGAAGGAGGAGGGGAGAGGGGGGAGCAAAAAAATAAAAATAGAGTTAGATCGTTCAAAATTGGTATATAGATTTTTTCGATACTTACAAATCGATTGGGGATATTTTCGAATTTGTAAAATTATTAGGAGGGGCGGGAAGGGGGTGGGGCGGTAAGGGGGGGCTACGGGCAAAAACAAATAGAAATACAGTTAGGCGGTTTAAAATTGGTACAGATAGGATTTAGAGGCCTGCAAGTCGAATGGGGATATTTTCCAAAGTGTAAAGTTATTAGGAGGGGCGAGAAGGGGGAGGGGAGAATGGGGACGGCAAAAAAATAAAAATGGAGTTAGATCGTTCAAAATTGGTACATAGAGGTTTTCGATACCTACAAATCGATTGCGGATATTTTTGAATTTTTAAAATTATTGGGAGGGGCAAAAAAATAAAATAGAGATAGATCGTTCAAAACTGGTGCATAGAGGTTTTTGATACTTACAAATCGATTGCGGATATTTTCGAATTTGTAAAATTATTAGGATAGACGGGAGGGGGGGGGCGAAGGGGGAAAATAATAGAAATAAGAGTTAGAGCATTTTGGGATTTTTTTTCCGAAGACAGTGAGAACCCGGTGCGACATTTTTCCTAATCAGATTTTGTTTCTCTTTTTTTTCACGTGATAAAAATTAATGCAATTCTGAGAATTCAGTAATTATAGTGATTTATTTAAAAATAGGGACCAGCGAAGCGGGCGTTGCCTGCTAGTATATTATATAATAATAAATACATATAAAAGATCTGTTAAATAACGTGTGATGCAAATAGGACGTTCAGGCTCCTGATCTGCATATTGTAATGTAAGTTGGTGGCATTCTGTATTTAGACCAGGGCCCGAAATTTCAACTTAGATAACACTCGCTGAAAAAAAAGAGTTACTCGCCAGGAAATATGATTAACTTATCTATTTTTTACGTATAAGATGGCTAGTATTTTTTATTGGAAAAAGAGGAGAAATTACGCAATGTCTTTCATTTTATAAGAAAACTAGCAGGCTTTGCCCGCTTCGCTGGACACTATATTGAAATGAGTTGTCAAAATCCCATATCATTATTAAAGAACCTGAGTTAAAGTTCCCGCTGTGTTCGGTAGAGTTTTTTCTCGCTCACAACGTGAGGACTCCGTGTTCCCACAGCCTTCGGCAGCAACTTACCCGATTCTTACCCCCCCCCCCTTCCCCAGTGGCTAAGTTCGAAGTTTTGCGAAATCTCGACAAAGTACATAATGCGTACACCTAATCAACATCCACACACCAAAGTTCGCCAATCTAAGATAATTTAAGGCGAATTCAAACGGGAAAACGTGTTTCTACACTTGTTTATAGCCCTCTCAACGCCAAGGGTGGTAAGGGGGGGGGGATTTCGTAAAATCCCGTTACAATAAGGGTCGGATGCATATAAACAATTTACGCACCGAATTTCGTGACAGCAGATCCCATAGATTTCTCAGGACAAATTTAGCGCTAAAAGGGTTGTCTCCAATTTCCCCCCTCGTACCCCCCCCCATCAAAAAAAAAAAAAAAAAAAAGCGTGCTTTGGAAATATCCGAAGGAAGTCGCATAGCCTTTTTTCAATATAATTGTTCCATTTTTGGTAGAGGTCTAATCAAAAATCAGGAATTTTCAATATTTCCCGCCTCCCTTCCCTTAAAAATCGAAAACTCCTAAATGCAGATAATGTAATATTTCTACTCATGTCTAGTCTCCCCATGCGCAATTTCTTTACTTTAAAGTTATTAGGAGCCGAGTTATGCTTACAAACGTGTTTTTGTCTTTTGCCTCCCACGGGGGAACGTGGGGAAATTTCTCAAAAGTTGATAGATATAATTTTAAGTTGGTAAAGACCTAAATTCCTGCGAAGCGTCCTTGAATTCTGTCCAGCTATTCTCAAGTGATACCCGGACAAATGTGTTTTGTCTTTTGCCCCCCCCCCCCCTGCCAAGGAGGGAACGTGGGGAAATTTCTCAAAAGTTGATAGATATAATTTTAAGTTGGGTAAAGACCTAAATTCCTGCGAAGCGTCGTTGAATTCTGTCCAGCCCTTCTCAAGTGATACCCGGACAAACGTGTTTTTGTTTTTTGCCTCCCCCCCTCACGGGGAACGTTGGGGAATTTCTGAAAAATTGATAGATATAATTGTAAGTTCGGTAAAGACCTAAATTCCTGCAAAGCGCTGTTGAATTCCGTCCAGCCGTTCTCAAGTTATACCCGGACAAACGTGTTTTAGTCTTTTTCCTCATGGGTGGGGGGACGGGAGGAAATTTCTGAAAAGTTGATAGATATAATTTTAATTTGTGTGAAGACCTAAATTCCTGACAAGTGCCGTTTAATTCCGTGCAGCCGTTCTCGCGTGATGCCCGGACAAACACAGCGACAGACAGACACGATGACACACACACACACAGACACAGGCAAAAATTTCTTAAGTCATTTTCGGCTTTCATGGTGTGTGAAACTTGAAGATATCGCAAAATTTTTCGATTCCGACAAATTTACAGACAAAAGTCTGATTTTATTAATATAGATAGAAGACATTCAATTTTGAAAAAGTGGTCATTTGGAGGACACAAAATTTAATGAAAATTAATATAAAACCGATTCAAAAGCTACACACAAGTGGTGGAAACATTTTTATCACAAATGATGAATTTGGATCAGCACACCTTAATTCAAATTAATAATATATGAATACGAGAGAAAAAATCCCTAATTTTTATAAGTGTCACTGGACAATATAGATTTTTTTTTTTCATTATTATTAATTTTTGCTAGAGACAAAAAACTTTTTGTGTGTGTGTGTGTGTGTGTGTGTGTGTTACTTTCATGCAGTTACATAACAAAAGTCGGTAGACATTTTTTTTTTTTTTTTAAATCATAATCATAAAAAAAAACTAAAATTGGCAAATGAAAAATTAAAATTAATATTCGGCAGATAAAACGATTTTTGTTTTAACGAACAGTCATTCTATATCAACATTTTATAAAATTTCTCACTAGTATAAGTAGTTAATTAGTACAAGTCTGAGTAGTTAATAAGTTTTTAAAGTAAGTATATAAAGGGGATTTTTTTCACAAGTCTACATTTTGTTCACCGAAGAAAACAATCGCTTTCTGGGAGCGTTTTTGCCATGAGTACATAAAATGAATTCAACTAACTTTTGCATATTTTAGTGAGGTGGTGGTAGTGTTATCGTTAAGGCTAATTGTCTGCACTTGGGCTCTAGGCCTGAGAAGGAGAGTCCTCCGTTGGGTCTTTCTAAGAGGTCCTAACCCATATTTACGCTAGTTTTGGAGAAAACCACGAAAAACTCCTAAAGGCTAATCCAACGAGCGCGACCGGGTATCGAACCCAGCGCCTTACGTAGACCAGCTTCGAGGACAGAACCTCCCGGTTACTGGTGGGCCTATTTTTATAAGGAATATTATTCATGCAAAAGTGAGAACACACTTCAACCCACCACATATCGACCAGAGCACTACCTTCTTAATCATTTCATGACAATTTCAATAGTGATTCCGTGTTCTGGATCAAAGAACTGTATAAATATAAGGAATTACTTTTATTTCTTTGTGAATCGAAGAATCTGAATAGATATAAACCATAATATGCTCCTGCAAGTTTATTAGAAAGCTGTTCTTTTATGAACCTAACGCAGAAAAAAGTTAGTGTTCACCGTTCGATACAGCCAACAGCCGATTGAGCTTCCCAGTTTTGCGAAATTTTTGAAATTAAGGACTAAATCCTTTTCATTTGAAAAAGAGAATAGACGACGAAAAACATAAAAAACAGGACTTTTTAGTCCTGGAATGTTTGTTTCGTTCAAGAGGTCAGAGCGTTGAAAAACTAGACTGTCCTCTTAAAAAGAGTATGCCTGGTCACCATACCTAAGATTAGTATGATTTTACATTTTAAATCAATATATATATATATATATTGGTAGCACCGTATACTGTAAGAATTCTATCTACATTTAGACTGAAATTTTACTCTCCACAGTAAAATTTCCACTCGCCAATAACGAGTTGCCGAGTGGAGATCTCGCACCCTGATATAGACCATTGTGATACTTGTGATGACAGAAAAAAAAAAAAAACGTTAGAAGTTCCTAATTTTTTCTAGCAAGATTCTAGAAATGGTATTTAATAATAATAATAAAAATAAAAATAATAAATAATAAATAAATAAATAAATAAATAAAAAATAATTGTGTTTATTTTTGTATAAATTCTTTCAAAGAGGCTTAGTAAGTTGATAAAGTGCTAATTTTGTGCATTTCTAGTCGTTGTAGCGTTAAAATAGCCTTATTTTCCCTTAAGAACGCATTAAAATGCCCCAATAAGGCAGGTAATGGATTTGGCGCCAAATTTGGCGACTTTTTCCCACATTGGCGAGAAAATCCTTATTAGGGATATACCAAATATGGAAGCTCTAATCTGATTGGCTGATGAGATACGGAAATTTCCGGAACTTTCCACACTTTTCTACAGGAGTGGATCGAGACAGCACATTTCCTCCTTTGAAATAGACATCTACATTTTTAATTGTTGCCTCTATTTTAATTTTTTCAACCATAATATAAAACTTGGGGGGGGGACTCATGTCAAAGTTGGGCCTTGGGGGGACTCATGTCAAAGTTGTGCCTGGGGGGACTCATGTCAAAGTTGTACCTTTGGGGGGACTCAAGTCAAAGTTGTGCCTGGGGGGGGGACTCATGTCAAAGTTGAGTTTTGGGGGGGACTCATGTCAAAGTTGTGCCTTGGGGGGACTCATGTCAAAGTTGTGCCTTGGGGGGACATGTCAAAGTTGTACCTTGGGGGGACTCGTGTCAAAGTTGTGTCTTGGGGGGGACTCATGTCAAAGTTGTGCCTTGGGGAAGGGACTCATGTCAAAGTTGTACCTTGGGGGGACTCATGTCAAAGTTGTACCTTGGGAGGGACTCATGTCAAAGTTATGCCTTGGGGAGACATGCCTTGGGGGACATGTCAAAGTTGGGTCTGGGGGGGGACTCATGTCAAAGTTGTGCCTTGGGGGGGACTCATGTCATGGTTGTGCCTTGGGGGGGGACTCATGTCAATTTCATTTTGAAAAGATTTTGATGAAATTCTGGCAAAAGCAGAATTTAGTTTAGGACGGAGGACTATTAGTTTTTTTTTTCTTCCTAATTATAACATCGCTTTCAAATTATTCAATTATATTTTCGATAAATTTTAGATTTCGATAAATGTCCAACTATCGAAAAATGATTTCGACAATTGTCCAACTATCGAAAACGACAACGCAAAAATCGCTGTCTGAGACTAACAGGCCCTCAGTCCTAATAAAAGTAGCCGTCTCACAGAATCTATGTAATACTAGTTGGTTGTAGGACGACTAAGGCACCCGTTGAAAAATAATCATTTCATTTTATTTATTTCTCACTTTAAATAATTCATTTGCTAGCAAGCCAGTGCGAAATTTTCGCACTTTATTTATCTCTTCATTATCTTTAAAATTTAAAATTTTTATTATTATTTTATAGTCGTCATTTTTTCATATGCATGAACAAATTTAATATTTTAGATTTATTTATTTATATTATATTATATTATACACACACACATATATATACGAGGGTTGCTATTTATATTTCTGGCCTTGGCAACAGTAAGTGTTGCTAGGCGACCGCAGACGATTTTAATCGAAAGTTTGATATTTTTAAACGTAAATTCAGCAGACGATTTACCATTATAGCTTTATTTGTGTTGTTGACAGTAAATTGAAAAGTTCTTCTCTTTCAAAAAATGGAATTGAATCGTGAAAATTTTCGTGCGATTATTTTTCATAACTTTCGACGTGGATTGTCAAGACAAGAGTGCTTCGATGAACTTAATTCTTTATACAGCGATAAAGCACCATCCTACAGCACTGTAAAAAAATTGGTGTAACGAATTTAATCGTGGTCGATGTTCGATCCAGGACGAATCCCGTGCAGGTCGTCCAAAATCCATTGTTGTGCCAGAAAAGATCGATGCTGTGAGTGAACTAATAAAGCAAGATCGTCATGTGACATACCGTGAGATTGAGGCGTCTTTGGACATTAGTATGACTAGCATCAATAAAATATTGCATGAACATTTGAGCGTAAAAAAAATTTGTTCGCGTTGGATCCCGCATAATCTGACAAACGCTCAAAAAAAGGCTCGTGTCGATTGGTGCAAGGAAATGTTGGAAAAATACGTTCAAGGTACATCAAAGGCTGTGTATAACATCTACACAGGTGACGAATCATGGATCTATGCATATGAGCCGGAAACAAAACAGCAATCAACTGTATGGGTCTTCCAAGGCGAGGCAAAACCAACAAAAGTTGTTCGAGGAAGAAGCACATCGAAACAAATGATTGCCTGTTTCTTCGGCATTAACGGTCATGTGGCAACATTGGCGTTAGAGCAACGCAGGACAGTAAATTCTGAATGGTACACGACCATTTGTTTGCCAGAAGTCATTGGAGAAATTCGAAAAAAGCAGAAGAACAGGCGAATCATTCTTCATCATGACAATGCGAGCTCTCACACATCGACTCAAACAAATGCATTTCTGACTGAGCGAAAGATCGAACTGATGGGTCATCCGCCGTACAGCCCTGATTTGTCACCCAATGACTTCTTCTTATTCCCACACATCAAAAATAAATTACGTGGACAACGATTTTCGACCCCCGAAGAAGCGGTTGATGCATTCAAAACGCATGTTTTGGAGTTACCTCAATCGGACTGGAAAAAGTGCTTTGAAAATTGGTTCAAACGCATGCAAAAGTGTATGATCATCATGGAGAATATTTTGAAAAACAATAAAACCAATTTCGATCCTACATATTTGTTTTTTCATTATTAGGCCAGAAATATAAATAGCAACCCTCGTATATATATATATATATATATATATATATATATATATATATTATTTATTTATTTATTTATTTTATTTTATTTTATTTTATTATTATTTTTTTTTTTTACGTGAAAGCATATTATTTCATTTTATGTTTGAAAAAAAAAATGGCAACAATTAAAAAATTAAATGTTTATTTTAAAGCTGTTACTTTCATATTTTAATTAATTTTAAACAATCTAATCAAAAATTCGTTACAAATACGGTACCAAATGAAAGGGGCGATTTTTCTTAAATTGTCAGATTAAACAGATTATAGATTGGACAATTAGATTTTTTAAAAAATAACTAAGGTATGAAAATTAGTTGGCAGAGTCCAAGGAAATCTCTTTCGCCTATCTCTTAAGCCTAAAGCGTGACACAGTCAGGCACTGATGAGCATAACTATACATGCTGATTTCTCTAAAGGGGTCGAGTTACGATTATATTTTGTCGAAACGATACAATAGTGATGTAATTAATAAAATATGCGAGGATAAAAAATAATATTTCTAAACGGACAATATTTATGCTCGCGGACACAGCTCAATGATCTAATTAGAAACTAGTATGTTGTGGCCACCACAAGACTTTCTTCTATATTTCCTTATACAAATTCACGCAGTAACAATATTTAAAAAAATATATATATATGATTTTTTTCCAAAGTTTTTTTTTCGTTAAAAGTAAAAAAAATCGATAACTTTGTTTTAAATTATCGCATATTTATAGTTCAGCCATTCGTTTTAAAGGTATTGACGAGACCGTTCGAAAGATACCGATCTTGAAAATTTACCCCACCCGGGGGGTACTTCCCCCTAGGGGGGAAGCGATGCCCCAAATTTTTTTCCTAATTAACTACTACTATTATCAATAATTCATATTAATTTCACAATCACAGGTTAAGAATAACTCTCATTATGTACATTTATACGAAATTTTGTACTACTTTTGTCCATGTTAAAAATTTAGAAAAAATACGATCACAGCGCCACCTGTTGAGCGATTGATCCCTAAATCTAATCAGCCACAGTTTATGTCAGGGGCCAACTAAATAACCAAGTCTGGTTAAATTTCGTTAAAAAAAAAAAAAAAAAAAAAAAAAAAAAGATTTTTTTTTCTAAGTTTTTTTTTTTTCGTTAAAAGTAAAAAAAATCGATAACTTTGTTTTAAATTATCACAGATTTATAGTTCAACCATTCGTTTTAAAGGTATTGACGAGACCTTTCGAAAGATACCCATCTTGAAAATTTACTCCCCTCGAGGGGGGACTTCCCCCCCGGGGGGTGGGTGGCGAGGCTCCTACGCATACAAAAAAATATTCCCAGTTGACTATCTCTATTATAAATAATTCTTGTAAATTTCATAATGATTACTAAAATATAATTCTCTTTATGCACATTTATACAAAATTTTGTCCTATATCACCATGTTAAAAATTTAGAAAAAGCGGGATGGCAACGCAACCTGTAAGACAATTTTTACCAAAAGTTGATAGGCACTAATTTATGTCAAGGTGCAAAACCACACCAATTTGTATGAAATTCTGTATAGTAGTTCCTGAGATACAGTTGCCACAAAATTTTGTCACACACACACACACACACACTCACAGACAGACATTTTCTAAAAATGGTCAAATCGTGTTCTACAGCTCTCAAAACGTGTAAATCCATCAAAAACCCGAGGTCGAAAATTTTCACGAATCCAATACTTTCTCTATATTACATATAGAAGAAAGTGAAAAATGACGACCTTTGTCTGATAAAAATATTTTATGGAAAGGTGTATTTTTAAAAGTTAAATCTTTACAAGCGTCATTTTAAACCTAGCAATACTTTAAACATATATACAGAACATGATCTATTATCATAAATTGATTAAAAAACAGATCATAAGGTACAACTATAATAGTATTTCCCCTCAGCTGAATTTGGCGATTTTTCTTTGGCGCCGATTTGAACGATAACGATGTCGTTCTGGATTGTTTGCGATATAATATGGCAGCCTGCATGCTATTTATTTTGGATTTATGATTTTATGATTTATGATTTATAATTTAGCTTACGATTTTATCATTCATGCTATATGATTTATGATTTTTAGATTTATGATTTAGCCATAATCGTCAACGAAAAATCGCCAAATCTAGTTGAGGGGAAATACTATAGTTGTTCCGATCATAAAAAGTATAATAAAAATAGGATTTTTTTTTTGTTTGTTTGTTTTATTTATTATGCCAAAATAAATAAATAAAAAGTCATCGGCGACAAAAATTTTAAAGTCGTTTATGGGGGGGGGGGGGGGTGTCTGATACTAAAACAGTATTGCCTTGTGGTGTGGTAGTATGAATGCTATTTCGAAACGTTTCTTTGTATCATTTTAGTTTCACTGTTGCACAATATTAATTTGGTTCTAATAATAATTTGGTGAATGATGAGTTAAAATTTTAATTAAGTGGTGAAATTCATATAATATTATTTATGTGTTTCAAACTTTAAAGGTAAATGAAGAAAATAAATAAAATGCGAAAATTTCGCGTGGGTTTGCTAGTATAAAAAAATTCTGTAATGCTGTAACACTATAAAACTATAAATTTTAGACTGTTAAATCTGATTATCCTTCTTGTTCTTTTTTTTACTTTCTATAATTTTCTTAAGCTTTACATACAATTCTTGTCTTAATTTGTTTTCAAATCCTCCCTAATTATTTTATAAGGCAATTTTACCTAGATTTTTTTTTTTTTTTTTTTTTGTTTCTTCGTTTTTTTTCTTAATAACTAAGATCCCCCCCCCCCTTCCCCCTATTTTCTTTCTGTTATCTTCTCATTTTTATTTTCAGCTCAGCTATCATCATTCAACTCATCCCTAGGCCAGGAGGCGTATCTCCATTATGTTGGCGCGTACAGCCCAACCAGGCGAATTTTCGTAGCTAACGCCAAAACCTCTCTCCCGCGAAGTAACCCTTCTTTCCACTTCATTCACTATTCCTGACGGATTCGAACAATCTTTTTTTTTTTTTTCCCAAGAGAATAAACTATTAAAAATGTAAACTAGTTGTGGCCACCACAAGACTTTCTTCTATATTTTCCTATACAAATTCACGCAGTAACAATATTTAAAAAAAAAAAAAAAAAAAGATTTTTTTCATTTTTTTTTTTTTCGTTAAAAGTAAAAAAAAATCAATAACTTTGTTTTAAATTACCACATATTTATAGTTCAACCATTCGTTTTAAAGGTATTCACGAGACCTTTCGAAAGATACCGATCTTGAAAATTTACACCCCCCAGGGGGGGGGGAAGCGATGCCCCAAATTTTTTCCCTAATTAACTACTACTATTATCAATAATTCATATTAATTTCACAATCACAGGTTAAGACTAACTCTCATTATGTACATTTATACGAAATTTTTTCCTATACTGCCATGTTAAAAATTTAGAAAAAATACGATCACAGCGCCACCTGTTGAGCGATTGATCCCCAAATCTAATCAGCCTCAGTTTATGTCAGGGGCCAACTAAATACCAAGTCTGGTTAAATTTCGTTTAAAAAAAAAAAAAAAAAAAAAAAGATTTTTTTCTAAGTTTTTTTCGTTAAAAGTAAAAAAAATCGATAACTTTGTTTTAAATTATCACAGATTTATAGTTCAACCATTCGTTTTAAAGGTATTGACGAGACCTTTCGAAAGATACCCATCTTGAAAATTTACTCCCCTCGAGGGGTGACTTCCCCCCCGGGGGGTGGGTGGCGAGGCTCCTACGCATACAAAAAAATATTCCCAGTTGACTATCTCTATTATAAATAATTCTTGTAAATTTCATAATGATTACTAAAATATAATTCTCTTTATGCACATTTATACAAAATTTTGTCCTATATCACCATGTTAAAAATTTAGAAAAAGCGGGATGGCAACGCAACCTGTAAGACAATTTTTACCAAAAGTTGATAGGCACTAATTTATGTCAAGGTGCAAAACCACACCAATTTGTATGAAATTCTGTATAGTAGTTCCTGAGATACAGTTGCCACAAAATTTTGTCACACACACACACACACACACAGACAGACAGACATTTTCTAAAAATGGTCAAATCGTGTTCTACAGCTCTCAAAACGTGTAAATCCATCAAAAACCCGAGGTCGAAAATTTTCACGAATCCAATACTTTCTCTATATTACATATAGAAGAAAGTGAAAAATGACGACATTTGTCTGATAAAAATATTTTATGGAAAGGTGTATTTTTAAAAGTTAAATCTTTACAAGCGTCATTTTAAACCTAGCAATACTTTAAACATATGTACAGAACATGATCTATTATCATAAATTGATTAAAAAACAGATCATAAGGTACAACTATAGTATTTCCCCTCAGCTGAATTTGGCGATTTTTCTTTGGCGCCGATTTGAACGATAACAATGTCGTTCTGGATTGCTTGCGATATAATATGGCAGCCTGCATGCTATTTATTTTGGATTTATGATTTTATGATTTATGATTTATAATTTAGCTTACGATTTTATCATTCATGCTATATGATTTATGATTTTTAGATTTATGATTTAGCCATAATCGTCAACGAAAAATCGCCAAATCTAGTTGAGGGGAAATACTATAGTTGTTCCGATCATAAAAAGTATAATAAAAATAGGATTTTTTTGTTTGTTTGTTTGTTTTATTTATTATGCCAAAATAAATAAATAAAAAGTCATCGCCAACATGGCGACAAAAATTTTAAATTCGTTTATGGGGGGAGGGGGGTCTGATACTAAAACAGTATTGCCTTGTGGTGTGGTAGTATGAATGCTATTTCGAAACGTTTCTTTGTATCATTTTAGTTTCACTGTTGCACAATATTAATTTGGTTCTAATAATAATTTGGTGAATGATGAGTTAAAATTTTAATTAAGTGGTGAAATTCATATAATATTATTTATGTGTTTCAAACTTTAGAGGTAAATAAAGAAAATAAATAAAATGCGAAAATTTCGCGTGGGTTTGCTAGTATAAACTAGTATGTTGTGGCCACCACAAGACTTTCTTCTATATTTTCCTATACAAATTCACGCAGTAACAATATTTAAAAAAAAAAAAAAACGATTTTTTTTCATTTTTTTTTTTTTTTTTCGTTAAAAGTAAAAAAAATCGATAACTTTGTTTTAAATTACCACATATTTATAGTTCAACCATTCGTTTTAAAGGTATTGACGAGACCTTTCGAAAGATCTTTCGACCGATCTTGAAAATTTACATCCCACCCCGGGGGGGGGGGGGGGAAGCGATGCCCCAAATTTTTTCCCTATTAACTACTACTTTTATCAATAATTCATATTAATTTCACAATCACAGGTTAAGAATAACTCTCATTATGTACATTTATACGAAATTTTTTCCTATACTGCCATGTTAAAAATTTAGAAAAAATACGATCACAGCGCCACCTGTTGAGCGATTGATCCCCAAATCTAATCAGCCTCAGTTTATGTCAGGGGCCAACTAAATACCAAGTCTGGTTAAATTTCGTTAAAAAAAAAAAAAAAAAAAAAAAAAAAAAAGATTTTTTTCTAAGTTTTTTTTTGTTAAAAGTAAAAAAAATCGATAACTTTGTTTTAAATTATCACAGATTTATAGTTCAACCATTCGTTTTAAAGGTATTGACGAGACCTTTCGAAAGATACCCATCTTGAAAATTTACTCCCCTCGAGGGGGGACTTCCCCCCCACGGGGGGTGGCGAGGCTCCTACGCATACAAAATTTTTTTCCCAGTTGACTATCTCTATTTTAAATAATTCTTGTAAATTTCATAATGATTACTAAAAAATAATTCTCTTTATGCACATTTATACAAAATTTTGTCCTATATCACCATGTTAAAAATTTAGAAAAAGCGGGATGGCAACGTAACCTGTAAGACAATTTTTACCAAAAGTTGATAGGCACTAATTTATGTCAAGGTACAACTACATACCAATTTGTATGAAATTCTGTGCAGTAGTTCTTGAGATACAGTTGGAACAAAATTTTGTCACACACACACACACACACACACACACAGACAGACAGACAGACAGACAGACAGACAGACAGACATTTTCTAAAAATGGTCAAATCGTGTTCTACAGCTCTCAAAACGTGTAAATTCATCAAAAACCCGAGGTCGAAAATTTTTACGAATCCAATACTTTCTCTATATTACATATAGAAGAAAGTAAAAAATTCTGTAATGCTGTAACACTATAAAACTATAAATTTTAGACTGTTAAATCTGATTATCCTTCTTGTTCTTTTTTTTACTTTCTATAATTTTCTTAAGCTTTACATACAATTCTTGTCTTAATTTGTTTTCAAATCCTCCCTAATTATTTTATAAGGCAATTTTACCTAGATTTTTTTTTTTTTTTTTTTTGTTTCTTCGTTTTTTTTCTTAATAACTAAGATCCCCCCCCCCTTCCCCCTATTTTCTTTCTGTTATCTTCTCATTTTTATTTTCAGCTCAGCTATCATCATTCAACTCATCCCTAGGCCAGGAGGCGTATCTCCATTATGTTGGCGCGTACAGCCCAACCTGGCGAATTTTCGTAGCTAACGCCAAAACCTCTCTCCCGCGAAGTAACCCTTCTTTCCACTTCATTCACTATTCCTGACGGATTCGAACAATCTTTTTTTTTTTTTTCCCAAGAGAATAAACTATTAAAAATGTAAACTAGTTGTGGCCACCACAAGACTTTCTTCTATATTTTCCTATACAAATTCACGCAGTAACAATATTTAAAAAAAAAAAAAAAAAAAGATTTTTTTCATTTTTTTTTTTTCGTTAAAAGTAAAAAAAAATCAATAACTTTGTTTTAAATTACCACATATTTATAGTTCAACCATTCGTTTTAAAGGTATTCACGAGACCTTTCGAAAGATACCGATCTTGAAAATTTACACCCCCCAGGGGGGGGGAAGCGATGCCCCAAATTTTTTCCCTAATTAACTACTACTATTATCAATAATTCATATTAATTTCACAATCACAGGTTAAGAATAACTCTCATTATGTACATTTATACGAAATTTTTTCCTATACTGCCATGTTAAAAATTTAGAAAAAATACGATCACAGCGCCACCTGTTGAGCGATTGATCCCCAAATCTAATCAGCCTCAGTTTATGTCAGGGGCCAACTAAATACCAAGTCTGGTTAAATTTCGTTTAAAAAAAAAAAAAAAAAAAAAAAGATTTTTTTCTAAGTTTTTTTCGTTAAAAGTAAAAAAAATCGATAACTTTGTTTTAAATTATCACAGATTTATAGTTCAACCATTCGTTTTAAAGGTATTGACGAGACCTTTCGAAAGATACCCATCTTGAAAATTTACTCCCCTCGAGGGGTGACTTCCCCCCCGGGGGGTGGGTGGCGAGGCTCCTACGCATACAAAAAAATATTCCCAGTTGACTATCTCTATTATAAATAATTCTTGTAAATTTCATAATGATTACTAAAATATAATTCTCTTTATGCACATTTATACAAAATTTTGTCCTATATCACCATGTTAAAAATTTAGAAAAAGCGGGATGGCAACGCAACCTGTAAGACAATTTTTACCAAAAGTTGATAGGCACTAATTTATGTCAAGGTGCAAAACCACACCAATTTGTATGAAATTCTGTATAGTAGTTCCTGAGATACAGTTGCCACAAAATTTTGTCACACACACACACACACACACACAGACAGACAGACATTTTCTAAAAATGGTCAAATCGTGTTCTACAGCTCTCAAAACGTGTAAATCCATCAAAAACCCGAGGTCGAAAATTTTCACGAATCCAATACTTTCTCTATATTACATATAGAAGAAAGTGAAAAATGACGACATTTGTCTGATAAAAATATTTTATGGAAAGGTGTATTTTTAAAAGTTAAATCTTTACAAGCGTCATTTTAAACCTAGCAATACTTTAAACATATGTACAGAACATGATCTATTATCATAAATTGATTAAAAAACAGATCATAAGGTACAACTATAGTATTTCCCCTCAGCTGAATTTGGCGATTTTTCTTTGGCGCCGATTTGAACGATAACAATGTCGTTCTGGATTGCTTGCGATATAATATGGCAGCCTGCATGCTATTTATTTTGGATTTATGATTTTATGATTTATGATTTATAATTTAGCTTACGATTTTATCATTCATGCTATATGATTTATGATTTTTAGATTTATGATTTAGCCATAATCGTCAACGAAAAATCGCCAAATCTAGTTGAGGGGAAATACTATAGTTGTTCCGATCATAAAAAGTATAATAAAAATAGGATTTTTTTGTTTGTTTGTTTGTTTTATTTATTATGCCAAAATAAATAAATAAAAAGTCATCGCCAACATGGCGACAAAAATTTTAAATTCGTTTATGGGGGGGGGGGGGGGGTCTGATACTAAAATAGTATTGCCTTGTGGTGTGGTAGTATGAATGCTATTTCGAAACGTTTCTTTGTATCATTTTAGTTTCACTGTTGCACAATATTAATTTGGTTCTAATAATAATTTGGTGAATGATGAGTTAAAATTTTAATTAAGTGGTGAAATTCATATAATATTATTTATGTGTTTCAAACTTTAGAGGTAAATAAAGAAAATAAATAAAATGCGAAAATTTCGCGTGGGTTTGCTAGTATAAAAAAATTCTGTAATGCTGTAACACTATAAAACTATAAATTTTAGACTGTTAAATCTGATTATCGTTCTTGTTCTTTTTTTTTACTTTCTATAATTTTCTTAAGCTTTACATACAATTCTTGTCTTAATTTGTTTTCAAATCCTCCCTAATTATTTTATAAGGAAATTTTACCTAGATTTTTTTTTTTACTTTCCGAACACTATAGTGAGGAAAGTATTGTAATCATGTTGAAAAAAATATTATATATACTGCGCCATGAAAAAATTCGTACCATGAAAATATGCAGAAATATATAATCATAAACAACTTCTTAATCTATAGTTCTGTAATTCACGTGTTCAATTTCAGTCATAAAATTTACACCAGTTGGGAGAGCTTATTAACTTTATTTAGCGATTAAACACAAAAGAGAAATTATTTGCAGAATATTAGACTGATTCACAATTTATAATTATTCATTAATTATTCGGGTGGTAATATTGTTTCTCCATAACGGAGCCAAGATCAAGATATTTAAATCATAACTTTCATGTTCAAGGGAAAAAAAAAAATACTTCCTGTTTTAGACAGGCCGAAAACTAAACTAGAAAAAAAGTAACATTCTCAAAGAGAGAAAAAATCACCTCTCATTTGGCAAAGAGCCAACTACGAGTCGGGGGGCTGGCGAAACGAAACCAAAAGCTACGTTCAAACATGCTCCGCCCCCATGAACGAAGGTTCATAAAAATATTCTACAAGTACAATGACAACATTAGTGTTGTTACAGGTTTTCATTTTCTTGGTCTTCAACTGCAAATAGATAAGAAAAAAAAGAGATTAATATACATATGAAACATTGTAACTAGATGATTAACATAAATGGATTTAAAACAGGAACATAAAAAAAAAAAATAATAATAATAATAATAATAATAAATAAAATAAAATAAAATAAAAATAAAATAAAAAGTTCAAAATGGCAGAGGTGATAGTTTGGCGATCGGACGCTTCAACTCTCCATAAATAGTTTTCAGTAGAACTACACGAATCTTGCCATCTGCTCCAGGAAATAATTTGATTATGCGTCCCAGTTTCCACTTCAAAGGGGGCTGATTATCATCTTTTATTAAAACCAAATCGTCTTTCTTGAAATTTGGTTTATTTATTAACCATTTTGATCGCCTTTGCAAGTCTGATAGGTAATCTGAAGACCATCTGTTCCAGAAACTTTGAAAAAATTTTTGTAGAAGTTTCCATCTTTCTAGCGGGGTTAGGTTAACTGAAGAATAGTCAGGTTCTGGTATTGAAGTCAAGGCAGTGCCTATGATAAAATGTCCTGGAGTTAGAGCATTTAAGTCACTTGGATCATTCGAGAGCGCAACAAGAGGTCTGGAGTTCAAGCACGATTCAATTTGAGTAATTAAAGTAAGGAACTGTTCATAAGTTAATATTTGTTCGCCAATAGTTCTTTTTAAATGACCCTTCATCTGTTTTATTCCAGCCTCCCAAAGTCCTCCAAAATGGGGGGCCGATGGGGGATTGAAATTCCATTTGATTGTTTTTTCGGACAAATATCTGTGGATCTTTTCGTCAGAAGAGATCAAGGACATCATTTTTTTCATTTCGTTGTCGGCACCTACAAAGTTCGTTCCTCTGTCTGAAAACAATTCTTCAGGTTTTCCTCGTCGAGCAACAAACCTCTTCAAGGATGCGAGGAATGTTTCAGAGGTGAGATTACTGAGTATTTCCAAATGAATTGCTTTTGTGGAAAAACAAATATATAAACAAATATAACTTTTATAAGATCTAACACCTCGGCCCTTACGAGGTTTGATGAGAAAGGGGCCTGCAAGATCAACCCCGACTTTCGAAAACACTCGCGATGGCACTACACGAGCAGCTGGAAGATCACCCATCAGTTGAGAGGCTAAGTTCGATGTGGTTCTAAAACACTTCATACAGTTCCGCAGATTCCTTTTCACGGCGTCTCTTGCATTAATTATCCAATATTGTTGTCGCAGGACTGAAATTGTTAACTGAGTTCCACTGTGAAGATGTTTTTCATGAAAGTACCTTATAATTAAATCTGTAATGTGATGCGTTTTAGGAAGTATCATTTGGTGTTTTTGACTCTCAGGTAGGTTTGCGTGTCTTAATCTTCCACCAACACGAAGAATTTCATTTTTGTCTAGAAAAGGGTTTAAAGAAAGGAGTTTGTTACTAGCATTCAGGTTTCTTCCAGATTTTAAAGTCTTTATTTCCTCTCCAAATTCATGTCTTTGAACCAACTTCACAATAATTTTAGTTGCCTCATCAAGTTCTTGTATAGTTAAAAAGCCAGTATTTCGCTCATATCGACATTTAGTATTTTTTATAAATCTAAGACACCAGGCTGTAACACGTCTTAATTTAGACCAAGATGAAAACTTATATAATAATTCAAATTCATTATTGCCATGAGTTAAAGAGCAAACAGTAGTTTTCCGTTGTTCTCTCAAAATCTCTTCTTCAGGTATTTTGACTTTATTTTCCGGTAGTGGTGTCGGTAAGTGCTCTTCTTTCAACCAGATTGGTCCCTTTAACCATTCTTCATTCTTCAACAATTCAGTTGCTGTGCAACCACGAGATAGCACATCAGCGGGATTTTTAACCCCTGGACAAAATCTCCACTGAGCTGGGGCTACTAATCGTTGAATTTCACGCACTCTGTTCTCTACAAAGGGCTTCCAGTTACTAGCACTTCCTTTAACCCAATAAAGGGTAATTTGGGAATCACAGAAGCATAGTATGTTTTTGACGGGAATTGAGAATAGCTGCCCAAGATAATGAGCTAATCGAGCAGCTGTTAAGGCTCCCATCAATTCAAGTCGAGGCAAAGTAAGTTTTTTGAGAGGAGCTACTCTTGTCTTTGACATAATAAATGAAGTTTCACGGGAACAAGGATCACGAAAATAAGCTACTGTACCATATCCCTTCAAACTGGCATCGCAGAAAACACAAATTTGAATAGTTTCAGGAGTTAATTTTTCAAAATTCGTAAAATATTTTCTAGGCACTTCAAAATTTTCTAAATCCTGTATTTCACGATGCCTTTTCTTAAATTTTTGTGTTAAAGCATCAGGTAAAGCAGAATCCCAATCAACACCCTGCTCCCATAGTTCTTGCATTAGAAATTTAACTCTTATTATAAAAGGGGAAATAAACCCTACAGGGTCATACACCTTTGCTACAGTTTGTAAAACAATTCTCTTAGTGATAATTTCATTATCAAATCCTTCTAACAGAGATTGAAAGTCTATTCTTAACGTGTCATTATTAGTTGACCACATTATTCCCAATACTTTAGAGATATTTCCCTCATTTATTTCTTCATCAACGTTTATTCCATGTTTTTCCCACAATTTGCTTAATTCGTAAGAATTACTTTTACATTTTCTTAATGTCATATTGGCATCTTTAAGTATTTTCACAGCACCAGACGATAAAATAAATGCTTCATTTACAGAATTAGCGCCATGAAAGAGATCATCAACATATAAGGAAGTATCAAGCATATTAACTACTTTCTCAAACAAGTTCTTATAGCCCTTTATGTGATGTTTAATGGTAGCTGAGAGCAAAAAGGGTGATGTTGTAACACCAAAAGTTACACGAGTCATGCGGAAAACCTTTAATAGAGCATTTTTACTATTTATATCCTCAAACCATAGAAATCTCAAAAAGTTTCTATCATTTTCTGCAACCTGTATTTGCAGAAAAGCCTTTTCAATGTCACAAACAAAGGCAATTTTATGAAGGCGGAATTTTAAAATAATATCCAAAATATTAGGATTTAAATTGGGGCCTGCAAATAAACATTCATTTAAAGATTTTGCTTCCTTTTCTTTGGAAGAAGCATCAAACACTATTCTGACCTTTGTAGTGGACTTATCTGTTCTTATCACCGGTCTGTGGGGCATATAATATACACCAGTTTCATTTTTGTTTATTTTACACTCCTCTATTATACCCATTTTCTTTTGTTCCTCAAGAATTTTTTCATATTCATTTTTAAGCCATTCATTTTTAGACAGTTTTGTTCTCAAACCCCAAAGTCTATTTTTGGCTATTTCTATATTCGATTTTAATTCATTTTTATTTTCCTTCCACAAAAATTGAATTTCATATCTTCCCTTAACAAAATTTAAATTTTCATTAAAAGAATTAATAATTTCTATATCTCTCTGTGACATAGAATCATTCTTACTGTCACATATTCCAAGTGATTCTAAATTCCAAAAACGCTGCAAATCAAAACTGTCAAATTTATTTACAGATACAAAATGCGAATTAATTACTTCTGTACTATTATTATTCAATTTCCCCACTACAGTATATCCGAAAATAGTATTAGCGACATATAAATTATCACCGATTTCTTCAATGATACCTCTCTGTATTTTCCAAAAATAATCAGCTCCTAGCAAAATATTAATTTTGGAATCACTTAATGAATTGTCTGCCAATTTCCAGTTTTTATTTTTAATATAACTTTCAATTTCTGGTTCGCCCCTTGGGCTTTTCAAGGGAGTCGCGGTTATTAAGTCTGTAGCTAATACTTCAACATGGATGAGCCGACGAGGATTTATTTTGCTACGCAGTTCAATATTAAAAACCTCGAATTCCTCTTCTTTACCTTTATTTATACCAAAGGCAAAAACAGTTAGCTTTTCTGTTCTTACACGGGTTAATTTTAATTCGTGGGCCAATTCTTTAGTAATAAAACTTTTTTCACTTCCGGAATCCAATAAGAGTCTGACAGTTTTTGATCTAGAATTAGATTGCGCTATGACGCAACATGTTTGCAGTAACGCTGCCTGATTACTGTTTTTCAAATGTGAATTCGATACTATAGTGTTCTCTACTACTTCTGGTTTCAAGTTTTTTGAAAAACAAAATAATTTGTTATGATCTGTTGCTTTACATTTTTCGCAAGGCTGCGATTTCACCCTGCACTGTGATGACAGATGAGATTTTAGAAAACATTTATAACACCTGCCATCCTTCTTTAATTTTAACCTTTTCTCAACATCAGTTAAATTAGTACATTCAAGAGAATGATGATCATAATTTTTGCAAAATATGCATATATTTTTTACACCTACATTCAATGAATTCATTTTATTTGAAAATTTTCTGTCATTAACTTCGGCTTTATTTTTATTTACAATTACCGAAGCATTTTTATAATTAATCATACTAAGTGATTTTTCACGCGATTCAAGTTCTACTTTAAGAAAATTAATTAAGTCTGTCACATCAGACTCATCCTTCCTTTTATCACTTTGCCTGTAATATTCAACTACTAGATCGTTTGGCAATAATTTTAATAAAATTGGATTCAGTAAATGACCATATTGGCCTTTTGTCACTCCTAAATTAGATAAACTGCGAATATTTACTTCACAAGCGTCATAAAACTTTCGCAAAGCAGTTATATTTGATGAACTTTTTACGCCTTCTAAGTTTATCAATTTATTCATGTGAGCATTAATGATAATATCCTTTTGCCCAAAACGTGACTTCAACATTTCTATGCAATTATCATAATTTTGTTCCGTAAGTGAAAACCCTTCAATAACATTGTACGCTTTGTCAGTTAAAAGCGTTTTCAAGTAAGTGAATTTTTCAATCTTTGTAAGATTTTCATTTAAATGGATTGAATTTTCGAAACAATCGAAAAATTCGTTCCATTTTTCTATTTGTCCACCAAATTTTGGTAAGGACATTTTCGGCAATCTCACTGCCGAACCAGTTTTTGTTTGGGTTTCACTGACAGAACAGTTTGAACTACTTTCATCTTTATTATTACATAATCTTTTTAATCTCAGTTTGATCTTGCATTTGGCAGAAATTATTTGCTCGCCGTATTTATCGCTGGTCGCGATATCTTTTTCATACTCTTTAATATCTACTATTAAATTTTCAATTTCATTATTTAAATTTTTTAATGCAATTTCTCTTTCACCTATCATTTCCCGGATTTCGATGATTTCGTCTGATTTTGTATTTTCTAGATCATCCAATAATAAATTCTCTAATTTATTTATTAATTTAGTTACATTTGAGCGTTCCGTAGAACGCTTAGCTTTTAACTTTTCAATATTCATAGCGAGCAAATAATCAAACAAAATAATTCAAATAATTCAAATTTCTAATTTCATTTAATCAATGTTATAAATAGTAGTTAAATTTTGCTTACCTGGTTCCATATCCAGGCAGCTATCCAATAACGAATCCGGAATTCCAGTCATTATTATTTTTCAGTTTCGTTTTCACAATAAATTATCCAAGCTTTCAAATCCAAATCCAGATAAATTAATATCTAAAGGTAATTTCACTTTCAAGGGATTTCACTTATCCCGAGTTTCGTTCACCATGAAAAAAAATATTATATATACTGCGCCATGAAAAAATTCGTACCATGAAAATATGCAGAAATATATAATCATAAACAACTTCTTAATCTATAGTTCTGTAATTCACGTGTTCAATTTCAGTCATAAAATTTACACCAGTTGGGAGAGCTTATTAACTTTATTTAGCGATTAAACACAAAAGAGAAATTATTTGCAGAATATTAGACTGATTCACAATTTATAATTATTCATTAATTATTCGGGTGGTAATATTGTTTCTCCATAACGGAGCAAAGATCAAGATATTTAAATCATAACTTTCATGTTCAAGAGAAAAAAAAAAAATACTCCCTGTTTTAGACAGGCCGAAAACTAAACTAGAAAAAAAGTAACATTCTCAAAGAGAGAAAAAATCACCTCTCATTTGGCAAAGAGCCAACTACGAGTCGGGGGGCTGGCGAAACGAAACCAAAAGCTACGTTCAAACACATGTCAAAAATCCGAATTTGAGATTTTGATGTTTCTATACGTTTCGAGGTCCAATGAGTCCGTTTTCACTATTTTTGTGATGATGTATGTATGTGTGTGTGTATGTGTGTATGTATGTGTGTATGTCTGTGAGTGAACACGCTAGCGTCTAAACGCTTTGTTCGAATAACCTGAAAGTTGGTAGTACGTATATTGTAAGTCACCATAGTACGAACCCTATAGATTTTGGTGAATCTAGCACTTATAGTTTTTTTACAGGGACACAAAGAAAAATTCTTTATCATTATGGCCTATGGGAGCAAAATCTTAAAAGTGCGATAGCATCTAAACACCTTATTCAATTGAGCAAAAAACTTATACACATATTATAAGTCACAAATGCTCAATCTGTATAGATTTTGGAGAATCTAGCACTTATAGTCTTTTTACAGGGACACAAAGAAAAATTCTTTATCATTATGCCTATGGGGCCAAATTTTTAAAAGTGTGATAGCATCTAAACACCTTATTCAATTGAGCAAAAAACTTATACACATATTATAAGTCACAAATACTCAATCTGTATAGATTTTGGAGAATCTAGCACTTATAGTTTTTTTACAGGGACACAAAGAAAAATTCTTTATCATTATGCCTATGGGGCCAAATTTTTAAAAGTGTGATAGCGTCTAAACGCCTTATTAATCTGAGCAAAAAATTTGTACACATGTTATAGATCACAGTTGAACCAACTGTATAGATTTTGGTGAATCTAGCACTTAGTTTTTTTACAGGGACACAAAGAAAAATTCTTTATCATTATGGCCTATGGGACTAAATTTTTAAAAGTACGATAGCATCTAAACGCCTTATTCAATTGAGCTGAAAATTTATATGAGTATTATAAATCACTGTTGCACTAACAATATGCATTTTGGTGAATCTAGCATTTATAGGTTTTTACAGGGACACAACGAAAAATTCTTTATCATTATGATCTATTGGCTCAAAGTTCAGTAGCGTTAAATAAAACATCGTGTGATAGATGGCGAAAAATACTCAAACACTCTATTATGGTTTTCTCTCTTTTGTTTGTTTAACAACACCTCTTTCTTTACTTTATCTACAAAACTGTTAATTACTCAATGTTCGGAAAGTCGAGTGGAGTCACTCCAGATTTTTTTTTTTTTTTTTTTTTTTTTTTTTTTTGTTTCTTCGTTTTTTTTCTTAATAACTAAGATCCCCCCCCTTCCCCCTATTTTCTTTCTGTTATCTACTCATTTTTATTTTCAGCTCAGCTATCATCATTCAACTCATCCCTAGGCCAGGAGGCGTATCTCCATTATGTTGGCGCGTACAGCCCAACCTGGCGAATTTTCGTAGCTAACTCCAAAACCTCTCTCCCGCGAAGTAACCCTTCTTTCCACTTCATTCACTATTCGTGACGGATTCGAACAATCTTTTTTTTTTTTTTTTTCCCCAAGAGAATAAACTATTAAAAATGTAAAAAATGTGTCAATAGAGTCTTAGTATCTTAATTTTTAAATAATATATTTAATGCCAAAATTTATTTGAAATCCTATGCCCTTTAAATTTAAGTTAGCAAGGTTAATGAAGAAACAAAATTATAATATTCTAATTTTAAAGCTTTTAAAATTGTTTTGGAATACATTTATTTATTTATTTTACTTTCTCCTACCAATATATATATGGTAGAGAAAGTATTGTTTTTGGATCAAATTTTCGAAACTGAGTTTTTCTTATATTTACACGATTTGAGGTTTTTTGAATCAGAACTCTTAAAATTGTGTCAATGGAATCTTAGTATCGTTATTACTTTCTTCTATATGTAATATAGAGAAAGTATTGGATTCGTAAAAATTTTCGACCTCGGGTTTTTGATGAATTTACACGTTCTGAGAGCTGTAGAACACGATTTGACCATTTTTAGAAAATGTCTGTCTGTGTGTCTGTCTGTCTGTGTGTGTGTGTGTGTGACAAAATTTTGTGGCAACTGTATCTCAAGAACTACTGCACAGAATTTCATACAAAATGGTATGTAGTTGTACCTTGACATAAATTAGTGCCTATCAACTTTTGGTAAAAATTGTCTTACAGGTTGCGTTGCCATCCCGCTTTTTCTAAATTTTTAACATGGTGATATAGGACAAGATTTTGTATAAATGTGCATAAAGAGAATTATTTTTTAGTAATCATTATGAAATTTACAAGAATTATTTAAAATAGAGATAGTCAACTGGGAAAAAAATTTTGTATGCGTAGGAGCCTCGCCACCCCCCGTGGGGGGGAAGTCCCCTCTCGAGGGGAGTAAATTTTCAAGATGGGTATCTTTCGAAAGGTCTCGTCAATACCTTTAAAATGAATGGTTGAACTATAAATATGTGGTAATTTAAAACAAAGTTATCGATTTTTTTTACTTTTAACGAAAAAAAAAATATGAAAAAAATCGTTTTTTTTTTTTTTTTTTTTTTTTAATATTGTTACTGCGTGAATTTGTATAGGAAAATATAGAAGAAAGTCTTGTGGTGGCCACAACATACTAGTTTTTAAAGATTATATTTCATGTCTAAATTTATAAAAAAAAAAAACCTCCACTCTTTAAATTTAATTTATTAAGATTAATGAAGAAATAAAAATTTAATAGTCTAACATTAAAGCTTTTAAAATTAACCTTGAAATGCGTTTATTTATATATTTATTTATTTATTTTACTTTCTCTTACTGATATATGTAGTAGATAATGTATTGTTTTGAGGTAGAATTTTCGAAAGTGAGTTTTTGTGATATTTACTTGTTTTGAGGTTCCCTGAAATAGAACTGTTTAAAAATGTGTCAATGGAGTCTTAGTATCGTTATTACTTTCTTCTATATTCAATAGAAGAAAGTATTGGATTCGTAAAAATTTTCGACATCGGGGTTTTGATGAATTTACACGTTTTGAGAGCTGTAGAACACGATTTGACCATTTTTAGAAAATGTCTGTCTGTCTGTCTATGTGTGTGCGACAAAATTTTGTGGCAACTGTATCTCTGGAACAGAATTTCATACAAATTTGTATGTAGTTGCATCTTTACATAAATTAGTGCCTATCAACTTTTGGTAAAAATTGTCTTACAGGTTGCGTTGCCATCCCACTTTTTCTAAATTTTTAACATGTTTATATAGGACAAAATTTTGTATAAATGTGCATAAAGAGAATTATTACTTTCTTCTATATTCAATAGAAGAAAGTATTGGATTCGTAAAAATTTTCGACCTCGGGTTTTTGATGGATTTACACGTTTTGAGAGCTGTAGAACACGATTCGACCATTTTTAGAAAATGTCTGTCTGTCTGTCTGTCACAAAAATTTTGTATAAATGTGCATAAAGAGAATTATTTTTTAATAATCATTATGAAATTTACAAGATCTATTTATAATAGAGATAGTCAACTGGGAAAATTTTTTTGTATGTGTAGGAGCCTCGCCTCCACCCCTAGGGGGGGGGTCTCCCCTCGAGGGGAGTAAATTTTCATGATGGGTATCTTTCAAAAGCGCTCGCCAATACATTTAAAACGAATGGTTGAACCATAGATCTGCAATAATTTAAAATAAAGTTATCGATTTTTTTTTTCTTTTATGTAACATTGACAATAAAATTGACTCTTTTTGGATATTTAGTGTTATACTACTTCTCTAATATGGAAATCGTTTGCATTATCATGGAAGATAATTTCACCCGAGAGTCTGTGAACGAGTGGGTTGCTGCCGAAGGCAGCGGGGACAGAAAGCGAGCTTTTGAGCAATTTCATGATATATATATATATATATATATATATATATATATTTAATTTTAATTTTGTTTATAAAGCGATATAAAAGATTTCCTTTGAATATAGTGACCAGCGAAGCAGGCAAAGCCTTAGTTGATTCCCCTTGTTCACTGAATATATTAAAAACACTTTAAACACACGTAAATTTAAATTTTTATTTAAAAGATGTTAAAAAAATTTTTATCCAAAGCTTTTCGCTTTAATAGTAAAGCATCATCAGGGATTTTTAATTATTCGTTTCCAATGAGCAGTTTTAAAAGCAAGTGTTTTTAATATATTTAACAAATGACACGTGTTCAATTTAATACTCTTTTTTTCTTAGAGATTATTTATGTGTTCATTGATTTCACATTCCGTCATTTTTGACGGGGTTATATACTAATCCTAACAAATATAACACAAAAAGTTTTACTTCTGTGCCCCAAAATTGACCAATATATTTAGTTTCGAAGTTAGAGATTTTTCCACACATTTTCTCGCGTTTTATTATGGATTTTTTAAATATTTCGTTTTACTTTGGGTACATATAGTGAAACATTTCGTGTTAGATTTGTTAGGATGAGTGTCAACTTTATATGGCTATAGGGACATGGGGACTGTATAAAAAATTGTTTTTGTAATTTAAAAAAAAATATTTTTTAAACTTAAACATGCGGTATCATAAATGCTTATACTTTTCAAAACATTTTGCAATTGATATATATATCTGCGATCAGTGGTTGCGGAAATAAAGGTCCCGCGACTTTTTTTGCATCGTGTATATCAGAAAAAAAAATGTGTAGCTTTGTAAACAAAGAATACTTTTCATATCATACTAGAAGACCCGTGCTGCTCCGCAACATTAGGATAGACTATATATGAGAGGATGTAATTATTACATAAAATCATTTTGCAGTACTTCCTTCCAGACAATATTAGCTGTGCGTCGGCCCTTAGGTTTAATTTCTACCTTTACATTTCCACTGAGTGTTCTTAGACTTGTGTCAACAGCCTACGTTAATTAGAACTCTAGTTATAGAGGTTTGAGTGAAGGAAAATCTTAAAAAAATTCTTGAAAAAATTGAATGTAAAGTTGATTGTGCACGCATAACTTTCCTCAAACTCAACGAATTTAAGCAGTTAATAACTCAAAAGAAAGAGCTTGATCCACTGAGTGTTCTTAGACTTATGTCAACAGCCTACGTTAATTAGAACTCTAGTTATAGAGGTTTGAGTGAAGGAAAATCTTGAAAAATTCTTAAAAAATTTGAATGTAAAGTTGATTGTGCACGCATAACTTTCCTCAAACTCAACGAATTTAAGCAGTTAATAGCAGAGCTTAGTCCACTGAGTGTTCTGAGAGTGAAACGATCAAGATCCATTCATTAGAAGAGGAGCTATGAGAATTCGAATTGCTTGAGTGAATGTGTCCCATAAGAAATGTACAGGGAAGAATCGCGTTTGAGTATAACTTGAGTAAGGTGGGAGTTGAGTAAATTTCAATGATTGATGACATATCTGTGTCTAAATACCTTTCATTTAAAAAAAGAAAAAAATGAAGGAAATCGGCCGGATAGAACGGCCAGACGGACTGACTTTAGTTTTCATAATTTTTTTTAATATATAAGGTTCTTTGTGATCACATACGTTTGTGCACATAAAATTTATGCGTAATTTCATCTTGTTTAATGCTAAGCTAAGGATTTTAAACTATAGCTACCTGCAACTTCACCCGTACGCAAAATGTATTCGAATATTTTTACATGTCCTTGTATACGAGTACTTTGTCCGATCTCAATAAAGTGTTTCAAGTAGCGTCTCTATGTGAAACAAAATTAGAATATCGACTTCCATTACCCACTATTACAGTAACTGTACACATTTTCTGGAGATAATGGGATCAGAATTTGATACACGTGTAAAGATATGTAAAACAGAATTTACATAGTGAATTAAAAAAATTGAACAGTTATTTTTTGAAACACAAATTTCCGAAATCTAACACTGACCTACCCAAACAGGATGACTGTAAATTTTCCTGCAATAACCACGATATCTAAAAGGGGATTTCTGTAACAATTTTCAAGGAAATCGTTTGAGCCGTTTTTGAGATACCAACTTTTACCAAAACTTGACATACACAATTATTGACCGGAAAACAATAATTACATACAAAAGTTTATTTAAAAGGGAGTCAATACGGAGAGTTTAAAAAAAATCCGTACAGCAGTTTTTAAAGAAACTCACTAGCGAGACCTAAAATTGAGCTTTTTATACAGGACGCCTATCAATTTTTCTGACCTAACCAACTATATCATTCGAAAGACCATCTAATAGAGTGTTTATATGGCAACTTTGAAAAAAATCGTTAAAGCGCTTTTTGAGATACGGACTTACGGTCCCTTTTCCGGTGTCCGATGTTCCCCCTCCTGTTTTCCGATTTTCACGAAAATTTGGAAAATGTACTATCTGTACACCAGACCCATCTCAATTCTGAAGTTTTTTAGTTCAATCTTTAATAGTTTCGGAGATATGAAAGCCAGAAGATTCTCCACATACATACATACGCACACTCTGACTAATTGCCCAAAAGTACATTTTTGAATTCAGGAGACCTTAAAACATGTAAATACGTGTAAACTCGATATCGAATTTTTGAATCGAATACAATATACTTCCATTACCTACGGTAGTCGGGTAATGGAAGTAAAAATAAATAAAAAAAATAAACAAACCCTGGTAAAAAAATCAGCAAAAGATTCAAGAAACCTGTAGGTATTTCGTACTTTTCTGCGGGCAACCTGTAGGTATTTCGAGCTTTCTGAAATAAACTTGTATGAAATCTTTAAAATAACTACATATTTTCTGAAGGAAACCCACTGTTTCTTATTTCCCACCAAAACACCGGTGGAAATCTTTAAAATATCTGCAAATTTTATAGAAAGTCAGGAATACCAGCAATATACCAGCAGATTTTTGGCTGATTTTTTTTTTTTTTAACCTGGGAAGACTTGATTAATAATTTGTAAAAATTATACAAATCTTACCTCTTTGCGCCGAATTTTGGCTGCAAGTTGCACAGCTGGTTTTAACAATAATTCGTTCTTTATTCTTGGAATTTTTGTCTTTTTCCCGAAATGTATGACTGTTAGTATGAAGAGTATGATATTATCCGTAATCCATCTATAGAAACGTGCGAATATCTTATCAACCGCTGTTATAAATTTTTGGCAAACCATTTCTGTGTTGTTTTATTATTTTACATTAAATTCATAAAGGAAAATATATGTTACTCCGAAAGATTCAAATTCTGCAATACAATTATTTTTGAACAAATCTTTAGAAGATTTTGTTTTTCTTTCTTCTTCCAATAAGAATGGTTTCTTGAAAAGCGTTGTTATCTTAGAAAAAAATTATAACAGCTGTACCTCTAATGCTACTTAAACTTAGTTATGCATGAATTTTTTGTCTGAATCTTCCAGGCGTTGCATTTAATATTAAATCATTTGCAATTCTAAACCAAAGCGCACATTGAGACGCAGGCGTGCCGCGCAGGTCAGGCGACATTGCTCCAGAAAAAAACTGCGTGAAGCAGGTTGCTCGCTTATTGTCACGCAGTATTTCATCACGTTTCACGTTTGTTGACAGTCGGAAAGAACGTTTCGTGTTCTGTATTTTCTCATTTTGTCATGACTGCGAATATGAATTAAGGTACTGAGTCAATATTACCAGTGCGAATGATGTGCACCTATGTTCCACTACCTCTTTGCCGTTCTCACAGATGGTTCCGCGTCCACCGTGCCCCACATCGCTGAATTGTACTGACATCTCGTTCAAAACGACTCTTAATTGCGTGCATCGACAGACTATCGACAAATTTAGATTATTATTTGAGTCAATACATCAGTCTATGTTAATTTCAGTAAATTCATAGTGTGTAATAAAATCACATAAACCAATTTAACTTTTAAAAATTATTTACTTTCTATTTTGTTTTCTTCTCTTTGTTAATTCCAGTCCTATCCCGTTCATCCCCATAGATTGGGATGAACGGGACAATACACATGCATGTAAAAAAAAAATAATATATATACATTATTAATTAAAAATGATAACTTTTTATTAAAGTTAGTATGTTTATAGGTAACTGATTACTGAAGTTAACTCATGAGCCATGCTACAAAATTCTGAATTACATATGGCCAACGTTATCAATAAAAAGATCTGATTCTGATTCTGTAATCAGATTCTGATATAGAAGTAGATATGTACTTATTATTTTATCGTGGATCGAAAAAAAAAATATGTTCTAGAAAAGCAATTACATGAAAGATAGAGAAAAACTTCCACATTGTTTTGATTTGAAAGAAGCCGCGTGACGCTCGAAACTGTGTTCCGAAGATAAGTGACACTTGGACCAATGTGAGAAAAATCCGCGCGAGGGACAGTTTGCGCTGTTGCTGTCTTAGGGTTTTGCGAACCCCCCCCCCCTTTCCCCCTTGGGGGTAGGGGGGGGGGGATAAACACGTTTCGAAGCATAACTTTGCTTCAAATTATCTCTGTAAGATTAAATTTTATGTGTGTGTTGTTTATGCGTTCCCAACATGCACTATAAAGGGATTTTACGAAATTTTTCCCTCGGGGGAATAAACACGTTTCCAAGCATAACTTTGCTTCAAATTATCTCACTAAGATTAAATTTTATGTGTAAATTATTTATGCCTTCCCAACACGCGCTATAAAAGGATTTTACAAAATTTCTCCTTCACCCTTTTAAGGGCAAGGGGGGGGGATAATAAACATGTTTCCAAGCATAACTTTGCTTCATATTATCTCAGTAAGATTAAATTTTATGTGTGGGTTGTTAATGCGTTCCCAACACACACTATAAAGGGTTTTTACAAAATATCTCGCTCTCCCCCTTTGAGGGCGGGAAGGGGGGCAAAAACACGCTTATAAGAGTTACTGTGCTCCAAATTATCTCAGGATAGCGATTTTTCGATCTGTAGATTGGTTATGCGTACTCAAGACACACACTGTAAAGGGATTTTGTACAATTCCACTATATCTCCTTGGGGGTGGGGTGGGGGAAATCAATTTTTCATGCGCAACTCTGCTCTGAACTATTTCAGACGATTTTTTATGCGTGGGCTGGTTATGCTTTCCCAACATGCATTATAAAGGGATTTCGTGAAATTTCCTCTTTCCTCCCTTTAAAGGTGGGGGCTCGGGGGTGGGGAAAAAACACGCTTTAAAATAACTGTGCTCCAAATTATCTCAGGAAAGCAATGTTTTGAAATGTCGATTGGTTATGTGTACTCAACACACACAAACTACAAAGTAATTATTTGAAATTCCGTGTTATCACCCCCCCCCCATTTTGAGGGTTGGTGGGTAAAAAACATGTTTCAACATGTAACTTTGTTCAAAATTATCATAGAATGGCAATTTTTGATGTGTGGACTGCTTATACGTATCCAACACACACTACAAAGTGATTTTGTGAAATTACACTCTTCCGCCCCTTGCAAAAACATGTATTCATGCGTAACTCTGCAGTAAATTATCTTAGGAAGGACCTTTTTGATGTATGGGTCAGTTACATGTACCTAACAGATAATGTAAAGTGATTTTGCAAAATTTCCTCTTCCTTCATTCCTTTAAGAATGAGGCTAAAAAAAAAACACAGGCCGTGGGACTAAAAAACATGTTTTAAAATATAACGCTGCCTCAAATAATCCCAGGATCTCAAATTTTTAATGTGTCGGTTATGTACTTGTATGCAACATGAACTCTAAAGAGATTTTGTGAAATTACTCTTATTCCCTCTTAGGGGTGGGTGGGGCAAAAAACACGTTTTCAAGCTTAAATGTGCTCCAAATTACCTTTGAATGGCAAATTTTAGTTAGTGGGTTTTGATTAAATGTACTTAATATGCACTTTGATGTGATTTTGCAAATCTTTCCACTTTACCCGCGAGGAATCAGGAGTACAATTGTTACGATGAGAAAGTTGGTTTGTTTTTACTCTCTCATCGTTGGTTTAAGTTAATTAATTTTTATCTTTTAAATTTTCCTCATCCTACTACTACATCACATTAAAGCGCGTTGTGTTAAATTTGCAATACCCCAGGTTACCCAACAAAAACTAAAGTTTGTGCAATGAACTTGCACCCTAGAACTTGTGCCAGTTCTGTTGTGAATTTTACACAAGGTAGGTGTAAAAATGATTTTTCCTACATTATGGTCTATGGCAGCCTCTGTCCCAGCACAACCCACTTTAATCTTTCTTTATGTTATTATGAACAGACAGAGACTCTCATAGCCAACCTTTTTAAATATTATGCATGATACTAATGAAAGAAAAATAATAAAAAGAAAAACAAACTGGGCAATTTTTCACCCCCCAAAAATAAACAAAAAAATAAATAAAATATTCATGTATCCTGCTGTGAGTTATGGTAAGTCAGCACTAACATATAAAATAGATCTCTTTATACAACAATACAGATATTTTTTTTTCTTACATCCTAAGACTTACATAAGTAAATCTATCTTTTAGTTTACTCTTCAATTTTAACCTCTTTTGACTCCTTTAGCCAAAAACTTCCCTCACAGCAGGGTACTACATTGCCCATAAAATAAAACATGTAAATATATATATAACTTTTCCTTTCCCCCTTTTTAAAAAAAAAAAAAAAAAACTGACAGTTATCAGCCAAAAGATACCAACAAACAAAAAGAATTTAAATGGTCACAGTTGTTCATTTAAACATTCTGCCCAAAATTGAGAGTTTAGGTAAATTATATACATCTCTTTAAATTTATCTCATTAAATTCTCATACAATTTGTTTTCTCGCCAGTTTTTAAATCAATTAATAGCTTCCTACAATTATCTAATAAATACAAAATTATTAATTAAAGAATTAAACCAAACTGAACAACTGTGAACTAAACTGTCAGGTAATTTACTGAATCATATATACAAATAATTCAACTGACACACATAGAGAAATCAAGCAATATTAATAAGAATCACATGTTATTATTTTACTTTTATTTCATTCGATAAACTTTGATCCTCTGGTCATTCAGCAGATACATTAATCAACTTCTTAATTCACATAAAAAAATTAATAGTATACAGTAACTCAATAATTTTTTATTCCTTACTTTAGTCCATAAATTAATCTATACTATCTAAACATTATACTCAATTTCAAGCAAATTACTTTAATTACAGTTAAATGTCTCTTTGGGTTAAGAGTTCATCACCAATGCTTTAATAAACAAATTAACAGTCTCTTTAAAAATTAGAATTTGCTCTTGAAATTATACACCCTTTAAAATACACATACAATGCATTAAAATTTAAGAAGGAAATAACATTTATTACCTCAAAATTCGGGTGTCAGAGGATGACTGGTTTCCACTTTCCTCAAGCCATTAAACTTTTTTTTGTTTTTGGTTGCACAGGTGCCTATCATCTCAGTCAGAATGCGTACCTGCCTATTCAACATTTAACTTCTTGGGAAAGACCATTACGACATATTTCACATTCTCACGGGTTTTCCTGCTGTGGAAATGCCTAGAGGTGCATTTAAGCACCTTTCCAACCATCCTTACAAGCACAACTCACACATGTACAGCTTTTCTCCGGCATGACTGCGAAGATGTCTATCCACATTTATTTTCGGAAAAAAATCTTCCGACCACATACTAATCGCTGCCGACTAGGTACTCTTTTTCTTCTCCAATACAGGAAAGCCCGCACCTTTCCAACCATCCTTACAAGCACAACTCACACATGTACAGCTTTTCTCCGGCATGACTGCGAAGATGTCTATCCCCATTTATTTTCGGAAAAAAAAATCTTCCGACCACATACTAATCGCTGCCGACTAGGTACTCTTTTTCTTCTCCAATACAGGAAAGCCCCCTTTTTTTTTTCTTCCGGAAATTATCCTCTTAAAGGGGCATTCAACTTCCCTTTTCTTTTTTTCTAGCATCATACACCTTCAAAGTAACGTCAGCATCTCCAGTCTCTAAAACTAGGCATCTAGAATAATGCTTTTCATTTCAGGAAGCTACGTTTATTTTCCAAAAGTGGACAGAATAATGCTCAACAGATTACCGGCAATTCCTATCACATTTGCCGTGGTTAAATTTTACTTACGCTGTTATAAGAAAGTAGTTCTTACTTCAAAGCTATGCAGTATATTTCTGTGAAGGAGGGCACACCAGAGCCCCAGCCGGGGCTTTCGCCCCAAAGGACCGACACGTACAGTTACTTGCACTCTCTGTCTCTGCGGCGTCCCCTCTTCGCGTTCTGCCCGCGTTACCTTCTTTTTCCCGCCTTCAACTCGGCGTCCTTTTTTCCCCTGTTGCCACAAACTAAAACTCCCGAAAAAACCTGGCTCATTCACCCGATACGCTATTAAAATCCGCAAGTATCATACTCTGTCATTTTCTCTTGGCTTTTTCTCGACCCGCCAGGGGGGGAAAGCATTTCTGCCGCAACTGTGTAAAATAATAAATAATGAAATAGTTTAATAACGTAATTTAAAATAAATTCCTAGAAAAAGAAAGAGATAACTGCTCTTTGCCGCAGATGAGAGAGAAAGAGAAAAAAGTTAGCTTTTTGCTTCCTTCTGACTCGGGAGGGGAAGATTGACCTTGGAGGGTCAGGGAGGCAGAAATGCTTTCCCCCCCTGGCGGGTCGAGAAAAAGCCAAGAGAAAATGACAGAGTATGATACTTGCGGATTTTAATAGCGTATCGGGTGAATGAGCCAGGTTTTTTCGGGAGTTTTAGTTTGTTGCAACAGCGGAGAAAGCGAGAAAAGAAGGGATGCTCTCGCGTGCTCTGAAGGCGGGAAGAGGAGATATACTGTGTTTAGGATGTTGCTAGCAGCCGTGATGTAGGAAGAAGAAAAAATATCGCAGGACGTGCTGGGGCCCAAGCCCTATTTTGGGCCCCTAGCAAATGATTTTCGTAAGGAAAGGAAAAATTCATCCTTAGAAGTTCAGCTGAAACAGAGTGGTGAGAAAAAGGAAAAATCTTGGGCTAGAAGGAAAAATTCATCCTTAGAAGTTCAGCTGAAACAGAGTGGTGAGAAAAGGAAATTATGTTGAAAGAGTTGGTGCTGGAGCGCTCGTATACTTAGCTGTTGTTCTGGAAGATTTAGATGCAGAGGTACGTGAATTAGCTGGAAATACTGCTAGAAATAAGAGAAGAAAGTCTCGTATTATCCCTCGTCATTTGAAACGGTGTGTCTTGTACACTAAAGGATTTTACGGAAAGGAGTCGTCTAAACAGACAACCATAAAATAAAGTAGTAGCTGCGTAAAGAAATTTGCTCAAACAAGTGATGTAGTGGAGTTTTGTGTTTCTACGAGTTCCAGCTGTTAAAGTAGTGTGGAGTGTCCTATAGGCCACTCATACAGGAGAAAAGCCATCCGGATGAATAATTAGGGCCAAAGCCATTTCTCTTGAAATTCATAATAATCAACTTATCGGAAATCATACCGTGAGAAAAGCCTTAGTCGTGTCAACAGTAAAAATAAGGGGACCTCCAGTCAGCCCCTGATTTCCCTCGACTACAAAGTATAAGTGGTAAATATTACCTTTATTTCTTTATATGTATTTGTGTCTTTCTAGTATTAGACTTTACACTTATTAAAATGGTTATCGAATGTGGTTTGTAGGGCTATTCGAAAGACTAAAAGTGATTTGTTATTTTATCATAAGTTTAGGACCTTAATTAAGTGACTTTGTGTAGAAACTCATTGTCTATCTACGCCTTGTGGCATTTATCTAATCATTTAAATACTGTTTTTCAACTAATTTACAGCGAAGGACTGTTACCATATTTAAATAAAAACTTTCAAAAGATACGAATAGTCTTTGTGTGATTTATGTTATCTACTTAACATTCAAAGGAAGAAAATTGAATAAAAGGTTCACTTAAATTTAACAAACAGCACCTCACAGCATGTTGTTATTTGAAAGATGCATAGTTCCTTATATTTGGATTCAGAAGGTGACTGACAGTTTAGGTCACAGTTGTTCAGTGTTGTTTAATTCTTTAATTGAAAAGTTTTGAATTATTTGATAACTTGTGATGTTAGTAGTAATATAAAAGGGAGTAAAAAATAAATTGTAGGAAGATTTTCTTTAGAAATTGATTTAAATTAACTGAATCCTTAAATTTGCCAATTTGTGTAAATGAACAACTCTGACCATTTAAATTCCTTTTTTTTGTTGGTATCTTTTGGCTGATAACTGTCAGTTTAAAAAAAAAAAAAAGGGGGGGAAATGAAAAGTTATATATATATTTACATGTTTTATTTTTTGGGCAATGTAGTACCCTGCTGTGAGGGAAGTGTTTGGCTAAAAGACTTAAAAGAGGTCAAAACAAAGGAAAAAAAAGGAAGTGAATTAAAAGTTAGCTTTATTGATTTTAAGTCTTAGTATTTAAGAAAAAATTATGAGCATGTTGTATATCAGGATCTATTTTATATGTTAGTGCTGACTTCCCATAACTCACAGCAGGATACATGAATAATTTTTTATTTTGGGGGGATGGAAAATTGCCCAGTTTGTTTTTCTTTTTATTATTTTTCTTTAATTAGTATCATGTATAATATTTAAAAAGGTTGGCTATGAGAGTCTCTGTCTGTTCATAATAACCTAAAGAAAGTTTAAAGTGGGTTGTGCTGGGACAGAGGCTGCCATAGACCATAATGTAGGAAAAATCATTTTTACACCTACCTTGTGTAAAAATCACAACAGAACTGGCACAAGTTCTAGGGTGCAAGTTCATTGCACAAACTTTAGTTTTTGTTGGGTAACCTGGGGTATTGCAAATTTAACACAACGCGCTTTAAAGTACTTAGTAGTTTGAGTGTGAGAAAAAGATAAAATAAATTAACTTAAACCAACGATGAGAGAGTAAGAACAAAAACCAACTATCTCATCGTAACACAATGCAGGCAAGGTGCTACCGAAGGCATTGTTTCTCCAGACTCGAAATGTGGTGTGTGGGAAAACCGCTACCGAAGGTAGTGAGAACTTTAACTTCGATTTTGACTGATTTCAATGATTTTATTATTATTATTATTATTATTATTTTGATACTAGTATACAACCCCGTCAAAAATGACGGAAAGTGAATTCAGTTAAGGTAGTGAATCAACGACTGCTTTTCCAGCTTCGCTGGACACTATATTTAAAGGGGACTAATGTGCAAGTTGCACCTGACGGGACTAAAATGCAAGCTGTACCTGACGGGACTAACGTGCAAGTTGCACCGAACGAACAAACTATTCCTTTTAACGAAAATACCTACTAACCCTGGACTATAGGTGTAATATAACGTATCATATTATATATCGTTTTTATCGTAATATAGCTCAGTACTTATTTCGCTTCCTTCTTCGACTCGTTTTAAAAAGTATTAGTTCCCCATCATACTATAGGTATGGGGAACTTAGGTAATAGTGAAAAATTTCGACCTCGGTTTTTTGAGTTTTTTATACTTTTTCAGGTGTGAGGAATCCGAAAATGACAAAATTTGTATGGTGTCTGTTTGTAGAGTGTCTGTTAGTGTGTCAGTCCGTTAGTGTGTTAGTCCGTTAGTCCATTAATCTGTTAGTCTGTTAACACGATATCTCACGAACAAATGATCGCAGAGAGGTCAGATCAGTTTTAAAATATTACTTTCGATACTGGCAGGAACCCTATTCATTTGCAACATTCGAATTAAAAAACTTCGTAAGTTATGAGAAATTTACGATTTTCTTAATATGAGAGAATAAGACAAAATTTCACTTAAACGTGCATTAAATGGAAACTTTTTACTGTAAAAATGTCGGACCAGTTTTAAAATATCAGTTTTGATGCCGGAATGAGCAACAGTAACTATAAATATGCTACTTTGAAAATTTCGCAAGTTATTGGAAATTTACGAATTTCTTAACATGGCAGTATAGGGCAAAATTTCACATAGACGTCAATTTTGAGAGATATTTTCATCGTAAAGATGTCAGACTACTTTTGAAACATTATTTAGAACATTGGCATGAATATTAATGACTATGAATTTTCCAATATAAAAATTTCGTAAGTTATTGGAAAATTACGAATTTCTTAACATGGCAGAATAGAGCAAAATTTCACATAAACGTCAATATTGAGGGATATTTTCATCGTAAAGATGTCAAACCACTTTCTAAATATTATTTTGGATACTGGTATGAATATCATAGACTATGATTTTTCCAATTTAAAAAAATTCGTAAGTTATTTGGAATTTACGATTTACTTACGATGCCAGAATAAGGCAAAATTGAGCATAAACTTCCATTTTGAGGATCATAAATACATTAGACAACTTCAAAATTACATTTATGATATTTGTTTGAACGTGATTGAATACAAATATTCTAATAGGAAAATTTCGTAAATTATTTGTAATTTACGATTTTATCAACATAGCGAAATTGTAAATTTTTCATATAAATACGAATTTTGAGGATTATTGCATTGGAAATAGTAGCATGAAAACTACACAACAGAATTGGCCCTGATAAAATAAATTAATAGATTAGAATAAGATAAATATATCGAAGTGAACGGTGGATAGCCTATTAGGCGGAGATTTCATTCTGTCACTGTATCAAGCTTTGGTCAGATTCATTTCTTTTAACATGATTATAATATGTCTCCCACTAGAAATTTATGAGAACATACATATAATGGGGAACTGAGCAGAGTCCACCTATGCCAACTAGTTTTTTATATGCATGGGCAAATTTAATATTTTTTAATTTTTCGTGTGTAAACATTATTTCATTTTATGCCTCCCCCCCCACCCCCTCATATATATATATAACAATAACTGGTAATTTTTTTGGCAACAATCATTAATTTAAATGTCCAATTTTGAAATTATTTTCATATTTTAATTAATTCTAAAATATCTAATCAAAACTTCGTTACAAATAAGGTACCAAATGAAAGGTACCATATTTGTCACGAAGTTACCTTAGGTACCTTATTTGTAAACATTTTTATTTTAACTAATTTGATAAATATGACGTCACAATCAACTCTTTGTTTTTATGAGATAAGTTCATTATCATGATTGCAATAAAATGATGTAATAACAATTAGACCATAATTTTTATGATTGAATTTTACATTACATTTTAATTTTATCCTCCATGGGTATTTTAGAATTGCAATGGTAGTTACATAGAATAATAATTAGGAAGAAGGAGCATGACAATACTCTTAATGCTTACAAACCCCTTCTAGTGAAATGCCAGCGAAAGCTACTTTTGCTACTCAAAACCTTAAAGAAGGGCCATAGAAGAAGAATAATATCGCTGTTTGTTGTGGCAACACAACAGCTTATTAGAAACACTTATGCTCCTTCTTCTTTTATTATTATTCTATGGGTAGTTATAAACTTTCGTTTAAATCTTCTTACATGTTGAGATTAAGGGAAAAGCGCAAGCACAAAAAATGTTTAGTTTTGAAAGATCTTTCTAATGATGTAACATTTATGCAGATTAATAATAACTAGTATCGCCCAGTGGTCGAAACTCGACCATTTTTTTGCAAAGCAAGGCAAAGCAAAGTTATTGCCTTGTCCTAAACGCAATTAAATTGCAACACAGCTGCGGCAATTGTTTGCCGATATGCACTCTAACTGAATCAACAGAGTTTTACTTATTATAACTATTTCTCTCTGTAGATGTTAGTCTTTCCTGAAATGACAGAAAATCGCAACGTGAAAACGCCCCTTGTTGGGTAATACAGCCCAAAAGCTAATCGGTACCATGTCAAACCAAGGTCAAACCAAATATCAAATTCTGTTAAATTAATTCGATTGGTTCATAAAGTACAGAGTTTGAACTCAAAAAGAAAGATATCTTGCAAAAATGGTCGAATTGAGTTCGGGAAATTTCAAAACGTGTATTTTTATCGAAAACCGAAAATCTAAAATTTTTCTCAATCTTATATTTTCTACGTCTATATGCAAAGGAAAGAATAATAAATCCATTTTTTTTTCTAAATAAAAATCAGTAGTCAATTTCAGTTAATTGAAATGCAAGGAAATCTCAAAACGTGTAATTTCATCGAAAACCGGAAATCAAAAGTTTTTCCGTATCTTCTACTTGCTTCTTATACCCACAAAAGCTAGCAATAAATGCACTTAAAAAAAAAAAAATAAATAGCCAATTTCAAACGATAAAAGAACTAAATATTTAAATAAATAAATAAAGTCACTTTTTGTTGCCAAAAGACAAATAACAAAGAACATTTGAAGTTTAAAAAACTAAATAATATATATTATTTACATATTAATACACAAACATGAAATTTATCGTACGGCTAATATCTCTTTAAATTACAGCTGACTTAAATCATAAAACAAAAAAGAAAGAAATTAGATCATAAATAAATTAGAAAATAAAAAAAAATGATTTTTCATAAATCAAATCCTTAGGAAATCTTTTTTGTGGTTCCACGGACGGCAAGTGACGTCATCACTTCGCTTGCGTGTAAGGATGCTATACAAATTACTGTGTCTATGGTTTTATTTGAGTTTTATGAAATTGCCAGATTTAACAACTTTCCACTTTTAGGTATTTTTTAATGTAAAGGAATACGTGTATGAAAGGGAAAAATGGGGGAAAATGCATAAAAAATAAATGTATTTTTAAATACCTTCTTGACATCGTAAGAAAATAATATTTGTATTCGCACCTTCCGGCTAACCATACCTTTCGAATGATACCATTTTCAACACTCTACTCCCATAATTAATATGTTAAAAAGGGACAACAAATTTTATGCTTGCCTATTAATATATAGACTAGTATCGCCCAGTGGTCAAAACTCGACCATTTTTTTTTTTTTTTTGCAAAGCGAAGCAAAGCAAAGTTATTGCCTTGTCCTAAACGGAATGCAATTGCAACACAGCTGCGGCAATTGTTTGCCGATATTCAGTCTAACTGAATGAGCAGAGTTTTACTTAATACAACTATTTCTCTCTGTAGATGTTAGCCTTTCCTGAAATGAGAGAAAATCGCAACGTGAAAACGCCCCTTGTTGTGTGATACAGCCCAGAAGCTAATAGGTACCATGTCAAACCAAGGCCCAACCAAGTATCAAATTCTGTTAAATTAATTCGATTGGTTTATAAAGTACAGTGTTTGAACAAAAAAAAAAAAAAAAAGATATTTTTCAAAAATGGTCGAATTGAGTTCGGGAAATTTCAAAACGTGTAACTTTATCGAAAACCGAAAATCTAAAACTTTTCTGAATCTTATATTTTCTACTTATATATGCAGAGGAAAGAATAATAAATCCACTTTTAAAAAAATAAAAATAAGTAGTCAATTTCACTTAATTAAAATGCAAGGAAATCTCAAAACGTGTAAATTCCTCGAAAACCGGAAATCAAAAGTTTTTATGTATCTTCTACTTGCTTCTTCTACCCACAAAAGCTAGCAATAAAAACACTTTAAAAAAAAATAAGTAGCCAACTTCAGTTAATTGAAACGTAAAGAAAGCTCAAAACATGTAAATTCAGCAAAAAACGGAAATCGGAATTTTTTCCGTATCGTCTACTTATACATGCAGCAGTTAGTAACAAATCCATTTTCCTTTTATTTAGTATATTAGTTGAATATTTATTGTTTAAATATCACCCTTTGAAATGAAATGTTTATGTTTACATTCGAAACTGGAAGTTTGCCAATTTTTTTTTTTTTTTTTTTTTCTGGAGTTTTGTGATTTTAAATTAAAATTTTATCAATTTTACAGAAAAAATGACTCAATCAAACACATGTAGATAGTAACTTATATATAACTATACCCAAATATCGGAATTAAAATCGGCAGACATTGACGTCATCACTTCGCTTGCGTATAGTGATGCTACATTATACAAATTACTGAGTCTATGGTTTTATTTGAGCTTTATGAAATTGCCAGATTTAACAACTCTCTACTTTTAGGTATTTTTTAATGTAAAGGAATACGTGTATAAAAGGGAAAAATGGGGGAAAATGCATAAAAAATAAATGCATTTTTAAATACCTTCTTGACATCGTAAGAAAATAATATTTGTATTCGCACCTTCCGGCTAACCATACCTTTCGAATGATACCATTTTCAACCCTCTACTCCCATAATTAATATGTTAAAAAGGGACTACAAATTTTATGCTTGCCTATTAATGTATAGATAAAAAAAATAATAAAAATACATAGCATTTCTAAGGGGGGAAAAAAAGGCTACCAAAAGTCTCTGTTTTGAAGCGGTCTAAACCGGAATCCTTCCTGACAGAAGATGGTCATTATAATTATTAATAATGGTAGTTTGAGAAATCATTTTAATATAATGACCAGCGAAGCGGGCAAAGTAGTAATATATATAATTTTAAATTTTTTCGGATTTCATTTATTATTAATTAAATTTTTACTAATATCATAGAGGTCCTCAAATGGAAACTAACTTTAAGATTTCACATTTTAAATATGTCATTACTTTTATTTTAAATAGCCTAAATTTATCCAGCTTCATGTTTGACAGTGCTTATTACTTTCTTCTATATTCAATAGAAGAAAGTATTGGATTCGTAAAAATTTTCAACCTCGGGTTTTTTATGGATTTACACATTTTGAGAGCTGTAGAACACAATTTGACCATTTTTAGAAAATGTCTGTCTGTCTGCCTGTGTGTGTGAGAGAGAGAGACAAAATTTTGTGGCAACTGTATCTCAGGAACTACTGCACAGAATTTCATACAAATTGGTATGTAGTTGCACCTTGACATAATTTAGTGTCTATCAACTTTTGGTAAAAATTATCTTGCAGGTTGCGTTGCCATCCCACTTTTTCTAAATTTTTAACATGATGATATAGGACAAAATTTTGTATAAATGTGCATAAAGAGAATTATTTTTCAGTAATCACTATGAAATTTACAAGAAATATTTATAATAGAGATAGTCAACTGGGAAAATTTTTTTGTATCTGTAGGAGCCCCGTCAACCCCCCTGGGGGTGAAGTCCCCCCTCGAGGGGAGTAAATTTTCAAGATGGGTATCTTTCGAAAGGTGTCGTCAATACCTTTAAAACGAATGTTTGAACTATAAATCTGTAATAATTTAAAACAAAGATTTTTTTTACTTTTTACGAAAAAAAAAAAAAAAACCTTAGAAAAAAAAATCGTAATTAAAAAAAAAAAAAAAAAAAAAAAAAAAAATCAAACAAAATGTAACCAAACTTGGTATTTAGTTGGCCCCTGACACTGGCTGATTGGATTTCGGGATCAATCGCACAACAGGAGGCGCTGTGATCGTATTTTTTCTAAATTTTTAACATGGCAGTATAGGACAAAATTTCGTATAAATGTACATAATGAGAGTTATTCTTAACCTGTGATTGTAAAATTAATACGAATTATTAATAATAGTAGAAGTTAATTAGAAAAAAAAAATGTGCATTTGGGGGGGCATTGCTTCCCCCTGTAAATATCCAAGATGAGTATCTTTCGAAAGGTCTCGTTAATACCTTTAAAACGAAATTTTGAACTATAAATATGTGATAATTTAAAACAAAATTATTGATTTTTTTTACTTTTAACGAAAAAAAAAAAAAAAACCTTGATTTTTTTTTTTTTTTTTTTTTTTTTTTCAGTATTGTTACTGAGTGAATTTGTATAGGAAAATATAGAAGAAGTCTTGCGGTGGCCACAGCATACTAGTATTGATATTGAAGTTGAAGCGGCCTTGCTGCGTATGAAAAAATCTTCTGCTGATTGCCAAAATGCTGTTCAGTTGTTTGAAAGGGATAATGTATGGAAAATGTTCATTACTGAGAAAAAAAATTGATCTATCCAATGCCATGCCTTATTTGATAAATTTCAGTGAAATCGACGCTGTGTGGCAGGCTCTTGATAGCTGAGCTAAAGATTATGTTTTTGAATGGCAGCGAAGAGCTAATTTTACCATCCTGGAAATTTTTATTCTGAGACATAAAATGTAAGTATAAATGTAAATATTAATGCAAAATAATAGAAATTTTTTTTTTATCTCTTGTTCGATTTCAAAGAAAAATGAAACTCATTTACATTATATAACGCAAACAAAGCTATTTAACTATAATTTAGTTCCCCATCATACTATAGGTATGGGGAACTTAGGTAACCATGAAAATTTTCGACCTCGGTTTTTTGCCTTTTTTACACGTTTTCAGGTGTGAGGAATCCGAAAATGACAAAATTTGTATGGTGTCTGTCTATAGGGTGTCTGTTAGTGTGTTAGTGTGTTAGTCCGTTAGTGTGTTAGTCTGTTTACACGATATCTCACGAACAAATGATCGCAGAGAGGTCAGACTAGTTTTAAAATATAACTTTCAGTACTGGCAAGAACCCTTTTTATTTGCAACTTTCGAATTAAAAAACTTCGCAAGTTATTAGAAATTTACGATTTTCTTAACATGGGAGAATAGGACAAAAATTCACTTAAACGTGCATTAAATGGAAACTTTTTACTGTAAAAATGACAGACCAGTTTTAAAATATCAGTTTTGATGCCGGAAGGAACATCAGTAACTATAAATATGCTACTTTGAAAATTTCGCAAGTTATTTGAAATTTACGAATTTCTTAGCATGGCATTATAGGGCAAAATTTCACATAAACGTCAATTTTGAGAGATATTTTCCTCGTAAAGATGTCAAGCTACTTTTGAAATATTATTTAGGACACTGGCATGAATATTGATGACTATGGATTCTCCAATATAAAAGTTTCGTAAGTTATTGGAAGTTTACGAATTTCTTAACATGACAGAATAGAGCAAAATTTCACATAAACGTCAATCTTGAGGAATATTTTCATCGTAAAGATGTAAAACCACTTTCGAAATATTATTTAGGATACTGGCATAAATATTATAGACTATGATTTTTTCTATTTGGAATTTACGATTTACTTAACATGTCAGAATATGGCAAAACTGAGTATAAACTTCCATTTTCAGGAGCATGAATACATTGGACAACTTCAAAATTACATTTACTAGCTGGAACCTGTCGAATTCGACGATCACTTTATTGACCGTAATGTTTCAAAAATTGTCGCATCGTTATTTAAATGTATTTCATGTTAAAACAACTAACATAATTTACGACATTTCACTTAAAAAAAGTAAGTCGGAAAAATGCTTATAAATAGAAATACTATATATGACACCACTTTCTACAAAGTACTGTCAATGTGACGTCAAACTGACTCCAAATAAACATATGCTATCTCTTATTTTCTATTTCATTTAATACTAAGACTATATGTTAGCTGACCCGTCCAGCATTGCCCGGGCCCATGATACCTTAAATGAACCTTAAATTTGTATAATTTTACACTTTTAACTCGTTTTTGTTTGAATTTCTGTTTTTAAATGAAAGTATCACGAAAAAAATAATCATCTGTAACAAAACAATTACCTCGAACCGAACGAAACTCTGCCTTGTGACACAGGTGCTTGCGGCAGCGCATACACGGGCCTCTAACAACATAAATTTTTTTCCAAAAATTAACCTGGAACTGAACGAACCCGCCCGGCAATGCCCGGGCCCATGATGATAACCTTAAATGAACCTTAAATTTGTATGATTTTATATCTTTAACTGGATTTTGTTTGAATTTCTATTTTTAAATAAAAGCATTGCAATAATAATAATAATAATAATAATAACAACAATAATAATAATAATAATAATAATGAGCTGTAACAAAAAAAAAAAAGAAAAATTACCTCGAACCGAACGAAACTCTGCCTTGTGACCCCTGTGCCTGTGGCAGCGCATACGCGGGCCGCTAATACATGAAAAAATTCCAAAAAATTAACCTGGAACGAAACGAACCCGCCCAGCATTGCCCGGGCCCATGATAATAACCTTAAATGTACCTTAAATCTGTATGGTTTTACATCTTTAACTCGATTTTGTTTGAATTTCTATTTTTAAATTAAAGCGTCACAAAATAATAATAATAATAATAATAATAATAATCTGTAACAAAAAAAAATTACCTCAAACAGAACGGATCTCAGGTTCGTGACCCATTGCCTGCGGCACGTATATGCAGGCCGCTAACAGCATGAAAAAATTCTCAAAAATTAACCTGGAACGGAACGAACCCGCCCAGCATTGCCCGGGCCCATGATAATAACCTTAAATGCACCTTAAATCTGTATGGTTTTATATCTTTAAGTCGATTTTGTTTGAATTTCTAATTTTAAATGAAAACATCACAAAAAAAAAAAAAAAATCATATGTAACAAAAAAAAAAAAAAAAAAAAAAAAAAAAAAAAAAAATTTACCTGAAACAGAACGGATCTCAGCTTCGTGACCCATTGCCTGCGGCACGTATATGCAGGCTGCTAACAGCATGAAAAAATTTTCAAAAATTAACCTTGAATCGAACGAACCTCTGACTCGTGTTACCGCTGCCTGTGGCTGCGGCACCGTATAGCAGGCATGCTACGCACATGCTGCAAAATCCACTTTCCTCCACCAGGGAGCGCAGTATGTTGTATACGAATATCAACAATCGCCTTGAATTTCAAAGACCGTTTAAATAAGGTGTCACATGGTGGTATCAACTGCAAAATCCTTTAGTTACACTTTCCACCGCCAGGGGGCACATCGTGTTCTATTCGAACAACACCAACGGTCAGGAAATATCAAGACATTTAAAATAAGTTGTAACATAATAGGATCTACTGCAAAATCACCTAGTTCCATTTTTAACCAGCAGGGGCGCACTATATTGTATACAAACATCTTCAATCAACATGAAATTTTAAAACCTTTATCTACAATCGTCTTGAATTTCCAAGACCTTTCAAATAAGGTTTCACGCGGTGATGTCAACTGCAAAATCCTTTAGTTGCACTTTTCACCACCAGGGGGCGCAGTGTGTTCTGTACGAACATCTCCAACGGTCAGGAAATGCCAAGACCTTTAAAATAAGGTGCACCATGTGTGGGTCTAGAACGGATTTCCCTCTCAATCTAATTTCACCCCTTTCCCCCCTTCAAATCTACTTTCTTTCTCCCCCCCCCCCTTTAAAATTGAAAATTCCAAAATCGGAGATATTGATTTTTTAGTATTCGAGTCTAGTCCCCCATGTACATTTTCTTCACCGTGATGTAATTTGGAGCTGAGTTAATCTCGTAAACGTGTTTTTAACCCTTGCCCCCCACAGGGGGGGGGGGGTGGACCGTTCGACTTTTTATATATTTTTCTTTTCATAACACATCTACAGACCAAGACCATTTTTTAGACACCTCAACCAAATTTTTACACCGAGCCATTCTCTGAATTTAGTGGAGACAGGCAAAAACACGTTTCAAATTAATATATAGATGATATTGGTTTGAACATGATTGAATACAAATATTCTAATAAGAAAATTTCGTAAATTATTCGTAATTTACGATTTTATCAACATAGCGAAATTGTAAATTTTTCATATAAATATGAATGTTTAGGATAATTCCATTGGAAATAGTAGCATGAAAACTAAACAACGGAATTGGCCCTGATAAAATAAATTAATACATTAGAATAAGATAAATATATCGATGTGAGCTGTGGATAGCCCATTAGTCGGGGATTTCATTCTGTGACTGTATCAAGCTTTGGTCAAATTTATTTCTTTTAACATGATTATAATATGTCTCGCACTAGAAATTTGTGAGAACATAAATATGATTGGGAAGTAAGCAGATTCCACCTATGCCAACTAGTTTCCTTGTTAACTGTTAAAAATACATCTGGAGGAAAAAAATAATAAGAAGAATAAGCAATAGATTCAGTTCTTCTTATTCCTTAGATAAGAATTTAAATTAATGTTTAAAACTGAAATTAAATAAAAGAACTAAATAACATGTAGAAATTATCTTACTATTGTTATTTTCTATAGTTTTAGGTTGTCATTCTCTCAAAAACTGAAGAACTCTCTCTTCAAAATAAAAAATAATGCCGCTGTGTGTTGATCATTTTCTCAAATGTAGACTTCAAGATGCTTTAACGGCCCTCTTCACTCACCGTCGCCGGAAGCCCGAGCCAATGTTATTCTACGGGGAAATTTTCTTTACAAATAACTTATTAACTAATACATATTTTTAAATTCTGTTTTCACATTCAGAAAATTCTCAACAGCTAAATTTACGGACCTTTTTTGAAAACATATATTTTTAATTTTTAATATTTTATTTTGAAGTTGCAAAACGAAAAAAATTCACATATTGAAAAATTCATATTTCGCAGTTTCAAAATACAGTTAAAAAATTAAAAAAATATATTTTTTAAAAAAGGTCCGTCAATTTAACAGCTGGGAATTTTCAGAATGTGAAAACAGAATTTTAAAATATGTATTAGTTAATAAGTTATTTTTAAAGAAAAATTTCCCATAGAATAACATTAGCTTCAGCTTCCGGCGGCGATGAGTGAAGAGGGCCCTTAACATCTTCAGCATGCAAATCCTGATATTTGTGACTTATTTATCCGGACATGACTTTTATTTACCTGGAATGTGATTTTTATTTATTTCTACTAGTATCGCCCAACGAGATAAGTAAATTAGAGTGCTGATTCAATGGATGAAGGATTAGCTTGCCGTGGTTCAAGATGAATCACGTGACATGCTCCAATAGGTTGCTGTGTTTGGTCCTTTATCGCTATTTTGGCATTTAAAATATCAGTTCGACAAATTATCATTATTATTAGGTAGCATGACAGTCCTATGACCGAAATAAATTGTTTTAAAAATAATTTTACACACATTTCCCATTTTAATAAATAATAAAATACCTTTTTTTTCATCGTTTCCCAAGAAAATTTAAACTTTTAAAGAGTTAAATTTAACAACAAATAATAATTTTTCAACTATTTTTAAGCATTTTGTCGGTTAAAGTTCAACTGCACGAAATAAAAAATAAGTAAAATCAAAATCAAAATGATTTAGAACAAAAGAATATTAAACTGCGTTAGTAAACAAAAACATTGGCTGCGAAGAACAATCTCCAAACCGTTGCCATAGAAATTTACTCGAAATAAGCTGTTACCAAGGGAACCATCGAATACGCAGGTGCAAGGAGAGCATGTCACATGACTCATCTTGGACTTTCTCAAGGGTTACCATTTATCACTCTACTTTATATATCTCGTTGGTATCGCCCAGTGGTCGAAACTCGGCCATTTTTTTGCAAAGCAAGGCAAAGCAAAGTTTTTACCTTGTCCTAAACGAAATTAAATTGCAACACAGCTGCGGCAACTGTTTGTCGATATGCACTCTAACTGAATCAGCAGAGTTTTACTTAATATATTTCTCTAAGTTTGGTACGCTGTAGATGTTTAGCCTTTCCTGAAATGAGAGGAAATCGCAACGTGGGAACGCTCCTTTTTGGGTGATACAACCCAAAAGCTAATCGGTACCGTGTCAAACCAAGGTCCAACCAAATATCAAATTCGGTTAAATTAATTCCATTGGTTCATAAAGTACAGTGCTTGAACTCAAAAAGACAGATATTTTGCAAAAATGGTTGACTTAAATTCGGGAAATCTCAAAACGTGTAACTACATCCAAAACCGAAAATCTAAAATTTTTCCGAATCTTATACTTTCTTCTTATATATGCAGAGGAAAAAATAATAAATCCACTTTTAAAAAATCAGTAGTCAATTTCAGTTAATTGACATGCAAGGAAATCTCAAAACGTGTAAATTCATCGAAAACCGGAAATCAAAAGTTTTTCCATATCTTCTACTTGCTTCTTTTACATGCAAAAGCTAGCAATAAATCCACTTTTTTAAAAATAAATAGGTAATTTCAGTTAATTGAAACGTAAGGAAAGCTCACAACATGTAAATTCAGCGAAAATCGGAAGTCAAAATTTTTTCCGTATCTTCTACTTTCTTCTTGTATGTGCAGAAGCTAGTAATAAATCTACTATTTTATAAATATTAGCCGATTTCAGCTAATTGGAATGCAAGAAAATCTCAAAAAGTGTAAATTCATTGAAAACGGAAATCAAAAGTTTTCCAAATCTTACACTTTCTTCTTATATATGCAAAAGATATACACAAGCAAAGTGTGACGTCACTGACCGTTGTTCGGTAGAGCCCCTAAATAAAATAATTGGCCGGCGCATCACCGCTATTTTTTTGACTCCGAAGAGGACAGCATTCCCGCTTGGCGTCCTTATAGCTTCCCTAATGATTTTAAGAAATCTTGATCTGAAGCTAATCCGGTCAAGATAAGAGTAATAAGCAACAATAATATTCCTAAAAACACATTTTTTTCACAGTACATTCTCTGGATGTCATTTTATTCTGAGGATATCCTATGGATGTACATACTTGGATAAGATGTGTTGTTAGGGCGGTTTCTGTTTCTTTTACAAAATGTCGCCAAAACTCAAATACACAGTAATAGAAGGTCTGTGAACACTTTATATTCACTTCTTGAATGATTATAGCAGTTTATCGCTAAACAAACTTCCATATCATAGTTTACTTAGCTAAAATTATGAAATATAATAAAACAAGTTACTTTAAAATAACGTAAGACGATAAAAAAAAAAAAAATGCTTGTCGTTTGTTTATCAGAGAAAAGCGCTGGGTACATGTGGCAAACCTAAGGCAACAAAATGCCTAATGCGCCAGCTCGTATATATAGGAGTCTTATTGTTGGGACCAAGTAAAAGATTTCCTATGTTAATCGTCCGTTGGATTTTTTGTAAAAATTTATTAAAAGTTGAGGAAAATTATTTCCTGATTTAAATTCCCATATTTGGGTATAGTTACAAATTAGTTATCGTGCACATGTGTTAGATTAAGTTATTTTGCTGTCAAATTGACAAAATTTTAATTTGAAATTTGAAATCTCTAGAAACAAAATGGGCATAGATCTGATATCTGTTCGTCCTTGGCGTTTTGTATATTTGGCGATCGAAAACGTAATACGAAATACATATTGTTTCATACAATATTGTTTCATATTATTGATTGCTTTCTTAATGTATGTTTTGAAAATAACCATGTTTATGAAAGAAATTAAATATACTCGCCAGATAATTCAGCGATCTTTTATTATTATATTATTATTATTATTTTTTTTAATTTTTTTTTCCGCCGAGGACGACAGATATAAAATCTGTTCCTTTGAAACGAATCTCATTCTTTTGAACTGAAATGTTTATGTTTATAATCGAAAATAGAAATGTGCCATTTTATTACTTTCCGAACACTATAGTGAGGAAAGTATTGTAATCATGTCAAAAATCCGAATGTGAGATTTTGATGTTTCTATACGTTTCGAGGTCCCCTGAGTCCGTTTCCACTATTTTTACGATGATGTATGTTTGTATGTGTGTATGTGTGTATGTGTGTATGTGTGTATGCCTGTGAGTGAACACGCTAGCGTCTAAACGCTTAGTTCGAATAAGCTGAAAGTTGGTACGTATATTGTAAGTCACCATAGTACGAACCCTATAGATTTTGGTGAATCTAGCACTTATAGTTTTTTTACAGGGACACAAAGAAAAATTCTTTATCATTATGTCCTATGGGACCAAAATCTTAAAAGTGCGATAGCATCTAAACGCCTTATTCAATTGAGCAAAAAATTTATACACATATTATAGGTCACAGATACGCAATCTGTATAGATTTTGGAGAATCTAGCACTTATAGTTTTTTTACAGGGTCACAAAGAAGAATTCTTTATCATTATGCCTATGGGGCCAAATTTTTAAAGGTGTGATAGCGTCTAAACGCCTTATTAATCTGAGCAAACAATTTGTACACATGTTATAGGTCAGAGCTGCACCAACTATATAGATTTTGGTGAATCTAGCAGTTACAGTTTTTTTACAGGGACACAAAGAAAAATTCGTTATCATTGTGGCCAATGGGACCAAATTTTTAAAAGTGCGATAGCATCTAAATGCCTCATTCAATTGAGCTGAAAATTTATATGAATATTATAAATCACTGTTGCACTAACTATAAGCCTTTTGGTGAATCTAGCATGTATAGGTTTTTACAGGGACACAACGAAAAATTCTTTATCATTATGATCTATGGGCTCAAATTTCTGTAGCGTTAAATAAAACATCGTGTAATATATGGAGAAAAATACTCAAACACTCTATTATGGTTTTCTCTCTTTTGTTTGTTTAACAACTGCTCTTTATCTACAAAACTGTTAATTAATCAATGTTCGGAAAGTCGAGTGGAGTCACTCCAGATTTTTTTTCTAAAGCATTGGAATTTAAAATTAAAATTTTATAAATTTGAGAGAAAAAATCTAACACAATCTAAAACACGCAGACAGTAACTTATATAAAATTATGCCCAAATATGGGGAATAAAATCGGGAGATAATTTTCCTTAATGTTTAAAATTAAACCAATTAATGCTTAAAATCAATCCAATTAACGATTAACATAGGAAATTTTTGCTTGGCCCCACGGATGGTCAGTAACGTCATCACATCGCTTGCGTAAATTCATTAAAAAAAAGTAGTCAATTTCAGTTAATTAGAATGCATTATGATTTTGCTTAAAAATATGTTTTCAAATTAATTAAATATTAATAAATTTAGGAAAAATAATTAGAAAAAAAAAATAGAACTCTCCTAAATTAAATCCTTTTTTAATTTGCGTTTATTTTGAACAGCATAAACTTTTGATCTACCACTCATGCACTCAAATTTCTCCATTTTAATGGATGTTTTCTCTTAGAATAAAAAATCTGTAGTCGAGAGTATAGTATGCTACATTGTACAAATTGCTGTGCTATGATTACTGTGTCTATGGTTTTATTTAGGTTTTAAGAAATAGAGTTCTAACAACCACGTGACTTTCTTCTTAGCAACCGTACTTTGCTGAAGGACAACGCTAATTTTTCTATGCCTTTGGAAGTGTAGTAGTCGAATTTTTTTATGCTTTTGCAAATACATTTACAACACTGTGTTACAATAAATTCTATTCCGCATTGATAAAATAGGTCAGTGAGGTCAACTGTCACTCAGCAAACATGCTCGTGACGTCATCTGTTAGAACTCTATTGCCAGATTTAACAACTCTCTACTTTTAGGTATTTTTTAATGTAAAAGAATATATGTATGAAAGGGAAAAATGGGGGAAAATGCATAGAAATCAAAAGTATTTTTAAACACCTTCTTGACATCGTAAGAAAATAATTTTTATATTCTACACATCTGACTAACCATGTTTACATTCGAAACTGAAAGTTTGCCATTTTTTTTCTACAGTTTTTTAATTTTAAATTAAAATTTTATCAAGTACTGTGTCTATGGTTTTATTTGAGTTTTATGAAATTGTCAGATTTAACAACTTTCTACTCTTAGGGAGACATACTATTGTAACAATCCTCGTCGAATCATGTTCTTAGACAGACTAAGAATATGACTCAACAATGATTTATTTAACAAAGCAGTATAAAGTGTACTTTTTTCAGACGGGGATTATTGCTAGTGCTTGGATATTTTTGCTGCGGAGTGTACGATCCGACTTGTGATCTACGATAGCTGCGATTGTTACAATAGTATGCCTCCCTTAGGTATTTTTTAATGTAAAATAATACGTGTATGAAAGGGGGAAATGGGGGAAAATGCATATAAAATAAAAGTATTCTTAAATACCTTCTTCACATCGTAAGAAAATAATTTTTATATTCTACACATCTGACTGACCATACTTTTCGAACGATACCATTTTCAGTCCTCTACTCCCATAGTTAATATATTAAAAGTGTACTACAAATTTTATGCTTGCCTATTAATCCTTTCGCTACCAGCGTCACATATATGTGACGATCCGATTTTCTTACCTGAGCCCGGTGTCACAAATATGTGACGGGTGTTCATTACCAGTTTATGATAATTGTTTGCATCAAATCGTGTCGCACACAGACGGGTTATGTTATAAAACAATAAAATAGATACAGGTTGTTATTGGTTTTAGTTAGAACGTTATAGATCCATCCCACAAAAATAAATGACAATTGGTATCATATTTAAATAGTAAGACGTCTGGGCTGTGGTGGCGGTTTTTCTCCTGAGGCTCTGGTAGCGAAAGGGTTAATATATAGATTTAACATCAGCTGATATGTCTTGAGCTCCTTCTTGTATGTTGATTATTTGTCATCTCCTTTGCCGTTGATCATCTTGAGCATCACTTTCTGTAGCCAGTGCCTTCTTCTCCACTTAATGTTATCTTCTTCATTATTATTCAGCTCAGTTCTTCTACAGTAGATCCATATTATGTACTTACAAATATACAAATAAATTCGAAAACTGGCGTAAAATCAATAGAAATATATTAAAACTTCTTCACACACCATAAATTTTAAGTCAGCACAACCGGTTTCGAAAGTACGTAGCCTTTCTTCATCAGGTGCAAACACGTGCTACTGCCTTGGAGGCAAAGGCAAGACTGCAAACACGTGATACTGCCTTGGAGGCAAAAGCAAGACATTGCTAAAGCAAGAGTCTTGCTTTTGCCTCCAAGGCAGTAGCACGTGTTTGCACCTGATGAAGAAAGGCTACATCTTTTCGAAACCGGTTGTGCTGACTTAAAATTTATGGTGTGTGAAGAAGTTTTAATATATTTCTATACAAACAAATATTTACAAAAGGGAATGACAATGTTTTCCTTCAAAATAGCTTCAACTAGAAATTATTATTATTTTTTTTATTACAATGGTTATGTCTAATATTTAATATTTAACGTTAAGAAATCTTATTAATTTATCGTAATAAAATATCTCTGTGTTATATAATTTTTTTAAATTTTTCAAACTTTCTAATAATAATAATAATAATAAAATAAAGTATGAATGATAAGAGAGACTGTAAAATGACCGTTATAAGGTCATAACATATCCGAATTTCATTGTGCATCCCTGTGAAAAAAAACTAAAAATGGTGATCATATTATTTCCAGCAAATAGATGCTTTATCAAAAATTTAAAATATTGTTTATAAGTTTAATATATAAGTTTAATTTTGTTTTAAATAATTCAATATAGGGGAGAGTGGGGTTGAATGTGACAATAGCAAAATTTTTATGTTTTGCAAGCATCGGAAACTTGTCAATTTTTGTGATATATGGCAGTACTGAGGTCATTCATCAAGTGTAGTTTCAGATTTGTGCTATTCATAGAAGGGCAGAAAAAAATTAAAATGTTTTTTTTTTTTTTTTAGCTGCCAAAGTAAGTTTTTACTGATTCAGTTAGGCAGTAGTTAAGAAATTAACTATTTGCTTAAAGTTAATATAACTCTTATATGGTGAAAAGGCATAATCTTTTATTGTGTTTTTGATGTTCAAGAAGAATATTGACAATTGTTCGTTAAGCCTATTTCCTGTTTTATATAATCATGTGATGGTTGGAATGAATGGGACAGTTTAAATGGGGATGAATGGGACATTCCCCATTATGTACAAATTTAAAATTTTACACAAGAATTATATTAAAACGTAAATCAGCCATATTGATTATCAGGATTCTTAACTTTGTAGACTTAGAAAAAAAAAGAAATTAATTGTTCTGATTTTTGTTTGTAATAATTATGATTAAAAAAATTATAAGTTAAAATATTCAATGCAACTTAAATCAATATATATAAAAATTAAATAAATAAACTAATAATAACTTGATTAAAATCACAATTTCGATCAAGCTAATTAAATAAACCCTGGTGATTATTAATATAATACAGAATAGAATGCTGATTTTTCCCGAACCATCGGAAACAAAAGTTTATCTGGATAATTTGTACTCTATTATAATGATTTATCTCTTTCTACTGTCTTATTTATTTATTTTATTTTTATATTAGATCTTATTAGATTAAATTACCAAAGCCTAAAGCACTAGGAACTGTGCGAAACAAAGAACTTTTGCCTTTTGATGTTAATTTGAGTCAATACATCAGTTTATGTTAATTTCAGTAAATTCATAGTGTGCAATAAAATCACGTAAACCAATTTAACTTCCAAAATTTATTTACTTTCTATTTTATTTTATTTTATTTGTTAACTCCAGTCCTGTCCCATTCATCCCCATAGGTGGGGATAAATGGGACAATGCACATGCATGTAAAAAAAAATATATATATTAATTAAAAATGATATCTTTTTATTAAAGTTAGTATGTTTATATGTAACTGAAGACTGAAGTGTACTGAGCCAACACCACCTGTAATAATGCCTTCGAGCTGAGCTCTACGCCACGGAAGATCGGCCGATTTCATCCAATCCCCACGATTCAACATGTATAATAGGAAGTGTTGATTGGATAAAATCGGCCGATCTTCCATGACGTAGAGCTCAGCTCGGAGGCATTATTACAGGAGGTGTTGACTGAGCAATGTTACAAAATTCTGAATTACATATGGTGAACGTTATCAGTAAAAACATGAAAAACGTCCGATTCATCCCCACTCTCCCCTATTTCAGGTAATTCAGGATATAATATTTAAAAAATTTTAAATGTTTTATTATGTAAGAATTGCAAGTGCATATCGTTTACCTCAATAATCAAACTACATCAAAGAAAACAGCATATATCGGTTTTACACTGTTTAAAACAATTTAAAATACTGAAACGATATTAAAAAGATTTGTAACCAAGCCTGTAAAACAAAAGAATTCTTCGTTATACCTCCATAAAATAATTAATTATAAGTTTTACTCGGATAAAAATCTATATGATTCCTGCGATGACGGTGGCTGATAAATATATTTTTAACGCTTTTCTCCCTGTAATTATGATGTTCGGCGGCCGTTAGTTTAAATTTGCATAATCTTAAAATACTTTAATTTAAAAAATAATTTAATAATATATAAAATCTATTCTTAAATATAGAAAACAATAATAACAATAAATAATTAGGTACAATCTAGTTTTTTTTTTTTTTTTTTTTTTCCACTTAGTTTTTCTTAAATAATAAAATGATTACTTATTATATTATGTCATGCAAATGAGTTCATTTGTCCACATAAATCATTTGAATATCGGTAAGAATACAAATATGGTTTAATGAATATTGTTTTACGTACAATTTAAATTATCTCTAACTAGATTAAACTTTAATTAACTTTAAAATAAGTTTTGACTAACTCACTTAATAATTACTTTGTGTATTTTATCGTTAATGAAAATGCTCTGAAGTTCATTCGATTAATCGATATTTGCATAGCTTTTATTTTTTATTTCAATTTTCGTTGGCATCATCCTATTCTCCAGTTTGTGGTAGCTGTTATACATGTGGCTACAATGCTTCTTTCTAGTTTTCTTTCAGGTTTCCATGAAAATTTTATTTAATCCTTGTTTTAATTTAATATTTCATTTAATAGTTCACTTAATTTCTCATTCTATATGGTTTTGCTGCTTCGATCGGGGCTTGAAATGATATAACTTGCTATGATTAGCTATATTGTTTTACGAAATCGATGCAGCTTTCACAGCTTTATGAAGTACTTGCCCCCTGATGAGTTTGCTTCTAATTTTAAGCATTTTAATCCAATTATTTCTGTGGTTAATTATTTGTTTTCTCTGTTATCAAGTTTAATGGTCCTTTTTTATTATCATTCATGGCTGCGTAAGTACTTTAAGTTATTATTGTCTCTTATTGGTTCTTAATCTAAATCGCAAAAATTTTGTGTCAGTCTTTCCTCTTAGTTAAATTCAGTTCTATATTGTTGTGTGTTGGTATTGTTTTAGATCTATTAATTGCTAAATTTTAAGATTAAATTTTATTATGTTATCTATCATGTATATATATATATATATATATATGGTAGTTATCGTAATAAAATTTAACCTTAAAATTTAGCTGTTAATAGATACAAAACAATACCAACACAACAAAAATAGAACTGATTATAACATGTAGGTATGACAGACACAAAAATGTTGCGATACAGATTAAGAACCAATAAAAGACAAAAACAATTTAATTTACTTGCACCGACATGAATAATAATAATAAAAAAGGACCATTTAACTTAATGACAGAGATTGTAAATAAAGGACCACAGAAATAATAATTGGATAAAAATGCTTAAAAATTAAAGTATATATATATATATATATGTATATATATTTATATATATATGTATATATATTAACTTAGAAAACGTTGCAAGTTTTTCTAACATATTCTTATATAATATTAAACTTTTTTCCATTTTAAAACAAAGATATTTTTCCATTCTTTAACCTTTATAATTTTAACAGATTTGCATAATAAAAAACATATAATTGTAAAGAACACATAATTGTATAAAATTACAATTTCAAGCAATGCGTAGGATTTAGCTAACAGTTGGAGAGATTGCTCTACGAACTTCTCGCATGGAAACTTTGTTTTGTATGTCTTTACACACGTTGGGGAGAGTGGGGTTAAATGGGACGCAGGATGAATGGGACAAAAGCTAGATTTTTATGTTTTGCAAGCACCAGTAACTTGACATTTTTTCTGGTATATGACAGCCCTGAGGTCATTCATCAAGTGTAGTCTCAGAATTGTGCTATCCATAGAAGAGCAGAAAAAAATTAAAGTGTCTTTTTCAGCTGGCAAAGTAAGTTTTTACTGATTCAATTAAGTAGTAGTTAAGACATTAACTATTTGCTTAAAGTTAATATAACTCTTATATGGTGAAAAGGCATAATCTTTTATTGTGGTTATGTTATTCAAGACGAATATTGACAATTGCTCGTTAAGCCTATTTCCTGTTTTATATGATCATGTAGTGGTGGGATGAATGGGATAGTTTGAATGGGGATGAAAGGGACATTCCCCACTATGTGCTAATTTAAAATTGTATACAAGAATTATATTAAAACAAATCTTAAATATATTTTCAATATTTTTACAACCTGTAGTTCATTAGTTATAAAATGGAATTATAAAAGAAGCATGGATTTAGAGAAAAATAGATGTAAATTGATTGTTCTGATTTTTGTTTATAATAAATATGATTAAAAAATTATAAGTTAGAATATTCAATGCAATTTAAATCAATAGTTAAAAAAGAAAAAAAGAAACTAATAATTTGATTAAAATCACAAATTTCAATCATACTAATAAATCCAGGTGATTATTAATGTAATACAGAATAGAATGCTGATTTTTCCCGATTAGTCGGAAACAAAAATTTATCTGGATAATTTGTACTCTATTATAATGATTTATCTCTTTGTAGTGTCTTATTTATTTACACCGTGACCAATAAGTTCTCATACAACTTTTGAAGCACGTTAAAAAATTGTACATATTTGTTACTGTAGTCCCAATTATTTTGCAGGCAATTTAGTGTAAGGTATAAATCTATTGCAAGTGTAAATGTTGCACAAATTATAATTTTTCTTTAATTAGGTAGAAAGAAGAAATTGAGAGAAATTGTGATAAATAAATTCGTCAAAGAAGAGCAGCCAGTGAAATTTTCAGTGACTTGAAAGTCCTGGGTGTGAAGAGAGATTTCATTTACAGAACTATCAGAAGGTATAATAAGACGTTCTCTATCGGTGACAGAAGAAGATCTGGCAGACCGAGGACCGTTTGGGCAAAATAGGCTGTGAAAATGGTCAGGGAAAAAATACGACGAAACGGACAAAGATCTGCTAGAGAACTAGCACGAGAGCTCAAAATATCAAAGGGGTTAATGTTAACTATTCTGAAAAAGGACCATGGGTGCAAGGCTTATAGAAAACGTAGAATTTCGTATTCTGCTAAGATGAAAAGGAAGCAAAGGGTGGAAGAAGTTCTTGCTTGGCACGCTGGGGATGAATTTGTCTTTTAAGACGAGAAACTACTCATTTTACAGCAAAGTCTCAACCCCAAAAATGACAGAGTATGATCAGTTTCTATTGATAACATCCCTGAGAGCCAACATTACGTTCCGCGTTATCAAAATGCTTCATCTCTGATGGTTTGGACCGCTATTTCCAAAAGAGGAAAACTTCCGTTAGTTTTCATTGATAAAGGGTTAAAAATTAATGCCTAATATTATAAAACTGAGGTTTTGGAAAATGTTTTACTCCCAGAAGTCCAGAGTATGTATGGGGCGGAATATTTCTGCTTCCAACAAGATGGTGTCCCTTCTCATACCGCACGTGTGGTTCAGGAGTGGTGAAGTCAAAGTTTAGCTGACTTTTGCCAAAGAACGAATGGCTCCCCAACTCCCCCGATATAAGCCCGCTTCATTATTTTGTGTGGTCATATATGCTCTCTCAACTGAATAACAATAAAAACATTGATTTGAGCAAATTGAAAAATGTAATTCAAAAGATATGGTAGGAAATACCAATGGAAGCTGTGCGTGCCGCATGTGATGGATTTGAAAAGAGACTTAAGCTCGTTAAGAAACTAAAAGGCGGAATTACTCCAAAGGATTTATTGTAAAAATTGTCAATGATTGCTACTTTAATTTGATGCAAAAAGTTTTTGTATGATTTATTTTGTGTTATTGTAATAAAAATTTGAAAGTGTATGAGAACTTATTGGTCACGGTGTATTTATTTATAGATTAGATCTTATTAGATTAAATTACCAAGGCCTAAAGCACTAGGAACTGTGCGAACCAAAGGACTTTTACCTTTTGATGTTAATTTGAGTCAATACATCAATTTATGTTAATCTCAGTAAATTCATTGTGTGTAATAAAATCACATATACCAATTTAACTTTAAAAATTTATTTACTTCCCATTTTGTTTTATTTTATTTGTTAACTCCAGTCCTATCCCATTCATTCCCATACGTGGGGATGAATGGAACAATGTACATGCATGAAAAAAAAAAAAAAATTATTAATTAAAAATGATAACTTTTTATTAAAGTTAGTATGTTTATATGTAACTGATTACTGAAGTGTACTTATGAGCAATGTTACAAAATTCTGAATTACATATGGTGAACGTTATCAGTAAAAACATGAAAAATGTCCCATTCATCCCCACTCTCCCCTATCAGTTTTCCCTTTGAGTAAAATTATTAGAGATCTTTTTCTTTTCTTTTTTTTCTTTTTTTTTTTTTTTTTTTTTTTTGGGGGGGGGGGGGGAGGGTCATCTTTATATCTTCTGGCCACATTATTGCCAGAAAGTGCATTAAATAAGTGTATTAGTGCGTAATGGAAGTCGTGCGGTTGTTACACACCAGATTATTTATCTTAAAATGAATGTTGCTTTTGAATAACATAATATCACGCACATAATCGTTTCAAAGACTTTATTTTCACTTTCCAGCTTACAGCCGAGGATTTTCAGCGTGTTAGTGGCGCCATCTTCTGAATACAAAGGGAATTAGAATTGCATGTACAGTCGGTAACAAAAGTGTCCGAACACTAGCAAAAATTCCTATGTAAAAAGAGTGCACTTCATACGGTTTTGTTAAATAAATCCTTATCGAATCATGTTCTTACACTGTCTAAGAACAGGATTCGACAAGGATTTATTTAACAAAACCGTATGAATTGTACTTTTTTTACATAGGAATTTTTGCTAGTGTTCGGACACTTTTGTTACCGACTGTACGCTGAAACTGTTCTCCAAGTTTTGGTGCAACTGAGATTCAATCGCAAGAAGTAGAAAACTAAAAAGTGAAATTGAAACGTATTATAATAATATTACTTATAACTTTACTCCATATATAGTGTTTCAAGTTTGAACTGAAATTTTTTACTGTGTATCTTGTGAGAGAGGGTAATGAAGAACACTGAAAATATATTATATTGACACAAACGCATTATTAGGAAGATTAAGATGGCTGCATCCATCCACCAGTTTTCCCTTCTATATATTCAGCGAGTGCTATGGAAAATCTGTCATTTTCTGGTGCTGTCACAATCTGCATACCCAAAGGAAGGCCCGAAGAATCTAAGCCAAGAGGACATTGAGTTACTGGCAGTGCTGCTATGTTGAAAATAGTAAAGTATCCGTAGCTTTGTAGCTTGAAAAACATTCCTCCATGATACGGAGCAACTTCAGGAAATGTTGGATACAAAAAAACAGCTGGTTCTGTTTCTAAGAGATCAAGAAGTTCCCGAGTCATTTTTGTGCTATATTTCCTATAGAAATCTCCAAAATTTGGTAAAAGTGGTCGAATGACATCTTGAAAAAGGGTACCAAAGATAATAAAATATTTATGATTGGATTTACCCAACATATATTTACACATTTCTTTCAGTGCAAAGTTTTTATCGTATGTCCTTCCGTCTTGCAGGTCCTTTGACATTTTGTGGTCCAAACTTAACACGAATGCATGCCATAATTTTGCACCATACTGCAGATATTTCAAATGGGCTTCTTCAACGGTAAAGCCATCATTTGAAAGCATTTTAACAACCTAAAATAAAAATAGTTAAAATTAAAAACTACTGAAAGTTTAAAATTAGAAAGCGTTTCACTTGTACACATATTATATAAAAATGTATAAAATCACTTTTAAAAACACGTACAGTCGGTTACTTAAGTAACCTGATGATGCTATTTTGATAATAGCGAAAAGCTTTGTGTCTGGTTTTAATAAAGAAATTTTTATATACAGCCGGTAACAAAAGTGTCCGAACACTAGCAAAAATTCCTATGTAAAAAAAGTACACTTAATGCTGTTTTGTTAAATAAATCCTTGTCGAATCCTGTTCTTAGTCAGTCTAAGAACATGATTCGTCTAGGATTTATTTAGCAAAACTGTATTAAGCGTACTTTTTTTACATAGGAATTTTTGCTAGTGTTCGGACACTTTTGTTACCGGCTGTATATAAAAATTTCTTTATTAAAACCAGACACAAAGCTTTTCGCTATTATCAAAATAGCATCATCAGGTTACTTAAGTAACATAGTAGCCAGCAATATATAATTGAGAAGTTCAATGCGGTTAAAGTAAAAAAAAGTTCAGTCCACAAAAGGTCGCACAGGAACTACATGGCAAAAAACTTGAAAGAAAAAAAAAAAAAAAAAAAAAAACGATAATAGCGAAAAGCTTTGTGTCTGGTTTTAATAAAGAAATTTTTATATACGTGTTTTTAAAAGTGATTTTATATTTTTTTATATAAAATAAAAATATTGTAATTGTATGTTTTGATATTCGTAAATTACACACGTCTACATCTAAAATTTTGATTTGGTAATTTTGGCTGATCTTTATTTTTTTTTATGTGCTGAAACCAAATCTGAAGCCAGTCTTTTCAACCACATATAGATTTTTTTCAATACAGGGTCAATTTCTTCCGTGTCTCTCCCTCCAATCATGAAAAACGGCAGTTTTTCTAGTGACGCAAGCGCAAAAACAAACGAACGCCACGACACTCAGCGGAAACGGAAAAACGAACGAAAACTGCGACACTTATATATACAGGAATTTTAAGATCAAGGAAACCGCTGAAAGCCGACACTTAATATCTCAGGAAATATGGGAGGTTATGTTCTGATATTTTCAAAATAGACTTTCACCTTCTGTCTGATCCTACCCTGAAATCGCTACATTTCTGCGTGCAATATATTTCGAGATATGAATTGGCTCATTTAAGTTATAAATGGACGGACTATATGTGTAAGAATTTTTTCTCGAATATGGCTCGAGCGAATTTAGTTTAATTTATATATGATATTAATCGCTTTTATCTGATGTGCCTGACATCTCCCTTTTCCCTAGGAAAACTCTTGTTTTTTTTATAACTCAGTTTAAAAATCGAACTATTTTTTACTCCGAAAATACCGTGATGCGGCAGTTTCGCGGACGAATTTCTTCTCTTCCATCTGAAATACTGAATATCAAATAATCGTTTTGGCTCCATCTATCGGGAAGCGTCAAAAATATACAAAAATAAATAAATAAATAAATATTTCTCTTTTTTTAATATATATATTAAATGAGTTATTTATTTAGGTACTTGTATTTTATATGACATTTGTTTATCAAAAATATTCTTCGTATTTACATTGTTTTCATGCTGATACGTTGTTAACTTTCAAAATTGGTTCTATTTTAAAAGGTGATTGCAACAACAAAAAATTTTTCCTTTATTTTCATAAAAATGACAAATAATATAATAATCATATGCAAATATTTGTAATTTTTTCAAAATTAGGTGATAAATCACTTAAATTACGGATTGAAAAAATTCTTAAAACAGAATTTGAAAATAATTAATTTGCTCATTAAGTTTCTAGTATATATAATATATAAATTACAAAATGTTAAGCTATAATGAAATTTTGAATAGATTAAGATTTTTTTTTTTTTTTTTTTTTTTTTTTGTATTAAATTCATAACAAACTATACTACTTAAATATTTACCAGTATAAAATTTTCACTTTTTAAAGATTTTTCTATTATTATTTATTTTTCTCTTTTAAATCAAATCTATACCTAAAAAATTATAATAAGAAATAAATATAAATAAGAAATTTTTGTCATTTTTAAAATATACTATATTATGCCTTTGTAATGTTGCATGTTTCCATCTTTTTTATCACTTTTTATAAAATTTTGAAATTTTATTTAGTTTGTTATTTTGTTCGAGTATGACCTATAAAACAACACTTTTAATACAGTGTTATAACTCATTACCATGCTCCTTTAATTTTACGTTTTGATCATTAACCCCTAAAAAGTAATGATATCAATACAAAAAACCCTTAACGGGTTAAAAGTTTGTGACGCAGCACTGTACTTTATGGCTATAAGAATTAGAAATACGGGTCTTAAAAATAATGATATCAAATTTTCAGTGACGCTTTGATATTAATTAAATTATACATAGATTTTCTTATTTGAATTTGCTTTTTCCTTTTATTTATATTTACAGTGTAAACGTTATTTTCAACATAAAATAATATATAGCATTTACTCATTGATACCTTTCCATTCACATCTCTTATACTATGAAAGCATGTGTTTTAAAAGAAATTATATGAAATTCCAGTAACGCAGTGGTGTTACATTAAGTGATTTGTTTTTAAATTTCTCTGCAATTATTTTGTTTTGCATATTAAAGTATATATGAGCATTGAAATATTGCTTTTAATTTTCAAATACGCTGTCAAATATATTACTTTCATTAAGCTTATATTATGTACTGAAATATATTTATTTCAATGAATTATTCTATCTTTTGCGTCACGCCATCCAAAACTGTAAGTAAAATATATGGAAATGTTTACTTTGTGTCATTTCATCCAAATAAATTGAAAATGCATGCAAATAGATATCGTGATGCAAAGAAAAAAACTGTGAAATTTTTTTCAGTTTTGGATGGCGTGACGCAAAAGATAGAATAATTCATTGAAATAAATATATTTCAGTACATAATATAAGCTTAATGAAAGTGATATATTTGACAGCGTATTTGAAAATTAAAAGCAATATTTCAATGTTCATATATACTTTAATATGCAAAACAAAATAATTGCAGAGAAATTTAAAAACAAATCACTTAATGTAACACCACTGCGTTACTGGAATTTCATATAATTTCTTTTAAAACACATGCTTTCATAGTATAAGAGATGTGAATGGAAAGGTATCAATGAGTAAATGCTATATATTATTTTATGTTGAAAATAACGTTTACACTGTAAATATAAATAAAAGGAAAAAGCAAATTCAAATAAGAAAATCTATGTATAATTTAATTAATATCAAAGCGTCACTGAAAATTTGATATCATTATTTTTAAGACACGTATTTCTAATTCTTATAGCCATAAAGTACAGTGCTGCGTCACAAACTTTTAACCCGTTAAGGGTTTTTTGTATTGATATAATTATACGGTAACTTTTAGAGTATGTTTCCATTTTTAATTATAATTAAACATAGAAATGTACTAGAAACTAACAAAAAGGAAGAATTTTTGTCGGTAGACTCTCTGTATTGACAAAAATATGTACGTGATAGCAAAAAACTGACGTTATTTTTGGTTTCAGCGCACCAAAAAACTGTATCAGCCAAAATTATCAAATCAAGTTTTGCCAACAACATTTTTGTAGACTCGTGTTATCAGTTTACAAATGTTTAATAAACGATGGCACTTGACAAACTTAAAAGGTAAAACGTATTAGAATGATTTCTTCACAAATCGATCTATTGCAATCACTTCATTTATATACAATATCTATTTATATTTTATAACATAAAACAATCTAAACTGAGCAATGTCATAAATTTATTCTTTAACTCGCACAAATATCATTACAAATTTCAAGAAACATTCCTTTGAATTACAGTCGGTAACAAAAGTATCCGAACACCAGTAAAAATTCCTATGTAAAAAAAGTAGAGTTACTGCAGTTTTGTTAAATAAATCCTTGTCGAATCCTGTTCTTAGACTGACTAAGAACACGAATCGACAAGGATTTATTTAACAAAACAGTATTAACTCTACTTTTTTTACATAGGATTTTTTGCTAGAGTTCGGATACTTTTGTTACCGACTGTACTTTCACACACTTAATAATTATGTAATAAATTATAATTATATTCCTCAAAATAAAAAAAATTATGTTCAAAAAGTCACAAATTTCACAAAGGGAATTCCAATCCAGCTAGTTAGCTGATCTCTATCTTGATTATTGTGAACGCAATTTTAATTTTAACAATATACAATTTTATCGATATATTACAGAAATATCTACACATAATGTAGAGCAACGCTCTTAATTATCCTCCTAATTTAACAATAACTAAAAATCGTCTAAATAATATTACTAAAATCTTTCTCGATTTAAAGATTAAATTAAGATATAAGATAATATTTATTGATTTATATGACAAGAGTAAAGCTTTTAGTTTTAAAGCTAACATACAGTCGGTAACAAAAGTGTCCGAACACTAGCAAAAATTCCTATGTAAAAAAAGCACACTTCATACGGTTTTGTTAAATAAATCCTTATCGAATCATGCTCTTACACTGACTAAGAACAGGATTCGACAAGGATTTATTTAACAAAACCATATGAAGTGAGCATTTTTTACATAGGAATTTTTGCTAGTGTTCGGACACTTTTGTTACCGACTGTACATACACTTTTTAAATCCTGTTTTCATATATCTGTTTTTAGAAATATATTCTCCCTTATATATTTAGAATAAAAAAATTGTGTTTATAGAAATTTAAGATTTTCAACAAAATCGTTTACGGTACAACATATTCTGGCTTTTCCAATATATTTGTTTATTTGCTAATTCAAACGAAGGATTATGATCTTTGTAAAAAATAAATAAATAATAATAAAAATAAAAATAAAATAAGATAAAATAAAAAGGTGGAAAATGATTGGGCAGATATTTGATTAAGAAGGAAGGGTGGTGTTGTTATGCTTGTTCAATTAGGTGGATTATTGAACTTAATAATTTATAAAATTGCTGTATTATATATAATTATATTGCTGCATTATATTTTAATTTTTGATACTTTGCAATTTATACTGCAAATTAATTTGAATTGAATATATTACAACAATTTTACGATTAATTATTAACACTACTATGTAACATTTATTCTTTTAAATAACTATTTCAGCTTCAAAATGGGAGTTATAATGAAATTGTTATATAAAGTAAGTTTAAATTAACATAATCGTAATCATATAATATTTTCAAGTAAGGTTATTAATGAAAAAATATTTAAGATAAATTGTTCTATCAAATTGAAATTGATTTTAATAAATGTCTTTGAAAGTGCCGTGAAAAAAAAAAAAATAATAATAAATTTAAATGTAATAGCGAACAAAAGTTATATTTTATATTGAATATATATATAATATATCGAGTTTTGGAATTTTTGAAAAAAAGTCTTGAATGTCCAATTTTGCGTCAAAATCCCAAAGGGTGAAAAAAAATTACTTTATCTTCTTTATAACCCGTATATAAATGCCTCTCATTATATTTTTCGACCACATTTCATGAAACCATTGAAGCATCTGCGCAAGTGCTAACTCAACGAGTCGAATGCTAAAATAGAAGTGACAGTCATCTGAGTCAGAGAAAATGGGCAATAGCAGAGCGCGAAATTACTGGATATTTTCCAAATTTCAAACTGCCGGTCAAGCTGGCATCCCTCCAACATTTTGGACGCGTCCTCACTGCTAGATTTAGGATATGTGGCTGCACTGTATCTAAAAAAAAAAAAAAAAGAAAAGAAAAGAAAAAGACATAAACGTGATTTAAGGGCTGTGAAAAGCTTTAATATTGTCTCACAGTATTTTGAGAATCCACAATTGCACCAAAAATGTTATAAAAATAGAAAAATCTGAGTATTTTATTATTATTTTTAACGCATAATTAAATATAATTCTTAATATCAAGTAAAGAGAAAAAAGTAAAATTACATGTTTATAGGTGCACATTTATTCCGAAGTGTACGTAATCTGTTTTCCCACTATTTTTTAAAGGTATTTTTTTATAATATTTACCCACAATTAAACTAGTATGTTGTGGCCACCACATGACTTCCTTATATATTTTCCTATACAAATTCACTCAGTAAAAATAATTTATTAAAATAATTTCTTAAAAATATTATCTTCCATGATAATGCAGACGATTTCCATATTAGAGAAGTAGTATAACACTAAATATCCAAAAAAGTCAATTTTATTCTCAATATTATTATTTATTTATTTATTTATATTTATTTATTTATTTATTTATTTATTTATTTATTTTGTCAAAAATTTTTATTTTAAATTATCGCAGATCGATGGTTCAACCATTCGTTTTAAAGGTACTGGCGAGCTCTATTGAAATATACCCATCATGAAAAGTTACTTCCCTCCCGTTCCCCAGGGGGGAACGCGAGGCTGCACACACAGTTTTTTTCCCTGTTGTCTATTTCTATTACGAATAATTCTTGTAAATTTTCTAATGTTTATTAAAAAATAATTCTTTTTATGCACGTTTTTATAAAATTTTGTCCTATACCAACACGTTAAAAATTTAGAAAAATCGGGATGGCAACGCAACCTGTTGGAAAATTTTTACCAAAAGTTTATAGACATTAATATATGTCAAGGTGTAACTGTATACCAATTTGTATAGAATTCTGTGCAGTAGTTCCTGAAATACAGTTGACACAAAATTTTGTCTAGCACACACAGATAGACAGACGTTTTCTAAAAATGGTGAAATCGTGTTCTACAGCTCTGAGAACGTGTAAATCAATCAAAAACCCGAGGTAAAAAATTTTTGAGAATACAATACTTTCTTCTATTGAATATAGAAGAAAGTAATAATACGAAAATTATTGCTTGTATGCGGAGCTATAAAAATATTTTACAAATTGTAGTAACTTGCCACCGATAAATTATATTTATGTGTTGTACATAATACAACCAGAAAATATCTCAGGATTCCAATGCAGCAAACAAAAAAGCAATTCTCGTGATAATGAAATTCAGAAGGCTTTGGTTATAACTTGTTGCCTTCGCACCTAACGTGTTTATTTATTAAGTAAAAAAGTGTTTATCTTGGATCGTGACAGAAGTCGTTTTGTGTATGTGATTCTTGTTCCTAAATTTCAGATGGAATTTTAACCCATATCGTACCAAGCATTGAAAATGTATTTTTCTTTATAAAATCTTAAATATATATGTTTCTTTAAGCCTATGTATACACACAAAATCAAGAAACTTACCAACCTTTCATTAGCTTAATCGGAACAGACTGTCCTAAAAACAGGTCAGTGGTGTAGGACAGCCGGAAATATAAGGAAAACTGACCATCTATATACATTTATATATATATATATATATAATTGTTTTACCAGTACAAAAGTGTAGAATATATCCTCAATAAATTTTTATGTCCGTTATTCTTGAACGTAAAACCTTTTTAAGTAATAATGTGTTGAAAATGTAATGAATAAATCTTCAAAAATCGTCAAAAAAAAGGTATATTAAACGTTAATTTAAACTAACGGTAAATACGCATATGTATTTATTGTTACTTTTAAATAATATATCGCCTTAATTTGAATTAAAATATTCAAAAGAATTTATATAAATACCGCTTATGAATGGTGTCCTATTTTTAGGACGATTGTAAAATATGGGTTAAAGACAACGCCTTTTTATCTGCGCTTTTTTATTCAGAGTAACTTTATTCAGATGGCAGCAGGCCTCGCAGTGTTTCTAAAATTTTACTCCTATTTTCAGAGCCTGACTATCGCATAAAATTTCTGAAGGGCCCAAAATTTTACCAATGGCTAAAATATATAGTCTAAATCTTCTGCTTCTTCTTTTTTTTTTTTTTTTATTTAACTGTGTTTGACTTACATGAAATTTTTTTTTAAATAAAATCTGTTGTTAGGCTGACTACACTGTTAAAAATTTTGTCCTAGGTTGAACCAAAACATGGTGTATGGTAGCTGCAACCATGAGATGGTGAAACCCTTTAAAATGATTTGGTTCTTGGTTCTACCAAAGTTTGGTACTATAGTTATTGTAACAATAAGATGGTGTGATCTTTTATCATGATTTCGTGCTATTTTTTAATAAAAAGTACCAAATCGAGGTAGAAGGTTGCACCATTGCATGGTGTCAGCTGTAACTAGTTTCGGTTCAACCTAAGTAGTAAGCCGCGCGCTTTGGGTGACGGAAGTGACGTCATAGGAGGGGGGGAGGAGGGGAGGAAACCGGAAGTGACGTAACGGTTGGTTGATCGTGAAAGATGACGGGGGGTAGAGTTTCTTTTTTTCCGTTGGCAACCTGGACTTCTTGTCAGAACATGTGAGGGAGGGGAGAGTTTTCTTAAAGGGACAACACAGAATCCTGTCAGAACATGAGAGAGAATGACGTCATCAACTGGAAAGAGGACAATGTAATATATTTTTAATTAATTTTTAATGAGTAGTTCATTAATCAATCTTAATGAGTGAATTTATTATTTTATTGCCTATTTTAATTAGCCAGATTTTTTACAAAACGAAATTACCTTCCAGTGGAATCGAACCTACCATCTATAGCATGCGAGACCAACGCGCTACCGATTAAGCTACGGAGACGTTACCTTGAGCTTTCTTCTTTATGTTTTCACCTCTTACGAGATAGGGGTGGGAAGAGGTTTTCCCCACATGGCTTTTAACTTCAAAGTATAGTCCAAGGAGATTGATAAATGACGTGATTTTCTCAAAATATTCATATGATATTGGTGATTTGTTCATTTTTGTGAACATTTTTTTAAACAACTAGAAAAATATTGTTCGAGATATTTCTTTCTTGAAGAAAATTAAAACAATCACATTTTCTTAAAATTTTATTTACATTATTAATAATACGATCAGATTTTATTTTTTAAACATGCAAAAAAAAAGATTTTGCACATGTTCCCTATTTATTTTATATTTTTATAAATTGCAAAACATATATATATATATTATTTATTATTATTTATTTATTTATTTTATTTTATTTTATTTTATTTTATTTATTTTATTTTATTTCATTTCATTTTATTTTTATTTATTTATTTATTTTTCTTTTTGAGAAAAAATTGAATTCTTTTTCTGGAAAATTTATAAAAACAATTAAAAAAACTTATGTTTTAGTTATTTCTTTTCTAAAAAATTTAAAACAATTTTATTTTCTTACACTTTACTTACAATAGTAAAAATACTATCATATTTAATTTTAAACATGCGAAATTTTTTTTTTTAAACAGTTATTAATTTTTTATTTTTAAGTTTAATAATAATAATAATTAAAAAAAAAATTAAAAATTCTTTTTTTTTTTTTTTTTTTTTTTTTGGTTAATTCTGTATTTTCTTTTTTCTGAAATTTGTAAAGTTTTTTTTTTTTTATTTTTTTAAACTAATGTAACTGTTTTTAGGTTTAATGAAATATTTTTAAAAAAATATTTCTCTTCTTTTTTCAGTTTGTTAATTCAATATTTTCTTTTTCTGAATTTTTTAAACTTGTTATTTTTAATTTTATTAATGTTTTTAGATTTAATAAAATATTTTTTAAACATATCTCTTCTTTTGTTTGAGATTGTGAATTTTATATTTTCTTTTTGTGAATTTTTTTAACTTGTTATTTATTTTTTCTTTTTATTCTTATTACTAATTTTTAAGTTAAAAAAAATATTTAATAAAAAAAAAATATATTTCTTTTTTTATTTTACAAATTCTTTTATTTTCTTTTAGTGAAAAAATATAACAAAAATTACTTATTATTACTATTTAATGAAAATTAATTGTATTACTATAATTATTATTATCATTATTTAGCAATATAATGAGATTTTTTATGCAATGTTCTTTTTCAGTTTAAAAAAATTATATTTTATCTTGTGAAAAACTTTTTAGTCATTTATTTATTTCTTTAATGTAACTGTATTTTCTTACTCGCAAATTTTCAAAAGGGTTATTATCATTTAATAATTTGGATTAAGTAAGGAATCTGTTTAATACTGTCATATTTTAAAAGATATTTTAAAGAAAAAATGTTGAATGTTCTATTTTAAGGAAATAAAATTTAACTTATGCATTCTGCTAGATTTGCTCAGGGAAAAATTACATTGAGTAACTAAAATTATAATTGTAGTCCAATCTAAAACAGAATTCCACTCGGCATGTGTTGAACTAAGGGATTTCTTTATTACTATTATTATTAAATAAATTGTTTTGGTATTACTATATACCCATTATGATACTTTTTTCATCACACCACAATATAATTCATCATATTCACAAAACTTTCCATTATTTTCATATTACTTCTTAAATATATAAATCTACTAAAACAGACACCGAATCTTCAATAAATTAATTAGTTTTAAAAATAGTTTATCTCCTTTTGGGAAAAAATGTATGACATCTTGTATTATTTACACATAACTACATCAATATTCCAAAATAATAATTTGCGAAATTTTCTTGTACATAACAGTTTTTTCATAATTCTGATAGAAATTTATAAAAATGAATTACCTTACAATGACCACCTATATCACTAAAGTCTCCAAAACACAAATCTTCATTCATACACATGAAATATTTTCATTATCTTATCACCTTGTTGACAATTCGAGTTCATGCTATCCTTTTTATTCAAAAGCATGTTAACAATTTAAGCCATGACACTTACCTATGTTTGCATAAAGTTACAATTAAAATGTCCCATAGTTTTTACAATTATTTTTTAATAGCTAAAATAATAATAAAAGTGTTTGAAATTATTAGCTTTATAATTATACATTTTTAAAAATAACGAAGTTTTAGTACCATTTATAAACCGAAAATATATTGTGTTAACTTTCTTATACGATAAATAGTTTAAAAATAAATATTTACATAATTTTTATATTTACGATAGTTTTATATACAATGATTCATTAAAAATATATATAAGTTATAACTGATACCTTTTTATTAGAGCAAGAATCTAACTAAATAACATTTAACTAATTTTTAAGCGATCAATAATAAAAAAGTGGCAGTACATTTTTTTAAACAAACAGAACATTATATATGCATTCTTTAACTTATTAACTTAGACAACACATTCTGTTTATATTTGTACACATACATCATCTCATTTTGGATTTTAACTTAAATAAATAATGTTTATCACTGTGGTTTACAAAAGAAAAGAAATTCTACACATAAAAGTTCTAATTTATAAATATTTACTAATGAAAATAAATATATCTTATAATGAAAATCATCTTTCATAATGTTCATTAAAAAACTTAATAAAAATTCACAAAATTTTCTAAAAATAATTTTTTTTTTCACATATACAAATAAAAAATATTTTAATATGTTATTATCTGTTTTGACAATTTTTTATGTCTGTGTGATATTATTTTAGCATAAAGGAATTTATATCAGATATGAGATTTGTTGGAACTTTCAACATTTTTTGATAATTTTTCAGATATTTTGTTGTAGTAAAATTTATTTTATTTCTCATGCAAGCTGTCAGAAAACGCGATGCAATATTTATTTAATTTTTCTTATTACTTTTTCCTGTATCTGAACATTCTACTTTCAAATATTTTCTAAGTTTATATAGTGAAAATATGGTACCTTGCATATGTTTCATTTCACTTTTAGGGAAAATCATCGAGTTTATTGAGAATATTAGAAAAATCGCACTACTTTTAAAATTTATGCACGGGTTGCGAAATTTTTACTCATTTCTTAATATCCGTTATATTCCATTTAGTATGTTTTATGGAAGATCATAATAGCACACTTACAATAGAAAAAATAGATATAGAGCACAAGAACTTTAATGACTTAAAAAAAACCGCTTGCCACGAATCTTTTTTTCTTTTCACTTGAATTACATTTTAATTTTTAAAAAGTTTCTTTTAAAATAATTTTCTAATAATCTTAACATGAATTAAACACAATCGATTATTAATTTTTCCGGCAAATTAAATATTTTGAACAAAGTTGACTTTTATGAAAGTTTTGGCGTAACACCAAATGAAATTTCGAAATACTGTTTTTATAAAAAATACGCTAGATTACTGATAAAATCATCCAACCTATACCGAAAAACGCTATGAATTTTTTAAATTGTGGAATAATATGAAAAATAATTTATTGTAAATTGTGTTTATATAACTTAGTTTGTAATGAAAATAAAACTTGAACTATGGCTTTATGCAATTTTATTATTATTTTTATTAGTTATATTATTAAATATGGAAGATATTATTATTATTATTTTTTTTTTCAGAAAAAAATATTTCATAAATTATATGCTCGAATGAGGACCAAAAGCATAATATTTTAATGTGTCTTATAATTGGCTCTTTAACGAACGATAAATGTATATTACCTTACCTTAGATTTTTAAATATGTTTTCTAAAAAGTACATTCAATCGCATTTATTTACTACACATTATTATAAATGCAAAGGGAATATATCTATCATTTATAGACAGGATATTTTTTCTAAAGAATATTAACATAAACTAAAATATAATTTTTCACAAAGCCTTTTTGTCAAAAGATAAATTTACAAATAGTAATCTAATAAAGTAAATTTTTCCATTAAAATGTCGCATAAATAATTATTATTTACAAAGCAGTTTTTATAATTTTGCATTTTAAAAATCTATATATGATATCGTGCGTAAGTGTATGACTTTCATCATTGAAATAACGAAAGTTATTTTTAAATGTTTAAACTTCCAATATGATATTTCTAATAAGTTTAAAGAGTCGCATCTCCATTCATCTATTAAAATTAATAATAATTCAAATAGAATTATAAATACTCATACCCCAGATTTTTTCTTTATCCTATGACTCTGCATTTTAATGATTGGAAATCCATTAAGTGAATGGATAATTTATCGTTCAATTGAATGAATGCTTTACACAAGTTACCATCACTATCAGTAAATAAAAAGTCTTTCATACAATACAGCTAAGATAACTAATAATTACAACTTCAAGTAAACAGAAAGAGTATTTTAGAAGTATAGCCCTTAGTTAATTTTTTGTTTTAATTGTTTAAATGCATGTCTTTTTTTTTTTTTTTTTAAATAAAATATTATAAATTAGTACGTTTGAGAGATAAGGTTTTATTACATTCCTAATCAGTCACGATCACAATTAACTAACATTTTTATTTTGAGATAAAAACGATTCTTTGCATGGATAAATTGATAAATATTAACAAAGGATTTAAATAAGTGAACAGAAAATAGTACTTTACATAAGTACTTAAATACAAATGTAATTTTAAAATTCAAGATATATTTTTTAAAAATCAAATAATATATTTTTCTAATTTTATTTAAAAAATAAAATAAATTATTTACTTACTTTTCGCAAGAAATTAAGTTAAAAAAAAAAAAAAAATGTTTTATTTATCCTAAAACTTTATTCAAAAAAGTAAAAAAATCCATTTTCTCTATCCTAAGCATTTAGTTTCATAAGAGAAAAAATTCTACAAAAAACGAATATATTTAAAGTCACATCCAAATATTTATTTATTTCATAACGTTTTATTAAAATTTTTATTTATTTATTTTATTATTTTTTATGAATTTCAACAGCTGTTTTCCAATACATTTTTACTGCTAACATAGCTTTTACTCAAAATTAAACTTACAAAGTGTTCTCTAAAATTTCTTTTAACAACACGTTTTGTTAATTTGAGATTTTGAATTTAACCAATTTACCAATCGATCTTTCGATAAGTGTCTTTCAATTTTTACCGTTGAACGTTATGTTAAAATTTATTTAGTATAAAACAAATACTCTTACGATAATGAGGGTAATATAAAAAAGTATTTTTATCATTTTAAACTAAAAGTGAACTGCATTATATGAATGAAAACAACTTTATAAAATAAATCAACTTTGAGAGAATTATCAAATATTTTTATATAAACAAAACTAACAAAAGTTTTTGCATTATTTAAAAATTCCTTATCAAAAATATGATATCTTTTTGAAGATTAAAAAATATCTAACCATTGATAAGTTTAATTTTGCTTGAAACAACAGGAAAAACTTTCTTTTAGAATTCAAATGATGTTGTAAATGATTACCTGTGAAGCAATTTTATAATTACTTTGTTTATATAAATGTTAATTACGTTGTATTCATCAGGAAGATTTCCATAAAAACATTGTAATTTGGTACGATTTTTTTTTTAATCGTTAGTTAGTATTTTAACATTATACGTATTCATTTTAAATATTTTGCACTCAGAAGTTGTAAATCAATCTTACACATAGCTAAAATAATTAAATACTATTATTCATAGATGTATATGAAACCAAAATTCAGTGTTATTTCTGTTAAAATATTTCGACCAAATTAAAAATTAAGTGCCAGTAGACATAAATTTTAGCTAGACATTTTTTAAAGATTTTCAGAGAAATAATACGTTATCTAAGAAAATATATGTTTGTGTTTGATGTCCCCCCTTTTTGCACTCGGAAAGTGAAAATTTTTATTTGTATACTCTTTCTATGTTTTCTTTCGGCTTATGCATAAATATCACTCTTGAACTGAAAGCGAAACTTATGAAATTTACCTCAATTTTTAACACATGGACAAAAATTATGATTTCATTAATAAATTAATAAAATCACAATTTTTGTCTGTTTAAATTGGATCAAATTTCATAAGTTTCGCCTTCAGTTCAAAAACGATATTTATACACATGTTGTAAAACACAGAAAGAGTATACAAATAAAAATTTTCACTTTCCGTGTGCAAAAAGGGGACATAAAAACACAGATATATATTTTCTTAGATAACGTATTACTTCTCTGAAAATGTTTTAAAAATGTCTAGCTAAAAATTTATGTCTACTGGCACTTAATTTTTAATTTGGTCGAAATATTTTAACAGAAATAACACTGAATTTTGGTTTTATATACATCTATGAATAATAGTATTTAATTATTTTAGCTATGTGTAAGATTGATTTACAACTTCTGAGTGCAAAATATTTAAAATGAATACGTATAATGTTAAAATACTAACTAACGATTAAAAAAAAAATCGTACCAAATTACAATGTTTTTATGGAAATCTTCCTGATGAATACAACGTAATTAACATTTATATAAACAAAGTAATTATAAAATTGCTTCACAGGTAATCATTTACAACACCATTTGAATTCTAAACGAAAGTTTTTCCTGTTGTTTCAAGCAAAATTAAACTTATCAATGGTTAGATATTTTTTAATCTTCAAAAAGATATCATATTTTTGATAAGGAATTTTTAAATAATGCAAAAACTTTTGTTAGTTTTGTTTATATAAAAATATTTGATAATTCTCTCAAAGTTGATTTATTTTATAAAGTTGTTTTCATTCATATAATGCAGTTCACTTTTAGTTTAAAATGATAAAAATACTTTTTTATATTACCCTCATTATCGTAAGAGTATTTGTTTTATACTAAATAAATTTTAACATAACGTTCAACGGTAAAAATTGAAAGACACTTATCGAAAGATCGATTGGTAAATTGGTTAAATTCAAAATCTCAAATTAACAAAACGTCTTGTTAAAAGAAATTTTAGAGAACACTTTGTAAGTTTAATTTTGAGTAAAAGCTATGTTAGCAGTAAAAATGTATTGGAAAACTGCTGTTGAAATTCATAAAAAATAATAAAATAAATAAATAAAAATTTTAATAAAAAGTTATGAAATAAATAAATATTTGGATGTGACTTTAAATATATTCGTTTTTTGTAGAATTTTTTCTCTTATGAAACTAAATGCTTAGGATAGAGAAAATGGATTTTTTTACTTTTTTGAATAAAGTTTTAGGATAAATAAAACATTTTTTTTTTTTTATTTAATTTCTTGCGAAAAGTAAGTAAATAATTTATTTTATTTTTTAAATAAAATTAGAAAAATATATTATTTGATTTTTAAAAAATATATCTTGAATTTTAAAATTACATTTGTATTTAAGTACTTATGTAAAGTACTATTTTCTGTTCACTTATTTAAATCCTTTGTTAATATTTATCAATTTATCCATGCAAAGAATTGTTTTTATCTCAAAATAAAAATGTTAGTTAATTGTGATCGTGACTGATTAGGAATGTAATAAAACCTTATCTCTCAAACGTACTAATTTATAATATTTTATTTTTTTAAAAAAGAAAGACATGCATTTAAACAATTAAAACAAAAAATTTACTAAGTGCTATACTTCTAAAATACTCTTTCTGTTTACTTGAAGTTGTAATTATTAGTTATCTTAGCTGTATTGTATGAAAGACTTTTTATTTACTGATAGTGATGGTAACTTGTGTAAAGCATTCATTCAATTGAACGATAAATTATCCATTCACTTAATGAATTTCCAATCATTAAAATGCAGAGTCATAGGATAAAGAAAAAATTTGGGGTATGAGTATTTATAATTCTATTTGAATTATTATTAATTTTAATAGATGAATGGAGATGCGACTCTTTAAACTTATTAGAAATATCATATTGGAAGTTTAAACATTTAAAAATAACTTTCGTTATTTCAATGATGAAAGTCATACACTTACGCACGATATCATATATAGATTTTTAAAATGCAAAATTATAAAAACTGCTTTGTAAGTAATAATTATTTATGCGACATTTTAATGGAAAAATTTACTTTATTAGATTACTATTTGTAAATTTATCTTTTGACAAAAAGGCTTTGTGAAAAATTATATTTTAGTTTATGTTAATATTCTTTAGAAAAAATATCCTGTCTATAAATGATAGATATATTTCCCTTTGCATTTATAATAATGTGTAGTAAATAAATGCGATTGAATGTACTTTTTAAAAAACATATTTAAAAATCTAAGGTAAGGTAATATACATTTATCGTTCGTTAAAGAGCCAATTATAAGACACATTAAAATATTATGCTTTTGGTCCTCATTCGAGCATATAATTTATGAAATATTTTTTTTCTGAAAAAAAAAAAAATAATAATAATAATATCTTCCATATTTAATAATATAACTAATAAAAATAATAATAAAATTGCATAAAGCCATAGTTCAAGTTTTATTTTCATTACAAACTAAGTTATATAAACACAATTTACAATAAATTATTTTTCATATTATTCACAATTTAAAAAATTCATAGCGTTTTTCGGTATAGGTTGGATGATTTTATTAGTAATCTAGCGTATTTTTTATAAAAACAGTATTTCGAAATTTCATTTGGTGTTACGCCAAAACTTTCATAAAAGTCAACTTTGTTCAAAATATTTAATTTGCCGGAAAAATTAATAATCGATTGTGTTTAATTCATGTTAAGATTATTAGAAAATTATTTTAAAAGAAACTTTTAAAAAATTAAAATGTAATTCAAGTGAAAAGAAAAAAAGATTCGTGGCAAGCGGTTTTTTTTAAGTCATTAAAGTTCTTGTGCTCTATATCTATTTTTTCTATTGTAAGTATGCTATTATGATCTTCCATAAAACATACTAAATGGAATATAACGGATATTAAGAAATGAGTAAAAATTTCGCAACCCGTGCATAAATTTTAAAAGTAGTGCGATTTTTCTAATATTCTCAATAAACTCGATGATTTTCCCTAAAAGTGAAATGAAACATATGCAAGGTACCATATTTTCACTATATAAACTTAGAAAATATTTGAAAGTAGAATGTTCAGATACAGGAAAAAGTAATAAGAAAAATTAAATAAATATTGCATCGCGTTTTCTGACAGCTTGCATGAGAAATAAAATAAATTTTACTACAACAAAATATCTGAAAAATTATCAAAAAATGTTGAAAGTTCCAACAAATCTCATATCTGATATAAATTCCTTTATGCTAAAATAATATCACTCAGACATAAAAAATTGTCAAAACAGATAATAACATATTAAAATATTTTTTATTTGTATATGTGAAAAAAAAATTATTTTTAGAAAATTTTGTGAATTTTTATTAAGTTTTTTAATGAACATTACGAAAGATGATTTTCATTATAAGATATATTTATTTTCATTAGTAAATATTTATAAATTAGAACTTTTATGTGTAGAATTTCTTTTCTTTTGTAAACCACAGTGATAAACATTATTTATTTAAGTTAAAATCCAAAATGAGATGATGTATGTGTACAAATATAAACAGAATGTGTTGTCTAAGTTAATAAGTTAAAGAATGCATATATAATGTTCTGTTTGTTTAAAAAATGTACTGCCACTTTTTTATTATTGATCGCTTAAAAATTAGTTAAATGTTATTTAGTTAGATTCTTGCTCTAATAAAAAGGTATCAGTTATAACTTATATATATTTTTAATGAATCATTGTATATAAAACTATCGTAAATATAAAAATTATGTAAATATTTATTTTTAAACTATTTATCGTATAAGAAAGTTAACACAATATATTTTCAGTTTATAAATGGTACTAAAACTTCGTTATTTTTAAAAATGTATAATTATAAAGCTAATAATTTCAAACACTTTTATTATTATTTTAGCTATTAAAAAATAATTGTAAAAACTATGGGACATTTTAATTGTAACTTTATGCAAACATAGGTAAGTGTCATGGCTTAAATTGTTAACATGCTTTTGAATAAAAAGGATAGCATGAACTCGAATTGTCAACAAGGTGATAAGATAATGAAAATATTTCATGTGTATGAATGAAGATTTGTGTTTTGGAGACTTTAGTGATATAGGTGGTCATTGTAAGGTAATTCATTTTTATAAATTTCTATCAGAATTATGAAAAAACTGTTATGTACAAGAAAATTTCGCAAATTATTATTTTGGAATATTGATGTAGTTATGTGTAAATAATACAAGATGTCATACATTTTTTCCCAAAAGGAGATAAACTATTTTTAAAACTAATTAATTTATTGAAGATTCGGTGTCTGTTTTAGTAGATTTATATATTTAAGAAGTAATATGAAAATAATGGAAAGTTTTGTGAATATGATGAATTATATTGTGGTGTGATGAAAAAAGTATCATAATGGGTATATAGTAATACCAAAACAATTTATTTAATAATAATAGTAATAAAGAAATCCCTTAGTTCAACACATGCCGAGTGGAATTCTGTTTTAGATTGGACTACAATTATAATTTTAGTTACTCAATGTAATTTTTCCCTGAGCAAATCTAGCAGAATGCATAAGTTAAATTTTATTTCCTTAAAATAGAACATTCAACATTTTTTCTTTAAAATATCTTTTAAAATATGACAGTATTAAACAGATTCCTTACTTAATCCAAATTATTAAATGATAATAACCCTTTTGAAAATTTGCGAGTAAGAAAATACAGTTACATTAAAGAAATAAATAAATGACTAAAAAGTTTTTCACAAGATAAAATATAATTTTTTTAAACTGAAAAAGAACATTGCATAAAAAATCTCATTATATTGCTAAATAATGATAATAATAATTATAGTAATACAATTAATTTTCATTAAATAGTAATAATAAGTAATTTTTGTTATATTTTTTCACTAAAAGAAAATAAAAGAATTTGTAAAATAAAAAAAGAAAGATATTTTTTTTTTATTAAATATTTTTTTTAACTTAAAAATTAGTAATAAGAATAAAAAGAAAAAATAAATAACAAGTTAAAAAAATTCACAAAAAGAAAATATAAAATTCACAATCTCAAACAAAAGAAGAGATATGTTTAAAAAATATTTTATTAAATCTAAAAACATTAATAAAATTAAAAATAACAAGTTTAAAAAATTCAGAAAAAGAAAATATTGAATTAACAAACTGAAAAAAGAAGAGAAATATTTTTTTAAAAATATTTCATTAAACCTAAAAACAGTTACATTAGTTTAAAAAAAAAAAAAAAAGTTTACAAATTTCAGAAAAAAGAAAATACAGAATTAACAAAAAAAAAAAAAAAAAAAAAAAAAAAAAGAATTTTTAATTTTTTTTTTAATTATTATTATTATTAAACTTAAAAATAAAAAATTAATAACTGTTTAAAAAAAAAAATTTCGCATGTTTAAAATTAAATATGATAGTATTTTTACTATTGTAAGTAAAGTGTAAGAAAATAAAATTGTTTTAAATTTTTTAGAAAAGAAATAACTAAAACATAAGTTTTTTTAATTGTTTTTATAAATTTTCCAGAAAAAGAATTCAATTTTTTCTCAAAAAGAAAAATAAATAAATAAATAAAAATAAAATAAAATGAAATAAAATAAAATAAATAAAATAAAATAAAATAAAATAAAATAAATAAATAAATAATAATAAATAATATATATATATATGTTTTGCAATTTATAAAAATATAAAATAAATAAGGAACATGTGCAAAATCTTTTTTTTTGCATGTTTAAAAAATAAAATCTGATCGTATTATTAATAATGTAAATAAAATTTTAAGAAAATGTGATTGTTTTAATTTTTTTCAAGAAAGAAATATCTCGAACAATATTTTTCTAGTTGTTTAAAAAAATGTTCACAAAAATGAACAAATCACCAATATCATATGAATATTTTGAGAAAATCACGTCATTTATCAATCTCCTTGGACTATACTTTGAAGTTAAAAGCCATGTGGGGAAAACCTCTTCCCACCCCTATCTCGTAAGAGGTGAAAACATAAAGAAGAAAGCTCAAGGTAACGTCTCCGTAGCTTAATCGGTAGCGCGTTGGTCTCGCATGCTATAGATGGTAGGTTCGATTCCACTGGAAGGTAATTTCGTTTTGTAAAAAATCTGGCTAATTAAAATAGTCAATAAAATAATAAATTCACTCATTAAGATTGATTAATGAACTACTCATTAAAAATTAATTAAAAATATACTACATTGTCCTCTTTCCAGTTGATGACGTCATTCTCTCTCATGTTCTGACAGGATTCTGTGTTGTCCCTTTAAGAAAACTCTCCCCTCCCTCACATGTTCTGACAAGAAGTCCAGGTTGCCAACGGAAAAAAAGAAACTCTACCCCCCGTCATCTTTCACGATCAACCAACCGTTACGTCACTTCCGGTTTCCTCCCCTCCTCCCCCCCTCCTATGACGTCACTTCCGTCACCCAAAGCGCGCGGCTTACTACTAACCTAGCATATTTCAACTTCTGTTATACCAAATTTTGGTTTAAGATCATATTCGAGCTTTATTCGAACTTTTAGTTTTTCTTAAGTGGCATCAAGAGGCTACGGAGATTAGAATAAAAAATGGCAGAAAAGAAGTGGTGAACGAATGTTTCTAACGAGCGGGCTTAACGACCCTCTTCACTTACCGTCACCGGAAGCCCGAGCCAATGTTATTCTATGGGGAAATTTTCTTTACAAATAACTTCTTAACTAATACATTTTTTAAATTCTGTTTTCACATTCAGAAAATTCCCAACTGTTAAATTGACTGAGTTTTTTTTAAAATGTATTTTTTTAATTTTTAATATTTTATTTTGAATTTGCAAAATGAAAAAATTTCACATATTGAAAATTCGTATTTTGCAGCTTCAAAATAAAATATAAAAAATTAAAAAAATACATTTTTAAAAAAGGTCAGTCAATTTAACAATTGGGAATTTTCTGAATGTGAAAACAGAATTTAAAAATATGTATTAGTTAAGAAGTTATATGTAAAGGAAATTTCCCCATAGAATAACATTAGCTTCGGCTTCCGGCGGCGGTGAGTCAAGAGGGCCCTTAAGCCAATTGGAAATGTTAATATTTAGAAAGTGTACATATTTATATGTGATAATGTGTGTATTTGTAAATATCTTTGTGCAGTTTCGTGTTAAATTCACAAGTTAAAAAGTTTCTGCAGGGTCATCATTTTAAAATGTGTTCCACCTTTTCTTGGATCTAGTCGGCTTATGATAATCATCGGTCACGACGACAAATCCTTACTGGTGTAGTCAAGGTAGGATGAGAGCTTTTAAATACTTGTTGCATGCTGCATGCTCCCCATGCTATTAACATATTATATTTGATAGTGCAGCTACCCTGGCGTACTAGAAATTCAAAACCATCCTGGTTTAAAAAGTCCATCCATCCAGTTGAATCCATCTCGGCCATCATTTTTTTTTTTTTTTTCCTATAAGTTCAGCAATCCACGCTAATTAATACTAAAAGGCCACCCAGGCTCTATTTGTTTGACAAAGCCGTCCGTGCACATAAAAGAGTCTCTGTATAGCACATCAGTGCATTTTTATTTTTATTTTTTTGTTTTGCTTCAATAGCTAATTTTTTAATTGAAATAGTCATTTTTATAACTTTTTGAAAAAGTATTTATTCTTGGAATTTTAAATAATATTTATATTTTTATAAATTTTGTGTATTCTTTTTTCAAAAACGTAATTTCAAATTAAGAACACAATGTGATTTCTCATCCCGAGAAATATATTCCGTTGTATGTTAACCCTACAAAGCACCCAGTTCCATATGTGGAACACCGACTTTAATCATTCCTATAGCTATAAAACTATTAGTAGCGACATCTCTTGACGTCTTGATAGAAGCTACTGACATTTAGCAATGTAGTAATACGAATCTTTACCTAAAGGTGTCGTTCGTGTTTTTGTTATAGTGCACTCAGTGTGAAATTTGAATGAAAGTGATACGTTAGTCGTTTGTCTGAATTCAAAAATAAAAAAAGAATAGTTATTGAACAGTTTTGACTCGAAAAAAAAAAAAAAAATACTGTGTGTTATAACGAAGTGTATACTTTGCAGAGGTAAGTTTTTTTTTTTTTTTTTTTTTTTATAGTACAATAGTAAACGTATTAGTAAATCATATTTTTATGTATGTTCCACATACGGTACGTTGAGCTAAAAAGTTGATTTTTCCGTAAAATATGGTTTTATTTTTATAAGTTTCCCCTATCTTCTGATCCCTAATTACAACCTATATATTTTTGTCGCGCACTAAAAAAAAATTGAGCCTTGTAGGGTTAAAACAGAAAATGAAAAAATAAATAAGTGGAAAAAATGCAAACTGAGAAAACGCAATTTAGAGATTTCAAATCTGTAATCAAAACTAATAAGATTTGTTGCCCGAATATATATTTTATTGAAAATCTAATGCAGTTCAAACTCTAAATATTAAATTGAAATGTAAGCTTTTATATTAAAGCTTCAGTGGCGAGAAGTCAAAGCTCTAAAAAATGAAGAAATTTTCAGAGAAATAAATTACCCTTTTAATTCCGTTTTGAATATCGGAAGAAACTGGAGTAGCAGTGGGACTACCGCCATCGTCTAACATGTAATACACTTTTATAGATTTCACATCAACCTGAAAAATAATAGTTATATACATATATTAATTTGTGCAACGCATTCAAACAAGTAAATATATGAATAAAATACATGCGATCAAATTTGAAAGGTCTGGCATCGATTTTTAACATTACTTTCTTTGTAATTACATTACATTTTTAATCAACTAACAATTGTAACTATGCAAAGAATTCGGTTAATATGACTAAAAACTTAGTGCATTGTTATTCGTCACATTAACCGAAAAACAACAGAAAACAATAGAAACCGAATAGAAAATGTGTTAAATTAGCGAAAGTTATAGATGTAGAAGACTTCGTCTGCTCTTTGTTTAGCTATGTCATGTGACCTCTGACGTCAGGTGGGAAGAGCCCATTAAAAAAGGAATAGAGAGAAAAAGAGAAAGAAGAACCAAATCATAAACGCTTTTAAACTTTTGTTTATTTTCTTCTTAATTTTTTTTTTCTTCTTAAACCAACGATTGTATAAGTAGAGAAAAATTTTAGTACCATACATATCATATACATATTTCAGAACTCATACCGGTATTTATGAAACAAAATTTTCTTTTTGTTAACCTTTTGCGGTCCTATTTAATTTCACTCCTCTAATCAATGTTGCCAAATTTAGGAACTTTTTTATTCGATATTCACGACTGAATTTTAATTGTAACGATTGCCTCATGATTTCGAAGGTCATTCGCCCATTATGTATATCAAATATCACTCATCCAAATTATTGGTGACATTTGAATAAAAGAATCGCTAAATTTGGCAACACTGTTTAGAGAGTTTTAAAGCGTTAGAGCCAGAAAAGGTTTAACTAACGATTGTATAAGTAAAGAACAATTTTAAACAAATACTGGTATGAATTCTGCGTCAAATTTCCACCCCTGTATCCTAAAGTCCGTGTAGCCAATGCATGTATGGTATTTTCTAGACGTGAATGTAATCCAGAAGCTTGAAAATTAGATGTTCTTACGAATACGGGCTGTTAACCATGCAAAAAGAGGGCCAATAAACTCTTAATCTAAGGTTTCTAACTATTTGTACATTCAACACATTCTGAAAATATTTACGAAATCGGGAGCGCAAACAATCATGAGAGAGAGAGGGGGGGGGGGGGGATTGAATCATATGTGGTTTTCAATTTTTATTTTAAAATGTTATTTTTTTAAAAAAAAGTTGGAAATACATTGATACCGATATCATGTATACTTACTTTATCGGAAATCTTCAGTTTTTGTGCAGCCTCCTTTCCAAGTAATGCAGACAACACAATTTTCAGATCAACAGCATACCGTACGATGGGTCCAACAACTACACAATGTAGTATCTCCTCACCAATGCGAGGATATTCACCACCCAAGGGTACATAACCTATTAAAAATGAAACTATGATGCAGTTTCCAACATGAATAATTTCTACATTTTAAATTTCACTTTATTACTTTGCAAAATTTCTATACATTACATGCAAGTTGGATGGTTGGTTGGTGGTTGGGTTTTACGTCGCACTAATGCTGCGCAGACGGGCAATTGGCGACGGTCCGGGGCACACCACTAGAGGTGGTTCGGAGACATGCCATGCAAGTTGGAAATTTTTTAGATTCAGTAATATATCGCTTATAGGCCGGAATAATCGCACAACTCATAAAATCACGTTTAGAGAAAAAAAGTTTAAAGTTTTCATTTCTATGTAAATACATAAGACATATAATAACAGGAGACTTGGCGTTGGAACATTAAAACCTGAATAAACTACTACGTCAGAAACGCCAAAGAGAAATATTGGAAATGCGCAATATTTTTCTTTGGCGTTTCTGACATAAGACATGCCTCGATTTAAACATGCCTTACAGTGTGTATTGAATTATGAGATGTGCCAGTATTGTTTCTAGAAAGAGCGAATTTTTTTACATTAACGCTTGTACTCAGTCCAAAAATCGTATTTTTTGAGTTGGGTCACTAGGGTAGCCTATGAGCGATTTGTTAAAAAAAAAGCCAACACAGATTTTGGTCTTAGTCTCAATTTTGGTGATTTGGCATCAAATTTGGCAACTTCGAAATCAGATTTAATGAAAATTTGTAGTTTATGATTGCCAAACTTTAGAAGCTCTAACTTCAATACGAACACAGTTCTGGAATTTTCCGGAAAAATTCATTCGTTTATAGCACAGAAAACTCTTCGAAAGTTCTATAAATGACTAAAAAAATCATAAAAAAAGAAGAGTGATTACTGATGATTGTAGAGTAGAATTTTCCTATATCTTTACATGTTACTTTTTATACTGTAGTACAATAAAAGTGGAAACAGATGGTATTTTTATTTCCACAAAGTTGGGCGATTCCAGATTCCGAAAGTTTGAAAACTATAACTTCAATAGGAGTCAAATTCTGGAAGTTTTCGTAATTAATCATTGGTTTCTAGCTCAAAACCACCTCGAAAATTCTACAAAACACTGTGACAATACTGTCAATAAATTCTAATTCCATTCAAAATTCGAAATTTTCGGTTGTTCCAGAATTAGCAAAATTTCTGCGCTGTAATGTATTTTACAATGTTTGTTTCATTTCTGTACTAAGAATGACTGTTTCATTGGATTGTTTCGAGAATATTCATTGATTATTGATTTTTGTGGCAAAAAAAAAAAAAAAAAAAAAAAAAAAGTTTTATTCAACTATTTTGCTGAAAATTCATTAAATAAAATTCATTCATCAACGAGAACCTGTTTATGTCTTTAAGAATGACTTTCTACACACTAAAATTTCGGCAACTATCATGACAATATTATTACTGGTATGTATAAGGTAGGTATTACTGGTATGTATTATAAGTATGATAATATTATTACTGTCTCTATCAACGGGCTGAATATTCCTTAAACAATGTGCATTCGTCGACTAGAACCTTTAAGAATGACTTTCTACATACAAAAAAGACGACAACTTTCATAAGAATATCATTACGGGCTCTATCTACGGGCTGAATATTCGTTAAATAAAGTGGATTTGTCAACTAGAACCTGCTTATGTCTTTAAATTTCTACACGCAAAAGTGTCGTCAACTTTCGTAACAGTATCCTTACGGGTTCTATCTACGGGCTGAATATTCATTAAATAAAAAGCATTCATCGAATAGAACCTGCTTATGTCATTAAGAATTATTTTCTACACGCAAAAATATCGACAACTTTCATAACAATATCAATGTAAGCTCTGTCAATAATCTCTTTTAAGATCTCTATGATTGTAGGTCATATATAGTTCTCAAAATCTCTGTATTTTTGATCATTTTAAATATAATTTTCGTAAATATCTCCAAAACAGAAAGTCACAGATAGACCAAAAGGAGAGGTGCAAAACTAGATGTTAAAACAAACCTATAAACCAATTTGCAACATTCTACGTTCAACCGTTTTTGAGTTATGCGAGATACACACATGCTAATACGTACATACAGACGTCACGAAAAATCGTATAAAGTCGTAGATATTTCTAAAACGGGAGCTCTTATTAAAACCATATTAACAGATGTACAAGTAGACATCAGAACTGTCACAAATATAAATTTGCAATATTCTACGATCATTAGGTTTTGAGCTATGGGAGGAACAAAATCCATTTCGCAAATTGGGATTACAATACTTCCTCATACTTTGTACAAAAAGTTCCTAAATTCGACAACACCATTTCCTATTCCTTAAGTTTTAATTTGTTGAAGGAATAATTTCCATGTATAGAAAATATAGGTACATTTAAGATAGTATACTAAAAATATTGCAAAATGTCTTGAAATACATTTATTATTTTTACTTACCTGGAGTAGGCATGTGTCCAAATATTCCATTGAAGAATGCAGGAATTCTGATGCTGCCGCCAAGGTCCGAGCCAAGGCCAATCAATGAAGCACCTGCTCCAATAAGGGCTCCCTCACCCCCTGTAGTAAAATGTACAAAAAAAGAAAAAAAGTATGTTAAATGATGAACAATAAACGTTTTGTAAAGAAGCATCACATTGAAAAAACACGCAATCATTGTTTTAAATCGAAATGAATAAATGTCCGACCAACTGCATGGATAAAGAGAAAAATTAAATTCTTATTTGCTTAAAATGTGCTAAAACTTAATTTCTTTTTCTTTCTTTCTTTCTCGGCATGAATTCGGCTGCTAGATTTCGGCTACAAAAATTTAATTTAATGCACTTAACCTTGGACTTGGCACCTTTGACTTGCCACCACTGAAGTTTTCACATAAAAACTTATATTTGCATTTAATATTTATAAATTCAACTATATTAGGTTTAAACAATGTTCTTTACATGAAGCTTTATACTAAAAAAGTTAATTAAACTAAAAAACCTTCTTACAAATTTCATGCGTTGGCCATAACAACGTTTTCGCTGGGATCTCCCAGTTAATGTAGATATTTAGATAACTTCATAAAAATTGCGAATTATCAAAACCATAATTACGCCCCATATCACGAAGCCGTCGAAATCATTATTTTTACTAACTCTTGCAATGGCAACGATGCGGCAGGACTTGACAGGCAGTGGCGCCACATCATTAAAAGCGAAAGCGCGTTACGGCAATGGCATGAAGTATGTAAAAAGGTTTTTTAGTTTAATTAATTTTTTATATTAGGTTTTTTTCAATAAAATATATATTTAGGCAACAATTCTCATAGTTTTTGATATATTTTTTACAAATTTAGAATCTTTAAATAGCGTTTTCTCAGTTTGAATATTTTCATAAAATAATAGTCTTCACTAAATGTCGGACGGAAATGAATTTTTACTGGTGCAGATGACATCCTTTCCTTTCTCAGGGAAAGTTGAAATAGAACAGTACAACCTGTCGGTCGATATTCTCACGAATTGAATCAGCATATTGTCTCATAATCTCCTCGTCACATATCAAGTTTTGTTCGATTATATGAAGTAGAAGTTGATATATAGCCTTCCTTTAAATTGTCGAAATCGCAACCTGTTGAGCGATTGGCCCCAAAATTTTACAGAAACTAATTTATGTCAAGGTATACAAGGTATCTACAAATAAATTTATATGAAATTTCCTGAGATTGCAATAATCACTGTATACAGAGACACCTGTTGAGAATTAGCGCCAAAAGTTGGTAGGAACTAATTTATGTCAAGGTGCATCTACACACAAATTTATTAATTTACGTAATTACGTGCTGCAGTTCTTAAGATATATTCTTCCTTAAAATTGCTTAAATCGGTGCACAGCAGCGCCACTTTTTTACCGATTGGCACCAAAAGTTGATAGGCACTAATTTATGTCAAGGTGAAACTACATATAAATTTATATGCAGATCTGCACACTAGTTCCTGAGATACAGTCACCACAAAAATTTTGTCCTTCATAGACACAGACAGACATTTTCTAAAAATAGCTAAATCATGTTCCGGACCTTTTAAAATGTGTAAATCCATGGAAAACCGGAAGTCGAAAATTTTTACGAATCCAATACTTTCTTTTATTAAATATAAAAGAAAGTAATAATATTTTAATCAGTACTGTCAACTTGTAGGGAGTTTTTATTTATTAACCACCACTAATTTTTGAGAATGATGTTTGATACATATGATAATCTATTAAACAAATATTCAATTAGACAAACATTATAATTAAAAAATAGTGATGGATATTGAATAAAAAATGACTACAAGTTGGCAAGACTGATTTTAATAGAAATTTTCGGCATAAAGGAAATTATAGACCGAGAAATACATTTCCTCAGGAAAACGATTATTTTACTATAAAACTCGTAAATCGCTTCGTATATCTCGTATATTCCTTCAAATAACATAACATATTACAGAGTCAGGGTTCTCATAAAGGGAAATTTGAACACCACTATTTTTACATGAGAATTTTAGTATTGACTAATAATTATATCTGCTGATTAAAAAAAAAAAAAAAAAAAAAAAAAAAAAAAAACTATATAAATTTCTGGTATCCGGGAGAACTCTGTAAGACTATACATAAATATATATATATATATATAAAAGAGAAAAAATATGTAAATTGTAAAGATAGAAATTTACAAAAAATTATTAAGGGAAAAAATTACAAGGGCAACTATCAGATGTATCACGACAAACAAAATACGAAAAATTATTATTATAAGAGTTAAACGAAAAAAAAAAAAAAAGGCAGAAACAAAAGCAGCATTAAAAAAAACTAGTTGGCATAGGTGGACTCTGCTCAGTTCCCCATCATATGTATATTCTCATAAATTTCTAGTGCAGGACATATGATATTCATGTTAAGAGAAATGAATTTGATCAAACGATTGACACAGTGATAGAATGAAATCCCCGCCCAATAGGCTGCCCCTCTATTTTGATTATACTTTTTATTATTGCGTTTTTCAGTCAGTTCATGAAAAAGTTCATATTTTGTTTATATCTTTAAAGTATTGCTGGGTTTAAAATGACGCTTTCATGGATTGTAAAGATGCAACTTTTAAAAATATATTTTTCTGTAAAATGATCTAATGAGACAAACGACGTCTTTTTTTATTTTATTTATTTATTTATTTTTATTATTATATCACTGAACTGAGTCCGCGTGCTGAAATATTACTTGTATATTATTTTTATCCTCGTGTATTTTATTGTCACTATCGTATCCGCGATTTTAATGAAATGCTCGCCCTCTGGTGGGCTAAGGGGAAATTACAATTAACATGAATAGCTTTCGGCTTTCGTCGAGACACCATTGCTTGCCGATGTTTGGTTTCACATATATTTATTGAATAAAAATTAATAAATCCGGTAAAAAGGATAACATATTCTGTTGTGTGCTACAGTGTAACTCCAAAGGATCAAGAAATCCAGAATTAAGCTTCCATTTATTTCCAAATGACAAATTTAAAAGTTCAGTTGCTTCGGTTAACGGAAGTAAAGAATTAATCAGATGATTTGAAACTAATATTTGTTCAGCTTCAGTTAAAAATCTACTTCCGATCGAACTTTGAATAAACTGAAATATTTTTTCCAAAAGCAACCAATTTTCCATGAAGTAATGGCAGAGAAATTACAGCACGAATATTAAGTAGTAACACAAATAGAACAATAATAAATACACGTGGCTATTACATTTACTAACAACAAAAGCTGAAAAGCGCCATCTATCGATCATTACAAACGCGGATTGTAAAGATGCAACTTTAAAAAATAAATTTTTCTGTAAAATGATCTAATGAGACAAACGACGTCATTTTTTTCTTTTTAGTGCTAGAGGCCTATTTCAGTCGGTACAGTTTTGTCGAATTTTTATAATACACTCTTGATTAGTGCTAAGGGCCTATTTCAGTCGGTTTATTGAATGGGGATTTATTGAATGGAGTCCCCCCAAGGCACAACTTTGACATGAGTCCCCCCCCCAGGCCCAACCTTGACATGAGTCCCCCCCCAAGGTACCCCTATTTCAGTCGGTACAGCGTTGTCGAATTTTTATACGTCACTCTTAATTAGTGCTAAGGGCCTATTTCAGTCGGTTTATTGAATGGGGATTTATTGAATGAAGTCCCCCCAAGGCACAACTTTGACATGAGTCCCCCCCAAGGTACCCCTATTTCAGTCGGTACAGTTGTCGAATTTTTATAATACACTCTTAATTAGTGCTAAGGGCCTATTTCAGTCGGTTTATTGAATGGGGATTTATTGAATGCAGTCCCCCCAAGGCACAACTTTGACATGAGTCCCCCCCCAAGTTACCCCTATTTCAGTCGGTACAGCGTTGTCGAATTTTTATACGTCACTCTTAATTAGTGCTAAGGGCCTATTTCAGTCGGTTTATTGAATGGGGATTTATTGAATGAAGTCCCCCCAAGGCACAACTTTGACATGAGCCCCCCCAAGGTACCCCTATTTCAGTCGGTACAGCGTTGTCGAATTTTTATACGCCACTCTTAATTAGTGCTAAGGGCCTATTTCAGTCGGTTTATTAAATGGGGATTTATTGAATGAAGTCCCCCCAAGGCACAACTTTGACATGAGTCCCCCCCCAGGCCCAACTTTGACATGAGTCCCCCCCAAGGTACCCCTATTTCAGTCGGTACAGCGTTGTCGAATTTTTATACGTCACTCTTAATTAGTGCTAAGGGCCTATTTCAGTCGGTTTATTGAATGGGGATTTATTGAATGAAGTCCCCCCAAGGCAAAACTTTGACATGAGTCCCCCCCCAGGCCCAACTTTGACATGAGTCCCCCCCAAGGTACCCCTATTTCAGTCGGTACAGCGTTGTCAAATTTTTATAATACACTCTTAATAGTGCTAAGGGCCTATTTCAGTCGGTTTATTGAATGGGGATTTATTGAATGAAGTCCCCCCAAGGCCCAACTTTGACATGAGTCCCCCCTAAGGTACAACTTTGACATGAGTCCCCCCCCCCCAAGGCACACCTTTGACATGAGTCCCTCCCAAGGCACACCTCCCCCTCATTGGGAAAAAGAGAAAAAACGTTGTTTTGCGGCTATAAGACAGTTTGGACTTCCAACGTTATTTGTTACAGTATCTGCAGCTGAAACACATTGGTTTGATTTAATGAAAACTTTATCATGGAATTTAGATCGTCACGAATTAACTAAAGAAGAATTTGTCGATATTAACAAGTTTAGCAGTAGGCCTCTGGCACTAAATTAAAATCTGTCAATGTCAGATTTTCATGTTTTAAATAATGAAATAATGTCGTGTCTGTATAATTTTTATTTATTTTTAATTTAATTTTATTCTATCACTGAACTGAGTCCGCGAGCTGATATTATTCTTTATCCTCGTGTATTTTATTGTCACTATCGTATCATTTCTACAAAATATAATTGTAACTGGTCCACGTTAGAGAAATATTATATAGATTATGCGGTGGCTATATTCATAGGGATATAAAAGAAATCCTTATTAAGCCGAAACGCAGGTTAAAAATATTTTCTTCTGTTCTTACCACTACTTCCACCCGGAGTTCTCCTCGTGTCATACGGATTTTTCACTGTTCCGTGAATATTATTAGAACTTTCCCAATAAAGAGAAAGCTCAGGAATTATTGTGTTCGCTACAGGTATAGCTCCACAAGATTTCACTCTCTTTACAGATTCGCAGTCGTCTGAAGCGGTCATTCCTTTTCTGCTGACCATTCCACCAGTATTAGAAAATCCTGAATAAATAAATAAATAAATAAATAAATAAAAATAACTTAATAGTCACTTCATATAATGTCAAGTCACTTCCCATGTTTACATTCAGAAAATTAACTACTTTCAAAAAGATTTCTTTTTCCAAAAATTGATTTATTTTACTTTAATCTATGATTATTTTTTTTTCCAGTGGTGCAACACTTCCTTCTTAAACATTCACTAGGGAGTCACTGAATTGATACCTTTGTGTGCACGGGCACCGAATCAGAGGTCATTGCAGGCCCTAGCAGACACATCACAGGGTAAACTTCCATGCCTTTTCCGGGTTTCGTGCCCGAGTCCTACCGTGTGGCGTCATAGACGTTAACCACCACACCGTATGGGCGGCTAAATAAGATAATTTTAAAGACGTATAAAGTGCAAAAAATGTAGCAAACTGAATATTTGTCAAATATTATAGACCCTTTTTATATTTAAAAATCTGGAGTGACTCCACTCGACTTTCCGAACATTGAGTAATTAACAGTTTTGTAGATAAAGTAAAGAAAGGGGAGTTGTTAAACAAACAAAAAGAGAAAACCATAGTAGAGTGTTTGAGTATTTTTCTCCATATATTACACGATGTTTTATTTAACGCTACTGAACTTTGAGCCCATAGATCATAATGATAAAGAATTTTTCGTTGTGTCCCTGTAAAAACCTATAAATGGTAGATTCACTAAAATGCTTATAGTTAGTGCAACAGTGATTCATATAAATTTTCAGCTCAATTGACTAAGGCGTTTAGATGCTATCGCACTTTTAAAAATTTGGTTCCATAGGTCATAATGATAAAGAATTTTTCTTTATGTCCCTGTAAAAAACTGTAAGTGCTAGATTCACCAAAAGCTATACAGTTGGTGCAATTGTGACCTATAACATGTGTAAAAATTTTTTGCTCAGATTAATAAGGCGTTTAGACGCTATCACACTTTTAAAAATTTGGCCCCATAGGCCATAATGATAAAGAATTTTTCCTTGTGTCCCTGTAAAAAAATTATACGTGCTAGATTCTCCAAAATCTATACAGGTTGAGTATCTGTGACCTATAATATGTGTATAATTGTTTTACTCAATTGAATAAGCCTTTTAGATGCTATCGCACTTTTAAGATTTTGGTCCCATAGGCCATAATGATAAAGAATTTTTCTTTGTGTCCCTGTAAAAAAACTATAAGTGCTAGATTCACCAAAACCAATATGGTTCGTACTATGGTGACTTACAATATACGTACCAATTTTCAGCTTATTCGAACAAAGCGTTTAGACGCTATCGTGTTTGTTCACAGACATACATACACACATACATGCACACACACATACATACATCATCGCAAAAATAGTGAAAACGACTCAGGGGACCTCGAAACGTATAGAAACATCAAAATCTCAAATTCGGATTTTTCGCATGATTACAATACTTTCCTCACTATAGTGTTCGGAAAGTAAAAAGAAATTTAAATTAAAACCTTTTTCTATTAGCTTGATTCGCACTAAAAGGTATAAAAAGATTAAAATGAAATGTTTCCACTTAAATTTCATACTTTACTTAATTTTAAAAAATCCAATTGTCGTGTCGAAAAACTGTTTACACCCCTGGATTCAGAAAAATCGCCCCTTTCGTTTGGTACCGAATTTGTAACGAGCCATGTACTTTTTAAAATGACTGAAATGAATTAAAATTAAGTGTTGCCACCTAGATTTCATACTTTAGTTAATTTTTAAAAATCTAATGGTCGTGTCGAAAACCTGTTTGCATCCCTTGATTCAGAAAAATCGCCCCTTTCATTTGGTACCGATTTTGTAATGATAGGACTGACATTTCTAACTTATTTTCCCCTTTTTCTGTTTTTAACCCAGATTTGGCAGAAGGTTTATGACAGAGAATGCAAGCTAAAAAAATAATAAAAAAAGAAAAAGTAATCCGACATTGTCTGTTGGTCACGTGTGTTAGAAATTCTCAATAGAATGTAACTTTTTTGTTGTCACCTAAATTTCATACTTTAGTTAATTTCAAAAAGTCCAGTTGTCGTGTCAAAAAACTGTTTGAAAAATCGCCCCTTTCATTTGGTATCAAATTTGTAACGATAGGTCTGATATTTTTAATTTGTTTTCCCCTTTTTCCGTTTTTAACCCGGATTCGGCAGAAGGTTTATGACATAGAAAGTAAGCTGAAAAAAAGTTTCATTTTTTTTCATAAAACTATATAGAAAAAAAGAGTTTTCTTTAAATATAGTGACCAGCGAAGCGGGCAAAGCCTGCTAGTAATTAATAATAATAAGAAAAACTATATTAAAATTATAGATTTTATATTCGTAAAGGCAAAACATGTATGTATATATTTAAAATTAATAGCGCATTTTTTTTTTTTTTTTTTTTTTTTTTTTTTTTTACATTCACAATTAACTATGTATCTATATAGGCATTTTTAAAATTAGTTCAGCATTTTTAAAAGGAAATATGTTGTTAACGTTAAAGAATGAATTTTTCAACGACTGTATCCCCATAATGATTTCATTTTTTTCTATTGTTATAATCTATTTATAAATTCCCCTTCATGCTTAATGCAGTTCAAATTTATAACTCATTTCTTAAGTGTTGTATTTCCTCATACCGTAAGTATGGAAATTCATGCTTTCACGAATATTTTCGACTATTTTTATTTGCCATTTAACAGATCTGATTTGTGAAGAAATGTGTGTGGCAATAAATACAAAACTTTGAATGAACACCATAAAATAAAATAAACTCGCAACGAATATTTTGGGTCAAAAATCACACGACCCTTCGTCAAGCGAACAAAGTAGGCACGAGTGCTGCAAACAAAGCAGCAAAGCATCTGTACCTTTCTTAATAAGTTTAGAATGTTAGTTAGTCTGATAGTTTGTATACACATTATCTCAAGAGTGGTTAGTCGTCGGGTCACTTTTAAAATATCACTTATGGTAATGGGAAGAACACATTAATTTTCAATATTCGAAATATTAATGTAAAAAATATTGCGCAGTGTTTTTCAATTCAATATAAAACACGTGTAGATGTAGAGTTAGGAGCAAAACTGTCTGGTTCGCCGGTAATTCTCTAGAATAGAGATGTAAATTTTGCTGCTCACTTTGCTACGCTTCGAAAATTGCCAGTTTTGACACACAAAAATTTTTATATATCTATCTACACAATAAAATTCCTCTAACTTTTCTTAATACCATTATCACAGTTTCCCTTCTAATTTGAAATGAAACAACTTTGTGTACTATACCTTTAATTGAAAGAAATTCTTTTGCTGTGAACGGTATTCCTAAGAGAGGGAGGTCTTCAGCCATCTGTCTCACCGACATAACACCAGACTGCACCAGCTTGTCTACTTGACGAGCTTCTTCCAGAGCGTCGGTGTAACGGCTGTCGACAACAGCGTTGAGGTACACGTTAACTTCGTTGATTCGCTCAATGTAAGCTTTTACGAGGCTTTCACTCGATAACTGTGAATACAATAACAAGAAAAATCATATTATTTTTTTTAAATTATTTGCAGTCGGCAGCATAATTTTTCGAGCACTAGCCAATAATTCCTATATTTAAAAAGTACAATTAAGACTGTTTTGTTAAATAAATCCTTGTCGAATCATGTTCTTAGACTGACTAAGAACATGACTCGATAAGGATTTATTTAACAAAGCAGTATTAAGTGTACTTTTTTTAGACAGGGATTATTCGAGCACTAGCCAATAATTCCTATATTTAAAAAGTACACTTAAGACTGTTTTGCTAATTAAATCCTTGTCGAATCATGTTCTTAGACTGATTAAGAACATGACTCGACAAGGATTTATTCAACAAAGCTGTATTAAGTGTACTTTTTTTTGGCAAGGATTATTGCTGGTGCTCGAATAATTTTGCAGCCGACTGTATAATGTACAGTCGGTAACAAAAGTATCCGGATACTAGTAAAAATTCCTATGTAAAAAAAGTAGAGTTAATACTGTTTTGTGAAATAAATCCTTGTCGAATCATGCTCTTTGTCAGTCTAAGAACATGATTCGACAAGGATTTATTCAACAAAACAGTATTAACTCTACTTTTTTTACATAGGAATTTTTGCTAGTGTTCGGATACTTTTGGTACCGACTTTAGTTTACAACGTTATTGGAGAAATAGTCATGTTTAACAGGTGCGTGCGTTGAAAAATTCCTTGTGTTTTGTTACTGTACATCGTTGAGTATTTAAAATCGCGGTTATACTAAATATTAATTTACTAGCCTTTCCTGCGTAGAACATATGCGGGATAGAACATCTTTATTCTAATATGATTTTCAGAAAAATCTCATAAATAAAAATACTGAAAATTTTCAAGTTTTATATTATATATATAAGGATTGTGATTGGTCATTTTCAAATAAATGTATCGCTTATTAATTTTAAATTTATTCTGCAATATTTGCATGAGTATGATGAATTGGGTATACAAAAATATGTTAGCAGTGAAAACAATTTTTTTTTTTTTTTTTTTACCGCTTTTATATTCTTTTCGCGGGTTTGTACGAATGTCTTTCATTAGTGATTTCACGGTCTCTTTTGGGACCCCCTTGATAACTTTTTCGACCAAACGAGTGAAATGTTCTTTACTGGTGGCACATTTCTTTGAGAATCTTAAAATATTTTTTTAATGGAGCCAATATCTCTCAATGGGGCGACACTGTAGGACATTTGGTGGGTTCATGGATTTTGGCACGAAATTGATGGAATTTTGTTTCATAAAATTTGTTACATTTTTTTAATAATGAGCTGTGGCTAAATCAGGCCAAAATAATGGAGGCATATCGTGTTTGTTTAAAAAATGCAGCAAATGTTTCCTGGGGTATCCATTTACATAAATTTCTTGATCAGTTGTATACCCTCCGTTACAAATGGCTTACTGTTATCTCCACACTTACAAATAGCGATCCAAACATGATATTTTTTTCCAAATTTTTCCAACTAATGGATGTCTCTGTCTCAGGCAAATGTTCAGAGCTCTTTTTTGTATAATATTGAGGGCCAGGAAGAGTAGAAAAATCAGCTTTGACGTAGGTAACATCGTCTAAAATCCAATGAAACTTATTCCTGCTTGTATATTCACACATTTTTCTAGCTTTTAGTTTTATAGATTTTTTTTTTTTTTTTTTTTTTTTTGTCACTTTAGGTATTTTTTGTTTTTTATACTTTCTTAAGTTCAATCATTTTTTAGCCCTCTGAACTACTGATATATTTGTTCCACATTTTTTTTTGCCACATCTCTGACTGACATTCCTCGATTTCGACACAGTGTTCTTTCTATATTTTTGTCAAGTTGAATATCATAAGCTCCAAATTTTTCTTTACAACGAGATTTCCTTTTCGTTGACAATGTTTCATTAAATCTATTTAATACTCTATTTACTGTACTTCTGGGAATTTTTAAGTTTTTAGCAGTGTTATGCCATGGTTTCTGTGGATTCTTTAAGAATTTGGCAACGATCCTTTCTCATACGTTCATCTTCATTCATTTCTTTTTCTCAAACTACTGTAATTTATAGTATAAGTATCATGAATTTGTATTCTTTAAGGTTGATACATGAAAAAGAAATTTATTTTAGATGCATAGATGTACAAATTAATTAATTATATATTTTCAAAATTGACCAATATCATTCGTCACAGTCCTTACATATATATATATATAATTTGAATAATTTATTACCATTGTAACACTCAGCAGACAAAAGATAGATGAAGATAACAACTTAAAATTAAATTTTAATATTAAGATTTATTTCGAATACAAATTGTCACGGTAATAATTTAATTTGAGTGCCAATGATTAGTAAAAATATGTTAAATTACTTACGCAGAAGAGAAATGACACTAACGTAACCCATAAGCCTAACGATGAGATAATTTGCAAAAACTATTAATTAATAGTAACAGTTAACATTTTAGAGAAAAGAGAAAGGATAAAATTGCCAAAGAGTTCCGTTAAAAGGGGGAGGAAGGAAAAAAAAGGGAATTCATGAATTGAAAATTGGAATTTTAAATGCTGAAAAATAGAAATGTTCACCATCAGGAAACTTGCATTTCTATCAGCATATGGAAAATTTCGGGAAACTGTATAGCTAATTCAAGCAAATATACAGCTCAAGTTTCTATCTTGCATCAAAACAAAATAAAAAATCTGGAGTGACTCCACTCGACTTTCCGAACATTGAGTTATTAACGGTTTTGTAGATAAAGTAAAGTAAGAGGAGTTGTTAAATACACAAAAGAGAAAATTATAATAGGGTGTTTGAGTATTTTTCTTTATATAGTACACGATGTTTAATTTAACGCTATTTTACCAAACACGTAGATCATAATGATAAAGAATAATTAATTGTGTCCCTGTAAAAACCTACAAATGCTAGATTCACCAAAATGCTTAGAGTTAGTGCAACAGTGACTTATAATATTTATATAAATTTTCAGCTCCATCGGATAAGGCATTTAGACGCTATCGCACTTTAAAGTTTGAACCCATATGCCACAATTATAAAGAAATTTGCATTTTGTCCCTGTAAAAAGAACCATGAGTGCTAGATTCTCTAAAGTTCATAAAGCTCGTGTGACGGTGACGTATAGCATGTATATAAATTTTAAGTTAATTTGAAGAAGGAGATTAGTCGCTGTCACATTTTAAATAATTTAAGCCTATAGGTCTTAATGATGAACAATTTTTAATTATGTCCCCATAAAACTCGTTAAGTGCTAGAGTCACCAAAATTCATACAGTTTGGGTGATGGGGACCTATAACATGTATATAAGTTTTCCACTAAAACGGATAAGGCATTTAGATGCTATCGCACTTTAAATAATTTCACCTCATACGCCAGTTTGGTCCCATAGACCATAATGATAAAGCATTTGTGTCCCTCTATGCAGTTCATGCAACTATTACCTATAATATGTGTATAAATTATTTTCTCAGTTTAATAAGGCATTTTGACACTATTGCACTTTTTAAAATTTGGTCCCATAGGCCATAATGATAAAGAATTTTTCTTTGTGTCCTTGTAAACAATTTAAGGGCCAGATTCTCCAAACTCTATACAGATTGAGTAACTGTGACCTATAATATGTGTATAAATTTTTTGCTCAATTGAATAAGGCGTTTAGATGCTATCGCACTTTTAAAATTTTGGTCCCATAGGCCATAATGATAAAGAATTTTTCTTTGTGTCCCTGTAAAAAAACTGTAAGTGCTAGATTCACCAAAATCAATAGGGTTCGTACTATGGTGATTTACAATATACGCACCAACTTTCAGCTTATTTGAACAAAGAGTTTAGCGTGCCATATGTCTCAGTACAAAAAGTTAATACTTTTCAGTTTCTTTAAGAAAATGTGATTTTTAAGTGTATTAAATTAAATATTTGTAACTAAAAGCACAATTTTTCAAAGCACTTGTAATCTCTTTGTCTCTTCTGTAGCAGACGAATATGAGTCTTTGAGTCTGGGTTAACCTGGTTAACCTAAGGCTTATATATATACGAGCTAGCGCATCAGCCGTTTTGTTGCCTTAGGGTTGCCACATGTACCCAGCGCTTTCCGTAGATAAACAAACGGCAGCCATTATTTCTATCATCTTGAATTACTTTGGAGTTACTTTTTTAATCCTTTTTCATAATTTTAGCTCGGTAAATTATCATATGGGAGATTGTTTCGTGATAAATTGCTATAATCACTCAAGAAAAGAGCATAAAATTTTCTGATTTCCATAAGATAATTTAGGAAGGATAAAATAATATAACTTTTATTTAACTTTTTTTTTTTTTTTTTTGTATTTTTTACATGTTCAAATGTAAAAAAAAACAAAAAACAAAAAAATATGCTATTTTAATCATAATACTTACGTTAATAACCATAAATTAATTAAAGAAGGCCTTTTATTACTGTGCGTTTGAGTTTTGGCGACATTTTCTGGGGTCGTCAAAGTTGTTTTGTTTCCGTGTCGTAATTACAATTAGTTTAAGATTCGTTTTTTTTGAATGAATAGTATAGGTTAGAAATAACAGAAAAAGTAAGTAAATATATAAAGATTTTCCACTTTTAAACAGTAAGCTCATTTTTTTTCAAAAAGTTATTATTTGTATTTGAAATAGACAGAAACAGTCCTAACAACACATCTCATCCCCGGTGCATACACACAATATCCTGAGAATGAAAAAACATACCAAGAATGTACTATGTATAAATGTATTGTTAGGGATATTACAAGTTGCTTATTACTCTTGACCGATTGTAGCTTCAGATCAAGATTTGTTAAAATCGCTAGTTAAGCGATAAGGACACCAAGCGGGGATGCTGCCCTCATCCGAGGCAACAAAATGGCGACGATGCGCCGGCCTATATATTTTATTTAAGGGGCTCTAGGTTAACCAATCATATAACATCTTACGTCACTATCGTACCATTTCAACAAAATGTAATCTTAAGTGGTCAACGTCAGAGAAGTATTATACAGATTTTAATAAATTATGGTGTGCCAATAAATATATATATATATTGCCTATAAATAGTACAAAAATTTTGATTTAAGAAAAAAAATTTACACTTAATAAAGTGAAAATGTAGCGTGGCAGACTTACAAGTAGCAGACATGATTTCAATGGTTCCTTTATAACTCAGCTGCTGTAAATTAAAATTCAATTGAAGTTCAGAAATTTTAATTTACACCAAGAGAATTTTCATGTGATATCTGATTTTTAAAAGTTCTAAAATTTAAATAAATAAATATATGAAAAAAGAAAAGGGCGTGACAGACATGACAAGAGTAAAAATTTCGAATTATCTTTTGCTTAGTTATTGTTAAGTATTCCTTGTTAAACAATGATATATATGTAAATGAATACATATATATATATATATTTGCACAATGTGTTATATCATTTTATATGCTTTATATGTTTTCTAAAAAGAAAAACTAAAAATACTTATCAAAATCACAAAATTTTCTTCTATATATATATATTTTTTTTATTCAAATTCACTCAGTACGAATCATTTATTAAAATTACTTTTTATTAAATTTATTTTCATTGACGAATGCGGACAACATTTTTCTCATAGAAGTATGAACTAAATGTCCAAAGAAATTCCAATCTATAATACTAACGATATCTTAAAAAATCCTCCCCCCCCCCTCTTTTATTTATTTATTTATTTTTGTTAAAAAGAAAAAAAAAAAAAATCCATAATTTTGTTTTAAATTGTCACACATCAACGGTTCAACCATTCATTTTAAAGATATTGACGAGTTCTTTTAAAAAATACCCATATCAAAAATTTGCACCCTCGGTGGAGACTTCTCTGCCCTCCAGGAGGAGGAAGGGGTGAATTTTGCCCCTATTTGTCCAAATATTTTTCCTACTTGTCTATTATTATCATAAATAATTCTTTTTAGTTTCGTAATTATTAATTAAAATATTCTCATTGTGTACATTTGTATGAAATTTTTTCCTTTAGCGCAATGTCAAAATTTAGAAAAAGAGAGTTGTCAGCGCCACCTTTAAGATGATTTTCACAAAAATTTGAGAGGCACCAGTTTATGTCAATGTGGAACTGCATATCAATTTGTATGAAATTCTGTATATTAATTCCTGAATACAGTTCGAATAAAATTTTGTCTCACACACACACACTGACATATAGACAGACAGACATTTTCTAAAAAAGGTTAAATCGTGTTCTGGAACTCTAACAAAAGTCTTCGAACACTTGCAAAAATTCCTATACAGTTTTGTTAAATATATCCTTGTCGAATCCTGTTCTTAGTCAGTCTAAAAACAGGATTCGTCAAGGATTTATTTAACAAAACTGTAATAAGTAAACTTTTTTTACATAGGAATTTTTGCTAGTGTTCGGAGACTTTTGTTACCGACTGTAAATCCATCGAAAACCGGAAGTTGAAAATTTTTACGAATCCAATATTTTCTTCTATTCAATATAGAAGAAAGTAATAAATAAGTGAGTTAATTGCGAAAAGTAAAAAATGTTCTTTTTGACCACTTTCGCATGAAATTAATCTCGTGTATCATGTTCGAGTCCTTCATATCGACCAGAAAAAAACTAGTATATTGTAACTATCACAAAAATTTATTCTATATCCATTCTATGTAACAGCGCCTCTTACAGTTTAATGTGCACAAAAATTTAATCATAAGTTTGCACTGTAAAGATATCGACTTTCAGTTCCAATTCCGATATTTATCAAAACTTGATAAACTGATATGTTCACAGAAAACCAATAATTACATGTGAAAAGACATCTAAGAGAGAGTTCATAGCGCGAGTTTGAAGAAAATTTATCGAGCCGTTTTTTAAGAATTGCACTTGCGTGACCTGAAATTTACTTACTTATACAGGACGCCTATAAATATTTCTGAAGCAACCATCCAATGCATTCGAAAGGACATCTAAAGCGTAATTTATATAGCAAGTTTGAAGAAAATCGTTAGAAATGTTTTTTAATTATGGACTTACGGTGCTACTTTCATTTTTTCATTTTTTACCAATAGTTAACAAAATCGTCTCTACACCAGACCTACCTTAATTCTGAAATTTCGTAGCTCTATTTTCAATCGTTCTTCATATATAAGAGTCAGAAGATTTCCCACATACATGCACACTGGTTAATTGCCTGACACCCCTTTTTGTATTTAGTAAACTTTAAAACATATGAATCGTGTAATTTTTGGCCGAACCTGATATTTCCATTATCTACTGTAGTTGAGTAATAGAAATAATAACTGTATTAGCAAAATAAAATGAAATGAAAACCCTTAAATACACGTGATTGGATAGTGAAACATATTAAAATGGTTTTTAAGTTCTTAAAGATCATGTGTTTTATCGTTTCAAAATCATAGATATAGTAATATATATATAGATCTATCATCCCCATGTTACCGAGCAAAAATTTTTGATGCCGAAAAAAAATTCTAAAATCAGCCATTAGAAAGTATTGAAAAAAAAAAAAAAAAATGAATTCGAAACTGTATCTGGAGTTTTTCATTCACCTTTATTAAATAAATTATTCATAAATTTTATTTACTAAATTATGCGTGTGTATTTATGCGTGTAATTTATTCGGGGAAAGACAGCCATAAGAGTGACTTTTCCCGAGAAAAAGACATCACTTTTTCCCCCTCCATGATCAATCTATGTCTTATTACTATAATTATGTTCAAAATGTGTCATTAATTTATTTTTCTAATTTCGTAAATGGTACTATTCACACAGCTAAGGTTTTCAATTAAATATAACTCACTCAATTTTAAAGATATATGTATTTGATTTTTTAGGGGGGGCGGGGGGGGGGTCGTACAAAAATTAATGAGTGTAATTTTTTGAAATTCAACGTTAAGAAATTTATTAACGTGGGCTTTTTTCGTACCTTATTTGGAGTAGTTATGCATTTTATATATTTCGCTTGATTCTAATAGATAAAGAATGAAAACCCGTTTCAATGACTCTGGGTATACCCTGTGTAATAAATAACTCTGTATAAGTACAAAGAAAATAATAACAGCCTTAATGAAATAAAATAAATTAAAAACGTTTAAAAATATGCGATTGGATAATGAAACATATAAAAAAGCTTTTAAAATACTTAAAGATAGCATATTTTATCTTTTCAAAATGTGTCATAAATTTACATTTGTAATTTAGTGTATGATCCCTGTTCACAACACTCAGTTTTCAATGAAATATATGCTGCCATGTTAAGGAATTCGTAATTTTCTAATAACTTACGAAATTTTCAAACTTACGGAACTTAGGTAATCGTGAAAATTTTCGATCTCGGTTTTTTGACTTTTTTACACGTTTTCAGGTGTGAGGAATCAAAAAATGACAAAATTTGTATGGTGTCTGTCTGTAGGGTGTCTGTTGTGTCAATCCGTTAGTATGTCAGTCCGTTAGTTTGTTAGTCTGTTTACACGATATCTCAAGAACAAATTGTCGCAGAGAGGTCAGATAAGTTTTAAAATATTACTTTCGACACTGGCAAGAACCCTATTCATTTGCAACATTCGAATTTAAAAACTTCGTAAGTTATTAGAAATTTACGATTTTCTTAACATGGCAGAATAGGACAAAAATTCGCTTAAACGTGCATTAAATGGAAACTTTTTACTGTAAAAATGTCAGACCAGTTTTAAAATATCAGTATTGATGCCGGAATGAACATCAGTAACTATACATATGCTACTTTGAAAATTTCGCAAGTTATTGGAAATTTACGAATTTCTTAACACGGCAGTATAGGGCAAAATTTCACATAAACGTCAATCTTGAGGGATATTTTCATCGTAAAGATGTCAAACCAATTTCGAAATATTATATAGGATACTGGCATGAATTACACTATGATTTTTCCAATTAAAAAAATTCGTAAGTTATTTGGAATTTACGATTTACTTAACATGTCAGAATAAGGCAAAATTGAGCATAAATTTCCATTTTGAGGATCATAAATACATTAGACAACTTCAAAATTACATTTATGATATTTGTTTGAACATGATTGAATACAAATATTCTAATAGGAAAATTTCGTAAATCATTCGTAATTTACGATTTTATCAACATAGCGAAATTGTAAATTTTTCATATAAATATGAATTTTGAGGATTATTGAATTGGAAATAGTAGCATGAAAACTAAACAACGGAATTGACCCTGATAAAATAAATTAATAGATTAGAATAAGATATATATATCGAGGTGAACGGTGGATAGCCTATTAGGCGATTTCATTCTGTCACTGTATCAAGTGTTTGGTCAAATTCATTTCTCTTAACATGATTATAATATGTCTCGCACTAGAAATTTATGAGAACATAAATATGATGGGGAACTGAGCAGAGTCTACCTATGCCAACTAGTTTTTAATAGATAGGAAATGAAATCCCGTTTCAATGATTTTCGGTATACCCTGTGTAATAAATAACTCTGTATAAGTACAATGGAAGTAATAACAGTCTTAATGAAATAAAATGAAATAAAAACGTTTAAAAATATGTGGTTGGATAATGAAACATATAAAAAAAGTTTTAAAATACTTAAAGATAGCATATTTTATTTTTTCAAAATGCGTCATAAATTTACATTTGTAATTTAATGTATGATTCCTGTTCACAACACCAGTTTTCAATTAAATATAACTCACCCAGTTTTAAAGATACATGTGTGTGATTTTTTTTTAGAGAGGTCCTATGAAAAGTTAAAAAGCGTAAAATCTTTTAACGGGTGTTGTTTCCCTACCTTATTTTGAGCTGCTTTGCAATTTATATCGTGCTTATTTGTATGCTTATTTTTAATAGATAGGAAATGAAACCCCGTTTCAATGATTTTGGGTATACCCTGTGTAATAAATAACTCTGTATAAGTACAATGGAAGTAATAACAGTCTTAATGAAATAAAATGAAATAAAAACGTTTAAAAATATGTGGTTGGATAATGAAACATATAAAAAAAGTTTTAAAATACTTAAAGATAGCATATTTTATTTTTTCAAAATGCGTCATAAATTTACATTTGTAATTTAATGTATGATTCCTGTTCACAACACTCAGTTTTCAATTAAATATAACTCACCCAGTTTCAAAGATACATGTATGTGATTTTTTTTAGAGAGGTCCTATGAAAAGTTCAAAAGCGTAAAATCTTTTAACGTGTGTTGTTTCCCTACCTTATTTTGAGCTGCTTTGCAATTTATATCGTGCTTATTTGTATGCTTACTTTTAATAGATAGGAAATGAAACCCCGTTTCAATGATTTTGGGTATACCCTGTGTAATAAATAACTCTGTATAAGTACAATGGAAGTAATAACAGTCTTAATGAAATAAAATGAAATAAAAACGTTTAAAAATATGTGATTGGCTAATGAAACATATAAAAAGTTTTAAAATACTTAAGGTCACATATTTTATCTTTCAAAATGTGTCATAAATTTACATTTGTAATTTAGTGTATGATCCCTGTTCACAGCACTCAGTTTTCAATGAAATATAACTCACCCAGTTTTAAAGATACATGTGTGTGATTTTTATAGAGAGGTCCTATGAAAAGTTAAAAAGCGTAACTTTTAGAAAATTAATATTAAGAAATCTTTTAACGTGTGTTATTTTCCTATCTTATTTTGAGCTGTTTTGTAATTTAGATTGTGCTTATTTGTATGCTTATTTTTAATAGATAGGAAATTATTTTGGGTATACCCTGTGTAATAAATAACTCTGTATAAATACAATGGAAGTAATAACAGTCTTAATGAAATAAAATGAAATAAAAACGTTCAAAAATATGTGATTGGCTAATGAAACATACGAAAAGGGTTTTAAAATACTTAAAGATCGCATATTTTATCTTTTCAAAATGTGTCATAAGTTTACATTTGTAATTTAGTGTATGATCCCTGCTCACAACACTCAGTTTTCAATTAAATATAACTCACTCAATTTTAAATATACATGTGTGTGATTTTTTAGAAAGATTCTATAAAAGGTTAAAAAGAGTAACTTTTTGAAAATTAGCGTTAAGAAATCTATTTCTGTTGGTTGTTTTCGTACCTTTCTTTGAACAGTTTTACAATTTATATTTTCCGCTTATTTCTAACAGATAAAAAATTATTCAATTATTTTGGGCACTTTGTATAATGCCAATTAAAAATAGTAACCAAGATGTAAAAATTCAATCTTACCTTTCCTTCCCGAATTTTAGCTGCTAGCTGAACAGCAGGTTCTAGTAACAACTCATTCTTTACTCTCGGAATTCTAGTCTTACCTCTAAAATGTATAACTGCTAGGATCCAGTGAATGGTATGATCCACACTCCACCTAAACAAACGTACCAACATATCAGCAACTGCAGTTCTAAATTTCTGGAGAACCATTTTACTTCTATTTTACTTCTATTTTAAATTCACTGAAATGAAATATATTATAAACAAACTGAAGCATCAAAAACTGAACAGATTAATGTTTAAAGAACTAAAATTAATTAAAATTAACTAAAATTAATAATTTAATGTCTTGCGAATAGCCGTTGTAGTTCAGAACACTTTTGCAGCTGTTCTTTTAATCACTGTTAAGCTGAATTCTGAGTAGCGGTAAGTAAAATTAAAACACGTACAATAGTATAATTTTCATGCACAAAAGATGAATAGGTCGTGTGTATGGGATTGTTTAATTTATCAGTCGAGTATAACTCAAATTCCGAACGCAAAGAAAGAAAAAAAAACTAGTATGTTGTTGCCACCACATGACTTTCCTCTATATTTTCTTATACAAACTATCTCAATACAAATAATTTATTAAAATTATTATTTATTAAAATTATCTTCCATGAAGAATGCAGACGATTTCCATTCTAAAGAATTAGTATTAATAAATATCCATAGAAAACCAATTTTATTCTCTATAATTCTATCCGCGTTTGTAATGATCGATAGATGCCGCTTTCTCAACTGCAGTTGTTAGTAAATATTGCCACGTGCATTTATTATTGTGCTTTCTTATTGTTCTATCATTGTTTCAGCATGAAAGCTATCAGTGGTATGATAATTTCACCTTAGCCCACCAGAGGGCGAGTATTTCATTACAATCGCGGATAAGGCATATTTAAAAAAAAGCTTTTTTTTTTTTTTTTTTTTTTTTTTTAATGAAAAAATCGATAACTTTATTTTAAACTAGCCGCCTTCGGCGACCAGCTGATTCGCGATCCCTAAAAAATCCGACTTTACGAAACTCCCACTCGGTGGCGCCTGCGGCGCCTTTTTCCCGTTTCAGGTCTAATAACAGCTTATTGATATATCGTGAAAACAGCTTATTGAAATCGCAGTAAATTCCCGCTCGGTAGCGCCTTCGGCGCCATCTTCCCTTTTCAATATCTGAAACAGCCTGTTCGCTCACCATGTTATGATCTTTCAAATTTCTGACTTTAGCTAAGTCCCGCTCGGTGGCGCCTGCGGCGCCTTATCCCCGTTTTAGAACTTACAACACCTTCCTCGCTCATTAGAATTTGAAATATTGAAATTTTAAAATATTACAGCGCCATCTGGCGGTATAAATTTCTGTAATATATTGTTCAATTCCAAATCAACAAAGCTTTCAAATGATGTATTACTTATGAAATTATTTTAATTAGTAGCTGAGATACAAAAGAAAACCGAATCAGGAAACCTTAAAACGTGTAAATCAGGTGAAATCTCGAATTCCACTTTCGATTTGATAATATAAAAGTATTTCAAAATGTCTTTCGAATGAAGTATTAAAAATAATTTAATCATAATTAGAATTTGAAATACACGTATTAGAATATTAGAATAAAATTTTATTTGCAATTAAATGTAAATTAAAATGTTTTTTTTTTTTCTTTTATTCTGCGAAATTTCTTTCAGTAATCTCCGAAACTTGCATAATTCCGGGCTATATAACGTTAAAATCCTTAGTACGGTATGTGAGCAGAAATTCGAATTCGAAACTCTGCAAAATATTAAAGAATAAAGGTGTTCTGGGTATTCCGTTGTTTTCTCCGAAACTCCCGTTACTTTTCTACATCTTTGCCCCTTCGCTCTCCCCCCCCCCTTTCCGCCGATAATAATAATTTTACACTCGAAAATATTCGCATTCGATTTACCTTGCCTTAAAATCTAAATATACCAAATATACCAACTCTTTTTTTTAAATTTTTGCCCCTTTTCCCCCTTTCTCAAGCCCTCCCTAATAATCGTACTCTTTCAAAAATATTCATCGAATTATCGGGCATTAAAACCAAATACGACGAAATTTCAACAGCATATCTCAACTTAAAATACTGCAAAGTATAAAAGAAAACTTAATCTTTTTCCAATAAATACGTCATTTTTTTATTTATTCATATATTTTCATGAAAATTGAACAGTAGCTTTATAATATGCTGTCTAGGCCAAATATTATTTCAAATGTAACGTGAATGAAAATTTAAAAAAGGTTGAAAATTGCAATTTTTATCCCCACTATGAAGCACGTGATATCTTAATTGGTTACATTCATTTCCTTTTTTATCGCAGACCGTTGTCTCCATGTGTTTTGTTTCCGATCGAGACAGCTTAGAAAATCGTCTGCTGATAGAAAGTTTCTTTTCCTCGGTCATTTTTCCATCGACATGGATCGACATTTTAATTAATATCTCCACAACTAATTAAAATTTTTTAATTCTGTTTTCACTATCAACTCGGGAAGGCTTCTGAGCACACGTATGTCAAATTTTATACTTCTGCGTTCAATAGGGGCTGAACGTATAGATGCTCAGACAGACAGAGAGACAGACAGACAGACAGACAGACAGACATCTTCTTTTATTATTATAGACTAGCCGCCTTCGGCGACCAGCTGGTTCACGATCCCTGAAAAATCCGACTTTACGAAATTCCCGCTCGGTGGCGCCTGCGGCGCCTTTTTCCCGTATCAGGTCTAATAACAGCTTATTGATATATCGTGAAAATAGCTTATCTAAATCGCAGTAAACTCCCGTGCGGTAGCGCCTTCGGCGCTGATATTTCAAATTTCTAACTTTAGCTAAGTCCCGCTCGGTGGCGCCTGCGGCGCCTTATCCCCGTTTTAGAACTTACAACACCTTCCTCGCTCATTGGAATTTGAAATATTGAAATTTTAAAATATAGCAGCGCCATCTGGCGGTAGAAATTTCTGTAATATATTGTTCAATTCCAAATCAACAAAGCTTTCAAATGATGTATTACTTATGAAAATATTTTAATTAGTAGCTGAGATACAAAAGAAAACCTAAAATGGGAAACCTTAAAACGTGTAAATCGGGTAAAATCTCGAATAATACTTTCGATAATATAAAAGAACTTTAAAATATCTTTCAAATGATGTATTAAAAATTAAATAATCATAATTAGAATTTGAAATATTGAAATTTTAAAATATTTCAGCGCCATCTGGCGGTAGAAATTTCTGTAATCTACTGTTCAATTCGAAATCAACAAAGGTTTCAAATGATGTATTACTTATGAAATTATTTTAATTAGAAGCTGGGATAAAAAAGAAAACCAAATACCTTGCCTTAAAATCTTAATATGCCAACCAATTTCAAACGCTGCAACTCTTTTTTTTTTTTTTTTTTTTTTTTTTTTGCCTTTTTTCCCTGTTCCTCAAGCCCTCCCGAATAATCGTACTCTTTCAAAAATATTCACAATCGAATTATCGGGCATTAAAACTACATACTACGAAATTTCGGCTACTGCAAATACTGCAAAAAAATAAAAGAAGACAATCTTTTTCCAATAAATATGTCATTTTTTTAACTATTCATATATTTTCATGAAAATTGAACAGTAGCTTTATAATATGCTGTCTAGGCCGAATATTAATTCAAATGTAACGTGAATGAAAATTTGAAAAAAATTGAAAATTGCAATTTTTCCCCCCAGTATAAAACACATGATACAGTCGCCAGATTTATTCTTCGAGCAACTCCACCCCGTTAGAATTTTTCGATTCAGTTGTCGGTTTGAATAATAAATATTTAGAATTTAAATATATTATTTAAATATATTATTTTAATAATAAAATATTTATTATTTAAATATTTTATTTTAATAATAAAATATTTATTATTTGTTTATCGAATAGTTAAAAATATATTATTTGTTTATCGAATCGTTAAAAAAATATATTCAATATTGGTATAGCATTCATTTAAAAAATGCCCTTATACAATATTGTAAATTTCTATCTCAAGCCGATTCTATCTCAGATTCAAAGGCATTAGTATTTTGTATCGTTTCAATATTGAAAACCGTCTATAAATATCTTTACCGTGTTCAGCATCCGTAGCAAATGCAGCTCATTCTATAAAAAGCCTTATCGTAGAAAATGAGTTATGCAATCCTTCAGATTGAATATATAAATATTTTATTTGTTTATCGAAATCGTTAAAAAAAATATATTCAATATTGGTACTGCATTCATTTAAAAAATAATCCTTATACAATATTGTAAATTTCTATCTCAAAGACATTAGCTATCTCAGATTCAAAGGCATCGTTTCAATATTGAAATATTACTATTATCTATTTCAGAGACTTATCCAATTCAAAGTCTCAATTTATAAACATCCAATATTGGCACTCTATCTATCGCAAAAAAATGGGCCGAACGAAGCGTCAAAGACAGAAATCTGCCATGAGACGCTTCGTTCGGCCCATTTTTTTGCCCCCTCCAGATTTAAGGCATCAGTTTGTACCATCTAGATCGATCCCCCACAAAGACTTTGATTTTGGACGGAGGGGTGTCTGTCCAAGAAATAGTCTCAAATCTATCTTCGTGGAGGCGAGGGTCGTCATCATGGTCCCCATCGAAGAACAGCATGGTTCTGTCTATGAAATCTTTTAAGAATTCATCTATGAATTTGTCAGAGTCCCTCACGATCCGAATTCGGATGGCTTTATGGATGCATGAGGTGGGTACTATGGGGTCTAGAATCTGGATTTTAGAGGATGTCAGCATGGCCTCGAATCCCAACGACGAGAGGGCATCTCCAAAATGTATCTCGTCGACTGGATACACCCAGGTATTGGCTAGAGAGATAGGTAGCCTGACCCTCCTGTAAACGAGATCGCTCACCTTCAGCCTGGTCGTTTTTTTCACGTAAGATCGGCCCATCAGCTTGGCCACATCAGAGGCCCTGACGAACAAAAGTCCATCCGCAGAGACTACGAATAGGATTTTAGCGTCGAGCTGTGGATGTTCAATAGTGAATAGCATGGCAATAAAAGTCAAAATGATGCAGGCTCTTAGAGGCAGCTCGTATATATACCCGAGTCGTGACCTCGTTTTATCAAGCTTTACTAAGAAAACCGCGTGAACTTCTAGAACGATAAAATTATTTATATAATTAGTTTAAACGGTCCGATAGCATGAGGACGTGCGTCACAGGACGTGCGTCACCGATAAGAAATTTACTTGGAATTTAGATAGAACTAAAGATTACTGCTAGTATATATACAGGCTGCTGGACGAGACATTTCATTCTGAGCTAGTCTCTCCAAAATGATTTTCCAAATATTATCTGATGAACTGAATGTTAAATTAACATGCTTTTTGTCATTTGACAACAAAATTTTCATCAAAGGCCGAGACGTGGCCTATTACATGGGGTATGAAAACTCCAGTAGAGTGGTGCACCTGTGCCATATAACAGTAACGGACATTGCTCCTGAGGGCTTGAAACTACCCCCGTCTTTAGCCAAGACATGCGTCTTTGGACTGGAGGATGCAAAAATATTGATGGATATGCATCCAGGACAGTTTGATTCCTTATTTCAGGGGCCGATCGAAATTCTTACGCCCATCGAATGCAGCTTGAACCTGAGGCGGCCTGTCCAGGTTAAGCTCGCAGCCATAACCTCATCCAATGCCACAATGGAGAGTTTCTTGGCCGATCTAAAGATTGTCATGGAGGAGTACCTGGCAACGGTACCCATGGACACCTATGTCTTTGGCGAACGATATGGGGACTTGGAGCTAGGCTATTTCCCCCGAAAAATAAAAGTTTTGGTGGGAAACAAGCCCTACTTCTATAAATCCTCGTCTTAAGATCAGGACGAGGTGCAAAAAAATGGGTCGAGCGAAGCCTCTCATGACATCTGTCATTGAGGCTTCGCTCGGCCCATTTTTTTGCGATAGATAGAGTGCCAACATTGGATGCGTACCGATTTGAACTTGTAATTTTCAAGGGATATGGCTTAGCTATAAGATAATTTTGATAAAATATCTATAGACAAATTTAAGGTATCTGAGTTTAAAAATTTAATTGTTTCGTTTAAAATTTACTGTGTAAAATTTAAAATTTTTAAAGACTAAGTGTGGCGGTCATTATAATCTAATTTCTAAATTTTCAAGGGATATGGCTTAGCTATAAGATAAATATGAAACTTGGTAAAATATACAGACTCGATAGCTAAATTTAAGGGATCTGAGTTTAAAATTTTAATTTTTTCGTTTAAAATTTGTATGTAAAATTTAAAATTTTTAAAGACTAAGTGTAGCCAAGCCAACATTGAATGCGTACCGATTGTAATTTTCAAGGGATATGGCTTAGCTATAAGATAAATATGAATCTTGGTAAAATATATAGACTCGATAGCTAAATTTAAGGGATCTGAGTTTAAAAATTTAATTTTTTCATTTAAAATTTAAAATTTTTAAAGGTTAAGTGTAGCCAAGTCAGTTATTATGATCTGATCTCTATAAAAAGATTTTCGAGAAACTATTGACAGGATGCTTGATAAGCGGCTCCGATTAAAATTACAATCAGATCTCTATAAAAAGATTTTTCGAGAAGTGTTGACAGGATATTATGCAAGCCTTTCCTCAGGAAGCCCGGTTATAATCAGATCTCTATAAAAAGATTTTTCCAGAAGTATTGACAGGGTCCTCAGGAAGCCCGGTTATAATCAGATTGCTCGAGAGACAGGATATTATGCAAGCCTTTCCTCTTGATAACCTAGAAAATTACAATCAGATCCTGTTGATAAGACCGGGTATATATACGAGTGTCCAGCGAGAGCTCTTCAATTGCTAGTCGATCTCTCTACTAGCTGCTTAGATACATTAGCTCTCTGTCAGTCATGTTTTTCCATGTAAAAAATTATGCTTATGGCGTTGCCTTTAAATGCCTAATGGCCACTGATGGCACCCTGTTTGTCCGGGCTGAGGACCTGGCTATTTATTCGAGGCACCCTCTAGATCTTCATTTTGCCGAAAAATATGCAGGCCTCACCGTCCGTGACGTGATGGACCCTAAGATCGATTTACCTAAATGGCTCGCTAAGACGAGAATCTTCTCGATTAGCGAAGCCAAGCATCATTTGAAAGGGTTCATGGGCGAACAGGAATTTGATGAGATGTTCGACGGTTCAGCCATGGTGAAATACCAGGCTAACATGAAGCTCAGCTTCGTGAAAGCCATAGGTGTTCGATTTGTTGAAAGGTCCCATACCAAGTTCGAAGACTTCCTTGCCGCATACCAACTACAGGTGAGGAAATTTTTTGAGCTTGAATATGAGGATTATGAATTATACAAATCTCAAATGACCGGACTGTTGAAGATGACCATCAGGAGGCTATCTAATGAGCAACCCATAGAGAGCTTATGCTAATCTTTAAAATGAGAGTAAAAAAATGGGTCCAACGAGGTGTCTCATGGCAGAATTTCTGTCTTTGACACCTCGTTCGACCCATTTTTTTGCGATAGATATAGTGCCAACATTGGACGGGTTTAATTTAAGACTTTGATGCTAAGGGGGCTTAATTTAAGTATTTATAAAAAAATCTATTAAGCTAGTATTGAAGAGGTTATCAGCATAAAAAAATAATTAAGACGTTTAAGTTGAGACTTTACAATTACATGTATGAAAATATTATTAAGACTGAAAAATATATGGATGGGTCTATAATTGAATTAAGTATATTTTCAAAAATGAAGATTTAGACTTTGGGTTGACATTCGACCAACTTTAGAAACATAATGTTAAAATAAAAATATTTTTGAAAACTAATCGTGGAATCGTGATTCTTATTACATATACATAGTAAAATAAGCAATTTACTTACTTTTCAGTCGTTTTTTTTTCAAATTTAAAAAAAAATTGAAAATTTTGACAGAGGTGGTGGCACATCAGCAAATTTAGATAAACTGTTACTTTAGCATGATATATATATAGGCTAGCTAGAGTCAATCAACCAATTAACCAACCTTGAAAAAAAAAAAAAAAAATTTTTTTTTTTTTTTTTTTTTCCAAGGCTGGTTGGTTGATATATATTTATAATGCTAATTGAATTAAGTATATTTTCAAAAATGAAGATTTAGACTTTGAGTTGACTATTGCAAATTTGACCAACTTTAGAAACGTAATGTTAAAATAAAAATATTTTTGAAAACTAATCGTGGAATCGTGATTCTTATTACATATACATAGTAAAATAAGCAATTTACTTACTTTTCAGTCGTTTTTTTTTCAAATTTAAAAAAAATTGAAAATTTTGACAGAGGTGGTGGCACATCAGCAAATTTAGATAAACTGTTACTTTAGCATGATATATATAGGCTAGCTAGAGTCAATCAATCAATCAACCAACCTTGAAAAAAAAAAAAAAATTTTTTTTTTTTTTTTTTTTTTTTTTTTTTTTTTTTCAAGGCTGGTTGGTTGATATATATTTATAATGCTAATTGAATTAAGTATATTTTCAAAAATGAAGATTTAGACTTTGAGTTGACTATTGCAAATTTAACCAACTTTAGAAACGTAATGTTAAAATAAAAATATTTTTGAAAACTAATCGTGGAATCGTGATTCTTATTACATATACATAGTAAAATAAGTAATTTAATTACTTTTCAGTCGTTTTTTTTCAAATTTAAAAAAAAATTGAAAATTTTGACAGAGGTGGTGGCACATCAGCAAATTTAGATAAACTGTTACTTTAGCATGATATATATATAGGCTAGCTAGAGTCAATCAATCAATCAACCAACCTTGAAAAAAAAAAAAATTTTTTTTTTTTTTTTTTTTTTTTTCAAGGCTGGTTGGTTGATATATATTTATAATGCTAATTGAATTAAGTATGTTTTCAAAAATGAAGATTTAGACTTTGAGTTGACTATTGCAAATTTGACCAACTTTAGAAACGTTATGTTAAAATAAAAATATTTTTGAAAACTAATCGTGGAATCGTGATTCTTATTACATATACATAGTAAAATAAGCAATTTAATTACTTTTCAGTCGTTTTTTTCAAATTTAAAAAAAAATTGAAAATTTTGACAGAGGTGGTGGCACATCAGCAAATTTAGATAAACTGTTACTTTAGCATGATATATATATAGGCTAGCTAGAGTCAATCAATCAATCAACCAACCTTAGAAAAAAAAAAAAAAAAATTTTTTTTTTTTTTTTTTTTTTTTTTTTTTACAAACATTAGTTAGTAGTTTAACATAATTAAACTATCTCTCTACGAGCCAGCTTGACGGTCAACTCATACGCTCTGTCTTTTTCGTCAACTACATAGTCTTTCTCTATTTCCTCAAACTTTCTCTTAACCGTAGCAGTCAATTCTTGAAGCATGTCGCCCGATTTGACAGACCATATACCTTCAGCTCTCACACGCATGGAAAAGTTGCTAGGTTTCTCTTCTTCAGTATCCCCATACCTGGATTCTACCGACGGGGGTGCGTAGATATTCGTATGTTGTTCGCAGACAGCCCTCGAGTATTCGTAATACCCTTTAAGCCAATCTTGTACATTCATCTCGCCTTCATTTCGAACTGTGATTTCAAAGGCCATCCTTCTGCTGAACGGTATAATGTTGGGATACGTAGAGGTTACCCGGCCATCGGTCCACAGTTTCTGGATACGGCAGATCTCCTCGATAGGCATTCGGTGCGTCTTCACAAGTACGTGAAGCATATCGTTGAAATCAAACACGTGCCTGGAACTCATGTTCAAGCGTTGTGCATTGGGATATAGATCAGCCAGATCCTTGTTGGAATATCGATGTGCAAAGTTGTAAGGTGACGCGTAGCCTAGATATTTGCCAACTTCGACGGCTATGAAATAAACATCTCTACCAACAGTAGCGGCGATGAGTGCAGGCTTGGTATCAAAACAAATTTTCAGATACATGATTGCGCTATGATCTTTCAATAAACAGAGGCAACTAGAATGGACAGAATGATGGTAGCTTGAGTACGGAACCACTATTTATATAGGATATCCATAAGTGGGCGTGGCATGTAAAAAAAAAAAAAAAAAAAATTCTTTTTTTAAGTTAGTTGTTTATTTAGTTATCATCTTTGATAACTGGTCCAGAAAACTTCTTTATAAGCTTATCCGCCTCGTTTTCAATCTCTGTACGAATCTTGTTCAAGTCGTAGCTACAACCTTCGTCCTTCTCATAGACTGACATGATAACTCTTAGCGAATCGCTCACCATTTCTTCTTTGATTTTTTCAAAGTCTTCACCTATTTTAGAGTACGCAGATAGGTATCTATTATAATTTACATAATTTTTGATCTTGTACTTATTGAGAGCTTGTTCGTTGAACTGTTTACGCTTAACCTTAAAAATTTTCCTAGAGCGTGGAGATTCTTCGGCGTCGGCCTTCATGACGAATCCTTCTAGCGGACACTCTGCATAAGCGCTGGGATACGTTTCAACTTTTTCGTACAGATCCCCTATCGTTTGGTAATCTAAATCTAAGATGGGTACGTGAGGTAGCTTCACTCGCTGGAAAATGTTCACGGCATCGCTATACTTCATAAACGTATCTGAATCCAGTTGGTAGATGTCGAAGGCCCGAAAAAAGACAGTATTGCTACCGAATACGGCTTCGGATTCAAAATCACGATAGGTTATTCTCTTCATGTGGCTTCCGAATACTTCTCCATAAATGATAAAATTGTCATGTAAAATGTCTTTGATAAGCCGTACCTTTTCCGACAGCGGTTTCAAGATTGCGTTCAAGTTAAAAAGGCGTGTCTTTTCATCTAGCACTACGTTTCTAGATTGTATCCTGAACGTATTCTTCACGTAGCCAATACCGATATTAGAGCCATCCAATTTTTCGGTAGCGATTAAAGGTATGCCCGAATAAATTTGGCTTGTGATCTCGTGGTACTTGATAAGGGTCATCGTAAATAGATTAGAAACAGGACTAAATAACGTATTGTCTGGTCAGATTAGAAAATATCTAATAAGCTATTTCAATGAGGCAAGAGATGAAGACAGAATGAATGTAGCTTGAGTACGGAGCCGCTATTTATACTAAATATAAATCAACTAATCAACCAACCAACTGAAAAAAAAAAAAAATTTTTTTTTTTTTTTTTTTTTTTTTTAAGGTTGGTTGGTTGGTTTCTAAAGTTATATTTCTAAAGTTATATTTCTAAAGTTATATTTCTAAGTTGGCTGCTACAGTTATATTTCTAAGTTGGCCATTAAAGCTATATTTCTCAGTTGGATGCTAAAGCTATATTTCTTTAGCCAATCATTGTAGATGGCGCTGCAGTCTATATATATAGTATATATATAGTATATCTATTAGGGTGGGTGGGAGTGGAATTTATTTCTTCTACTGTACGGTCATGCATAAACTCGCTCCTGATGTCTAAACCCATTTCCTTTAAAATAGGATGAAATAGCGTAATTTATACAATATTAGCTTTGAAAACAAGACTTTTGTCTGACAAATGACAAGATACTGTAGGTTTTCATGAAATCAGAATAGATCATAGGCTTTTATACAAAAATCTAACTCTCTAGTGTTCATCAATGTACATCTTGCTGAAAACACATTACGAGACAGTGACTAGACGACCGTTGCTGGCAAATGTCGAGAGACAATGAGAGTGTAGTCATGTTAGCCATAGTAAATATAGACAAGCTTCAAGGGTGGGCGTGGCACCTGAAAAAAAAAAAAAAAAAATTAATTTTTTTTTTTTTTTCAAGGTTTGTTGGTTGGTTGATTACATTCTCTATATATAGTATCGCTGACGTGCCACTTCATCAGTCTATCTCAATCTTTGCCAGCAACGGTTCTAATCTGATAAAATTCTTCTAGAACAAATCTGTTGGCAGGATATTATGTAACCCATTTCTTCATAAACAGGACGCGATAAAGTTATTTATAGCATTAATTTGTCCTTGCCGATAGCACCAAGCGATAATCTATAAAAGGTCATCCGGTCGAGCCTTTTATAGTATTACTTTAGCCGTTTCTCAGAACCGCTTATCAGATGTTCCGCTCGCCAGAGTATAAATACCGGCCTCTCGCCTCAGCTTATTCATTCTGACCCTCTGCTTTTTGAAATGGCCACTCTTTCCTTTGACTCTCTGACGGATGAACGAGTTGATTGCGACTATGTCATAATACCAAATTGGCAAGTATTGAACACCCCTCGCGTCTCTTGTGAGCTGATATGTAATTACGATCGTTCTATGAATATGCCAGCTCCAGCTATCATTCCTAAACCTAAGCCAGCTCAAGTTCTCGCTCCCACACCTAAGCCAGCTCTAGCTATCATTCAAAAACCAGCACCAGCTTTCATTCCCACACCTAAACCGCCTCCAGTTCTCATTCAAAAACCAGCACCAGTACTTAAACCAGCCCCAGTTCTCATTTCCACACCTAAGCCTGATCCAGTTCCCACACCTAAGCCTGATCCAGTTCAAATTTCAATACCCATGTCAGAGATGATGTATTTTAAAGTACCAACGCTATTAAGCCCGTTACCAAAATCTCCAATTTCAGAAGACTCGTCCAACGTAACAACTTATCGTGCCTGGAAGCCTCCACCGAAGATAGATTTCGTGGTACGACCTAAATTAAAAACTGCCGGCTTTGAAGATCCAAGAATTCGAAGACGGCAGGGCATAGTCGTTCTCAAGTCGGACGTCAGTCTGAGAGATGGCAAATGTTACAGCTTCATACAAACAGAGGTCAGGAAAAATTACTGTTGGGTTTAAACCCAAACGATTTATAAAAAAATCGGGTCGAACGAAGTGTCTCATGGCAGATTACTGTCTTTGACACTTCGTTCGATCCGTTTTTTTTGTAACAATTATATTGCCAATATTGGATGCGTTTAAGATTTTGACTTAAGATTTTCAACGGATCCCGTATATATAAATGAAGTCTTGTAACAATACATATGTATATATAGACAATTATCAACCAACTTTGAAAAAAATCGAGATTGGTGAAATATGGCAAAGTCCAAAAAAATATTATTTTGAAAAAAATTATAAAATCAAACAATATAAAAGTCAGGAAAAAAAACTTTGAAAATAATTTGAAAAAAATAAACTTAGAAAAAATTTTGAAAAAAATAAACTTAGAAAAAATTTCACCAATCTCGAAATTTTTTCTAAGTCCAAAAAAAATATTATTTTGAAAAAAATTATAAAAATCAAACAATATAAAAGTCGAAAAATAAAACTTAGAAAAAATTTTGAAAAAAATAAACTTGGAAAAAATTTTGAAAAAAATAAACTTAGAAAAAATTTCACCAATCTCGAAATTTTTTCTAAGTCCAAAAAAATATTATTTTGAAAAAAATTATAAAAATCAAACAATATAAAAGTCGAAAAATAAAACTTAGAAAAAATTTTGAAAAAAATAAACTTAGAAAAAATTTTGAAAAAAATAAACTTTGAAAAAAATTTCGAGATTGCTGAAATATGGCAAAGTCCAAAAGAATATTAGCTTGAAAAAAAAATGAGAAAATGTAAAATCAGCCATGGTTTATATAGCCATGCCACGCCCACTAAAAAAAAAAAAAAAAAAAAAAATTTTTTTTTTTTTATATTGATACCACGCCCACACACAAAAATATATAATATAAGCTCTAAAAAAAAGACTATATAAGCTCTGCCATTCTATTGAACTGCCATTCTCTCTTCGGAGCTTGGTCTATCAACATGTTAAAAAAAATGGCTCTCGAAATTTTTTCTAAGTCCAAAAAAATATTATTTTGAAAAAAATTATAAAAATCAAACAATATAAAAGTCAAAAAATAAAACTTTGAAAAAAATTTGAAAAAAATAAACTTAGAAAAAATTTTGAAAAAAAATAAACTTAGAAAAAATTTCACCAATCTCGAAATTTTTGCTGAAATATGGCTAAGTCCAAAAGAATATTATCTTGAAAAAAAAAATGAGAAAATGTAAAATCAGCCATGGTTTATATAGCCATGCCCCGCCCACTAAAAAAAAAAAAAAAAAAAAAAAAAAATTTTTTTTTTTTTTTTTTTTTTCAAAGTTGGTTAATTGGTTGATTGACTCTAGCTAACCTATATATATCATGCTAAAGTATATACACTATCATTGTCCAGTAATGCTTATCTGTTTCAGCGTCTATAAAAATCTTTACTGCATCCGTGTCATAGCAAATGAGTTATACAATATTCTGTTTCAGCGACATCTATAAATAGCCTTATCTCATCGTAGAAACTGACTTCCGTAGCAAATGAGTTATGCAATATCCCGCGACTCTATAAATAGCCTTATCTTATCGTAGAAACTGACTTATGCAATCCTTCAGATCGACTATATAAGCTCTGACATTTGATCGAATAGCCATTCTCTCTTCGGAGCTTTGAACTACCAATATGTATAAGAATCAATGCTCTCTGAAGAAGCTTAAAGCGGTAAACTCGCTGCGAAACCGTTTTGGGGTTATCGAGCTGTTTCCCAAAAACCTTTCGCCTACCGTTAAAAAATTGGAAGAGTATCCACACTTTCAAACCATGATCGGTGAAGGTAAGATTTGTGTATTTTGTCTCTACATGACGTCCAATTTGAAGATTGAATTCAAAAAACGTACTCTGACGGACAAGATAACAAATACGATTCCAACCATAGGCAGAGAGGCCAAGACAAACTATCCGCTGAGACCTCAGGAAATTAAATGGAGCACTCTGATGAATCGATATAAAAGACCCCCCAGCGAAGCCAACAGAACCAACGCCGACGTGAGAATTGGTTTCAAGTGCCCCAACAATCAGTTTCTTGTAAAGTCCTATTTTACGTTTGGTCAGCGAACCGTCGGACAAGGATGCGCCCATATCATACAGACGTTGAACGTGCCATTCCTGTTCTTTGTGAGGCCTCCTGGCGAGAAACGAGTGAGAGCGGACAGTAGATACTTTGCTGGCGACAAGCTCCATTACTACGATCGTTTCATACTGATTGCCGACTCCAGTTACAAGGTGCCTGCTGGGACCACCTACATTCTGTTTACAACTCAAAAAAACTTTTTCAGTTTGGACATTGTGCCAGAGAGTTTAGAGTTGGGTTTCGAAACCAAAAATCCTTTGGTAGAACGCATAACAAAAATAGATGGTATGTACGACGAATCCGTACCAACGCCCATGATACAGCATATAGATGATGAAGACGACTCCCCCGTAGAAATGAGTACTGACAGAATCACTTCTAAATATTTTGATAAGCCAACATCTCCAATCTCAGAGTCATCCCAAGAGCCAGAGATCTATTTTCCTGAATCATCTCAAGAGTCATCTCAAGAGCCAGAGATTTATCTGCCAACTCCTGTGGACAGAAGAACAATATTCATAACAACAAACTTTGCAGCCCAATACAAGTCTCTGACTTTTAAAAACTGGAAAAACTTGACAGATCGCCCCGACAATAACTTCGTACGCCCCTACGGACCAGATCTACCTGGACTTGACCTGAGAATTAAATCGGTAAAACGGAAGGCTGAAACGATTCCCAAGAGTGCCAAGAAACATAAGCCATCTTTCAAGGAGGCGGCCACAAATACAGAACCAGTGTTTAAATGCCCACTACCACCTGAGCCAGTTTTTAAACGTCCAGCACCCATTGAAAGTCCTGAGATATGTCCATTGAAAGTCCAGAGCCCATTGAAGATCCTGAATCCATTGAAAGTCCTGAACCCATTGAAAATCCTGAGATATGTCCAGAGCCCGTTGAAGATCCTGAACCCATTGAAAATCCTGAGATATGTCCAGAGCCCATTGAAAATCCTGAGATATGTCTAGAACCCATTGAAAATCCAGAATATTTTTATGGATGGCCTACTATTGAAAGGTCAGAGGTACAAACTGAACTGGATGAGCTTGATAATATTCTATGCACGCCTTTATCCATGCCAGCGGATACGCTAGACTCGTTGATGGACGATCTTATGACGCCATCAACTATACAGTATACGATGGATGACGGACCGCTGGAGACTCAGTTCAAAATGCCAGGATTTGAACTGCCAGATTTCATATAAAAACAAAAAATTTAAAAATTTTGGGTCAAACGAGGCTTCCTCATGTTTAGATTTGTCATTATGACCTATCTTTACGATGGAAGCCTCGTTTGACTCATTTTTTTTAAATCAAAATGCTACCAATATTGGTACTGTAAAAAAAATAACTTGTAAAAATTATCAGAACAATAAAAAAATTGGGTCAAACGGGGCTTCCTCATGTTTAGATTTGTCATTATGACTTATCTTTACGATGGAAGCCTCGTTTGACCCATTTTTTTTAAATCAAAATGCTACCAATATTGGTACTGTAAAAAAATAACTTGTAAAATTTATCAGATTAATTAAAAAGTGACACATGACAATACTTTATAAAAGTCCATCTAAGTCACATTAAAATCAACCAACCAACCTTGAAAAAAAAAAAAAATATATATATATGTTTTTTTTTTTTTTTTTTAAAGTTGGTTGGTTGGTTGATATATATTTGTTTCCTCGTTCATCACTTTTCATTTATCAAGATTAACTTTTCAATTTAATCCTATCATGTTTTTATCCAAAGGCTAAGTTTCAAAGCCTCATTTTAAATGAAACCTGTTAATTTTGATCATGTCTATCGTGGATCGCTTGGCCATCCAAGCCATGACAAAACGTAGCAATTAGATGTTTGAACTGACCCTTTAAAATTTATCTAAGCCATAGTAGCCTTTCAATTTTGACTGGTTAAACGTGGATCGGCAATGCAAGAGGTCATAATAAATTTGAGTCCTGTATCTGGACCATGTCAACACGAAGACCTTTGACAGGGGCATCGCTTAGCAGGCAAAATTTAAACGAGCTGGGCTAGTCAGGATAAACGTAACCATTGAACTCTGGGCCATGCTTAGCAGTAGCAGCCCATATTGTAAAAATAATATTTACGAGATACAATGGCAAAGCGACAAATGAAAAGCTTAAAAGTAGCGGCCCAGTCTATGGCATCATTTTAAATGTTAATATTGAGCCATCCAAGAGGCCTTGATAGAAATCGGCTGGACACGACAAATCAATATGTACGCTTGAAATCTGAAAGACGTAGAGAGCCTATATTGTAAAAACTTAAAATTATAAACTTCAAAAGTGGATATATGTAGGTAGTGTGTTAAGTTTTAAAGTCACATGACCACACCCACTCTTGAAATAAACCAACCAACCAATTTTTTTTTTTTTTTTTTAAGGTTGGTTTATTTCAAGAGTGGGTGTGGTCATGTGACTAGTAAATATCATCGGATCAAAAAGTGATATAACCAAGATTAATTTTGGAGCTAAAAATAAGAACCCAAATTGTCTCCCCAACTGGCTGAACCCAGATTAGGTATTTTTTAGCTTGAAATCTTAGCTGATCTGAGTTTGGTCGTTGGTAAAAATATCAGCGGATTTTTCTAAGGCCCAAATGAAATTCTTTCAAACTAAATCTGGCAGACTATAATTTTATTAAGAAATACATACTCATAGATATGAGTACCCGAAAAGAACCCCGGCATCTCTTTAAGAAGAGGCCGTACAACGTAAAGTCAGATCCGTCTCGGTACCACGTTTAAGCTCGTCCGATCTTAAAATTGGCTGGATTTCGTTAGCCCGCTTAGAGAGAGATTTGGCATAGTGCCAAGTTTTTACTGAGTCGATACACTGGAATGAGTCGATACTGTGTCACATGAGAGAGAGCATTTAAATTGGGACTGGCAAGTATGATAGTAGAAGATGAATTTTTTAGACATCTTCATACTTGGCCAATCTTTGTTTCAGGCTATCATTTTCCGCTTTCAAGATAGCCATTTCTGCTTTCAGGCTGGCCATTCCGTCTTTCAGGCTGGCCATTCCGTCTTTCAGGCTAGCAATTGCGTTCACTTGTAAATTATAAATAATTTCCCACAAGCGTATTTTATCAGCCTGTAGCGTTTTGATTTCGTCTTGCAGAGTTTCTCTCGTTTCTCTGATATTATTTTCGTAAATCTCTTTCATATTTTTCATTTCGGATTCTACCCCCTTGAAACTTTTCAATATGGGCATCATGGCAAGTATGGACTGGCAAATATGGTAGTAGAAGATGAATTGCAAAATTAAATCTTGGCCAATATATATATAGGCAAAGTAAAGCCACGCCCACCTAAAAAAAAAAAAAAAAAAATTTTAAGGTGGGCGTGGCTTCTTTACTTTGCCTATATATACCGACCCTTGTAAATTATAAAATTATATCCAGACATCTTCAAACCACTCTTCTACAATGCCTGCAGGTCTCAATTTGAGAAGGTATTTGAACGCTCTCCTACGCGACACAACTCAGTTTTCGTGTCCGCGCTGTAACGTTCTCGTCTTGCCCAAAGATTATGAAAGGCATTGTAGGAATGAAACCACCATGGACCCTTTAACATGCTGCGTTTGTTGCGAGGGCCAATTTACATTCCAAAGAGGGGAAAAGAACGGTGCCGCTGATCATTTGATAGAATGCTTTAGAAATTTCAGATTTAGGATGACTGAACCTGAGCCTGAACCTGAGCCTGATGATGACGAAGATCCTGCTGCCGACCCATACGAATTTTTCGATTTCAGCCCAATGTGCGCAAAAAAAGATTTTTTCGAACATACGCGTTACTTCATGGACGACTGGGCCTACGAACCCGTCTGGCCGATCGAGTTAGAGCCTCCACCCGTACCGTTTGAAGACGAAACGCTGAACTTGGCCGCCTCTTGCGTGCTGAGATATCTTCAAGGTAACCTGGCGTTCATCCACGTCATGGTGCGAGCCGTAGCCTATAGAGATTTTATAAGATTCATGGATAGAGACGACGGCTTGACCCAAACCCTACCCTTTTCATGTTGGTGCGACGGCGGCAGGGAAACCAATCCCAAATTCAGGCAGCATAGGCACATGGTCGTAGTAACTCATTCAGAAGATCATTTTCACAAGAACGTGTGGGGTAGGATCAGACCCGACGAACGACCGTATGTCGGTTACAGATGCCTGAAAAGCAAATCCATGGAGACCGTCTGGCATTTGGTCAATACGCTGGGATATCTCAGCAACCGAAAATCCAGCTGTAATTTTTCATTCGAAAGCCAACTAGGGGTTGGTAACAGGAAACATTTTTACATCCAAGAGACGCTTCCCAAAGATTACAGATTGGTCTTGGCTACGCTCTGGAACGGAGGCATCATGAGGCTCATAACCCAAAATTATGCCTGCAGGCATCCCGATAAATTGCTCAGAGTTCCAATAGCGTTCATCGACGGAAAATATAAAATCAAAATCAAACATTTGCCAGGCATAAAATTGAAACTGGTACTACCCGTATCGAGAAATTTCAAGTCGTCTAGTAAACGTACCCAGTACTTCTTGCATCTGAACAACGAAAAAAAGATGTATTTTACGACAGGCACGCAGACCGAAGAAGATTACAAACTGTTTTACGAAGTCGTCAAAGAAGATTATTGGGAACCCAGCAGGCGTCAACAGATGTGCTTTCAGTGCGTGATGCCCATATTGGGACGCTGCAAAGGGATAGAGGCCGAAATGAAAAATATGAAAGAGATTTACGAAAAAAATATAGAGACTCTCAAAATTGAAAACCAAACGCTGCAAATGCAAAAAATGGAATACTTGGAACATATTTTTGATTTACACATGCACGAAATTGCTAACCTGAAAGCTGAAGTTGCTAGCCTGAAAGAGGGAATGGCTAGTTTGCAAGCGGAAAATGATAGCCTGAAAGAGGGAATGGCTAGCTTGCAAGCGGAAAATGATAGTTTAAAATATAGATTGGCCAATTATGAAGATGTCTAAGCAGTATTGTCTCTCTCATGTGACACAGTATCGACTCATTCCAGTGTATCGACTCAGTAAAAACTTGGCACTATGCCAAATCTCTCTCTAAGCGGGCTAACGATATCCAGCATTTTTTAAGATCGGACAAGCTTAAACGTGGTACCGAGACGGATCTGACTTTACGTTGTACGGCCTCTTCTTAAAGAGATGCCGGGGTTCTTTTCGGGTACTCATATCTATGAGTATGTATTTCTTAATAAAATTATAGTCTGCCAGATTTAGTTTGAAAGAATTTCATTTGGGCCTTAGAAAAATCCGCTGATATTTTTTACCAACGACCAAACTCAGATCAGCTAAGATTTCAAGCTAAAAAATACCTAATCTGGGTTCAGCCAGTTGGGGAGACAATTTGGGTTCTTCTTTTTAGCTCCAAAATTAATCTTGGTTATATCACTTTTTGATCCGATGATATTTACTAGTCACATGACCACACCCACTCTTGAAATAAACCAATCTTAAAAAAAAAAAAAAAAAAAAAATTGGTTGGTTGGTTTATTTCAAGAGTGGGTGTGGTCATGTGACTTTAAAACTTAACACACTTCCTACATATATCCACTTTTGAAGTTTATAATTTTAAGTTGCGATGCCCTGTCAAAGGTCTTCGTGTTAACATGGTCCAGATACAGGACTCAAATTTATTATGACCTCTTGCATTGCCGATCCACGTTTAACCAGTCAAAATTGAAAGGCTACTATGGCTTAGATAAATTTTAAAGGGTCAGTTCAAACATCTAATTGCTACGTTTTGTCATGGCTTGGATGGCCAAGCGATCCACGATAGACATGATCAAAATTAACAGGTTTCATTTAAAATGAGGCTTTGAAACTTAGCCTTTGGATAAAAACATGATAGGATTAAATTGAAAAGTTAATCTTGATAAATGAAAAGTGATGAACGAGGAAACAAATATATATCAACCAACCAACCAACCTTAAAAAAAAAAAAAAAATATATATATATATATATATTTTTTTTTTTTTTTTTTCAAGGTTGGTTGGTTGATTTTAATGTGACTTAGATGGACTTTTATAAAGTATTGTCATGTGTCACTTTTTAAATAATCTGATAAATTTTACAAGTTATTTTTTTACAGTACCAATATTGGTAGCATTTTGATTTAAAAAAAATGGGTCAAACGAGGCTTCCATCGTAAAGATAAGTCATAATGACAAATCTAAACATGAGGAAGCCCCGTTTGACCCAATTTTTTTATTGTTCTGATAATTTTTACAAGTTATTTTTTTTACAGTACCAATATTGGTAGCATTTTGATTTAAAAAAAATGAGTCAAACGAGGCTTCCATCGTAAAGATAAGTCATAATGACAAATCTAAACATGAGGAAGCCTCGTTTGACCCAAAATTTTTAAATTTTTTGTTTTTATATGAAATCTGGCAGTTCAAATCCTGGCATTTTGAACTGAGTCTCCAGCGGTCCGTCATCCATCGTATACTGTATAGTTGATGGCGTCATAAGATCGTCCATCAACGAGTCTAGCGTATCCGCTGGCATGGATAAAGGCGTGCATAGAATATTATCAAGCTCATCCAGTTCAGTTTGTACCTCTGACCTTTCAATAGTAGGCCATCCATAAAAATATTCTGGATTTTCAATGGGTTCTGGACATATCTCAGGATTTTCAATGGGCTCTGGACATATCTCAGGATTTTCAATGGGTTCAGGATCTTCAACGGGCTCTGGACATATCTCAGGATTTTCAATGGGTTCAGGACTTTCAATGGATTCAGGATCTTCAATGGGCTCTGGACTTTCAATGGGACATATCTCAGGACTTTCAATGGGTGCTGGACGTTTAAAAACTGGCTCAGGTGGTAGTGGGCATTTAAACACTGGTTCTGTATTTGTGGCCGCCTCCTTGAAAGATGGCTTATGTTTCTTGGCACTCTTGGGAATCGTTTCAGCCTTCCGTTTTACCGATTTAATTCTCAGGTCAAGTCCAGGTAGATCTGGTCCGTAGGGGCGTACGAAGTTATTGTCGGGGCGATCTGTCAAGTTTTTCCAGTTTTTAAAAGTCAGAGACTTGTATTGGGCTGCAAAGTTTGTTGTTATGAATATTGTTCTTCTGTCCACAGGAGTTGGCAGATAAATCTCTGGCTCTTGAGATGACTCTTGAGATGATTCAGGAAAATAGATCTCTGGCTCTTGGGATGACTCTGAGATTGGAGATGTTGGCTTATCAAAATATTTAGAAGTGATTCTGTCAGTACTCATTTCTACGGGGGAGTCGTCTTCATCATCTATATGCTGTATCATGGGCGTTGGTACGGATTCGTCGTACATACCATCTATTTTTGTTATGCGTTCTACCAAAGGATTTTTGGTTTCGAAACCCAACTCTAAACTCTCTGGCACAATGTCCAAACTGAAAAAGTTTTTTTGAGTTGTAAACAGAATGTAGGTGGTCCCAGCAGGCACCTTGTAACTGGAGTCGGCAATCAGTATGAAACGATCGTAGTAATGGAGCTTGTCGCCAGCAAAGTATCTACTGTCCGCTCTCACTCGTTTCTCGCCAGGAGGCCTCACAAAGAACAGGAATGGCACGTTCAACGTCTGTATGATATGGGCGCATCCTTGTCCGACGGTTCGCTGACCAAACGTAAAATAGGACTTTACAAGAAACTGATTGTTGGGGCACTTGAAACCAATTCTCACGTCGGCGTTGGTTCTGTTGGCTTCGCTGGGGGGTCTTTTATATCGATTCATCAGAGTGCTCCATTTAATTTCCTGAGGTCTCAGCGGATAGTTTGTCTTGGCCTCTCTGCCTATGGTTGGAATCGTATTTGTTATCTTGTCCATCAGAGTACGTTTTTTGAATTCAATCTTCAAATTGGACGTCATGTAGAGACAAAATACACAAATCTTACCTTCACCGATCATGGTTTGAAAGTGTGGATACTCTTCCAATTTTTTAACGGTAGGCGAAAGGTTTTTGGGAAACAGCTCGATAACCCCAAAACGGTTTCGCAGCGAGTTTACCGCTTTAAGCTTCTTCAGAGAGCATTGATTCTTATACATATTGGTAGTTCAAAGCTCCGAAGAGAGAATGGCTATTCGATCAAATGTCAGAGCTTATATAGTCGATCTGAAGGATTGCATAAGTCAGTTTCTACGATAAGATAAGGCTATTTATAGAGTCGCGGGATATTGCATAACTCATTTGCTACGGAAGTCAGTTTCTACGATGAGATAAGGCTATTTATAGATGTCGCTGAAACAGAATATTGTATAACTCATTTGCTATGACACGGATGCAGTAAAGATTTTTATAGACGCTGAAACAGATAAGCATTACTGGACAATGATAGTGTATATACTTTAGCATGATATATATAGGTTAGCTAGAGTCAATCAACCAATTAACCAACCTTGAAAAAAAAAATAAATAAATAAATAAATATATTTTTTTTTTTTTTAGTGGGCGTGGCATGGCTATATAAACCATGGCTGATTTTACATTTTCTCATTTTTTTTTTCAAGATAATATTCTTTTGGACTTAGCCATATTTCAGCAAAAATTTCGAGATTGGTGAAATTTTTTCTAAGTTTATTTTTTTTCAAAATTTTTTCTAAGTTTTTTTTTTTCAAATTTTTTTCAAAGTTTTATTTTTCGACTTTTATATTGTTTGATTTTTATAATTTTTTTCAAAATAATATTTTTTTGGTCTTAGAAAAAATTTCGAGATTGGTGAAATTTTTTCTAAGTTTATTTTTTTTCAAAATTTTTTCTAAGTTTATTTTTTTTCAAATTTTTTTCAAAGTTTTATTTTTCGACTTTTATATTGTTTGATTTTTATAATTTTTTTCAAAATAATATTTTTTTGGACTTAGAAAAAATTTTGAGAGCCATTTTTTTTAACATGTTGATAGACCAAGCTCCGAAGAGAGAATGGCAGTTCAATAGAATGGCAGAGCTTATATAGTCTTTTTTTTAGAGCTTATATTATATATTTTTGTGTGTGGGCGTGGTATCAAAAAAAAAAAATTTTTTTTTTTTTTTTTTTTTTTAGTGGGCGTGGCATGGCTATATAAACCATGGCTGATTTTACATTTTCTCATTTTTTTTTCAAGCTAATATTCTTTTGGACTTTGCCATATTTCAGCAATCTCGAAATTTTTTTCTAAGTTTATTTTTTTCAAAATTTTTTCTAAGTTTTATTTTTCGACTTTTATATTGTTTGATTTTTATAATTTTTTTCAAAATAATATTTTTTTGGACTTAGAAAAAATTTCGAGATTGGTGAAATTTTTTCTAAGTTTATTTTTTTTTCAAAATTTTTTCTAAGTTTATTTTTTTCAAAATTTTTTCTAAGTTTATTTTTTTCAAATTATTTTATAATTTTTTTCAAAATAATATTTTTTTGGACTTTGCCATATTTCACCAATCTCGATTTTTTTCAAAGTTGGTTGATAATTGTCTATATATACATATGTATTGTTACAAGACTTCATTTATATATACGGGATCCGTTGAAAATCTTAAGTCAAAATCTTAAACCCATCCAATATTGGCAATATAATTGTTACAAAAAAACGGGTCGAACGAAGTGTCAAAGACAGTAATCTGCCATGAGACACTTCGTTCGATCCGATTTTTTTATAAATCGTTTGGGTTTAAACCCAACAGTACTTTTTCCTGACCTCTGTTTGTATGAAGCTGTAACATTTGCCATCTCTCAGACTGACGTCCGACTTGAGAACGACTATGCCCTGCCGTCTTCGAATTCTTGGATCTTCAAAGCCAGCAGTTTTTAATTTAGGTCGTACCACGAAATCTATCTTCGGTGGAGGCTTCCAGGCACGATAAGTTGTTACGTTGGACGAGTCTTCTGAAATTGGAGATTTTGGTAGCGGGCTTAATAGCGTTGGTACTTTAAAATACATCATCTCTGACATGGGTATTGAAATTTGAACTGGATCAGGCTTAGGTGTGGGAACTGGATCAGGCTTAGGTGTGGAAATGAGAACTGGGGCTGGTTTAAGTACTGGTGCTGGTTTTTGAATGAGAACTGGAGCCGGTTTAGGTGTGGGAATGAAAGCTGGTGCTGGTTTTTGAATGATAGCTGGAGCTGGCTTAGGTGTGGGAGCGAGAACTTGAGCTGGCTTAGGTTTGGGAATGATAGCTGGAGCTGGCATATTCATAGAACGATCGTAATTACATATCAGCTCACAAGAGACGCGAGGGGTGTTCAATACTTGCCAATTTGGTATTATGACATAGTCGCAATCAACTCGTTCATCCGTCAGAGAGTCAAAGGAAAGAGTGGCCATTTCAAAAAGCAGAGGGTCAGAATGAATAAGCTGAGGCGAGAGGCCGGTATTTATACTCTGGCGAGCGAAACATCTGATAAGCGGTTCTGAGAAACGGCTAAAGTAATACTATAAAAGGCTCGACCGGATGACCTTTTATAGATTATCGCTTGGTGCTATCGGCAAGGACAAATTAATGCTATAAATAACTTTATCGCGTCCTGTTTATGAAGAAATGGGTTACATAATATCCTGCCAACAGATTTGTTCTAGAAGAATTTTATCAGATTAGAACCGTTGCTGGCAAAGATTGAGATAGACTGATGAAGTGGCACGTCAGCGATACTATATATAGAGAATGTAATCAACCAACCAACAAACCTTGAAAAAAAAAAAAAAAAAAAAAATTTTTTTTTTTTTCAGGTGCCACGCCCACCCTTGAAGCTTGTCTATATTTACTATGGCTAACATGACTACACTCTCATTGTGTCTCGACATTTGCCAGCAACGGTCGTCTAGTCACTGTCTCGTAATGTGTTTTCAGCAAGATGTACATTGATGAACACTAGAGAGTTAGATTTTTGTATAAAAGCCTATGATCTATTCTGATTTCATGAAAACCTACAGTATCTTGTCATTTGTCAGACAAAAGTCTTGTTTTCAAAGCTAATATTGTATAAATTACGCTATTTCATCCTATTTTAAAGGAAATGGGTTTAGACATCAGGAGCGAGTTTATGCATGACCGTACAGTAGAAGAAATAAATTCCACTCCCACCCACCCTAATAGATATACTATATATATACTATATATATAGACTGCAGCGCCATCTACAATGATTGGCTAAAGAAATATAGCTTTAGCATCCAACTGAGAAATATAGCTTTAATGGCCAACTTAGAAATATAACTGTAGCAGCCAACTTAGAAATATAACTTTAGAAATATAACTTTAGAAATATAACTTTAGAAACCAACCAACCAACCTTAAAAAAAAATTTTTTTTTTTTTTTTTTTTTTTTTTTTTTTTCAGTTGGTTGGTTGATTAGTTGATTTATATTTAGTATAAATAGCGGTTCCGTACTCAAGCTACATTCATTCTGTCTTCATCTCTTGCCTCATTGAAATAGCTTATTAGATATTTTCTAGTCTGACCAGACAATACGTTATTTAGTCCTGTTTCTAATCTATTTACGATGACCCTTATCAAGTACCACGAGATCACAAGCCAAATTTATTCGGGCATACCTTTAATCGCTACCGAAAAATTGGATGGCTCTAATATCGGTATTGGCTACGTGAAGAATACGTTCAGGATACAATCTAGAAACGTAGTGCTAGATGAAAAGACACGCCTTTTTAACTTGAACGCAATCTTGGAACCGCTGTCGGAAAAGGTACGGCTTATCAAAGACATTTTACATGACAATTTTATTATTTATGGAGAAGTATTCGGAAGCCACATGAAGAGAATAACCTATCGTGATTTTGAATCCGAAGCCGTATTCGGTAGCAATACTGTCTTTTTTCGGGCCTTCGACATCTACCAACTGGATTCAGATACGTTTATGAAGTATAGCGATGCCGTGAACATTTTCCAGCGAGTGAAGCTACCCCACGTACCCATCTTAGATTTAGATTACCAAACGATAGGGGATCTGTACGAAAAAGTTGAAACGTATCCCAGCGCTTATGCAGAGTGTCCGCTAGAAGGATTCGTCATGAAGGCCGACGCCGAAGAATCTCCACGCTCTAGGAAAATTTTTAAGGTTAAGCGTAAACAGTTCAACGAACAAGCTCTCAATAAGTACAAGATCAAAAATTATGTAAATTATAATAGATACCTATCTGCGTACTCTAAAATAGGTGAAGACTTTGAAAAAATCAAAGAAGAAATGGTGAGCGATTCGCTAAGAGATATCATGTCAGTCTATGAGAAGGACGAAGGTTGTAGCTACGACTTGAACAAGATTCGTACAGAGATTGAAAACGAGGCGGATAAGCTTATAAAGAAGTTTTCTGGACCAGTTATCAAAGATGATAACTAAATAAACAACTAACTTAAAAAAAAAAAAAAATTTTTTTTTTTTTTTTTTTACATGCCACGCCCACTCATGGATATTCTATATAAATAGTGGTTCCGTACTCAAGCTACCATCATTCTGCCCATTCTAGTTGCCTCTGTTTATTGAAAGATCATAGCGCAATCATGTATCTGAAAATTTGTTTTGATACCAAGCCTGCACTCATCGCCGCTACTGTTGGTAGAGATGTTTATTTCATAGCCGTCGAAGTTGGCAAATATCTAGGCTACGCGTCACCTTACAACTTTGCACATCGATATTCCAACAAGGATCTGGCTGATCTATATCCCAATGCACAACGCTTGAACATGAGTTCCAGGCGCGTGTTTGATTTCAACGATATGCTTCACGTACTTGTGAAGACGCACCGAATGCCTATCGAGGAGATCTGCCGTATCCAGAAACTGTGGACCGATGGCCGGGTAACCTCTACGTATCCCAACATTATACCGTTCAGCAGAAGGATGGCCTTTGAAATCACAGTTCGAAATGAATGCGAGATGAATGTACAAGATTGGCTTAAAGGGTATTACGAATACTCGAGGGCAGTCTGCGAACAACATACGAATATCTACGCACCCCCGTCGGTAGAATCCAGGTATGGGGATACTGAAGAAGAGAAACCTAGCAACTTTTCCATGCGTGTGAGAGCTGAAGGTATATGGTCTGTCAAATCGGGCGACATGCTTCAAGAATTGACTGCTACGGTTAAGAGAAAGTTTGAGGAAATAGAGAAAGACTATGTAGTTGACGAAAAAGACAGAGCGTATGAGTTGACCGTCAAGCTGGCTCGTAGAGAGATAGTTTAATTATGTTAAACTACTAACTAATGTTTGTAAAAAAAAAAAAAAAAAAAAAAAAAAAAAAAAAAAAAAATTTTTTTTTTTTTTCCAAGGTTGGTTGATTGATTGATTGACTCTAGCTAGCCTATATATATATCATGCTAAAGTAACAGTTTATCTAAATTTGCTGATGTGCCACCACCTCTGTCAAAATTTTCAATTTTTTTTTAAATTTGAAAAAAAAACGACTGAAAAGTAATTAAATTGCTTATTTTACTATGTATATGTAATAAGAATCACGATTCCACGATTAGTTTTCAAAAATATTTTTATTTTAACATTACGTTTCTAAAGTTGGTCAAATTTGCAATAGTCAACTCAAAGTCTAAATCTTCATTTTTGAAAATATACTTAATTCAATTAGCATTATAAATATATATCAACCAACCAGCCTTGAAAAAAAAAAAAAAAAAAAAAAAAAAAAAATTTTTTTTTTTTTTTCAAGGTTGGTTGATTGATTGATTGACTCTAGCTAGCCTATATATATATCATGCTAAAGTAACAGTTTATCTAAATTTGCTGATGTGCCACCACCTCTGTCAAAATTTTCAATTTTTTTTTAAATTTGAAAAAAAATGACTGAAAAGTAATTAAATTACTTATTTTACTATGTATATGTAATAAGAATCACGATTCCACGATTATTTTTCAAAAATATTTTTATTTTAACATTACGTTTCTAAAGTTGGTTAAATTTGCAATAGTCAACTCAAAGTCTAAATCTTCATTTTTGAAAATATACTTAATTCAATTAGCATTATAAATATATATCAACCAACCAGCCTTGGAAAAAAAAAAAAAAAAAAAAATTTTTTTTTTTTTTTTCAAGGTTGGTTGATTGATTGATTGACTCTAGCTAGCCTATATATATCATGCTAAAGTAACAGTTTATCTAAATTTGCTGATGTGCCACCACCTCTGTCAAAATTTTCAATTTTTTTTTAAATTTGAAAAAAAAACGACTGAAAAGTAAGTAAATTGCTTATTTTACTATGTATATGTAATAAGAATCACGATTCCACGATTAGTTTTCAAAAATATTTTTATTTTAACATTACGTTTCTAAAATTGGTCAAATTTGCAATAGTCAACTCAAAGTCTAAATCTTCATTTTTGAAAATATACTTAATTCAATTAGCAATTTAAATATATATCAACCAACGAGCCTTGAAAAAAAAAAAAAAAAAAAAAAAAAATTTTTTTTTTTTTCAAGGTTGGTTGATTGATTGATTGACTCTAGCTAGCCTATATATATCATGCTAAAGTAACAGTTTATCTAAATTTGCTGATGTGCCACCACCTCTGTAAAAATTTTCAATTTTTTTTTAAATTTGAAAAAAAAACGACTGAAAAGTAAGTAAATTGCTTATTTTACTATGTATATGTAATAAGAATCACGATTCCACGATTAGTTTTCAAAAATATTTTTATTTTAACATTACGTTTCTAAAGTTGGTCAAATTTGCAATAGTCAACTCAAAGTCTAAATCTTCATTTTTGAAAATATACTTAATTCAATTAGCATTATAAATATATATCAACCAACCAGCCTTGGAAAAAAAAAAAAAAAAAAAATTTTTTTTTTTTTTCAAGGTTGGTTAATTGGTTGATTGACTCTAGCTAGCCTATATATATATCATGCTAAAGTAACAGTTTATCTAAATTTGCTGATGTGCCACCACCTCTGTCAAAATTTTCAATTTTTTTTTAAATTTGAAAAAAAAACGACTGAAAAGTAAGTAAATTGCTTATTTTACTATGTATATGTAATAAGAATCACGATTCCACGATTAGTTTTCAAAAATATTTTTATTTTAACATTATGTTTCTAAAGTTGGTCGAATGTCAACCCAAAGTCTAAATCTTCATTTTTGAAAATATACTTAATTCAGTTATAGACCCATCCATATATTTTTCAGTCTTAATAATATTTTCATACATGTAATTGTAAAGTCTCAACTTAAACGTCTTAATTATTTTTTTATGCTGATAACCTCTTCAATACTAGCTTAATAGATTTTTTTATAAATACTTAAATTAAGCCCCCTTAGCATCAAAGTCTTAAATTAAACCCGTCCAATGTTGGCACTATATCTATCGCAAAAAAATGGGTCGAACGAGGTGTCAAAGACAGAAATTCTGCCATGAGACACCTCGTTGGACCCATTTTTTTACTCTCATTTTAAAGATTAGCATAAGCTCTCTATGGGTTGCTCATTAGATAGCCTCCTGATGGTCATCTTCAACAGTCCGGTCATTTGAGATTTGTATAATTCATAATCCTCATATTCAAGCTCAAAAAATTTCCTCACCTGTAGTTGGTATGCGGCAAGGAAGTCTTCGAACTTGGTATGGGACCTTTCAACAAATCGAACACCTATGGCTTTCACGAAGCTGAGCTTCATGTTAGCCTGGTATTTCACCATGGCTGAACCGTCGAACATCTCATCAAATTCCTGTTCGCCCATGAACCCTTTCAAATGATGCTTGGCTTCGCTAATCGAGAAGATTCTCGTCTTAGCGAGCCATTTAGGTAAATCGATCTTAGGGTCCATCACGTCACGGACGGTGAGGCCTGCATATTTTTCGGCAAAATGAAGATCTAGAGGGTGCCTCGAATAAATAGCCAGGTCCTCAGCCCGGACAAACAGGGTGCCATCAGTGGCCATTAGGCATTTAAAGGCAACGCCATAAGCATAATTTTTTACATGGAAAAACATGACTGACAGAGAGCTAATGTATCTAAGCAGCTAGTAGAGAGATCGACTAGCAATTGAAGAGCTCTCGCTGGACACTCGTATATATACCCGGTCTTATCAACAGGATCTGATTGTAATTTTCTAGGTTATCAAGAGGAAAGGCTTGCATAATATCCTGTCTCTCGAGCAATCTGATTATAACCGGGCTTCCTGAGGACCCTGTCAATACTTCTGGAAAAATCTTTTTATAGAGATCTGATTATAACCGGGCTTCCTGAGGAAAGGCTTGCATAATATCCTGTCAACACTTCTCGAAAAATCTTTTTATAGAGATCTGATTGTAATTTTAATCGGAGCCGCTTATCAAGCATCCTGTCAATAGTTTCTCGAAAATCTTTTTATAGAGATCAGATCATAATAACTGACTTGGCTACACTTAACCTTTAAAAATTTTAAATTTTAAATGAAAAAATTAAATTTTTAAACTCAGATCCCTTAAATTTAGCTATCGAGTCTATATATTTTACCAAGATTCATATTTATCTTATAGCTAAGCCATATCCCTTGAAAATTTAGAAATTAGATTATAATGACCGCCACACTTAGTCTTTAAAAATTTTAAATTTTACACAGTAAATTTTAAACGAAACAATTAAATTTTTAAACTCAGATACCTTAAATTTGTCTATAGATATTTTATCAAAATTATCTTATAGCTAAGCCATATCCCTTGAAAATTACAAGTTCAAATCGGTACGCATCCAATGTTGGCACTCTATCTATCGCAAAAAAATGGGCCGAGCGAAGCCTCAATGACAGATGTCATGAGAGGCTTCGCTTGACCCATTTTTTTGCACCTCGTCCTGATCTTAAGACGAGGATTTATAGAAGTAGGGCTTGTTTCCCACCAAAACTTTTATTTTTCGGGGGAAATAGCCTAGCTCCAAGTCCCCATATCGTTCGCCAAAGACATAGGTGTCCATGGGTACCGTTGCCAGGTACTCCTCCATGACAATCTTTAGATCGGCCAAGAAACTCTCCATTGTGGCATTGGATGAGGTTATGGCTGCGAGCTTAACCTGGACAGGACGGCCTCAGGTTCAAGCTGCATTCGATGGGCGTAAGAATTTCGATCGGCCCCTGAAATAAGGAATCAAACTCTCCTGGATGCATATCCATCAATATTTTTGCATCCTCCAGTCCAAAGACGCATGTCTTGGCTAAAGACGGGGGTAGTTTCAAGCCCTCAGGAGCAATGTCCGTTACTGTTATATGGCACAGGTGCACCACTCTACTGGAGTTTTCATACCCCATGTAATAGGCCACGTCTCGGCCTTTGATGAAAATTTGGTTGTCAAATGACAAAAAGCATGTTAATTTAACATTCAGTTCATCAGATAATATTTGGAAAATCATTTTGGAGAGACTAGCTCAGAATGAAATGTCTCGTCCAGCAGCCTGTATATATACTAGCAGTAATCTTTAGTTCTATCTAAATTCCAAGTAAATTTCTTATCGGTGACGCACGTCCTGTGACGCACGTCCTCATGCTATCGGACCGTTTAAACTAATTATATAAATAATTTTATCGTTCTAGAAGGTCACGCGGTTTTCTTAGTAAAGCTTGATAAAACGAGGTCACGACTCGGGTATATATACGAGCTGCCTCTAAGAGCCTGCATCATTTTGACTTTTATTGCCATGCTATTCACTATTGAACATCCACAGCTCGACGCTAAAATCCTATTCGTAGTCTCTGCGGATGGACTTTTGTTCGTCAGGGCCTCTGATGTGGCCAAGCTGATGGGCCGATCTTACGTGAAAAAAACGACCAGGCTGAAGGTGAGCGATCTCGTTTACAGGAGGGTCAGGCTACCTATCTCTCTAGCCAATACCTGGGTGTATCCAGTCGACGAGATACATTTTGGAGATGCCCTCTCGTCGTTGGGATTCGAGGCCATGCTGACATCCTCTAAAATCCAGATTCTAGACCCCATAGTACCCACCTCATGCATCCATAAAGCCATCCGAATTCGGATCGTGAGGGACTCTGACAAATTCATAGATGAATTCTTAAAAGATTTCATAGACAGAACCATGCTGTTCTTCGATGGGGACCATGATGACGACCCTCGCCTCCACGAAGATAGATTTGAGACTATTTCTTGGACAGACACCCCTCCGTCCAAAATCAAAGTCTTTGTGGGGGATCGATCTAGATGGTACAAACTGATGCCTTAAATCTGGAGGGGGCAAAAAAATGGGCCGAACGAAGCGTCTCATGGCAGATTTCTGTCTTTGACGCTTCGTTCGGCCCATTTTTTTGCGATAGATAGAGTGCCAATATTGGATGTTTATAAATTGAGACTTTGAATTGGATAAGTCTCTGAAATAGATAATAGTAATATTTCAATATTGAAACGATGCCTTTGAATCTGAGATAGCTAATGTCTTTGAGATAGAAATTTACAATATTGTATAAGGATTATTTTTTAAATGAATGCAGTACCAATATTGAATATATTTTTTTTAACGATTTCGATAAACAAATAAAATATTTATATATTCAATCTGAAGGATTGCATAACTCATTTTCTACGATAAGGCTTTTTATAGAATGAGCTGCATTTGCTACGGATGCTGAACACGGTAAAGATATTTATAGACGGTTTTCAATATTGAAACGATACAAAATACTAATGCCTTTGAATCTGAGATAGAATCGGCTTGAGATAGAAATTTACAATATTGTATAAGGGCATTTTTTAAATGAATGCTATACCAATATTGAATATATTTTTTTAACGATTCGATAAACAAATAATATATTTTTAACTATTCGATAAACAAATAATAAATATTTTATTATTAAAATAAAATATTTAAATAATAAATATTTTATTATTAAAATAATATATTTAAATAATATATTTAAATTCTAAATATTTATTATTCAAACCGACAACTGAATCGAAAAATTCTAACGGGGTGGAGTTGCTCGAAGAATAAATCTGGCGACTGTCTGATAGACCTTTATATGCCGTAAAGAAGTAGGTTCACCCAGCTTTGCGGTACTTGGCATAGGAGCTGTAGTTTGAATAGACTACCCTTGTAACTGTAATCTTTAACTCTTAATTGTAAAAATTTACATGCTTAAATTTCTAATGTCTCGTTGCTGAGATTGGCGGGAGTTGTAGTTTGAATAGACTGTAATCTTTAACTCTTAATTGTAAAAATTTACATGAATGCATGCTTAAATTTCTAATGTCTCGTTTCTAATGTCTCGTCAGCGAGATTGGCGGTACTTTGGCATAGGAGCTGTAGTTTGAATAGACTGTAATCTTTAAATCTTAATTGTAAAAATTTACATGAATGCATGCTTAAATTTCTAATGTCTCGTCAGCGTTTTGCGGTACTTTGGTATAAGAGCTTTAGTTTGAATAAATTGTAACTGTAATCTTTAAATCTTAATTGTAAAAATTTACATGACTACATGCTTAAATTTCTAATGTCTCGTTTCTAATGTCTCGTCAGCGACTTTGGTATAAGAGCTGTAGTCTGAATAGATTGTAATCTTTAAATCTTAATTGTAAAAATTTACATGACTGCATGCTTAAATTTCTAATGTCTCGTTTCTAACGTCTCGTCAGCGAGATTGGCGGTACTTGGCATAGGAGCTGTAGTTTGAATAGACTGTAATCTTTAAATCTTAATTGTAAAAATTTACATGCTTACATTTTTAATGTCTCGTTTCTAATGTCTCGTTTCTAATGTCTTGTCTGAGATTGGCAGTACTTGGCATAGGAGCTGTAGTTTGAATAGCTTGTAACTGTAATCTTTAAATCTTAATTGTAAAAATTTACATGACTGCATGCTTAAATTTTTAATGTCTCGTTTCTAATGTCACTCGTCTGAGTTTGACACAATGTCTCGGATCAGGGGCAGGCTTAGATTTCATGCGATTCGGTCTTAGCTGAGAAAAGAATCGAGGACGGGCTGGATTTAAAATGACGTGTAACTTGAAGATTATTTGAAAAAAAAAACTAATTAGTAAAGTCCGATAAATGTTAATGTACTTTACCAACCAAATAAATATATTATAATATACATAATAAATATATTATAAATATATTATAATATAAATATTATTATAAATATTATTATAAATATATTATAAATATAATATAAATATAATATAATATAAATATATTATAAATATATTATAATATAAATATTATTAGAAATATATTATAATATAAATATAATATAAATATAATATAATATAAATATATTATAAATATATTATAATATAAATATAATATAATATAAGTAAAAAAAAAAAAAAAAAAAAAATCTATCCATTTCTATAGGGTAGCTGCGATTCATGCTCCTACCTTCTCCTATTTTGCTCCGACTTGCTTTTTGTGGCAACGAGCTTCAAGGTCATTCAAAGTCATACAAAAAAAAAAAATTTTTTTTTTTTTTTTTTGAGTGGGCGTGGCTTGGATTCATTCTTTATAAATAGCCGTATTCAAACCTTCATTCCTTCATTCTGTCTGCCAGCCTCATCTAGCTAACATTGTATCAGGCCAGTTTAGAACGATCCTGTTAAACGCTTGTCATTGAAGTGATCCTGTTTCTGTGACTCTCACATTGGATAGCTTCTAATATTATCCCTTTCATTGAATCTCAGCATGTACAAAATGTGGGAACCGTTGGACAACGACGCAAAGACCGAAATGCAAAATTTAAAGCAACAAATGTTTGACTTGCAATCTAAATTGGATGCAGAAATCTCACTCTTGAAAACCAAGATTGAAAAATTTGACGTACTGTACTCCAAAATAGATAACTTGTATCAGGAAGAAATTTACAGGCTTAAATTAGAGTTGGGCGTGCAGCAGAACAGATCTCTAGTGCAGATTCAGAAGCAGCAGATCCAGATCCAGAACCTGCAGAACCTGTTGCTCTCCAATCAGATAGCGACTCAACAGAATTCGTTGCGACAGGACATTAAATATGATAATGAGTAGATCATCCTTGAAACGGATTCAGCAACCAAACAACCAACTGAAAAAAAAAAAAAAAAAAAAAAAATTTTTTTTTTTTTTCAGTTGGTTGGTTGCATACTATATATGATCGCTAACAACCGTCATTGTATTTGACCAGCAGCAGTCGTCTAGTCATGTCTTCAGTCAACAGTCTTCAGTCAACAGTCTTCTAGTCAACAGTCTTCTTCCAGCAACAGTCTTCTAGTCATGACAGAGGTATGTCGTTTAATGCTTGTTTAAATTGATTCAATATTATCATGTCTTTTAGAATCTCAAGTTAAATATCATAGGTTTTATAGAATATAATAAAATAAATTAAATAAAATATTGGAAATAAAATATTTTTTTTATCTGTATTTAAACATACAGATAAAAAAAAATATTTTATTTCAAACTCAATTATAGGTAAAATAAATAGTTTATAATACTCTTAGTATATTATATAATATTAAAATTTTAAATACAAATACTCTTAAAAAAGCTTGAAGCTCGTTGCCACAAAAAGCAAGTCGGAGCAAAATAGGAGAAGGTAGGAGCATGAATCGTAGCTACCCTATAGAAATGGATAGATTTTTTTTTTTTTTTAATACTTATATTTATATTATATTATATTTATATTATAATATATTTATATTATAATATATTTATAATATATTTATATTATATTATATTTATATTATATTTATATTATAATATATTTATAATATATTTATATTATATTATATTTATATTATATTTATATTATATATATATATATATATATATATATATATATATATATAAAATAATAATATTAATAATAATAATAATTATATATATATATATATATATATGTATATAATTATTATTATTATTATTATTATTATTATATATATATATATATATATATATATATACTTGTATACTCAGAAATTACTGTAAAACATCTTTTAATTTAAGTGATTATATTTTTGTAGTCTGAATTCGTATGTCAATTATAGTGTCGCTGTCTCAGCGAGTTTCACTATATCGGCACAAGACTACGCTCTTTATTGTCTTGACAAGTTTGTAGTCTGAATTCGTATGTCAATTATAGTGTCGCTGTCTCAGCGAGTTTCACTATATCGGCACAAGACACTCTTTATTGTCTTGACAAGTTTGTAGTCTGAATTCGTATGTCAATTATAGTGTCGCTGTCTCAGCGAGTTTCACTATATCAGCATAAGACTACACTCTTTATTGTCTTGCCAAGTTTGGAATTTGTATGTCAGTTATAGTGTCGCTGTCTCAACGAGTTTCACTATATCAGCATAAGACTACGTTCTTTATTGCCTTACCAAGTTTGTAGTCTGGATCCGTTTGAAATTCTAAAAGGGTTAAATGGTTTAGTCTCTGAAAATATTGACTGATTTTTTTTAATTTTGACTGCTAAATTTACAATATTAGCATGAAATCTTGTAAATTTATAGGAGACTCATGGGATAATTTTAGTTTTTTCCACAACAAGTTTTGATAAAGGCCTCACCCTTGGAAAATATTAACGAGACTCTCTGCAAGCAACTATTTTTTTTTCTTAAATGTGGCTTATACTACTGATCAGGAGTCGATAATAGATTATCCAGGAAAATTTTTATAAGATTAGTTTATCGCTTGGGGATTTATCTAGCTGACCTTCTAGAATAATTGCGTTTGCAGGATATTATGTAACTCGTTTCCTCAAAGATAAGATCTAATCTATAAACAGTCATCCTGTCGAGCCTCATATACTATTATTTTTATCGTTTCTCAGAACCGCTTATCAGATCTCATGCATCCGCTCGCCAGAGTATAAATACCGGCCTCTCGCATCAGCTTATTCATTCTGACCTTTTGTTTTGCAAAATGCTTTCCGCAGACTCTGACAGGCAATTTGATTACGGCTATGCCTTACAACCTAAAAGGAAAATATTAAAGACCTCTCGTCTCTATTGCGAGCTGATTTTACAATATGATAAATCGATGTCTCTGCCAACTCCAAAGCCAAAGCCAAAGCCAGTTACAAAGCCAGTTACAAAGCCAACTCCAAAGCCAGTTACAAAGCCAGATCCCAAACCAGTTACAATAGCCACATCACAGAAGATTTACTTAAAAGTTCCAAATTCCATAAGCCGACTGCCAAAATCTCCTGAAGTCTCTACCAGATACAAAATATACCGAGCCTGGAATCCTCGACCAAGGGTTAATTTTATGATACGGCCGAAACAGTTGGAAAATAAAACGGCATAGTCGTTATCAACTGCCTAATAAAAACAGAGGTCACCCAAACGATTTATAAAAAATCGGGTCGAACGAAGTGTCTCATGGCAGATTACTGTCTTTGACACTTCGTTCGACCCGTTTTTTTGTAACAGTTATATTGCCAATGTTGGATACGTTTAAGATTTTAACTTAAGATTTTGAACGGATAAAATAAGGCTTGTAAAAATATATATACAAAAAAATATTAGAAATAAAATTCCATCAAAGTCACATTGAAATCAACCAACCAACCAACTGTAAAAAAAAAAAAAAAAAAAAAAAATTTTTTTTTTTTTTTTTCAGGTGCCACGCCCACCCTTGAAGCTTGTCTATATTTACTGTGGCTAACATGACTACACTCTCATTGTGTCTCGACATTTGCCTGCAACGGTCGTCTAGTCACTATGTCTCGTAATGTGTTTTCAGCAAGATGTACATTGATGTACACTAGAGAGTTAGATTTTTCTATAGTAGCCTATGATCTATTCTGATTTCATGAAAACCTGCAGTCATTTGTCAGACAAAAGTCTTGTTTTCAAAGCCGATATTGTATAAATAACGCTATTTCATCCTATTTTAAAGGAAATGGGTTTAGACGTCAGGAGCTAGTTTATGCATGACCGTACAGTAGAAAAAATAAATTCCACTCCCACCTACCCTAATAGATATACTATATATATATACTATATATATAGACTGCAGCGCCATCTACAATGATTGGCTAAAGAAATATAGCTTTAGCAGCCAACTGAGAAATATAGCTTTAGCAGCCAACTGAGAAATATAGCTTTAGCGGCCAACTTAGAAATATAACTGTAGCGGCCAACTTAGAAATATAACTGTAGCAGCCAACTGAGAAATATAACTTTAGAAATATAACTTTAGAAACCAACCTTAAAAAAAATTTTTTTTTTCAAGGTTGGTTGCATACTATATATAGAACTGTTGACATGCCATCTCATCATTCTATCTCAACAGCAACGGTCATGTCTTTGATACATTTAAATTCATGTCTTCTAAAGTCTCAAATTAAACTTCTACACTATTGGCTTGATACATTTTTTGCTACGCTAAATGAATGCTGTGCCAATATCGATTACATTTTATAAATAATTAACGGTTTAGTTAAATAGTGCAGTTGCTCGAAAATTATTGCTGGTGACTGTCTGATAAGCCTTTAGATGCGTAAACTCGTAGGATTACCCAGCTTTGCGGTACTTGGCATAGGAACTGTCGTTTTGAAATTCTGAAAGGTCTAAATATGCTCGAAAATTATTGCTGGTGACTGTCTGATAAACCTTTAGATGCGTAAACTCGTAGGATTACCCAGCTTTGCGGTACTTGGCGTAGCAGCTGTAGTTTGAATAGAATCCCTTGACATGGCTTTATAAAATCATTGGCCTCGCCATTCTAATTTTATCGTGGATGAAAGCCGTATGCACCAGTTTAATCGTGGAACGCTGTATGTATAACCTTACCAGTTTAATTTTATCGTGAAACGCTGTATGTATAACCTTACCATTCTAAATTTATCGTGGACCTCGTTTGAAAATCTTAATTGTAAAAATTTACATGACCTGTCTTTTTTTCGTGGAACGCTGTATGTATAACCTTACCATTCTAAATTTATCGTGGACCTCGTTTGAAAATATTAATTGTAAAAACTTACATAACCTGTCTTTTTTTCGTGGATGAAAGCCTTGACATTCTAATTTTATCGTGGATCTGCTTACATCCTGTCTGTTTTTCGTAGAACTGATAACGACATCCGCTCTGAAATAGTATATAAACTGGCCTCTCGCCTCAGTCTCTGCTATCAGAATGTCTAAACAACTCATGAAGGATTTTATTCTGCCGGCTCTGGAAGACGGTCGTTATGGCGATTTGCTCGCTTGGCATAGCCCTGGCATATTTAAGATCAAATGGCTTCATGCTAAAATGCGAAACCTGCATCCAGATCAGTTCAGAGTCCTGTTGGACTGGGATAAAATGATTGGCTATGCGGGTAAAGATATTCCCAATGCCAAGAACAGGTTTCGGGCACAGCTGAATCGAGTGGTCAACATCATCCGGCTGCCGTCTGCGAGCCAAGATGAGAGATTTTATCAGATTTTAGAGTATCTGTACCAGAGGATCGTTATAAATGTGCCAGAAGAGCTTGACATTCTGAAACTGTATAGCGGATAATGTCTTTGGGATGCGTAAAAAAATGGGTCGAGCGAGGTTTCCTCATGTAGAGATAATGTCTTTACGTTGGAAACCTCGTTCGACCCATTTTTTTGCGACAGGTTGAAGGCCAACGTTGTAAAGAATAAAAATCATTAAATTATAGGGGTTATGAATAAAATTTATATTTTTTTATCAGACACTTCAGCGGCCTTATGAACCTTTGAAAATATTGGCTGTAGGGTTTAGTCTCTGAAAATATTGATCGACTAACATTTTTTTCTAATTTTGATGGCTAAATTTACAATATTAACATGAAATCTTGTAAATTTATACGATTTTCATGGGCCAATTTTAGTTTTTTTCGACAAAGAGTTTTGATAAAGGTCTTACCCTTGGAAAATATTAGCGGCCTCTCTGCAAGCAAAGATTTTGTTTTCTTAAATGTGGCTTAAACTACTGATCAGGAGTTGATGATAATGTCAATATTAGATTTTTAATAGTCTAGTCTAAGATTGGACAAAAGGGTGGTAATGCTCGAATAATATTGCCAGTGACTGTGTCTTGTACCTGGATTTATCGCAAAACGCAGAGTTTAGCTAGATTTGTGGTACTTGAGGGTTGGGTGTAAATAGAGATTGGGTCGTAAGAAATACACAGATATTTTATTGAGATCTAGGATAGCTTTTATTTAAAATGTTTTATCGTACAGCTTGAGGGAGCCAAGCTGATATTTTTTTAAGTTGGTCATACAGAAGGATTATTTTTCCCCTATTAGAAATTCCCTATGTAGATATATTCTAGGGAAAACGTAGGGATATATCAAAATTCAGTATATACTAATTTTCTAATTTTTTTTCCCTAACCTACTAATATCTTTATAAATTTATTATATATATATTATATAATACTCTTAGTATATTTATATTATAAAACTCTTAGTATTATATATTATAAATACTCTTAAAAAAAAAAAAAAAAATTTTTTTTTTTTTTTTTTTTTTTTTTTTTTTTTTTTCAAAGTTGGTTGGTTTATTTCATATGACTTAGATGGAATCGTGTCTATATATATGCTGGTTTGTCTTCTAAAGGAATCATTGCAATCATGTCTGTTCGTCTTGTCAAAAGACCTGAGAAGACTTTCATATGCCCGCTCTATTTTGAAAATGCTTAAAGTATATTTTTAGAATTCTTCTACCAAGACGGATCAGGCCAAATTGAAAAATATTATGGATCAGGATTACAAGCCAAACATATATGCATAATCGTGTAATTGAGTATGAAATAAAATATTTTTTTTATCTGTATTTAAACATACAGACATTTCCGCGAAGCGGAAATGTCTGTATGTTTAAATACAGATAAAAAAAATATTTTATTTCTAATATTTTTAATTTTAAAGTCTAAATTTACAATATTAGCATACCATTTTTAAATTTATAGGATACTCACGAGTTATATTTTGTTTTTTTCGATAATGAGTTTTGATAGAAGGGCTTAGGCTTGAAGGCTAATGCCAAATGATTGTAAAGCTCTATATATTACTCCGTCGTCATTTGTCAGACAATAGTCTATAAAAGTCTTGTTTTCAAAGTCAATATTGTATAAATAACCCTATTTTAAAGTTAGTGGGTTTGGGCATCAGGGAGCTGGTTTATGCATGACCTTACAGTAGAAGAAATAAATTCCACTCCCACCCACCCTAATAGATATACTATATATATATACTATATATATAGACTACAGCGCCATCTACAATGATTGGCTAAAGAAATATAATTTTAGCAACCAACTGAGGAAATATAATTTTAGCAGCCAACTGAGAAATATAACATTAAAAACCAACTGAGAAATATAACTTTAGAAACCAACCATCATATCAACCAACCAACCAACTGTAAAAAAAAAGAAAAAAAATTTTTTTTTTTTTTTTTTTTTTTGAGTGGGCGTGGCTTGGATTCATTCTTTATAAATAGCCGTATTCAAACCTTCATTCCTTCATTCTGTCTGCCACTCTCATCTAGCTAACATTGAATTGTATCAGGCCAGTTTAGAACGATCATGGAGAATTTCATACGATATGAGTTTCGTGACCTACTCCGAAATTGCGTTCGACTTGCCTTACGTCTAGAGACCTGCGAAATGATGTTGGAATCTCAGTTTGCCCGCTCTATGTTGAAAATGCTCACAGTCTATTTTCAAAATAACGCTGTCCCTTCCATAGACAAACTCGATACACCCGAAAGGGCATTTAAAATATTGAAAAGCCAATTGAAACGTATAGCTTATTACGACTACGATAGCATGTCTCCTGATATTAAGAGTCTGTTGGCTGATCCTGGCGAATGGTGTTATCAAGTTTGGATTCTACAATGCTTAGTTGTTACAGCATGTATTGTTGCAGAGTGCTGGACAAAATGCAAAATGTGTATGTTTGATGTTTCTTTTAAAACGATGATAGACATGTTGGACACCTATGGTTATATTGGCTGCATTAAACGTGACCTAGATCGTAACTTTGATCCGTTTGACAATCCCAGCGAAATTGTTTTGTTGGCTGGTCTAAAAATAACCAATTAGATAAAAAATATCACGTTGCATAATATCCTGTCAATAATTTTAGCCGTTTCCATCCTGTTTTCAAGGACTTATGCTACAAATAACTTTATCTTATCCGGTAACTCCTTATCGCATCCTATCTTCTTGGCTGACATCCTGTTTTAAAGGATATGGGTTCTACTATAAAAGCCGCTGCTTACAGTTTCAATCGCTCACTAGCTCTCAAGTCATGTGGATGCGATTATTTTTCCCAGGCCAGATCGGCTTGAGGTCCGCCCTAGCCTCTGACGGAAACACTTACGTTTCGGCTGTAGATGTGGGCGTGATGCTGAAATTCAATGATATTTACGAATTTGCCAACTATCGGGCCACCAAACATCTAGACTCGTTTCCAGTCTTTGAAATATACGAAATGTTCGACTACGCGAGCCTGTTCTCAGATGTAGAAGACATGCAGAGGCTCTGGAGACACGGAAGGGTCGCCGCCGATTTTCCCATGTCTTCGGAGTATGTATTTGATGTTCATATCGAATCTGAGGGAAATGCCAGATTGCAGGACTGGCTGCAAATCTATACTGACCTCTTCAGAAATGACCTGTTCGACGGCCCTCGTGTCAAGTCCAAGAGACCACCAACGAATGTAAAGTCTGCCTGACGGAAGAGAGCCAGGTGGCGTTCTTCGACTGCGGGCACGTGGTGTGCTGCATGGCCTGTTCGGACAAACTCGAATATTGTCCTGTCTGTCGAACGGCCATTGCGGAAAAGAGACGGGTCTATGTCCAATAGATGTGAAAAATTTAAAAAATTTGTGTCAAACGAGGCTTCCTCATGTCATTCATCTTGACGATGGAAGCCTCGTTTGACACATTTTTTTTAAAGCGATAGGCTACCAATATTGGATTTGTGAAAAAAAATAACTTGTAAAAATTTATCGGTTTAGACGGTACTTTATGAGAGTCCATTGAATATAAGTAACTTAAAAAAATTCAAGATTTGTGAAAAAAAAACTTAGAAATAAAAAATATAAAATCGAAATGAAAAAAATAAATTTAGAAAAAATTTCGAGATTGGTAAAAAATGACAAAGTCCAAAAAAAAATTATAGACATATAAAATCAGCCATGGTTTATATAGCCATGCCATACCCACCTTGAAAAAAAAAAAAAAAATTTTTTTTTTTTTTTTTTTTTTTTCCAAGGTTGATTGATTGGTTGATTGACTCTAGCTAGCCTATATATATGCCGGTTTGTCTTCTAACAGAATCATTTGCATCGTGGAAATGAATTTCATACGATATGAGTTTATGGACCTGCTCCGAAATTGCGTTCAACTTGCCTTACGTCGAGAGACCTGCGAAATGATGTTGGAATCTCAGTTTGCCCGCTCTATTTTGAAAATGCTCACAGTGTATTTTCAGAATCACCCTAATCGCGAGATGGTCAGAATAGATACAGCCGAAAAGGCATTTAGAATGTTGAAAGGCCAATTGAAATGCATAGCGTATTGTGACTATGATAGCATGTCTCCTGAGGTTAAGAGTCTGTTGGCTGAAGATATTGTGCAGCCTTATCAAGTTTGGGTTCTACAATGCCTAATTGTTACAGCATGTACTGTTGCAGAGTGCTGGACAAACTGTAAAGTGTGTATGTTTGATGTAGCTTTTGAAACGCTGATAGACATGTTGGACACTTATGGCTATATTGGCTGTATCGAACGCGACCTAGATCGTAACTATAATCCGTTTGGTAATCCGAGCGAAATTGTCTTGTTCGCCGGTCTAAAAATAACCAATTAGAAAAATATTATCACGCGGCCGCTATCTCATTCTGTTTTCAAGGACTTATGTAACGATTCGTATAAATAGCTATCGCATCCTGTTTTCATAGATAAGCTCGCTACTATAAAGGCCAGTGCTCAGCGCTTGCAGTTTCATTAATTCATTACCTCTCGAGTCATGTGGATGAAAATATTTTTCCCCGGCAAGATCGGTTTGAGAGCCACCCTAGCTTCTGATGGAATGGTTTACGTTTCGGCCGTAGACGTGGGTGAGATGCTGCAATTTAATGACAATTACGAGTTTGCTAAGAATCGTGTCATCAAATACATAGCCAATACATTTCCAGTTTTTGAGATTGAAGAAATGTTCACCTATGTAGGCCTGTTTTCAGCGTGTTTAGACGTAGTTGAAATGCAGATGCTCTGGAGACATGGACGGGTTGCCGCTAATTTTCCAGTGTCTACGGAAGATATATTCGACGTTCATGTTGAAACGCAGGGAGAGGTCAAATTGCAGGACTGGCTTCAAACATATGCGGACCTCTTTAAAAATCAGCTGTTGGACAGACCGGTTGAAGAGATCGAGTGCCCAGGCCTTACTTGTGACAAGACACAACTCGAAAACAGATTGACTACCTTTCGCAGCTCTCCGTTTGGAGATGATACTAAATCGATAGCCGAATGCGGCATGTTTTACTTAAAGTATGGAGATTTCGTACAATGTGCTTACTGCAAAGTGATCTTGCATGATTGGAAACCTTACGATAATCCGCTAAAAAAACATATTCGCAAGAGTCCAAGATGCCCGTATTTGATTGGTTTAATCGATTGGAAAAGACCTATGAATAAAACGAAGAACGAATGCAAGGTCTGTTTGACAGAAGAGAGCGAAGTCGCATTCTTTGACTGTGGGCATGTAGTATGCTGCCTGGCTTGTTCCAAAAAGATGGTAAATTGTCCTATATGTAGAAAAGCTATTGTAGAAAAGAGAAGAGTATATATCCAGTAATTAAAAAAAGCCACACCCACTCTCAAAAAAAAAAAAAAAATTTTTTTTTTTTTTGAGTGGGCGTGGCTTAGCTATATCTATTTGTATTAATGTGATCGTGCCTATAAAAATGCAGGTTTGTGTTCTAAAGGAATCATTTACATCATGTTCTTCCAATTTCGTGTGCTGTCCATCGAAAATGAGTTTCGTATCGTACTCAGGGATTGTGTTCGTCTTGCCTCTCGTCAAGAGACCTGCGAAGTGTTAGAATATCCATTTACCCGCTCTATTTTGAAATTGCTGAAAGTATATTTTCAGAATTCATCTAGTGACTCGGAGGACATACCTGATACTGTCGAAAGGGCTATTAAAAGGTTGGATGTCAGATTGAGGAATATCATACATTCTAACTACAGTATAATCTCTCCTGATATTAAAAGTCTGTTCGGCAAGGAAATGTTGCCACATAACCATTGGAGTTATCAAGTTTGGGTTTTAAACTGTTTGATTGTTACAGCATCTACCGTTGCAGACTATGCAGAACAATTCAAAGTGGATATTTTCGATAGGGTTTTTGAAGTATTGTTTCAAAAGTTGAAATATTACGGTTATATTAAACGTATTGATGATGACCTGTCTTGCAACCACGATCCGTTTGGTAATCTAAGTAAAAGAGTACTGTTGGCAAGTGTATAAAAACTTACCAAATATAACCTTGAAAAAAAAAAAAAAAAAAAAAAAATTTTTTTTTTTTTTTTTTTTTTTTTTAGTGGGCGTGGCTTAACTTATTTAAGACTTGAAAAAAAACCTGACTATATAAACGCGAGTTTACGTTCAAAATAAATCATTGGTATCATGTCTATCCGAGGTGATTTTCGTAGACTACTCCAAGATTGCGTTCGTCTCGCCTCTCGTGAAAAGACCTACGGAATGTTCAAATTTAAATTTGCCTACTGTATTTTGAGAAAGCTTGAAATATATTTTCAGAACCCCCCTAGCCGTTTGCAAATTAGACTGGATACAGTTGAAAAGATGATTTCCAGGTTGGACATGAAATTGAGGCTTATTTTACATTATGAAGATGTTCGGTCCGATCCTGATGTTAGATGTCTGTTGGGCGAGAAAAAGTTGCCACGTGTCCATTGGCGTTATCAAGCTTGGGTCTTGAAATATTTGATTGTTACAACAAATACTATTGTAGATTGTACAGAACAATTGAAAGTAGATATTTTTGATAAGGCTTTTGAATTATTGATGAAAAAGATTGACTGTTATGTTTATATTAGATTTATGAAAGGCGAGCTAGCTGACAAAGACGATCCGAGTGAAATAGCCCAGAAGCGAGAGTTATCAATGACAAATATTACCAATACAGATTTAGAAAATTCTCAATTACTGTGTAATATTTGTTTTAGCAGAGAGAGACAAATTGTTTTTGAAGATTGTAAGCATTTCGTTTGTTGTAAAAGCTGTTCAAGCCATTTCACAACTTGTCCAATTTGTCGATCACCTATTACAAATTGTATTACAGTATACCTATCTTAAAAAAAAAAAAAAAAAAAAAAAAAAAAAAATTTTTTTTTTTTATGTGACCTTGTAATGACCTTCATGTGTGGCTTGGGTATATATATAAGCCGTATCCTTGCTAGACCAGTTCAGATCCTTCTCTATAGAAGCATTGTTTTAAATTGTCATTGTTAAATTACGTGTCAACCAATCATGGCAACTTTGGACAACGATATTAAGCATCTGCTGAGACGAAAGTTAGTGCGTGGGGTCCTGAAAGGAGAACCTTTTCGTACCTTAGAGTCTCATCGGCGAGAACTTATTGGTGAGGTAGCCCAATGGATGGGAGTTGACGTTTCGACCGAAGACGTGTTCAAGAATAGGCTCGTAACTCTGCTGGGATCTAGAGAGGTGCCCACTACTACGGCTGAGTGGACAAAGCTTCTCAACAAATGGATCAGAAATCATTGTTCTGGGGCCGTGCTCTCTTCGAGAGAGATCTACGAGATCTTGGCCGTAGACGGATTCAGAGGGTTCAAACCCAAACATCTCAAGCTCTATTTGCCTACGGTTCCACTTAGAAAAGAATACGAGGATCATGCTCGAGGCGTCAGGGCCATCTACCATTGTATCGACGAGACAGATAGCATTTCAGGCTTGACGGGTACCGATTCAGCTTGTGTTGTGTTCCTAGCTCTCTTGAGACTGTACGGATCGGCTTCTGACGATAGGGTTGCTGTCAGGATCGAGAGAGCCGTGGTTGCAGCAGAGGGACACTTGCAGCAGCTCGGAGAGTATTATCCAGACGTTAAAAATGTAAACGAGGCGCTGCTGAAGAGATTTGGTAAGATCTACGTAGAGGTGGTTGGAGATTCTTGGAAGGATGTGTCAGGAGAATTGTTGGAGAGTTTGGACGACGAGATAGGTTGAGGTTCAATGAAGACTATATTATATTATGTTTCAAGGTCACATAAAATTTTTTTTTTTTTTTTTTTTTTTTTTTTTTTTTTTAAGTGGGTGTGTCAACTCTATATAAACATGAGCTGTGCCTATCGTTGGCATATTGTGCAATTTTGTTTGATAGAATGGATCCTAAATCTATGGTCTGGGTTCAAGTAAGGGATTCGAGTCTAATCCATAAAATATCTGTCGAAGACTTTTTTCGAGAAAAGAATATTCCGATAGTGGATCGTATTGATGATACCCTTTTAATGCTAGCGGACGGAGCCGTAGTCTTGAAACCAGCGACCAGGATACGTTTCAACGAGTTTTATCTAAAACATAAAATGGATGGACCCGAAATCCAATTGGGTAAAAATCTAGTTCTGAAGCCGAATTGTATTGTAGTTGCGACTGAAAGCTTTCCTTGGGCGCCTATTCGAGGCACTAGTTTAATTTTTCTTTACCACGACGTCGAAAAAAATCAAGTTGTGTGTAAAGATCCTGAAAAGGGTACCGAAGTCAGAATATCTCCGTACTACAATGAATGTTTTCCTATTGAGTTGGGATTTGCCAAACCCCTTCATATGTATCCACATAGAATCGAGCATTCGAAAATGGTCATCAGTTTGGATGGATATAAAAATTTGAATCTGGTTTCCAGGGTCTTGAATCGCATTAATAAAATGGAACAGGTATTAGCCGTAGAACTTTAATTAAATACTACGTCATTGAAAAAAAGAATATATTATTTTTTATAAAACTCTTGAAAAAAAAAAAAAAAAAAAAAAATTTTTTTTTTTTTTTTTTTTTTTTTTTTTAAGTTGGTTGGTTTATTTGTGGGTGTGGCTTGGCTATATATGATGGCTAACGTACCCCATTGTGTCTTGACGTCTGCCAGCAACTGTTTTCTAATTGATTGTAATTAAGTATTTTTTCTTTGTCTATATATATCGAGTCAAGATGAATAATTTAGCCGCATCAGAAATGCCTTTAGCCCCTTATTACAATTTTGATGCTACCAGAAACGATGTTGAGCAATACATGCAGTCGTTGCTAAATGGCGTGGCTACGTTACCTAAACTTCTTTCGACGAGAGTTCATGAAATCATGCATCAGTCTGGGCCGGGCGTAAATTGTGTAATGGAAACTGGTAACATGATTATGGATGGCAGTCGCCGAGAAATGGTCGTTGGCCGATTCATAAACGATAAAGGCTACCTGATGAAAAAGAGCGAAAACCTCAATACGGGAGAAAAAGATGAAATCCAAGAGTATGTGAATTTGGATGCTGAAAATGATGTAGAAATGTTTGACTTGTGGAAAAATCTGACTGGATCGTAAAAAAATTGTATATTTTGGCCATAATAAAGGTATAATGGATCCTGTTAAACATATTATCGACGAGTATAGAAAATATTATAGCGATACGGCTGCAGATTTGAAATCTTTAAAGTTGGGTGAAATAATAGATAAAGATGGGTTTGAAAAAGAAATGGCGTCCTTAAAATCGAATATGGATAAATTAATAGGCGTAGATAAAGAGATATTCAGCATTATCGATATTTTTACCGTTTTGGCTATAATAATAAAGGAATGGAAATTTGATTTTACCAATCTTATATGTGCAGTTGATAAAGATGCTAAAGATTTGAAAAAACTAATAACGAAACCAACTGGCAATCGAATTTTAGATGATAAGTGCATCCATAGCTTGGAATCGTCGTTCAAATCGATAAAGGATTATCCTGACCACGTTAGATCGCTAGAACGCGATAGAGCGTTTATACCTGTTTGGCGAGATAAATATATTACAAAATTAAAAACCGCTCATAATTTGATAGATAATCATCACAAGCAAGCATTAGAGGATAGTCAATAATTAAAATTTTTCTTAAATAAAGTATAATGGAATTCGTGGGAAAAATTATTTCTAGATATGAAGATTACTACTGTGAAGTCGTTGAGAATTTGAAAGATTTAGAGATTGGGACGGATAAAAATGAGTTTGAGGAAAAAACGAAATCCTTAAAAACAAATATTGATAAGCTACTCTCCAAAAATGAGAAAATTTTCAGTATTATCGATGCTTTAGCCGTTGTAACTAGAATACTGGATAACTGGGATGATGATACCATTGAGCATTTACAGGCAATTCATGAAAATGTCAAGCGATTGAGAGAATTGATAACAGACCCAACTGACAATCGAATGATAGATGACGAGTGCATTAAAAATTTGCAAAATTCATTCGAATCGATACAGAGATATTATTACGTTGGTAAACTGACGGCAAGCTATTCTATGAAGGCTTGTTCCTCGGATGTACGCGACGAATATATGGAGAAATTAAAATCATCATTAAATTTAATAAAGGATGTTTATAAGAGAGCGTTAAAAATGACCCTTAGATATATGTAAGACATATAGAATGAAAAATCTGATCTGGCTATAATAAAGGCATAATGGATCATGTTAAAGAAATTATGAACGAACATAAAAAGTATTACCGCAATACGGCTGTAGATTTGAAATCTTTAAATTTGGGTGAAATAATAGATAAAGATGAGTTTGAGAAAGAAATGGTGTCCTTAAAATCGAATATGGATAAATTAATAGACATAAATGAAGGCGTTTTCAGCATTATCGATGCTTTTACAATTTGGGCTACAATAATGAATGACTGGAAATTTGATTTTATCAATCTTATACGCAAAATTCATAACGATACTAAACGGTTGAAAAAACTAGTAACTAACCCAACTGGCAATCAAATTATAGATGATGAGTGCATAGATAAATTGGAATCGTCTCTCTTATCGATGTGTTCATATCCTGACGAGGCTGAGGGTAGCTATAACCCAAGAATACATCCACCTGATAGGCGTGATAAATATATTGCAACTTTAAAATCAACCCTAAATTTGATAGAAAATTATTATAAGAAAGCGTTAGAGGATAATTAAAAATTTTCTTAAATAAAGTATAATGGAGTACGTGGAAAATATCATTTTTAAATATGAAGATTATTACAGTGAAATGCTTGTGGATTTGGAATTTTTAGAGACTGGGACAGTTAATAATAAAAGGTTTCAGAAAAAAGTGGAAATTTTAAAAGCAAATATTGATAAATTAATGGACAAAAATGAAAAATTTTTCAGTATTGTCGACGCTTTAGCCATTTTAATTGGAATAATGAGTGACTGGGAATCTAAGTCCACTGATCAGTTACACGCAATTTATAAAAATGTCAAGCGGCTGACAGAATTAATATCAAACCCAACTGCCAATCGAATTATAGATGACGAGCACATCCAAAGATTGCAATCGTCGTTCGAATTAGTAGAGAAATATTTTCAGCATGCTAAACGGACGGCAAGCTATTCTCCAAAGGCTTGTTCATCTGATGTACGTGATGAATATATCGCTAAATTAAAATCAACATTAAATTTAATAGAGGATTATCATAAGAATATATTAGCAATTACTCCATAAATTATATATTTGTAAGACATGGCTACATAAATAAAAAAATACTCTTAAAAAAAAAAAAAAAAAAAAAAAAAAAAAAAAAAAAAATTTTTTTTTTTTTTTTTTTTTTTTTTTTTAGATGCCACGCCCACCCTTGAAGCTTGTCTATATTAACTATGGGTAACGTGACTACACCCTCATTGTGTCTCGACATTTGCCAGCAACGGTCGTCTAGTTACTATGTCTCGTAATGTGCTTTCAGTAAGATGTACATTGACCGACTCTAGATGGTTAGATTTTTCTATAAGAGCCCATGATTTATTCTGATTTCATGAAAACCTGCAATATCTTGTCATTTGTCAGACAAAAGTCTTGTTTTCAAAGCTAATATTGTATAAATAACGCTATTTCATCCTATTTTAAAGAAAATGGGTTTAGACATCAGGAGCGAGTTTATGCATGACCGTACAGTAGAAGAAATAAATTCCACTCCCACCCACCCTAATAGATATACTATATATATACTATATATATAGACTGCAGCGCCATCTACAATGATTGGCTAAAGAAATATAGCGTTAGCAGCCAACTGAGAAATATAGCTTTAGCGGCCAACTTAGAAATATAACTGTAGCAGCCAACTGAGAAATATAACTTTAGAAATATAACTTTAAAAACCAACCAACCAACTGTAAAAAAAAAAAAAAAAAAAAAAAAAAATTTTTTTTTTTTTTTTTTTTTTTTTTTTTTAATTGGGTGTGGCATTGCACCGCTTTCGAGTATATATATAAGGTAGTCTCTTGCTAGCCACAATCAAATAACATGGCTTTTTATAGTAATGAGCCCATATACTATGGCTATTCTCCTCGACCCAACTTCGATTCTATGAACGATGACGAACTTCAGGCGTGGTTGGAATATTCTCGTAGAGAATTGGATGTAATGAATTCTTGGGAACGCTACAATCGGCCGAGAAAAAATTACCGTCAGCGTGCTTGGAAATCCCCTGAAGTCCAAAAGATTTCTTCACCTGTATGCCGGATCGTGAACGGTACTTGTGCGGCTTGCGAACAAAGAAGAAAACTGTTTAAACCTGGCCAAGTCATGGGTGGTCCAGATCGTTTCTCTAGAATCAGAGAATGTTAGCGAGAATAGTGATTCATTTAAAAAAATCAGAGGGTCATGAATAAAGATATGGATTGGATGCTTATGTTATTATTTATGGTGATTGGCATGGCTATTAGTTACGTTGATTCTTACTTCAAGCAAAGTAGATTAATGATTATGTCGTCACTAATGAAATTGCTAGACAACGCCCAAAAGACTAACGATGGCCAGTCGACATGAAAAAAAGATGGATCCTGAATGCGTTATCTGCGGAGGCGGAGTGCCTACCGAAGAATTATTCTATACAGAGTGCGGACATCCTTATCATTTAGAATGCGTGCGAGGATTACGTAGGCAGCGTATACGTCGTGTGGCACGCGGAAAAATAACCAAAGATCGAATAAAACGACTAGCTCTTAAGAAAAAGATAAAAGCTAGCGGTAAAATTCCAAAAAATCTATCTTTGCCTCAATGTCCAGCCTGCAATAGATATTTTACCAGAAATGATGTCCGAAGAATAAGTCGCATGATGGGAGACACGTTGAGAAGATGGGAACGAGAACTTAACTTGCCAGGTTCTGATAGCGATAGGTCCAGATCCCGATCCAGATCCAGGTCCAGGTCCAGATCAAGATCCAGATCCAGATCCAGATCACCTCCCAATCTTGGTGTCGTAGCTTAAAAAAAATATATACTACAGAGGTATTTAAAAAAATTAGAGGGATATGCTCACATTTATGTTTATTGGTATGGTTACGTTGATTCTTACTTCAAACAAAATAGATTAATGGTTATTTCGTCGCTAATGAAATTATTGGACAATACCCCAAAGACTGACGATAGCCAGTTGACACGAAAAAAAGATGGATCCTGAATGCGTTGTCTGCCAAGGCGATGTGCTTACCGAAGAATTATTTTCTCCTGAGTGTGGACATCCTTTCCATTTACGATGCGCGCGAGGATTACGTAGGCAGCGTATACGTTCCGTGGCACGTGGAGACATAACCAAAGATCGAATAAAACGACTAGCTCTTAGGAAAAAGATAGGAGCTAGTGGTAAAATCCCAAAAAATTTATCTTTTCCTCAATGTCCAGCCTGTAATAGATATTTTACCAGAAAGGATATCCGAAGAATAGGTGGCAGGATGAAAGACACGTGGCGCCTGATGGAAGCCGCGGTGAGAAGATGGGAACGAGATCGTAATTTGTCGGGCTCTGATAGCGATACGTCCAGATCAAGTTCAAGATCCAGATCCAGATCCAGATCAAGATCCAGATCAAGATCAAGATCACCTCCCAATCTTGGTATCGCAGTTTAAAAAAGTATGCATTATAAATGTGCAATTTGCCGAGAAAAGAAAGGAAATCTATTTATTGCTGAATGCAGACATCGTTTCCATGCGCAATGCGCCAATCGATTATATAATAAACGAAAACGGAACGCTTCGAAAAAAAAGCCTCCAAAAAATATTCTAAGGGTAAAAACTCAAATGTATCCAAATTTCCACCTTGCCCGTCTTGTAAAAAACGCCTTACTAGAAAAGATATCAGAAAGATGCTCAACTTGAGACAGTCAGAAAAATTTGAGCAATTACATGGCCTGGATTATTCAGACTCTGAACTCAATTATTCTGATTTGGATTACACAGGCCTCAACGATTCAGATTTTTACAGCGATCGGTCCAGATCCAGATCCAGATCCAGATCAAGATCTAGATCTCCACCCAGATCACCACCACCTAGCATACAACCATTAGTATATTAGTAAAACAAGCAACGATGAACCTCAAAACAATATTATGCGGAACACTTCTATTTATAATAGCAATGAATGTTATTATGTACTCTTATCTAATTTATACTATAAATACTACCACGACGAGTCAGTCAGGGGGAGATATTGTAAAAGCTCATACAGTAGCAGTTTATGTCCAATTCATAATGCAATTTTTACAATTGACGTTTGCTGGTCTTTTAATGTATGAGTCATGGTAATACTTAAAAAAAAAAAAAAAAAAAAAAAAAAAAAATTTTTTTTTTTTGTGACCTTGGATATTCTTTTAAGGTCATAATAAATAAAATTTAGTATAAATAGAAGAACTTGACTCAGTAATATTATTATTAACATGTCTGATTTAAATGTAACGTTCGATCCCAGCTTCATTTCAAAACCTGGTAAATATTTAAATTTGTTGGAGAAGGAATTAGTTTATATAAAAAATTATAAAATTTATCACACGCATTCTGTTCCACGTCTCGTGGCTGGCTATGGCGACAACAGTTTCATAACCTATTCGTATTCTGGCACAAATGTTCCAGCCAAAGTATGGACGCCAACGCTATTTCGCATTAAACAGATGGTGGAATTGGCTACTAATTATAAATATAATTTCTGTTTGGTTAATAAATATCGTAACGGATACGATAGTATTGGAAAACATAAAGACGATGAAACAGACATTGCTGCTGATTCACCCATAGCATGCGTTAGTTTTGGCCAAGAGAGAAAATTCAAATTTTCAAAGTTGGGTGCTAAGCCAGTCTATTATAACATGACGAGTGGTAGCTTAATGGTAATGCGCCCACCAACCAACAAATATTGGTTTCATGAAATATCAAAAGAACCAGAAAAATTAGGTGTCCGCATAAGCTTAACATTCAGAAAATTAGACAAAGGCATAAATTATAGGTAATGCAAGCTTACGTTAGGTTGGGCAAGATAATAAAAACATAATCTCATGCCGATATCGTGAAATTGGCTTAGACAACAACACTATAGCTGACATACATAATCCGGACTACAAACTTGCGTTGGGTCTGATAAGACAATAAAGAGTGTAGTCTTATGCTGATATACTGAAACTAGCTTAGACAACAACGCTATAGCTGACATGCACAATCCTGTCCTGTCTACAAACTTACGTTGAGTTTGGCAAGACAATAAAGAGTGTAGTCTTATGCTGATATCTTGAAACTGGCTGAGACAACGACACTATAATTGACATACCAATTCCAGACTTGCGTTGGGTTTGGCAAGACAATAAAGAGTGTAGTCTCATGCTGATATAGTGAAACTGACTTAGACAGAGACACTATAATTGACATACAAATCCAGACTACAAAATTATAATCACTTAAATTAAAAGATGTTTTACAGTAATTTCTGAGTATACAAGTATATATATATATATATATATATATATATATATTATAAATATATTATAAATATATTATAATATAAATATTATTATAAATATTATTATAAATATTATTATAAATATATTATAATATAAATATAATATAAATATAATATAATATAAATATATTATAACTATATTATAATATAAATATAATAAATATATTATAATATAAATATATTATAATATAAATATAATGTAATATAAATATAAGTATTAAAAAAAAAAAAAAAAAAAAATCTATCCATTTCTATAGGGTAGCTACGATTCATGCTCCTACCTTCTCCTATTTTGCTCCGACTTGCTTTTTGTGGCAACGAGCTTCAAGGTCACACGAAATAGATCATCCTTGAAACGGTTTCAGCAACCAACTGAAAAAAATCTTACCTTAAAAAAAAAAAAAAAAAATTTTTTTTTTTTTTTTTTTTTTTTTTTTTTTTTTTTTTATGTAAGATTTTTTTTCAACTATGTTTATGATACCACACAAGCGGTATCGTCTTGCGCTTCCATTTTCCTGATTCTGGCTTCATTTATAAAATCTACAATTTTTTCGCTCGTATAAAATTTGACCTGGTTATCAGTCAAGTCCACGCGTTCCGTAGGTTCGTTCGTGGCTATTAAATTGTAACATATGTTGTGTTTGGATAACATGAGGGCCAATCGGACGAGGCTGATATCTATTTCAAACGTGTTCGGTTTAGCTTCCGTGAAAAATTGTAACCATTCTTTTACGAGGTATGGTAATTTAAAACTTCTGAGCTTGGGATGCTTATTTTCGGCTACGGTCAGGCACCAAGTTTCTAACGAGATGTTTTTCAGTGCCACGCGTCTCAGCGAATATTTATCATCGTATTTTAAACTCTCTAGAATGCGTATATTGGGATCCGATTCGAGATCTTCGATAGTGGCTACGGACAGTATGTGTTCGGTATTCAATATAGCCTTTCTCGCTGGCCTGCCTTCCAATAATGGATAACTGAGACAGAAAAACACTTGTCTGTAAACGAGGCCTATGACGACCGTGTCCACGATAACTTTCTGAATGGTTATGTCTGTCAGCAACGTGGTATATACAAAAGATATTGGTGTCCAGACGGTCGATGCTGGCACTTCGCTATATTCTATGTATCGATCGTACGGATGCAAGACTTGTACAACGCGTTTCGGGCTGGTGCCGTTGATGCTGAGAGTTATAAATTTTCTGTCTTCGTACGTTCTCTCGATCGGTTTTGAGTTTTCGAATATGATTTCCAAGGGCCATTCTATAATCAGACCCAGAGGCACCAATTTAGAAAAATTTTGTTCGTCCATATACCTAGACATATTTCTGTAATAGGATGTTAAAATATCTTGGATCACGAGCTCCGGCTTCTCTGGACTCAGCCTACGTTGTATCATACCACTGGAAGTGACGCTCGATTCCGAAAACCCAAAGCCGCTTACGGGTTTGACATCCATGAATTTAGGTTCAACTACCTTACTCATGGTCATGAAAGGTATGTTTAAGACGTCGTGTCGGTTTTGCCATACTGCAGCCAGATTGAGTACGTATTCTATAGGTTCGTCGGACAAAAAACAGAGTCTATAGAAATCGGTCGGACCGTGTTCGCTAAAGTAACAGCCTCCTGGAAAGGGTGCATCATAATTATCCAAATACATGATTGTGCTTTTGTAGAAATATATGTTTTCGTAAGCCGGTTTGATCATACTTTGCACATATCGACTGACTACTTGTGGATTAGTCACGAAATAAGGGGTCGCGTAAAAACGTAAAGTGTTATTTGCATTCGTGTCTCGACTGATGGGATAAATCATGCGTTCGTTGCCTAAAAGAACAGTCCATAGATAATTGGGATTGGAAACAACAGATGCGGTCACATCCGATTTAAAAAATGATTTGAGGGCCAGCAGAAAAGGTCTGTTGGAATCGATGGCGATGGACTCGTAAGGATACATGCGAGACACGGTCCAAGTTTCGTATGGCGAATTCCCCAAATCAAATATGATAACGTCATTTCGGATCATAGACAAAGAACATTGCTTAAAATTGGAATATATGGATCCGTACGTATTAAAATTCATGATCCTCTTGTTTTAAAACAAAGATTTAAATTAAAGAGACTGGCTTGGGACTAGATTAGACCATAGTTTATGGATGCCGACAATAAAAATGCATGATTACTACAACTTGGAAAACATGTTTCGATATCTTCTTCGAGATTGTATCTATTGGGATGTATGTCAAAATTTAACGAGCCAGATTCAATTTTCGATATTGTTTTTGACAAACTAAAAGAAATTTATGAATCCTTACTACTGTTTCAAGTCATGGCTGAAGATATTTATATATCAGAATTAAATCTATTTGGTAAATTTTACACGATAAATAAGTATATATGTATTGAAAATAATTTATACTAAAACTAGAAGATGGAGGGTAATCGATTTTTAGAAATGACTCAGATAGCCAAACCTGGCTGGTATTTCAGTTATTTTAATTTACCATGTTACGTGTTTAATGATGAAATAAACATGACTCTTTCCATACGCTATTTTCAACATATTATAAATCAAAATCCCTCTAACTTAGAAACGGATGATAAGTTGGAATATTCTTCAGCATTAGATGATAAATATTTACCTTTGTCGAATTTAAATCCTACGAAAGATATAGAAAAGGATATATCCGAAAAATGGGAGGCCAAACGGACGTGGAAATTCGTAATAGCTCATGTAAAATGGATGTTTTCAGAATCTTATTTTCCCATTGAAAATTTGGACGACTTTTATTTTTATTCTGTAATAGGAATGGTTATTGCCGTTAATCGATCTTCTAAAACACTTTATTGGAAGGGTAGTAAATATAATTTCGATAAACCGTGTATTTTAATTGACCCAAATTACGATCATGAACCTCATTTTAAAGTCAGGCCATCAAGGAGAAATTCTATTTCTATAGAATGTATTTATAATCATGAATGCGGATGTGAAAAAGGGGAACAAATAATGATGCCCAATAAATTACTTTGGACAGAGACGCAACAAACCGATTACCGTGTAAAAGAGAACGATATTATGGAAAATACAACCATATCATATTATAATTATCCATATAATGGCCATATTTTACAATTTGAAGACTTTTGTTTTTGCGATAAGAATATTGCTAAAGACTGTTATGAGTAGATTCTACCTAACCATGTATAAATAAGTACATGATGGAAGTCATTGAAACTCTAATCAAAATTTCGCCTCATGATAATGATGAGAATTTTTATAAAAAGCTATTGATATTGCCAGAGGGCATGCTGCAGATTTCAACAAATATGAAAAATATAAGCAGGATTTCAACAAATATGAAAAATATGCAACATTGTTAAAATTTCATTTAGCTACGCTTAAAAGGCCAGAATTAAACATTCGATTGATATATAGTGACGAAAATGGTTGGCATATATCATCCTGCCTAAAAAGCGTTTCTGGAGTAACCCATAGCGAAACATGTACGTGTGAAGAAGATTTTAAGGTACCAGATAATTTTTTTAACATAGTAAGACAGGAGGCAGCATTATCACTTAGATGTAGAGTATGTAAACATTATGCACCTGACTGGGTAGATACAAATAAACCTGACATGGAAAGAGAAAGAGAGAAATAAAATGATCATGTAATAATCTATATATAGCCAAGCCTTGAAAAAAAAAAAAAAAAAAAAAAAAAAAATTTTTTTTTTTTTTTTTTTTTTCGTGTGTCCTTGAACATGTCCTTGAAGTAAAAATTATAAATAAGTAAGTGGAGATTTAATACTCATTAATTCTAATATTATAATTTAGTCATTGCCAAATAAACTTTGGCCAAGATGACAGCATCTGCCAATGCACCATGTAATGTACGTTTTGACTGACTAATATGATAGCGGTTAGACAATGCATCAAGATCATTTGGTTTGTATGGGAAAAGTTTTCTAGCTAGGATTAGCGTATCAGTTATCTTACAAAATTTAGTTACTGATGGCTTATTTAATTTTGAAAATTCATAGTCTATAAATCCAATATCAAATGGGGCGTTGTGAATTATTAATTCAGAACCCCTAATAAAATCGATAAAGTCATTAGCTATTTCAGCAAAAGTTGGCTTGTCTCGTAAAAATTTATCACAAATTCCATGAACCCGAAAGGCTTCAGAAGATACTAAACGATTGGGTTTTATATATACATGAAAATAACGACGAGTTGGGCGTCGATTAATAACTTCTACAGCCCCAATTTCGATAATATTATGACCTTCATAATGTAAACCTTGTCTATTTAAACCAGTCGTTTCTGTATCCAAAAAAATTTGTCGTTGGCTCATAGTACTTTTTTTGTCAGATCAATTCTACTGCAGTCTTTTTCGTTTTTTTCCTTTTGGATTCTTAAATTTCTCCAAATAATTATATCCAACAAGCTTTCTCATTAAAGCGGTTTCTTCCAAGTCGTCGTTTTCTACTCGAGGTATAGGATTACCATACGTGTGTGGCTTTATCGGAAAAATTTAAATTTTATGGGGCCAATGATTGGAAGTCCGTCTCTGTTCAAAACGCAGTATTCGCGTCTTTAATACCGATTCGGATACTAAAGACGCAGGTGTCATACAGACATACAATACGCAGCGAATATTTGGTTTTTCTCTGAAATGCTGAGGTTGTATGCCCTGATGAATCGTTCTGCTGTCCCATAGAAGAAGCGAACCCGCTTTAGCTTTTACGCAAATATCGGAATCGTGTCCTAATTTGTCCATGTAAAATCGTTTCTGTTCGTCTGTTATTACGTACCAGTCTTTTGGATTATTAATATGATATTGTTCTCGAAACGCTTTGTGTAATTTATGACTGCCTCTCAGCACTCGAAGGGTAGCGTCTCCCTCATTGACGTCGAATAAATTGACCAACCCTTGTACGCATTCAAATCCATTTCTCATAAATGACTGATCTGTATGAAGTTTATCTGTTCCTCGATACCAACCTCGATTAGTTATTTCGCATGGCAAAGATATGCTGAGACCGTCGTAGCTAGTTAATAATTCGTCGGTGTTCCAAATTTTACTAAATGTATCGATAACTTTTTGATTTTGACGAATAGCCCAAGACATGGGATTGTGTCCGAAATCCCAATTCTGTAATAGCATTCCAGACTTTGGAAAAAATTCAAATATTGATTCATACGTCGACGGTTTGTTTTTTACGATTGGAGTTGATAAATATTTAGTTTTGTCGCTAAGCCATTGCCACATTTTATCTTGAAGCGCTGAAAGCTCTTCTGGAGTCAATATGTTATCGATGACTTTGACTCCATCCTCTGCTAGAGTAAAACCCTCGCAAGTGTTGTAAATCATGTTTGAAGAAAATGGAATAACTGTAGGTTGTTGGCAGGGTCTTTTATAGTGTAGGCCACACCCACTCTCTCAAAAAAAAAAAAAAAAAAAAAAAAAATTTTTTTTTTTTTTTTTTCCAAGTCACGTGGGCGGAGCATTTTGTAAGCACTGGCAGTGAAAATATTTATTTACTTATATAATATAATAATTTTATTTTTTACAGATCTCATATCTGTTAATGTTTTAACTTTAAATTTACTCGACTTGCATAAAGAACATAGCAACTCAAAATGCATGGCTGGATAAATATGTTGCCTTAGCATATCTTCTTTAGCAGTATAATATTTTTTATGTATTCTTTCGTACAAATCACAATTTGCTCTATAATAGCCTTTGCTCAATGTACAACAAGGTACTAAATATAATTCTGAAGAGTTTGAAGCGTATTTTTCAAACATTTCTATTATTCGTATGGGTAATCCTCTACAAGCGTGAATGGCTACCCATACATTATAGGATGGTATTAGTTTTTCAAATTTATCGTCATTGATGTCGCATTGTATAAAATTACATACATTCATATTATGTAATAATTTCATGCCTTTGTACTGTTTCAAATCAACGCATGTCATTTTGGTGTCTACAAGATGAATTCCACAAGCATTTCCAGCACATATATTAATTATATTTTTATTTTTTAAGTCTATGAGATTAAATACAGACAGGGTCTCTGAATATTCTTTCAACAAAAATCTTTTACCAAAGCTATGCTGGTAATAATAATCTACAATATATTTTCGTTTTAAATTTGTAGACTTGTTTAAATTAAGCAATTGGTTAAAAATAAAAGTATTAAGGCATTCTATTGGATTTATGTCGTCTTGCTCTAGATAAAATCCCATATAGTGTCTCAAACTGGAATTGTAAAATATATTCATATTTAGTCTATTGCTCATGTAATAGCAAATCATTAAAATTTTCACAATAGGATGTATGTTATATAGATAGGCTATAATAGATATAAAATAATGCGTAGATCCATTCCATTGAAGATACTTATCTACGACTTTAGAATCCTCATATATTACTAAAGCGCTGTAAATTCTTTTACATTTCGGATCAGAAAACGATTCACGAAAAGTATATTTCAACGAGTCTATATTTTTCAAAATAGCTATGATTTTATCATTCTTATAATAGAACAATTTTTGGACGTCTGAATAAATTAAACGTAAACCATAACAATACCGATAGATTATCCATAAAATAACGCAAATATATAATATTGACGAATCCATCTTTCAAAATGATAAAAAAGCGTTATGTTAACATGGCAAATTATACGCAAGTTATACTCTAAAGACTTTTCCATCCGATATATATACATACTGTAATAGTAAAGCCACGCCCACTCAAAAAAAAAAAAAAAAAAAAAAAAATTTTTTTTTTTTTTTTTTTTTTTTTTTTTAAGTTGGTTGGTTGATTCATTTTCTAAGCAGTGAAAATATTATTTCTTACTTTAAAAATTTTTGTAAAACAACATTGTGAAAAATAAGCAACATGACCAAACATGTATCCAATTTAAAAATACCAATGTCAGAAAAATCATTACAAATAGGATACATTTAAATAGAGTACTGTCCCAATCATTTTTTTCTAACCAAACAAACTCTGTTAATGAATTATTTTTTGTTTTTTCTATGTTTTTATGATATTCGTTGGCTGGTATTGCGTGCAATGCCGTCAGATATTCTTCTACTTTAGAAGTCATAAAGTTTAAGCGTTCGTTTTCGTCAATTTCTAAAATTTCATGTTCCCAAATATAATCTGGAGTTAGTTCGGGGCGAATGGGACCGTCTTGATAATATGTGTAATCCAATTCTCGGTCAATTTTTTCTAGTGTTTGTTTGTCTATAACTTTTGAGTAATCGTATGGATCCATACTATCTAATATCCCATTTACCAATTCGTATATGGCATTAGCTGTAGTAATGACACCAATACTCGTTCCCAAAGCTCTCAGAGACATTGTTCCAATTTGTTTCATAGACAAGACGATCGAATTTTTCAAGACAATTTTTGCCGCAATGCTATTGGCTGCTTTGGATAATAGTTTTGGGGCCTTGCGTTTCAAAAAATTTTCAACGGCGTATTCCGAGATCTCTCTGCCCAAGTCTTTAGACAGCTCGAACGCTATGTCGTGAAAGACACTTACATTTTCGATAGGCTCTTCAATGGTTTCGCGTTTGACACGGCTGCTTCTACCAGATCGAATTGCATATATCATGTATTTTGGAATTTTAGGCGGTTTATCTTTCAACGGCTTCAAGTTACCCACCTTGGCGGCTCGGATGGCTGTCGTACCCAGTAACCATTCGCCGAATTTCTGACCACCAGACCTGGTGCATTCGTCGTTCTGAAAATCTAAACCGTACGCGTCGCAGTATGTCTTGTTAATTTTCAAACGACCCTCGACTATATCAAATCCGCCATGAAAAATATGTCTCGAGGCCCTTTCGAAAATTTTTTCAGGCATCGATGCAAAAGATTTTTTTAAAGGATTCGAGAGAACGCATTTTCCATCTGGAGTCCACTCCGTATCGATAGAATGGTCTTTGCAAGACAGTTGACATGCCATCACATATCTGCTGCCTATTCTGACCCACTGATTGAAATCGATGTCACTACAGACTTCCCAATTTTTCTTGAACGGATAGCAACCGAATCTCTTGCATCCAATCTCGTTGAAACGAATCGAGGTGACAACAATGCATCGATCTGCGATAGAAGGCGGTATGAAATAATCTTGGTTTGTAGCGGGCCTCGTTTCCAAAAACGCATAATCGAAATAATGAGGATATTGTTTTTTGTAATATTCCAACAGATAAACTTGTGTGGCTTCGGTAGCATATCGCAACGCGTGTGTGTATTCTGGCTTATTCATGAGCTTGGTTTTGGATAAATGACGCTTTGTAGCGCGGGACCTTTTCCGAAAGGCGATACGACCATTCCACGTAACATGAATACGGGGTCGTCTTTTAATACGAAAAAGTCGCAGCAAATGGTAGACTGGACTCGGAACCATTTATTCTTGTGAAGCGATCTGTACATGGCCGAAACATGAGCTGCTGTGTAATAACAATTCATGGCGTTTCTCATTAACCAGGCCACGATCGTGAAAGACTCTTCGAACGTACAGTCCTCCGGTAAAGCGTAACACGGATAACATAGAGATTGATGCTTGTCCTTTTTAGCGGCGATAGTTCTTCCTTTTATGGCCAAGTCGTCTCGCGTACCGCAGGCGCATTTTCGAGCTCGGTCGAACAGCGCGTAGGGTGAGGCCTGATTGACTATTGTGATGAGCCTTTCTTCGGCAGCCAAGTTTAGAAAGTCTCTTGGTACGTTGTCTGGCACGATCAATGAGGCGCATACCATTATCGAAATTGTAAATTTTAAAGTGTATGAGGACAAACGAACCTTGAAAATACCAAGTGTTGGGAAAGACTTTGATGGTAATGCGACCTAGATGAAAGAGACGAAAATAGGTAACGAGATAGTAACCCAATAACTTTTTGTGGAAAGCTAGGCAGGGGTTCCTCACTCGAACACGGAATGAGAAGAATGACATGACTGATTCAAACAGAGATGCCATTTATATATAAATAGGCTATGGTAAAAATACGACCTTGAAAAAAAAAAAAAAAAATTTTTTTTTTTTTTTTTTTTTTTTTTTTTTTTAAGATTGGTAGATTGGTAGATTTATTTAATGGTAAAATGATAGTTTATCAATATTATCTTTATCAAGTATACAAAAATTATATTCAAAATCTTCTGTAAAAAGTGGATCGTTTGGAAATACATATTGTTCTCCCCAATCACATTCGTCACAATTTATATCGATGCATTCTACAATTATACCGTAGCCGTAATATGGTTTTACTACCATATGTGCTTTGTCTTCAGTATCGTAATTCAAGATAAAGGGTTTATCAAATACATATTGTTTACAATTGTGATAAAGTAATTTCAATCTATGATTTATAACAATGTTGTCGTATACCAATTCGTAATATTTCATATCTTCATCGATGGGTATAATTTGTTCTGGAAGCAAAATTTCACGATGGTAATCTGCCATTGACAAATTATCCGAAAATTTATATTTTACACTTTTTCTCATTTCTCCAATATTTAGGCATTGTATAGGTAAATAAATATCACCTGGATCACGTCCCAGTTTTAAACATTCGAAATGGCGATAGCATATACTCATATTTTTTGCGTCTATAAACACGTAATACGGTGCATTGTTACGTCCAAGGAACCAGCCATATTTTATCATAGAGGTTAAATGTAAAAATATTTTTTCTTTGAGAGTCCATGCATGTTCATAGGCCAACACTTCCTTATATTCAGATATGGCATCCAGACCGTTAACTTTATCGTACAGAGAAAAATATTTTCTACAGAGCAACATTTTAATGTCAAAGGGTAAGTTGAGAAATGAAATTGGTTCAGCCATTTCTATCGTCTGAACAAACGCTTCACTAAATCACGAATGATTCGATAGCGCTGAGCTCTGGGCTTTATATACTGATCTGCCAGGCCGTTGCATAAGCTTTTTCCATGAAAACAGGATATGATAAAGTTATTTATAGACTGTGATATTTTCACCGTCAGTAATTAGAAAATGCTCCGCCGACGTGACCACATTAGAAAAAAAAAAAAAAAAAAAAAAAAATTTTTTTTTTTTTTTTTCAGTTGGCTGCTAAAGTTATATTTCTTTAGCCAATCAAATTCATTGTAGATGGCGCTGCAGTCTATATATATATAGTATATATATATAGTATATCTATTAGGGTGGGTGGGAGTGGAATTTATTTCTTCTACTGTACGGTCATGCATAAACTCGCTCCTGATGTCTAAACCCATTTCCTTTAAAATAGGATAAAATAGCGTTATTTATACAATATTTGCTTTGAAAACAAGATTTTTATAGACTTTTGTCTGACAAATGACAAGATATTGCAGGTTTTCATGAAATCAGAATAAATCATGGGCTTTTATAGAAAAATCTAACTACCTAGAGTCAGTCAATGTACATCTTACTGAAAACACATTACGAGACATAGTGACTAGACGACCGTTGCTGGCAAATGTCGAGATACAATGAGGGTGTAGTCACGTTACCCATAGTTAATATAGACAAGCTTCAAGCGTGGGCGTGGCACCTAAAAAAAAAAAAAAAAAAATTTTTTTTTTTTTTTTTTTTTTGAGGGGGGGTATATTATTTAATGATACAATGTTTGTTTTTCAATATTATCCTTATCTATTATACGATAATTGCATTGAAATTCTTCTGTCCAAAGTGAATCAACTGGAAATACATATTGTTCTCCCTTATCACATTCATCACAATACATATTGATATATTCTACAATAATACAGTGGTTGTCATATGGCTTTATTTCAATATGTATTTCGTTACAATCCTCGTAACACATGATATAGGGTTTATTAAATGCATATTGTCTGCAATGTTGATAAATTAAATTCAGTCTATGATTTACAACGATAGTACCATATCGCAAGTTATAATATTTCAAATCCTCCAAGTTTTCAACAGACATAACTATTTTTGAAGGCAAAATTTCACGAAAGCAATCTACCATTGAATAATATCCCGTACATCTAATTTTTATATTTTTTCTCATTTCTCCAATATTTACGTATAGCATAGGTAAATAAATATCACTTGAGTCCTGTTCCGGATCTAAGTAGTTGAAATAGCGATAGCATATACTCATATTTTTTGCATCCATAAACACGTAACACGGCTTATTGTTAAATCCAAGGTGCCAGCCAAATTTTATCATGGAGGTTATACGTAAAAATAGTTTTTCTTTGGGAGTCCATGCATATGGATTGACCAGCACTTTCTTATATTCAGATATAGTATTCAAACTGTGAACTTTATCGTACAGAGAAATATATTTTCTACAGAGCAGTATTTTAATATCAAAGGGTAAGTTGAGAAATGAAATTCGTTCAGCCATTTCTATCGTCTGAACAAACTCTTCACTAAGGCACGAATGATTTGATAGCGCTGGGCTCTGGGCTTTATATACTGGTTTGCCACACCCACTGAAACTGTTGCATAAGCCTTTTTCATGAAACCGGATATGATAAAGTTATTTATAGACTGTGATATTTTCACTATCAGTGCTTCGAAAATGCACCGCCCACGTGACCTTTAAAAAAAAAAAAAAAAAAAAATTTTTTTTTTTTTTTTTTTTTTTAAGGTCACGTGGGCGGTGCATTTTCTAAGTAATGACGGTGAAAATATCTTTTTTTTTAATTCTACCAATGTTATTTTTTTCAAGCCTTGTACAAATAAAGATGAAACATTCTACGTATAAAAAATTATACCAAGCCCATCTAGGAGTCGTTAATGAAACGGATTTGTTACTATCTCGAAACGAAGAGTCTGACCCCTTTTACCAAAATCTAATTGATATCATTGTTTCAAAGAACGCGCCTACGATTGCATGGGATACTAAACCCTTCACAACCGAATTCATTTCAGGGTCTGTACGTCAAAGATTAGATGAAACATTTTTCGCTTTCGTATTGAGAACGGCTGCTATCATCAAAGAAGAGAGCTACATACGCACGTATCGAAAACCTGAATCGCATCAAGCCGTTTTAGCATGGATTTCTATTTTACGTAACGTTATGATAACTGGTTTGGCTTTACTCTATAATGTAAAATGGACTCCCGAAATAATCCTCAATCATTTGGAGCCTACCATCGTGAAAATGTTTAGCCAAGGTGACGCATCGGCATTACGCAAGCTCATGTTGGATTTGGGCATAAAGCTGGCCCAAGAAGAACTTTATCCGGCAGAACTTTCATTTGAAAAAATGAGTTTTTTACAAATTACACAATTCGGTTCATTTTACTGGAGATATTTACACTGGATGGCTGAAGCGATTGCCATAAGGGATGAAGACATGAATTTGTATAAAGACGTATGGTTAGATTTGTTGAAAGGCCCAATTTATCGGACCCTTCGATGCGGAATATGTATGGTGCATTTCCAAAACATGATAAAAGAAAACCATGAGAGGTTAACGTACGAGAATTTACCTAAACTGTTTTTCGAAATACATAATAAAACTCATGCGATCCGGCAAGAACATTACAAATTTTTACAAGAACCCAACTATTCAGAATCGCAATACGAGGCAGATTCGGCATTCATGCGCCAAGCTCTATTGCCGTAGTAAGATGATTTACCAGACGCTGGTTTTCTGATCTCGTTGATTTGCATGCGCTTGAAAATGGACGGTGTCACAGCCACTCGATCTTTGAAAGAGAGTGCAGCTTGGTCGCCGATCGCTTCAGGATAAGACTCCCACCAGACCAAAGACTGATCGTTTCCTATATCTTCTGAAATATATCTGCCATCTATTTCTTGAAGAACGCTGTTATGTAATATGCCACCATACGTTCCGTGATACAAACGAGGATTCACTAAGACAAAATTCGGTGCTGGCTTTTCTTGCTGGGGTGTGACAGCATATCTAAACACGCTTGTCTGTTGAAATATTTTTATCAACTGGTCTACTGATGTGTGAGGGATGTAAAGAAAAGACATCTTGAATGAAATGATAGCTCAGCCAACAAAGCTTATGCTTATATAGAGTGAAGCCACACCCACATTAAAAAAAAAAAAAAATTTTTTTTTTTTTTTTTTTTTTTTTTTTTTTTTTTTTTTAAGTTAGTTGGTTGGTTGATGAAGTTGGTTTCTAAAGTTATATTTCACAGTTGGTTTCTAAAGTTATATTTCACAGTTGGTTTCTAAAATTATATTTTCTTTAGCCAATCATTGTAGATGGCGCTGTAGTCAATATATATAGTATATATATAGTATATCTATTTGGGTGGGTGGGAGTGGAATTTATTTCTTCTACTGTACGGTTATGCATAAACTCGCTCCTGATGTCTAAACCCATTTCCTTTAAAATAGGATGAAATAGCGTAATTTATTCAATATTAGCTTTGAAAACAAGATATTTATAGACTTTTGTCTGACAAATGACAAGATATTGCAGGTTTTCATAAAATCAGAATAGAACATGGGTTTTTATAGAAAATTTTTTTAAGTTTATGAGATACTAGCAAAAATGTTTTCTGTTGGACAGTATTCTATTTCTTCAGGTATACAATCTGAAAAGAAAATACGCCCAGCAACTATGTTTTGTTCATCTTCTTCAGATAATTTGTAAGGTATAAAATCTGAGACAAATCTATAGGCGGCTGATAAAGTTTTATCTCTTCCATTATAGTCATAATCTAACAATATAATAGAATTGTAAAACTTTTTCAAATAAGTATACGTTGGTCTGTCGATAGCCACTAGCTCAATTTCTTGATCGCTTTCCAAACATTTTTGTACATATTTAAGCATGGCTTTGAAATTAAGCAAACTAATTTCATGATTTAGTTTCATAAATGACTGATAATTGTCAGATTGTACAAAATCATACTTTTGATCTTCATTATTCCATTTAAAATATTTCGTAAATAATCCAAGTTTAATGGTTTTGAATGGCGGTTTGGTTGAAGTCAGAGTCATTTCCCACGGAATTGGTTTATTTTCGAAAAGGATAAACGAAATATGAACAGTGCATAATTCTGGCATCGTCAGATCTCAGAGAGCTCAGAAGCTTAAATAACATTTTACCAGAAAAGTAAATGCTTATATATACACGAGCCATTAAAAAAAAAAAAAAAAAAAAAAAAAAAAAAAAAATTTTTTTTTTTTTTTTTTTTTTTTAAGGTGGGTGTGGCTTAACTTAAATTAACCTTTTAGTTATAAGCGTGTCAATAAAATCGGCTACGTCTGATGAATTCGTTTTTATCCAGTCTTTAAAAATTAATCCTGTATTTGTCGTTGGGCAAAACAGCGTTTGTTTTAGAAACGTATGTTCTGTCATGCAATCCACTCGTCCTATAAGGGTTTCATTTTGCATTCTTGACAGTTCATGTCTGCACGGAGAAGTTTTGTCGTCCGGATTTAGATGGAAATATGTGCCACAGTCACAGGTTTTACCATTCCAACCCATAAATGGAAGAGGGTGTGATATATCTCTTAAGCAATAATCTACTGAGCATACAAATTGAAATGCAGAAATCATAGGCGTTCCGTCTATTGATTTGGATCCGCATTTGCATCGATATCTGAGTTGGTCTCCTAGCGGTTCGTAATAATCTTCGATGTTGTCGCCAGCCTCTTCCTGTTTTAAATAGTCCCACAATACATTCGAGTTGTTATCTTGAGCTTCTTCGTTCTTACAAGCGCGTTTCTTATCGCCTTTAAACACGATTTCATTTAATGGTAAACAGGACCAGCCTGCCAACGAAAATACATGATAATTGGTTTTTAAATTGCATTTGTCCACGCCTTTTGGTAAACAATACGTTCCAGGGGTTAATTTTTTATTCATAACGTATATTCGTTCGTTTGCGTCTACGATATGAAATGGTACAAAATCCGTTTCATTGTTGCAAAATTTCTTACAGTCGCATGGTTCGCTAGACGGGCATTTGAATCCGTGCAGAGGGCAAGCCGATTGAGATATTGGATGAATCATGCGCTCGAGCCAATGCATCGGTTCGCTTTTCAAGTGGATGCTAGGCTTGTAGTACAGATTGATCATCGTGACTAAGATGAGTATAAATAATATCAAAGAAATGTATGTACTCTTTGGCATTCTTTGTCTAATGTTCTTGGCTTTCAATTTGGAATTTATACCGGGCCGGCCATGGCATGGACATTACCCAAGTAGCACAGGAACGTTCTGTGAACGTCTAATAACGGTTTCAATAGTTCAAACACCGTGTTTCGTGTCAAAAGAACGTTCTAAAACACGTTCAGAAATAGTATTATTTAGAACGTTCTGAAAATGTTTGATTTGTACCATCTATAAAACGTACAATTCTAGTTCTATATAGAACGTTCAAGTGTGACACCGTCATAACACGTTCTGTAACAGTGTAATTATAACGAATATGACAAAATGACTTTTTAGTACTATTGGTTGGGAAACAAGGTTAATCATGAAACTTTTTGACTTCAGTTTTTGATTTTTTTACACGTTTTGTGGCGTGAGGAATCCGGAAGTCAAAAGGTTGGTATGGTATCTGTTAATGTGTATCGGCACCTATTAGTGTGATGGCCCGTTAGTTCATGTACACGATATTAATATCTCAAGAACAAATGATTGCAGAGAGATCGGACCAGTTTTAAAATATCACTTTTGATATTGATAAGAATCTTATTGAGAGATTTGCAACATTCTAATTTAAAAACTTCGTAAGTTATTCGAAATTTATAATTTTTAGCATGATAGAGAATAGAGCATTTTTTACATTTTCAGTTTAACGTTTTGTTAGCATGTCAGTAAAGAATGCTTCTCAATAATCAGTAGCGGTGAGGTGAAAAAAAATTACAAAATTTTAAACTCATGGAAAAATTTAGTGAATTTTGTATTTCAGGAATCAATGTATGGAATTCAACCAAACTTGTTACAATATTAGATCTTGCCCTAAATTGGAGTTTATTTGAATTTCATTTTGGGTATATCGTCCGATAGATTGCGGTGCTATGCAATGAAACCCTCCATTTTTGGGACAGCTATATCTCAGCTTCTATAGTGTACAAATGCATTAAACTTGATATATTGGCTTATATCATCATAACCTCTGCTAATACAATTTGGATGTATACATTGTCCAACAGGTGGCGTTGCTAATCTGCAATTTAATCATTTTAATGGAAAGGCAATATTTTAACTCTTGTGATTTAACAATAAATTTTCTGATACACTGAAGTTATAAGTGAAATCGATTTTATGTAAAGCGTTACTGGTCCATTTTGGATGCACATCGGCCAACAGGTGTCGTGGCTATTTTGCAATTTAATCTCATAACGGAAACGAAAAATCTCAACTTCTGTGATTTATAAATATTGTAAATATGGTAAGTGAAATTAATATTGCGTAAAACTCTACAGATTGCCTTTGGGTGCATATCGGACGACAGGTGGCACTGCCACGTTCCAATATTTTCCATTCACAGAAAGGCTATCTATCAGCTTCTGTAATATATATACTCACCAAACCTTCTGCGTGACATACATTTGATATATATTATTGATTCAATTTGGCTGTATAACGAGTAATAGTTAAACAGGTTTTTTTTATTATTATTATTCATAGGACATTGTTTTTTCCCCTAGGAATAAGTATACATCATCCCTGGAGGATGGGGGAGGGGTGGATAAAAATTTTCACTATGATTATCTTTCAAAAGAATTCGATATCACCTTTAAAACGAATAATTGAAACATCGTTTTCTGATGATTTAAAACAAATTTACCGTTTTTTTTTTTTTTTTTTTTTTTTTTTTTTTCATTTGTAATAATAATAATAATAAACCCTTAGAAAAATACATTTTCTAAGATCTTCTATACAGCATAAAAATGATTGTCTTCTGTCATGAAAATCTATGCATTCCCCAGACCCAGAGTTTAGATACAAAAAACTAATCACGGATGTTATTGAATACGTAATATAGTGCTTTACCCGAGTTTCAAAGAAAATCACGGGAAAACTCCGAAAACCTAAGTCGACGAGCGTGACCAGGAATCGAAACCAACACTTCCCGTCTGTAAGGTTCGAGAGTAGAACCTCGCGGTCTCTAATACTCATCGGGAAGTTACAGAAATGAGTTTTTTTCTTCTTTTCTTTAAGCATAATTTTAAACTTTTATTATATTTTATTTATGATTCTATTTAAGTTTAAATGTTACTGATAAATTATCAATATTGATAAGGTTGTTAAATCATTACTCTGTTTGATTGTTCTTATTTTATTTTATTTATTTTCACTGAATATTTTGTTCAATACTGAAATATACACTAAAACAAAATATGCTTTTCCGTTTAATTCTAGATTTTAAAATGGAAAAATAAAGTGATCTCATAAGTTTTTAAAATACTTTATAAAAATTTAAATAATTATTTAACTCCATTCCATTTTTCCTTAAAATATTGACTATATGTTTCCTACATCTATAAATGCTTAATAAATTTCTGTTTCATATGTTGAACTTTGAAACATGATTATTGCGGATGCAAGAAGGGAGAGCAGATGTTAACATCGACATCTGTGGATTGCATTTATTTAATTTTCGCTGACCGTGCAACTGCCAAGTCAAACGCCAGGCGCCAGGTCTTGGGAAAGTCGTGTCGTTATGTGAGGCGGTAATTTTAAAACATGTAATCTGATTTATTCAGTTTTAGCGTTATAATGACTAGGATAAGCTTTAGAAAAGGTAAAAATGTAATATTTTTAACCTGTAATATTCTCTATGTTCTATTTATTAAAGTCTTATTTTAATATCAATTAAACAATCATTTTCATATCTGCGTAAGTTCTTAAGCCTAACTTTCGATACTAGAAAGCAGCGTTGAATCGCAGAAAAAACTGCTTCTGTTACAGAAAACCGCTTAGAAATTATGGATTCATTTTATTAATTTAGTCTTCTGAGATGGAATTTGTTAAAATAACTATTTTCGTTATTATGTTTCTGGAATAAAGTATGAAGAAGTCATAAAAATTTTACAAGATAAGTGCTAATTTTAAGTGAATGCCCTTCCGACTGGTCATTGTGTATTTTAAAATGCTAGTTGGAAGGGTATTTTCTCGAAGAAAATTCTTATCAACAAAATTAAGAAGGTTCGTAATTCTTTTTTTCTTTTCTCTTTAAATTCTGAAGTATTTATTTAATGTTTATATGATAATATATATACAATCTAGGTTATGCAAATTGCATATTTTTAAAATAATATCCTAAGTTTCACCGACTTACAATTTTAAATATCTCTTTACTGTTATTTATTAAATAAAATATATGAAATTGTTTATCTGCATAATAAAACAAAGATTCAATTCTATTCCACATCTTTATTAAAAAAAAAAAAAAAAAAAAAAAAAAAAAAGATATTCTGCTTAAAAAAAAAAGGACGATTTACTATATTATTTATTAATACTAATAATATTTACATTTATCAATTATTTAATATGCCATGATAGCATAATTACATCAAATGAGGTAAAAATTGCGTTGACTCAATTTAAGGAAATTTAAACATTTAAAGAATACGAATTACATTGCCATGTGGAATAAATTTAAATACCTGCAAACATCATTTTTGTAAACTGCTGCTGTAAACTGAAAATATGTATACACACATGTACTGAAATTTAAAAATATGAAGTATGTTAAATATTTTAGAAAAATATTTTGATTAAATATATATATATATGTATTTAATTATTTGGAAATTTTTAAAATTTCCTCCTTCTAACTAATTTTTAATTTTTTGTTTCAATTTCTTATTATTATAAATTAACAATATATTCTAAACTCAATTATATATTATTTTAGCGGTGTATTGGTACATTCATTTTTGAAATTATTTTTTATGTTGAAATATTAAAACTTTCTATAAACTTCAGCATTCAAATATATTTATAAACTATCCATGGACTTACAAAGTAGTACCCAGAAATGTTTAGAATATACAGGGTGCAAAGTCGAGAGCAGGCCTTTATTTGCGCAACAATTGGTCTCAGACGTCCTCCAATAAGAAAATGTATTTAAAAAAAAATGTAAGAATTCATTATATGACATGTTTAAATTTAAAAAATCAATTTATTAAAAATCACAAAAACTGATAATTTTTATACAATTTTCATGACACTAATAGTGAAAGTTGAGTTCCAACCTAAAAAATATAACACAAAAAGTTTCACTTTTGTGCACCCAAAATTGTCTGAGATAGTTAGTTTCAAAATTTAGGATTATTTCGCATTTTCTCGGGCTTTATTAAAAAGTCAATGAAAAATTCTTTAATAAACCCAGGGAAAATGCAAACAAAGTCCAATTAGGATTTTTAAACCGATCCCTTATTGAAGGCCGAAATATGTTAGAAAATCCAAACTTTAAATATCTTGTTCCATTTGGGGAGAATAGAAATGAAACTTTTTGTTAGGATGAGTGTCAGTTTTCTAAATATGACTATAGGGATCTGGGACTATGTAAAAAGCTAGTTTTTGCAATTTTGAAAAAATAGATATTTTAAACATGTTATACTACAAATGCTCATATTCTTTAAAACATTTTGTAACTGAAACTATATATTTGCGACCAATAGTTGCGAAGATAAAGGTATTCTCGTCACAATGCTTTGCACCCTGTATTTAAAAAAAGAATTAATATATATATATATATATATATATATATATATATATATATATATGTATAAATGAATTTTTAATCTTAGTTAAAGCCAAACAACAAATATAAGATCCCTGAAACCACATAGGTCAATGAGAAGGAAATTACAACAAATTTAAATAACCTGGGGAGACTGATTGTGATATATTGAAACATTTATTTTTTATTTATTTATTTATATTTTATTTAACTTCAGTCTAATCATAAATTTATTCCTATATTGTTAGTTGCAATTTTAATAATTTTGCCGGTGCGTAAAAACCACATGAAACTTAAATCAAAAGATACAAACAAGCAACGAGGAAATAAAAAATTAAGACAGCTTTTAAACATTTTTTTTAGGAAAAGCTTAGAATAGTAGGAAAAAAAAAAAAAAAAAAAAAAAAAAAAAAAAACTCGTCAGGGGTGACTCTTTTCGTCGTTGAGCACCAATGTACGATTTCGTTCGTTAGCAGTTATAATAGCAAATTGCTAGCGGGCACCCTGTCGTACAAGAAATTAATTGAACTTAGAAATGAAGAATAAATTGGAATAAATTATTTACTTCAAGAAATCAGAGAATGAAACAGAAAACAACCATGAAAAACAAACATTAATCATAGGATGACGCATTCGGAATCACAAGGATTAAAACAAGCAAAATAAATCAAGAGTTTAGTTGTACATAGCAGATGAAGAATAATGATACAACACAGCAACAGGGATATAAATTATTTTTTTTTTAAATTCAAATAATGTTTGAGAAATTTTAACATACTTACTATTCCTTTAATTTCAACGTATATGCATGAAAAATTCCATATTTTATGACAGTAATTCCCAAAAAGTGTCATAACGTGTCTATATATACCTTAAAAAATTCCTTAATTTTTTTGCATTTTTAAAAAATTTCTTTTTTCCCCTAATCTGAAGATAATGACGTTATAGTATTAATTTCGAAACTTTGAATAAACACGCAAGAACTCGCAACTGCTACAAACAAAGCACGGCTTCTACAAACAAAGCGGCAACGCATTCAACACACTCAACGTGCTTGTTTGCAGCTCTCGTGCCTACAATGTTCGCCTGATGAAGGGTTGTGTCTTCTTTTGACCCGAAACAGTTGGTGCGAGTTCTTGCATTTTATGGTGTGTATTCAAAGTTTTGTAATTAATACTACAACTTCATTATCTTCAGATTAGGGGAAAAAAAGAAATTTTTAAAAAATGCAAAAATTTAAGAAATTTTTTAAGGTATAAAGAGACACTTTTTGGGGAAAACTGTCATAGAATATAGAATTTTTGATGCATATACGTTGAAATTAAAGGAATAGTAAGTATGTTAAAATTTCTCAAACATTATTTGAATTGAAAAAAAAAAAAGTAATTCATATCCCTGCTCATGTGTTGTATCATTATTCGTCATCAGCTATGTAATTTTTACTTCTAAGCGCTCGTACTGAGGTGATTTTTTATAATGACGTCATAATTTTTTTTTTAAGTACACTATTTTAGAACGTTTACAGTACGTTTTCTGGAACGTTCTGAAAATGTGTATAACGTTTTGAAAACGTTCTAAAAACGTTTAGAACGTTCTGAGACCGTATACATAGAACGTTCTCAGAACGCTTCTATAACACCGATGGTGATAGTTACACGTTCATTGAACGTTCTCTGAACCGTACTATTGTACGTCTTCAAGATGGACAGATAGACGTCTATAACACGTTCAAAGTGAACGTTCTTAGAACGTGTTTGCAGAACAATTTTTGAACGTTCAGAGAACGTTTCGGTGCTGCTTGGGTACGTCCTGATATGGAAATGGAACGAGTTTACGCTCATTCGAATTTTACCCAAAGACATTTTCGTTTTAGTTGATAAAGATATCATTTATAGATATGCGTCGACTTCATCAAAAGATACTTACATACCAGCGATTCGCTTAGACACCCAAATTCAAAAAGAAATTCTACATTATCGCTATTTATTAAATTTGATAAAAGAACCGCCCGTTGCTAAAGCTTATCCCACAAATTTATCAAACGAAGTTGAAATTTTAAATCACGTATCTAAAGCATTGCAATAAATCTACGAAAACTATGAAACGAGCCAGCCGTATACACTTTCACGTTTTTATGCTGAGTTTGTACCTCTTTAAGAATTTCATCTTCTTGAAACCATAACTGAAAAAAGCATACGTATTCGACGCCGGTAATGTCTAAATACAAATGAAATAATTCCAGGCCGACTTTAACATTTTCGTCTTTATGTATTTGCTTGACTCGAAACGGGTAATATGGAAACACAGACACGTAACGAGGCAATTTCTTACCTAAATTTGTATTGTAAAATGGGATTAGAAGTACACCCTTGCATGGACGTCTTAAGCGAGTTAGAAGTGGGATACTAGGCTCAAAGGCTATGAAGCCATCTATTTTCGAATGGGAATAGATGATATCTAACATACGACGGATAAATTGACGAGTTAATTCCATCTTTTGATAAGGTTTAAAGAGTCTGAAATAATGCTGGGCAACTTCGTGCTGTAGGGCATTGTAATCGAACATGATGATAGAATGAGTAGAATTTGACCGATCGCGTAGCTTATATATAGCTAGGCCACACCCACTATAAAAAAAAAAAAAAAAAAAAAAAAATTTTTTTTTTTTTTTTTTTTTTTTCAAGGCGGTGTTAAATTATTTCGTTCATTATATTTTGACACAATTGATATTTTTGTACTTTTATGGGGTTGATAAACGTCTTATAATATTCTGTCAAATTTTCCCCAGTTAGTATTTGAAATAAAGGCGTTTGTTTGCATAAGCGACACCAATATTTTATATCTTGTGTATAATATTCAGTGCCACGCAATTGTACCCTAAAGAAATATCGGTCTATTAAACACTCTTCTCCATAAAAAGATAATTTCATACATTTTAAACACATATGGATTTGTTTTTTATCCTTTACAAAGTAGCATCGAACATAAATTAATTTTAACATTTTATTGTGACTTAAATATATTCGATTTTGATTAAAATAGTAAGCGCTATATTTGTCAAATGTGGTATCTATTTCAGAAAATAATATCTCTATAGGTTTATATTTCAAAGAATCCTTAAGACGTAGTTCTAAACTCTCATATTTTTCTTTAAACTGAGTAGTATGTGTATTGTATTTATCATATTCTTGAACAGCTTTTTGAAAAATCCTAGTAGGTAAATACAAATTCTCGATATCATGAAAATATATAATATTATTCCATATTGTTTGAAGGGACCAATCTTCTAATGTAAAAAAGTAACAGTCGCAAATCCCAACAATCTCAAATCCCTTAGGATAAATATTACATATACTGGCATATCTTTTTTGATCGATTAAATTTATTTTAAATCCAAATAAGAAATCTTTCCAAACGTCTTGTTCAATTTCACTCTCTGAAGTTATAAATATATGTATATGTGGCTCCAGTACTTTGTTATAATGATATATAGTATTAATGACTTCTATCGAATGGATTTTGACAATTTTATCAAATAAACTATACGTATTTTGTAGTCGTTTTATTATGGCGTGATATATAAATTTTAAATTTCTATGCTCGTGGCGCCGATATCTACTATATACATAATCTTCGTCATAAGGATGTGCACATCGCAACTCCATACATGAAAATAATTCTAAAAAAAAATGTACAACAGCCAGTAAAGCTACTGGTTATATATAGCCAAGTCACGCCCACGCTTCGTTAAGGTTACGCCAAAGTCACAAAAATAAAAAAATAAAAAAATAAAAAAAAAAAAAATTTTTTTTTTTTTTTTTTTTTTTTTTACTTAAGATGTTTCATTCATGGTATATTTACACAACTGATATTTTTGAACTTTTATGGGATTGTTAAAAGTCTTATAGTAATATCTTTCAACATTTCCCTCAGTTAGTACTTGAAATAAAGGCGTTTGTTTGCATAAGCGACACCAATGTTTCATATTCAATATAAACTTTTTAGTGCTAAGAATATATACTATATTGAAATGTCGTTCAATTAAACACTCTTCTCCATAAAAAAATAATTTCGTGCATTTCAAACACATATGAATTCTTTTATTATCCTTTACAAAGAAGGATCGAATTTTATACAAATGATCTGTCAATTTTCTTCTTTCAGGCATGCGATACATTCGACTTTGATTAATATAGTATGCGCTATATTTGTCAAATGTTGTATCTATTTTAGAAAATAATTTTTCTATAAGTTTACCTTTCAAAGAATCCTTAAGACGTGGTTCTAAGCTCTCATATTTTTCTTTAAACTGAGTAGTATGTGTATTATAGTTATCATATTTTTGAATAGCTTTTTGTAAGAGTCTAGTAGGCAAATTTAAATTCTCGATATCATGAAATTTTGTAATATTATTCCATATCGTTTTAAGGGACCAATCTTCTAACGTAAAAAAATGATAATTACAATTCTCAAGTGTTTTAGGATAATCCTTATATATTCTATCATATGCTTCATAATCGATTACATTTATTTTAAATCCAAATACAAAATCTTTCCAAACGTCTTGATCAATTTCACTCTCTGAACCTATAAACATATGTATATGGGGATCCAGTTGTTCATAATGGCGTATATAATTAAAGATTTTTATCGAATAGGTTTTGATAAATTTATCAAATAAATGATACGTATTTTTTTCTTGCTTTATTATGACTTCATATAGAAATTTAAAATTTTTATGTTTGTGGGCCTGATGTCTACGATAAAAATCAGAACTTGAGATACCTTCACATTGACAATTCATCATGCTTACAAGTGATTTGACTTACAATGAACTGACTAGGCAAGAGATGAAGACAGAATGAATGTAGCTTGAGTACGGAGCCGCTATTTATACTAAATATAAATCAACCAATCAAAAAAAAAAAAAAAAAAAAAAAAAAAAAAAAAAATTTTTTTTTTTTTTTTTTTTTTTTTTTTTTTTACAGTTGGTTGGTTGGTTTCTAAAGTTATATTTCTAAAGTTATATTTTTCTCAGTTGGCTGCTAAAGCTATATTTCTCAGTTGGCTGCTAAAGCTATACTTCTTTAACCAATCATTGTAGATGGCGCTGCAGTCTATATATATAGTATATATATATAGTATATCTATTAGGGTGGGTGGGAGTGGAATTTATTTCTTCTACTGTACGGTCATGCATAAATTAGCTCCTGATGTCTAAACCCATTTCCTTTAAAATAGGATGGAATAGCGTTGTTTATACAATATTGGCTTTGAAAACAAGACTTTTGTCTGACAAATTACAAAATACTGCAGGTTTTCATGAAATCAGAATAGATTATACGCTTTTATAGAAAAATTTAACTCTCCATCAATGTACATCTTGCTGAAAACACATTACGAGGCATAGTGACTAGACGACCGTTGCTGGCAAATGTCGAGACACAATGAGAGTGTAGTCATGTTAGCCATAGTATATATAGACAAGCTTCAAGGGTGGGCGTGGCACCTAAAAAAAAAAAAAAAAATTTTTTTTTTTTTTTTTCCTATTTGATTCTTCTTCTGATGGATATTCGTTTTCTGATAATTCTCTGGGACTGTCATATAATAATTCGTTGTAGCTCGCGTCAGAATCTGGCGAATTGCGCTCATTATAGGATGTGTCTAACCATTCGTCAATTGAATCTTCGTCGGTCGTTTGATCCATATTGGTTAACTCGTCGTCGGATGTTTGATCCATATTGGTTGAATCGTCCATTGTAATTTCTGAATAACTAGTAGCATTACTAACTTCTTCGCAGTCCATTCTATTATTCGACGATTCAATAACCGCCTTTTTCGCGCGGCCCCTCTTGCGTTCCTTAAACAAATGATCGTTCTTTGTAAATGTATATTTAACGCCTGGTTCTGTCAATAAAATCAATCGTCTACCCGTCCGGCTCCAGTGTAAGAGTTCAGCGTTATTGAATCGTTTCCAATGCAGCGAGTTTAATACCATATATCCAGGGTAGAGGGGTTCAGGCAAATGCCAAAATGCTATGTTTAACAATATACAAAAGGCTTTTCTTTGACCGACGAATAATTTTTCATAATCTACCCACTGACAGTCTGCCGCACTCATAATCCAATTGGAGATCTCCTTTTTCGCTACGTCCGCTTGGCTGTAAGTGAATTCGACAAATTCTTCGGTTATGCCTGGATATTTATTGAGAAATTTTACATCGGCACAAGATTTGGATTTATATTCTTCCAATCTTCTAACTTTACGATAAATTGAATATTTTCTTGGATTGCGGCACTTATAAACAACTTCTTCTAAAATTCTAGCCCATAACTGCCATCCTACTGACGGCGTCATTTTTTCAGGATGTATGAACAGCGCATCCCAAACGGCCGTTATGACTTCATCTTTCAAGTATTGGCCGATTTCATTAATGTGTTTTTCAAAACCTTTCGTGACTGGCTGGGGATCGTCCATAGATTCATAAATATAACGTTTTTTAGATATGACGAGTAAGCGTCTCAAGCGCTGTTCGTATTTCAATTCGACGTTTGGTATATCTAGGAACGCGTTTATGCTATCGCAATTGTCTTTTTCCCACTTATGAACCATCAGACTGTCGGTATCTGCATAACAAACGTGGAAGCCTAAATTTTTCGCGTAATGGTAGGATCCGAGTAGCTGATATCGAGAAAGGGTCACGATCGACATGGCTATGGGAAGATAGGCTAGGGTCGAGTCTTTACCGGCCATGACTCCGTAAAGCGAGTTAATTAAAATTTTATAGCCCAGCTGGCTGTTGTAATGATAAATGTCTTTCGTTCGTTTGTATTCAATTTGATGATTTTTACGCAGCGATATAAAATGGCTAACAAAATTAGGTAGAAAGGCTTCCGTCTTCGTATTAATAACTATGGCATACTCGTCGATTTCTGGATTGAATGTTGGATAGGCAAATTTGTCTGTCATAGGCCGATCTTCCAAAAAATCATCGTTGCTATGGATGCGGTACGGGATGCAAGTCATTTTCTGAGCGGTCTCGTTTGCCAGCCATTCGTCGCGGTTCATAATAGTACAAGTGCCGTAACATAAATTACTACTCAGCAGAGTGCTAGGATACATGCTGGCAAAATCCATAATCACTACATCTTCATAATATCGTTCGGGAAAGCAAAAATTTAACGCACCCTGGTAAGTTTTTCCACGGAAAGCTGCTTGGTATTTTAAATCGTTTGCTAAACTAATATATTTAGTATTAATCAAAAAACCTCTACATATCGCATGAGTTTTAAAAACCTCTTCTATAAATCGAGAATTGCCTAAATGTAAACTTTCTACGGTATTCAGTGCCACGATATTGGCCCGTGATAACAAAAACGTAAAAACTGTTTCGAGTTGAAACAATCGATAAACCAATTCCGAGTCTTTTAAGCAATAATCTAAATATGTGCGAAACGTACCAAATTCAGACGCATCTGAGACTTTGTCGGGTTTCAGCAATTCATAGCATATTTCAGTCTGTGTTTCTTCCAACAGCTGAGCTGCCAATTCATTGCGATACCAAGCCCATATCCCAACGGTGGCTACTTTAATTTTGGATTCACCACCCAATTTCATTTTAGCTATGGCATCTAATCTATAACTTGGCAAATCGGTTTTGGAAAATATTCTCGTAAAAGTATAAAGATCTATTACAAATTTACCGTCGAACGAAGCCACATTATCTTTACCTATTTTAGCAGATTTGTAACGTCGAATGGTACTGTACTGTTTTAGCCATACCAGTTTTGCAATAATACATGGGAAATCGTATGCGTTAATATTATAGCCAGTTATGATTTGAACGTCGACTAGCAAAGAATGAAACTGGGCTAGCATCTCGGCTTCAGATGTAAAAGCTGTTGCGCATTCATAATTTGTTAAGGGCTGAGCTCCGTTGGCAAGTAAATAGAGTATTTGTTTTTGGACCCCATTCCGCTTATTCCATTTAAAAAGGCTTATCATAACGATTTTATCTGTGCTGAAATGGCAAATTGGAATATGGTTACCGATTAATGGAACAGTTTCTATATCAAATGCTGCCATCGTCCAATCGGGCTCTTCGAAACAATTGGGGGTCATACTCAACGAGGACATGAGATCTAAAGAATTGTTTAGAATTTCGTACCATTTGTAGTAGAAAGAATATGTATTAAATTTTAGACACAGATCAATATAAATTCGCGTCAGCCAATCCTCGGGGTTATAATAAACCATTTTATAGCAGTTAAATAAGCGTCCAACACTCTTATGAGGGGCTGTCGTATATATTTTATAAAAAGGTTTCGATCTATATTCTAATTTGTTTCTAGCTAGCCTATCTTCGAACGAGGGTAAAACTTTTTTGAGTTGAGTGATTTCAATATAGGTAACATCATTACCCGGAAAATATTTTTTAATTTTACGAACGACAGTATCAATATTATTTGTACATACCCCTATCCATTCTGTGTAATGTTTAAGTTGTTTTTCGTAATGACCATCCTTATTCAAAAATGATATCTCTACACCAATGACATTTTTTCGACGCCAGGCACAGGACCACTTCGTTGAGAAATTCATCACTAATGAGATTTGAGGAAATGCTTACGTTATATATATAATATACATATGACCTTGAAAAAAAAAAAAAAATTTTTTTTTTTTTTTTTTTTTAACTTATAATATTTTATATATTTGTTTTATGAAGTAATATAGGCGGAGCACTGACATTATTTTTTCTTCTAAATTATGCATCTGGGCAGTATAAAGACCTATGGTAGGTTTGCCGTCATACAAAGACACTGTATAGTCATATATTTTGAAAGATTTGTAACGTGGAAGGATACCGTACAGTTTTAACCACATCAGTCTTGCAATAATAGGAGTTAAATCGTACGTGTCAATACCATAGCCGATTATAATTTGAACACCGTCTAGCAAAGCATGAAACTGGGTCAGCATCTCGGCTTCGGATGCAAAAGCTGTCGCGTATTCATAATTTTTTAAGGGTTGCACTCCATTGGGAAGTATATAGAGTATTTGTTTTTCAACAACTCCCTTATTCCATTTAAGAAGACTGATCATGACGATTATGTCTCTGCAAATACTGTCTCTGACTAATGGAAAATTTTCTATTTTAAAGGTTGCTATGTTCCAATCGGACTTTTCGATAAAATTGGGAATCAACGAGGTTATGAGACCTGTTACTGGAGGACGTCGAGACATAATGAATATGTGGGTACATTAGTTAGCTTATATATAGTCAAGCCAACTAACATTAAAAAAAAAAAAAAAAAAAAAAAAAAAAAATTTTTTTTTTTTTTTTTTTTTCAAGGCTGGTTGGTTGATATATATTTATAATGCTAATTGAATTAAGTATATTTTCAAAAATGAAGATTTAGACTTTGAGTTGACTATTGCAAATTCGACCAACTTTAGAAACGTAATCTTGAGATACCTTCACATTGACAATTCATCATGCTTACAAGTGATTTGACTTACAATGAACTGACTAGGCAAGAGATGAAGACAGAATGAATGTAGCTTGAGTACGGAGCCGCTATTTATACTAAATATAAATCAACCAATCAACCAACAAAAAAAAAAAAAAAAAAAAAAAAAAATTTTTTTTTTTTTTTTTTTTACGGTTGGTTGGTTGCTAAAGTTCATTAACATATATCTCGGACTTTACTAAACTTATAAAAATATTATCATGAAGTCAGACTGTTGCTGACCATACACTGACAGAGTGAATTCTTCATCCCATTATTTTATTTTAACAATTTTTCCACAGCGAATACATTTCTTATACAAATTGGGCATTTCATCTATCGCCCTATCTTGTTTTAAAAAAGTTTCATAAGTCGGTTCGTTGCAGCATTTCATAACATTTGTTTTCTGAGTCCATAGTTTGCATTCTTCTTCGTTAAATAGAAAATCCATTCTTAATAAAGCCTCGATACAGAAATGATACGAGTGTTCTTCTTGTCTTTGCTGTTAATTTATTACTGGTATTTTTACGCGCCTGGGTCTGAAAGCGTTACGAAACCTTCTGCTGGTTCACCCTCAAAAGCCCCGTCATTCGATTACGTATTCGATTCGAAGAAGCCAAAACATTTTCAGTTTACAGTGAACGGAAAATTAGCTTGGGAGCATACCTTATCCAGTGACGCTTACATGTTTCATCAAGGCCAAATTTTGGCAGTCGATCCATGCTATGGAAAATCGAACGGCTCGTTGGTTCCGGCTGTAGGACAAAATCTCTACGATCACTTGAAATCGGATCCTCAATTTAAAAACCTTCCAAATTTTAAAGAAAATAGTCAGTTTACCGTTCATAAAGGAACCGTTTTCAATTTCGAGTGTCAAAACGGTCGTGTCTCGAGTCTCCAAATCTGTCCCTCAGGAACTACTCTCATAGCGAACGCTTGCCAGCCCGTCAATGCGTGTACTGGCAGATCGAACGGAGTAATGCTACCAAATCCTAAAAACATATCCCAGTATATCATGTGTCAGAATGGCAAAGAGGTCTTTATAAAATGTCGTAACGGAACCCTGTTTTATCACGATCGATGCGAGCCCGTCAAAGATTTAAATCATTATTGTAAAATTTTTCCAAATACACCTTTTATTCATAACGACGAAACGCGAGTTGAATGTCATAACGGTAAGCCCGTATTCATTACTTGTAAGCCTGGAACTAAATTTTTGGGTAAAGAATATTGCGAACCTATCAATTGTAATGGTTTACCGGACGGTAGTAACATATCTTTGCCTGAAACAGAAATGCCTCCGTTCAATTTCACGCCTGGATACATGACTTGTAAGAATGGTAAAATTGATGAAACTGTAGAATGTCCTCAGAACTGGGATAAATCGAAAGGCGATAACTTGCCATTTTTACCTATGGTTTACAACGGCCAGAAATGTACGGAACCCATATTTTGTGACAATGTCTTTTCCAAAGACCCAAATATTATCGTCCCCGTTTACGAATTTACAAAACACGTTAAAAATTGGAGGAATTCTGAAGATTTAGATCGCACTGCAGGCTTTATCTGTGAAAATGGAGTTCGTAAAAGAAAACTGGTCGACGAAGGCAAACGAATTTCTAAACGTTATAAAATCGAAGATGTATGTGTTTCGGATGAAAAAATATTCATACGCGACGCCCCAGAATATTATTACGATTGCGCTGAAAAGAAACATCTGAAATGTCCTGATGGCACAGTTTTTACTGGATCGAAATGCATTCAGAAGCCTAAGAATGCTTTCAAATATAATAATTTTTATCTGTTCGAATTTGACAATTTAAATTTGGAATCTTGGATCGAGCCATTCTATTACAGTAGGAATACCATAACAAATTGTCAAAAATCTGAAATGTATATCGAGATGTACAATATTTGTTCTCATGTCGATTGTGTCAACTACTCCTTCGTGTCTCAAATTCCAGAAATGGACGTACTTTTACCTCGCGAACATGCAGCCAAATGTAAATTTTACGAAAACGAAAGAAAATTGAAAAAAGAACCTGTTCATTTTACATATAATTTTTGGACGCAGAAAATATCAGACAAGCCAGAAGTGCCTTGTCAACCTGGTCAGAAAATACAAACTGGAAATTTTATTTGGGATAGTACTATTTATGCTACATGCAATATCCAACGACCGTTCATATTTTGTCCCTCTGCACATACACAACGTATTATTCCAGTCTCTGATCAAGAATTTGCTTGCGAGCCTCCTCCGACTACGGAATATGTTGTCGATCGCTTGGACGAATGGTTAGATTTTACGACTGGAGAATTCAGACAAATAAAACCTGCGATTTGGAACGAAAATAATCCACCGTCCGTCAAATTCAATAAAAAGATGAATCCGATACAATTAGCCGAAGAAGGTTTAAAATTGGATATGGGCATGAGGTTTAAATTATTCACTGACCAACCCGTTCAGCTCCAAGTGCGATATAGAGTGACCTATCCACCCAACGTGGCGTTTGAATATAGCGATGCGGGACGAAACGCAATTATTCCGACCGATCCTTTGTCTGCATTTTTAGTCAATCGTAGCCAATTTACGCACAAACAGGTGACGCTTCCTAGATATACTCCCATTCAAACCGTCGAATTTTTGAAAAAAAATCTATACGCATAAACTAAGAGTATGGACGAACGTTCTTTGGCCCACGGTGTGCTATTTTATTCTTCGTTATATATAAATTGCGTACTGCTGAGTATTGGGGTGACCACGGGTCGTTGGATTTTCGTATTACTGATACTGTTGACTATAGGATTGACTGCATACGTAATGTATTTGACGACTCAAAATCCAGAACATTTAAAGAATGTTGGCAGCTGGGCAGAAAAAACACTCTCTACTCATTTGGAAAAACTGAAGTTGTTATTTTAGATAAAATTTCTCGAACCTGTTGTTCGACAGGGTCATTGATTACGTAAACGTTCGAACGAGCCTTCAAGAGATTTTCTTTGTAAGAATCATGCAAGCGTTCTAAATAATCTAAGCTTATCAAACGGTCGATCGGAGAGCGGTCCCGGATTCGATTAAACGCTTCGAGAGGCTCTACGTCTAAATAAATGAAACAATCTACGTTAAAATTTAAAACTTGATAAATTTTGTCGTACGTATGTAGATCTTGTTCGTTTAATATCAGCGGGGCAAATATATACCTGGAAGTCCAAGGACACCGTTCGACTAGAATTAAATCGTCACCTTTCGGAAAAGACATTTTTTGATTGTATTGAGAAATTAAGACTTGGAATTGGAAAGCCGGTCCGTAAAGCGTTTGATTTTCGTATAGATGGGGTAGTAATGTCCATTCGTGTATGGGTTCAGGAAAACATTTAAAATCTGTAGCCAGTTGTCGCATTAAAGTAGATTTGCCAGCCCCAATCAATCCGTCGATACAGACAATGTAAGGAGCCATGATGAAAGTAAATTAAATGTTCAGAGTCAAGCGTATTTATATATAAAATATGACCTTGAAAAAAAAAAAAAAAAAAAATTTTTTTTTTTTTTTCTAAATGTTATAATATCTAAATAATGTTATTATAAATAAAATGAAGGATACTATTAAACCAATTGCTGATATGATCCATTCATAGGATCGTCGTCGTAGTGTGGACAAACTTGACGAGACTGGATTGGGTATTTGAGAATTAGGTTGTCTGGCGAGACTGGATTAGGTAGTTGAGAATTAGGTTGTAGTATGGGTAAACTTGGCTAGACTGGGTTGGCAATGGGCAGTTGAGAATTATTTTCTGGACAATTTGGATTTGTCCAAGTTCCGTCCGCCTTACATCTTACAAGCACCTCTTTACCGTCGCACTTTACTGCTGCAAATCCTGGTGAAATTATTCGGGCATTTGGTATTATCGGACATGGATCGCATATTATTTCTGGACCGCTCCACTGTCCGTTCGTCTGGCATATTCTTTTGTTGCTACCGACAGCATAAAATCCTGGGTTGCAAACAACAGTCGCTACTGAATCAACGTTCCTATTCGGATAAGACACAGAACCGTTTTCGGGGTTGTCTAACTCTTCACATTGTATGGTCTCGCATTCAATTTTTTTTACTGATGGAATCCATTCGCCAGTAGCAGAACAAAATAGGGATTTGTAAGGGGTTTTGAGTTTAAAACCTTCAAAGCACTTATAAGTTACCATATTAGGAAATGAATATACTAAGCCTGTATGGTAGCCGTTTTCAATAACAGGAGGTGCACCACAAAACCTTGGAAAGCATTCGACCGACGAAGGATTCCATACTAATTCGTCATCTTTTTTTGTTAAAATAGAAAATATAGTGTTAGATCGATATCCATCATCGCATTGCAGAGTAGCTTTATCACCTTCTAAATAGGGTGGGTCATGGCTACCCAAGAATTTACCTTTAATAGCTGATGGCAAAGTATATATCATTTATAAAACTTGATTATATAGTTTGAAAATAATATTTTAAGGTTTCTCATATCTATATATACGCCCCATAGATCGCATAAAAAACCAGAAGAAGATTGATGCTAGAAGAGGTTCAGACAAAATGAAGGTTTGAGTACGACTATTTATATAGAATGAATTCAAGCCACACCCACTCTAAAAAAAAAAAAAAAAAATGTTTTTTTTTTTTTTTTTTTTTTTTTTTTTTTTACACGGTTGGTTGGTTGGTTGATAGTTTTTAAATTTATATTTTTTCAGTTAGTTTCTAAAATTATATTTTCTTTATCCAATCAAATTCATTGTAGATGGCGCTGCAGTCTATGTATATAGTATATATATATAGTATATCTATTAGGGTGGGTGGGTGGGAGTGGAATTTATTTCTTCTACTGTAAGGTCATGCATAAACCAGCTCCGATGTCCAAACCCATTTCCTTTAAAATAGGATGGGGTAACGTTATTTATACAATATTGGCTTTGAAAACAAGATGAAATATTCAGTTATTTATGTTCGTAGTTATTTCCCATCCTGGACTCTTTTGAATTTGTTTATGTATAAGATATTTTCGCCATTCCATTGGGTTCATATTATAATATAAAGTATTCAATGTAATTTTTATATATGCTCGATATAACCTATGATTCCAACAGACAAATAACATGCAAATACACAATAATATAATTAGCATGCTCTTGCTATTAAATGTACAAATAAAGTATGTCTAATCGTAAACCAATTTCAACTTCTTTAAAGCCAAATAATCGCAAGAGAAGAGATATCTCTTCTTCTAATACTGTGAACAAAGCTTTTAAAATGGAGAAAATCGTAAACGAGCAACCCGTTGATATGGATCTTGAAGATCAACCTGATGTCGAGGATGAGCAGCCTGGTCTCGGCGGCAACGGCAATGAAGATGAGCAGCCTGGTCTCGGCAATGTAATTTTACCTGGCAACATCCCAATTGATCCCGTTCTGCCTGGTCCCGGCAATCTACATGGTTTGGGGAATGAAGTCGCTAAGGATGATGAGCCTCAAGATGACGACAACGTGTTAGAACAAAAATATAACGAAATTTATTTAAGAGGTTATTGTTTGCGAAATGATAATATGGACCAGTATTACGCAAAGGATGTTGAAGGTCATGATAAATATTGGCAAAATGAAACTGGAAAATTAGTTTATGCTTGCAAAAAAGTAATAGACGGGGATAAAGAATATTTGATTGAATATCCATGCGCTAAGAAAGATGGTACAAATGTTTATATTTATGAAAATGGATGTCCAAAATACCCCCTAAATTTAACTACGCTTAAGGTAACGTATCCTTTAACAAGAGAGGAAATGTATCTTAAAGATGAAGAGGGAAATTATGTTTATCCCGTAGATGAGGCTGGTCAAGAAAGTTATCGTCAGGACGAGGATGGTAATGACTTACCTCTGAACGAGTATAAATATGCCAAAAACCCAGATAGGTCTGAATTTTATCCAAAACGGAATAATGGGGACGAATTTTATCTGAAAGCTGAAGACGGTAGCTCTGAAAAAGGTGCCATATCGTATAAAAATGGCGAAGCAGTACCATACTACGCTCGTAAAGCAAATGGTGATGAATTTTATCCTCGTGAATTTATCCAATTATAAAAAGTCATATAAAGTGCGATTGTGTCGCCAAAGCCATGTAAGAAAATATTATGTTTAGTCCTTTTACGCGTTTCATAAGACACTCTATAAATAATATCAATGTTTAATTTAACAAATTTGAAATTTTTCAAAGTCTAAACTAGAAGACTGTTGCCAGCATACCTTGAGACATAATAATGTGTGGGTACACTAGCCAGCATATATATATATATTATATAAACCACGCCCACTCTCAAAAAAAAAAAAAAAAAAAAAAAATTTTTTTTTTTTTTTTTTTAAACAGAATTATATAAGGCTTTTATAGATGTCGCTGGACACGGATGCAGGATATTACATAAATCATTTGCTACGATAAGGCTTTTTATAGATGTCGCTGAACACGGAAACAGGATACGGTAAAGATTTTATAGATGCTGTGAAACAGATAAACATTGCTGGACAATGATAGTGTAGATACTTTAACATGATATATATATATAGGTTAGCTAGAGTCAATCAACCAATTAACCAACCTTTAAAAAAAAAAAAAAAAAATTTTTTTTTTTTTTTTTTTTTAAGGGGGGGGGGGGGTTGGTTGATTGGGTGTGGTTTATCTATATATTTCAACTAACCGTATTCATCCTTTTTGCATGTAAATTTTCTTCTTCCTCATTTCTTGCTTCCATATTTTCTTCTTCCTCAATCTGTTCCGAGTCCATACCAATAGTACTTGGAATATTTGATGCAGGTTCTGATAACGGTATAGCATTTTCATTAGACAATAATGTGTGTAAATAATTTTCAGTTGCATTACAAGTAGTAATAAATAATTGATCTTTATCCACAGCATCCAAAAATATTTTGTCTAAGTTTATTCTAAGTATGGTTTTTAAATCGTAATATAAGTAATCCTGATAAATTTCCATAAGTATATTTCCCCGAATGTCTCTTCTAAGGCCCCTTAATAACCGCAATTTAATTTCAATTTGATCTTTATATTCTTCAACATCGGGCAAAAGTTGTTTCGAAATATTAAATCGTAGTTTGAAATACCCCTTATATAAATTATAAAACAAATTTTGTAGTTCAATTACAGTCCAATTTCGTGTTAATAGGATTTTTTTATCAGTCGTTTCTCCCAAATTATCTACCGTTTGAATCGATTTTCTTTTCCTATTGCCGAACGCTTTCATGTGTTCATTTAATAAATCTGTGAACTGTTCTGGACTTGTATTAGGCCCAAAATTTAATATGCTTAACCATGTTTTATACAACAAACCAATATTTTCGGCTTCTGTTGAATTAATCTCTTTATCAGGCAAAGGAGATAACATATCGCTTACCCATTCACTAAAATTTTTTTCCGAAGGGTATTTATCTCGTAATTTTTCAACAAATGATGTAATATTAATTATAAATATTTTCATCCATTGCTGCTCGTTTAAACTTTCTGGATTTATTTTTTTAGCGATATTACTTAAATTAAGGGAGAACTGTTCTACAGAATTTCCTGAAAATATAAAATTTTGAGTAAATTTTTGAAATTCAATAAATCGCTTAATAAATGAATCTTTCCATTGTAATTTATCATTTTTAGGAATGTCTGGAGTCAGTGCTTGAAATTCATTGATAATTGTATGATTTATTTCAAATTCTTGTTGCATCGCCGTCAAAAAATTTATACACCAAACTTCATTATCAATTGATACGAAACGTTGTGCAACATCTTTAATATGATTCCATATTTCAATTATTTTAGTAGGAAAATTATCTACATTGATACCGCAACCTAGCTGATTAATTGCATCGATATACCCCGCATACTTATCTATTATAATCTTGATATTCGCGACGACATTATCATCGTTCGGTATCCGAAACATTGTTGCAATTTCAGTTATTTTCGTAGTATCAGTAGGAGATCTGGAAGTTAAGGATAATATTATATTGCCAAAATTATGCGCCGATATATTATCATAATTAGATTCGGTTCTAACCTTTTCACATTGTTCACTCATCGCAAGAATGAGTTTTGTATCTTCTGGCCATTGTTCTAAGAAAAAGTTATGCCAATTATCTTCCATATTATAGGTATCTTTTAAAAAAGCTATGACTTGTTGATCTGCAGTATTTAATACCTGTCCATTCGATATTTGTGTTTTTAAATTAGTTAGGTTAATGTTGCATGCTACCAGCTTTTCGCTTACATCTAATAATTGTTCTTGTAAAGCTCCTTTGTCACCTTGCAATTGTTCTATTGTTCGGTTTAAAAGGTCCGTGGATTGTACCGTTTTATTTTCTAAATTTCCTTTTTCAAGTTCCAATCGTTCTATTTGTCGTTGAAAAGACTTCGTGGTTTCTGCTAGTTTTCGTTCTAAATCTCTTTTTTCATCTTGCAATTGTTCTATTCTTTTATTTAAAGGGTCGTTTTGAGTTTGTAATGTTTGATCTGAAGTATTTAATGCCTGTGCATTCGCTAGTTGCGTTTTTAAATTATCTACGTTAGCATTATTTTCTACCAGCTTTTGCCTGTCATTTGTTAGTTTTGCTTTTAAAGTTCTTTTATCATTTTGCAATTGTGTTATTGTTTGATTTAAAGTGTCGTTTTGAGTTTGTAATTTTTTAATTGCAGTATTTAATATCTGTGCATTAGTTATTTGTGTTTGTAAAGTTTCTACGTTAGTATTGCATTCGGCCAGCTTTTGGCTTTCGCGTGCTAGTTGTCCTTCTAAAGCTCTTTTTTCAGCTTGCAATTGTTCTATTGTTTGATTTAAAGAGTTGTTTTGAGTTTGTAATGTTTGATTTGTAGTATTTGATACCTGTGCATTCGTTATTTGTGTTTGTAAAGCTGCTACGTTAGTATTGCATTCTGCCAGATTTTGGGTTTCGCGTGTTAGTTGTTCTTCTAAAGCTCTTTTTTCAGCTTGCAATTGTTCTATTGTTTGTTTTAAAGAGCCGTTTTGAGTTTGTAATGTATGATCTGCAGTATTTAATATCATCCGTGCATTCGCTAGTTGTGTTTGTAAATCTTCTATTTTAGCATTGCATTCTGCCAGGTTTTGGCTTTCGCGTGCTAGTTGTCCTTCTAAAACTCTTTTTTCATCTCGCAATTGTTCTATTGTTTGGTTTTCGCCTGTTAGCTGTTCTTCTGATTCTACAACTTGTTCCATTGTTTGATTTAAAGATAGTTGTACTTCTTCTAAAGTACGTTTTTCATTTTGCAATTGGTCTATTGTTTGTTTTAATGAGTCATTTTGAGTTAATAATGACTCATTTGTTTCTGTCAATAGCCCTTGTCTTGTTCTTGCCGATTCGTGCTGAGATTTTAATTTCTCACGCTCCTTTAATAAGACATTATATTTAGTTTCTAACTCTGTATAATCGTTGGATAATGTTCCGTATTTAGCATCTAAATTTTGTTTTCGCTCAGCCAATTCACTATATCGATCATCTGAGTTACTATTTACTTGGGTCAATGTTTGATTCGTATTTTGTGTTTGAGTATATAATTCTTGTAAAGTTACATGCTCTTTCTTCAACTTCTCATATTCTTCACCTAGTATATTATGTAAGTGCTTGACCTTTTCAAATGTTTTAGTTAACGGTTCATACTCATTAGCTAAGGTTCGGTGTTCCATATGTAGCTTATTAAGCTTCTCTAATAATACATCGTATTCCTTTCTTGGAACCATTTTACCTTCTGTAAGGTCATTTATTATTTTGTCCTTCTCGTTGATTTCTTCGTCTTTAGTTTGAATTTCTGCCTTTAAATAATTTATGTTGTCTGACGAATTAGTTAATGGTAAAACTGGATACTGCATATTTTGATTACTATACAATTGATCAGTCAAATTTTTCTCGCGTTCTTGAGCTTGACACAATAATGCTGAACCCTCTTGTTGCAATTTATTAAGTTCGTTTACACCCGAGTCACACATGTTTTGATATTGTTCTTTTAAATAGAGTATCTCTACCTGATTGGCATTTTTATCCTCTAGCAAATTTTGTTTCTCCTTTTCTAGTGTACCAATTCTTTCATTTAAAATATTTATCTTGTTATTTAATTGTGTAACTACCCCATTTACGGTTTGGTTATAGGATGTTGTCGCAAGTTGTTGTGATGTGACTGAAGATTCGGCCCCAGATTGTAACTGCAATGGAAATCCTTCTACTCCTGGCATCGCAATGGGTGATGCATTTAGCATCGGTTTTTGTGAGTCTAATCCAGATTGTATTGCATACTGGAAAGGATATGTCAATGCCGTTTGAGATTGTTCGACGGAATTATCAACATACTCAATTGGGAAATTACGTTGATTTAAAACAGTTTCATTCATTGAAGGAGACATTGTATTCACATCGGATCTTTGCATTAAAGCTTTGAAAATTTTGTTTTGATTATCGTAGCGCGATTTCAATAGCCTATATTCTGATATTTGACGGTCCGATTTTATAGTAACGTCAGATATAGTTGTTTCCAACTCTTGTATCTGCTTCTTATAAGTATTGTTAGTTTGTGTGAGAACGGTAATATTATGCTCTGCATCTGATAATTTGCTATCTAAAGTACGTTTTTCTTCTTTGCATGCCTCTAGTTGTTGTTTTAAACTATCGTTTTCGGTTTCGAACTTATCCATTTTTCTCTTTAGAGATTCATGGGTTTTTGTTAAATCGGTCAGTTTTTTTGTGAGATTTGCCTGATCGCTCGACGAGTCATTTTTATGACTGTAATCCGCATCTAATAATTGTTTAGACTGGGTTTTGTAGTATTCCAATGCTTTAGACAGCCTATCCTTTTCGTTTTTATAGTATTCCAATTCTTTAGACAACCTATCCTTTTCGTTTTTACATTCATCCAATAACTTCGATAAACCTTTATCTTCAGATGAAGAATCGATAGCTGTTGGTAGTTTGTATAGCTTGAATAAAAAATCTAAAAAACTACTGCTAGTCCAATATAAGGTTGCATTTCGTTCGATGAGCGGTCTGCTCAAATCGTACGCTTGAGTCAAATCGTTCTGCAATTCTCTTTTTAAAGTGTTTATAGTACTGAGAGCCAGCACGTCGTCTGGATCTCGCTGCCATTTTATGATGGCCTCTATCAAGGTTCTGAAAATCATCTTGTTTTTCTATTCGTCGAAAAGAATTTTTCCGATTTGTTCTAAGTCTTTGTAGAGTAGCTGATATTTTTCTACCGTTGAATTTTGTAGCCACAAAAGTACTTGTTTGAGTTGAATTTTTTTCTTGCTCAAATCATGTACGTAAAACGGTAAACAGTAGTCGTTCCAAGTTTGTTTATCCTTGTAAAGGGGCAACCACGTATTACATTCGATATAATTAGTATCTCGAAATTTTTCAGACGTTTCTTTGACTACCATAGGCGACACGTATTTCAATTTATCGGCTTCGAAGAGGCACATTACGCCGACGGGTTCGATATCTGTAAAAAATACCTCGCATCTGTAAAAATCAGAATCGATAATGTATTCGGGAGCTTTTTTCGATCGCTTTAAAAGTCTAAACAATTGTTTGCCTATATGACTTGTTGGTAAAGCATGGGTTAGCGAATAAAATTTTTTATAAACGATATTTAATGCGAACGGACTCCATCGGTTAAAATTATTTAATTTTTGGCAGTGTCTTTTAAAGAAACGGATACTGGCAGCCTCTTCTAACGTCAAAATTCTATTTTTTTTCGTCGCTTCCACAAAAGTCACTAAAGCTCGAAAAGCCTTATTTTTCTTACACGTTTTCGTAATTTTTGGAAATGGGTTTTCGGAAGCTATCACGTAAAGCGTTGAGTGGTAAAATTCGCATACCTTAGTTTGGTCTTCTGGTATTAAGGCTCGCAGTAAAGTATTGGGTGCTTGATCTGGTACGCGTATGCCACCCTTGATAACGTTCTTTCCAATCGTGTAAAGTAAAATACATTTGTTATCGAGCTGAATGTCTGGGCAATAGCTACCCCGTAGCACGACGATACTATCGTTGGGAGGATCGATAGGAGTCGTATCAAACTCGGTACAATGGTAGGTTATGATGGCTCGTTTGAAACGTATGGCTGTAAAATGCTGTCGATTATATTTATTTCCATACACGTCAATAAATTTATGGTAATCCTGTTCAGACAGCGCACAACTCATTATAAGCTTGATTGTGTAGATCAGAGCTTAGTATGACCGGACGCATTTTCGCAGCACGAGACAGAATGAGGATGTGGGTATGTTAGCTACCCTTTATATAGTCGAGTAAAGATATATCAACCGACCAACCAACTGTAAAAAAAAAAAAAAAAAAAAAAAAAAATTTTTTTCTTTTGTATGACCTTGAATGACCTTGAAGCTCGTTGCCACAAAAAGCAAGTCGGAGCAAAATAGGAGAAGGTAGGAGCATGAATCGTAGCTACCCTATAGAAATGGATAGATTTTTTTTTTTTTAATACTTATATTTATATTATATTATATTTATATTATAATATATTTATAATATATTTATATTATATTATATTTATATTATATTTATATTATAATATATTTATAATAATATTTATATTATAATATATTTATAATAATATTTATATTATAATATATTTATAATATATTTATAATATATTTATATATATATATATATATATATATATTTTTTTTTTTTTTTTTTTTTTTTTTAATTAAGCCGTAAGATAATTATATGGTATTATTTCCTTTGTCTGTTCTATTAAATTATATCGCTCTCGAAGATATTTTGCAGGATCCATTAAGGCTTTTTGGCAAGAACATGTATCTGGAGATCCTTCAGCTAAAACGCATCTCATACAATCTGTCAAGTGCCATTCTCTACTTTCAGGATTAAGAATTACATTGATTTCTCGATTTTTTCCCATTTCTCTCACTTTTATTTCAAACTGTATAGCATTCTTTGTAGTTTTGTATTCTTCATACCATTTGAAGACATTTTGTCTGTCTGATACACAACGCTTGTAAAAATCTCGTACATTTTCAATTTGATGAGAATCGGGATAAGTAAACGCTGCTGAAGATCCGCTTAAACGTTCTTCCTTACCCTTATGTAATTTTTGAAAATTTCCTGAAAGCATTTCGTCAGCTAAATATTTTTCTGGAGATCTCTTAGCGTAGATGCAAAGACAAGTATCAGGTCCCTCTATTACATCGTCCTGACACCATACACAATTATTTAAGTGTAATTCATCTCTCTTGTTCAAAAGAAATTTCAAACGACTATTATTACAACGAGATAATACTTCGAAATGTAAAATATTAACTCGATTATTATAAATCTTGTACTTCTTTTGCAGAGCATCTAAATAAGTTGTAGTCATCTTGAAACACGTCACAAGAGCACGAAAACAGGATTCGATAAAGTTTTCAAGAGCTGTTTATGTGGTCGGACTGATGCTGGAAGAGGTTCAAACAGAATGATGGTGTTGGTACACTAGCCACCCTATATATATAGCCGAGCCACACCCACCTTATAAAAAAAAAAAAAAAAAAAAAAAAAAAAAATTTTTTTTTTTTTTTTTTTTTTTTTTTAGAAATTCCCTATGTAAATGTATTTCAGGGAAAACGTAGGGATATATTGAAATTCAAACCGGACTTGGTTTTTTACACGTTTCAGAAGACCCTCTACAAGATATCAGAGTTTTATCCAAATATGTTATAATTTACTCGCAACTGTAATCTCTCATCAAATTCCCAGTGCAGTGCATTTAATACTGTGTCATCAGAATAATGTATAATAGGCCAAAAAAATGGAAACGTTGAAACCTTTTCTGCAGATTGTATTAAATAAAATGTTTGACCGTCGATATATGCCCAACAATTAGTTTTTTGGTTGTTCTCAGATTTGAATAAGGATATAGTTCCAATACCTTGATCATTTGACGAAATACACGTGTTAGCGAAATGATCATCAAAAATATCTTTAGTAGTCCCAGGTGAAAATATTTTGCGACAATAACTGCATATTGACGAATATAAGTGATTGCCCTCATTAATGTGTGCCGTCAAATATGTTTCTTCGTAAAATAACATTGGACAATAGTCACATTTAAAGTATGCTTCGGAATCCAATACGTCTTCCATTTGAGTGATACGAGTAAAATGTTGCAAATCGTAAATGCAAACGCTTATATACTTTTAATAAAAGCCACACCCAATTCTTAAAAAAAAAAAAAAAAAAAAAAAAAAATTTTTTTTTTTTTTTTTTTTTTTTTTTTTTTTACGACGTTGTTACAATCTTTAACTCTTCATCTTTTAAAGGCATATCATTTAACTGTATCAAATTTTCCTTAGAATTGCTCAGCATTTTATAATACGCTAAATCCAATTTCTTTCTAGCATTCCACGAAACAGTAGATTGTTTTGCAATCATAAATGCCCACCATACATTTATATATTTATTTCTGACAATTATCATTCGAACTCTATATAGCATCGTCAAAAAATTTAATAATATTAGCATGAGTACAATCCCATAAAGTAGCACAAATATTTTACGATATACACTGCTTAATGGTAAGAGACAATTGAATTTTCCAGCTGTAGATCCACTACTGTGATAATAGGTAACGAAACACGACCCGTTGTCTGGAAAAATTGTATAAATGGATTTTATCGACCAGCCGAAATGACCCCAAATGTTGTTAAAAAAAATATTGGTTATGTATAATATTAACATTACGTAAAATATATAAAATATTTCCAATGCCAGCGTTTTAAAGAATATTAAATTTCCTTTCGAATCCTTAATGACTCGAATTACGTCTTCAGGTTTATCAGCCAAGCTTTCTAGGTATCGTAGATAATTTCCAAATAATTTTGTCCAAACGGAATATGGAAAATAAAATCCAAATGCCAATAATAGTAAATAAACAGACACCCATTGATAATAATCGTGATAAATTACTGGATCATCTCTAGTCATGGTTCCATTTATGAAACATTTTGTATCGACAAAAGATTGCGACACGCTTTTTTCTGTTACTTGGCAAATTATATTTTGTCCAAATAAAATGCGAGCCATGCCAAGGCCCGTACAAAATAGAAGAATATTACGAACATAGATTTGTTGAAAGTCAATCAACACACTATGACTTTCACTATGCTTGGAACTAAATTTGATGAGTTGCAACAAGGATATCATGCTGACGAATTAAATTTTGTTGCTGCTACTTAATTCATATAGCCTGCGGTCTATGTTGGACAAAACCAGTCATATATATAAGCATTTCACGAAGACTGTTGCTGGAAGGTATCGAGAAATAATGATTGTGTAAATACGCTAGCTGTTCTATATATAGTTGAGGTATAGCAAATGACCTTGAAAAAAAAAAAAAAAAAAAAAAAAATTTTTTTTTTTTTTTTTTTTTTTTTTTACAGTTGGTTGATTGGTTGATGTAGTTAGTTTCTAAAGTTATATTTCTCAGTTGGCCGCTAAAGTTATATTTCTTTAGCCAATCATTGTAGATGGCGCTGCAGTCTATATATATAGTATATATATATATATAGTATATCTATTAGGGTGGGTGGGAGTGGAATTTATTTCTTCTACTGTACGGTCATGTATAAACTCGCTCCTGATGTCTAAACCCATTTCCTTTAAAATAGGATGAAATAGCGTTATTTATACAATATTTGCTTTGAAAACAAGATTTTTATAGACTTTTGTCTGACAAATGACAAGATATTGCAGGTTTTCATGAAATCAGAATAAATCATGGGCTCTTATAGAAAAATCTAACTATCTAGAGTCGGTCAATGTACATCTTACTGAAAACACATTACGAGACATAGTGACTAAACGACCGTTGCTGGCAAATGTCGAGACACAATGAGGGTGTAGTCACGTTACCCATAGTTAATATAGACAAGCTTCAAGGGTGGGCGTGGCATCTGAAAAAAAAAAAAAAAAAAATTTTTTTTTTTTTTTTTTTTTTTTTAATGTGGGCGGGGCATTTTCTAAGCACTCAAATGTTTGTCCCTGTTTTATTACTATATAGATGCCAACTGAAAATTTTTTTCGACCAGTACCTGATTCAATATATAGTTAAAAGTTTCTTCTGACATGGCGTCTGTATAATGAATCGCATCCGCCACGTCCTGTTCTACGACTCGATTATTTCCGTCAATGACGCGACCCAAATAATCTATGACTAAACCTTGCAGGTTAAATATAATTTTATTGTGACCGTATCCCGGTTGCCAAATTTTTGAAGTCTGCCAAAGAGCTACATGAGAGGTTTTTGCATGAGCGATTGCCTCTATGGGCGTCAACCCTGACCAAAATGAATTTTTTATTTTTACATCCCCTTGCATACCTATTTCTCCAAACATTTGTTTTAAAATCTCAAAATTTCCTTTAGCGTTTGCTAATATTTGGGTCACTAAGCAACCTTTACCTTGTTGGACGTCACCTCGTTTTTTATAAGTATCGATCAACCATTCCATTTCTTCTAAAGTCAGCGAAAATATTTTTTCGTTTTCGAATTTATAGAGATAAAATTTTCTCATATCGTCAAATGCCTGAAAGGTTCTTTTCGATCCATAAATTTCATATATTACTTTAAATGTTTTTTTCAAATCGTTTTCTTTATAGGGTAAAAAATTAATTTCGTCTTTAAATAAATAGTAAGCGACTAGCATATCTTGACACGGACTCAACTTCATATCCATGACCGAACTACCCATTTCCCATTCTGGATTTAATAAAATCATGCATTCCGCTTGAGACAGGGCGCTATAAAACAAATAAATGTTGACTTCATCGCCATCAAAATCTCCATTGATAGACGACAAAATTTCTAACGGTATGCCAAAGCAATCGTAGGTCCATGCGGGACCTTCTACAGGTACTTGTAAAGCCACAAAATTTTCAGGTTGTAGAGACGGCATTCTATTCAATAGCACCCATTTACCCTTCAAACCAAATTTTTTTACAATGAACTCTGGCATATGTATTTCGTTAGGTCTCAGCGTTGCGTCTGGAACAATCATACCTCTCATGGAATAAGAACATCTTTTACCGAACGCTACTTGACGAATAAATGTAGCTTTGCCGCAAGACCGCGAATCCAAACTGCCGTAATTTAAAGGCGCTTCCTGTATCTGTTTATAAAAAGTGACAGATTTGGAAGAAGGCTGTATGGTTTTCGTACGACTCGTTATAGGCTCTCCCAACACGAAACGCATGACTTTATCGTAAACGAGAGTGGTTGTCAACTGCCAATAAATTGGATCTGGTAAAACTAAAAATTCCTGTTTGCATTGAATGCCTGCATTATTCATCATGCGTTTATGTTGGGGTAATACGAAAATATATCCTGGAGTAGGTATCGCTATGGATTAAAGAGGGTAACACGTAAGCTCGTCGTTGAAATAAAATTGACTGCAACACATATTGAAATTTCTAGATCCGAATTCGATTTTTTTCTTACATTTTAGACATTCAGAGGCAAACGCGTTTTTCTTGCGCCAAGCTCGTAATATTATAAGTAACTCTTGCGGCTCGATTCGTAGAGTACATTTGTTCAATTTCAACATCGAAATACGGTATCGGCTTACAGACATGTTATAACAAAGTTGAATGAACGATGTATCCGAGAAAACTAAACGGTGACGAGTACTATCCCAATGACAAATTCGTTACCGATAAATATGGTAAGGAGATTTACGCACGCGATCGAAAAGGTAACGAAATCTATCCAAAGTCAAAGCAAATTCTTTTTGCAAGAGACGCGTCTGGTATATATTATTATGCTAAAGACAAAAACGGAGACGAATATTATCCTTTAAAACGAAATAAATCAGTCTTAATAGAAGATCACTATAATCAAAATGTACAATTCGCTCTTTATTCAGATGGTACTCAAAGATATCCAGTCGATTCTACTGGAAACGAGTATTATTTGTTAGATGACCAAAATCCTTACTTAATGCGAAAACGGGACGGAGATGTGTACTATGCCAAAAGTCATAAAGGTCATCCTATGATTCCTTGGAATCATATGGACAAATTCGTACAAAACGAGCCTTTCGTTTATTTGAAAGATTCGGGTGGTAATTTAGTATATTTAAAAGAATCAACGCTGCCTCCAACCTTGCATGCTATAATTCGATGCATATGCAAAGCAAGTGTTATTTGTCCAAAGTACGAAGGGTGTATTACAAAATGTTACTGACCCAATGATGCTGGAAGAGGTTCAAACAGAATGATGGCGTTGGTACACTAGCCACCCTATATATATATATAGCCGAGCCACACCCACCCTTAAAAAAAAAAAAAAAAAAAAAAAAAAAAAAAAAAAAAATTTTTTTTTTTTTTTTTTTTTTTTTTTTTTCAAGGTCGTTTACAATTAGTTAATATTTTTGGTTGATAAATTCTAATGAGTCGTTGAAGCGTTTCAAAAATTATTGTAGAGTGGCAGTATTACATCAAATTTTAACTACTATTATTTATTGGCATAAACGGATTTAGTTTACGTATATAAATGTCATCAACTATATCCTCACATGCGCCTTCTAAAAATTTAATCATTATTTGAGATGTAATTTCAAAAATTTTATCAGGACTATGTAATACAGTTATGCATTTGGCCGCATACATCCCAGTATAGATAAGGCATTCTAATACCCATGGTTGATAACTTTCTGAACAATTCGGATTCCGATTGAAAATTTTATTCTTTAAAACATGAGAGACTCTTGGAAAATGTTTTTGCTTGATCTTATGCATTAATTTCGTCTTTAAAATAGGGCCGACGTCAGACATATTTTTAGGATTTGTAACTTTACCAATGCCAGGATACGTAGTAAAGTATTCATATAATATATTCTGAATAGACTGGGACATGGCACATATTTTTCCATCAAAATTTGGCTCATCATCTATAAATGTGTAATTTTGTAATTTCCAGTTAGCCATATAAATAGAGTCTTGAAAAAGGTATAGTAAGGCTTTTTCCGCGTCTTCGGCAGCGTAGTATTCAATCATGTCTGGATTGTAGTAAGTTGTTTAAAAAATGTTTGATGATGAGGATTGTAACTGGTATTTATAAGCCTAATATAACCCTTAAAAAAAAAAAAAAAAAAAAAAAAAATTTTTTTTTTTTTTTTTTTTTTTTTTTTTTTACATCTATTTTATTTTCCATAGTGGTGGATTACTCTCCTTAGTTTTTATAACTAAGTAACATCTTTGCATATTATATAAACATATGTTTGCCGTTCTTTTATCACATCCAACAGATTCACAAATTTCTTTAATAGAACGGGCACTATGAGGTTGTAAAACTAAATACTTGAGAATTTTATGTTGAATTACTTCATCAGCCATCTCAAACAATACAGTATGGCGATCAATGTTAAATTTCTCAAACACGCTTTAGTATATATAGGTTTAAATTAAAGATATGACCATTGCTGGCAAAGATTAAGATAGAATGATGAGGTGGCATTTCAACAATCCTATATATAGATGAGCCACGCCTACTCTTGAAAAAAAAAAAAAATATATATATATATATATATTTTTTTTTTTTTTTCACTTTGAAAAACTGATACGTTAGTTTTTTTGCCATAGGAATATTTTTTATAAATTTCTGAATCCAACATGTGTTTTAAAATTGGGTTGTAAAAATAATATTTTTAGGATAAGTAAGGGTTATTCGAGATTGTAAAAATTTATCGTTGTAAGGTATCCAAGGCGACTTAAACAAGACTTTCGAGCTTATTTTAAACAAAGGATATGGATGATACGGCAATACAAGAAACTATATCTAAGCTGGCCGCAGAGGCTGCCGAAATGACAAAACAATTTAAACGATATACAGGTGAGAAGTATGTTGATGTTATACTAGATACTGTACTTTTCGTTCCTGATAAACATATAGAAAATTTAGAGAACTATTATACAGTTATAATTAATAATTTATATAAACTAAGAGAATCCATACCAGAAAAACTACCAGACTTTGAGCAGAAAAAAATTAAAATTAAACATAAAATATATAAATACATTATGGATAATCTGGATCGTACAAATAATAGGTATATAAATCCGTTTAAAGACAATGAATTTCGTAGTTTTAAAAAGGGGGCTAAGAATATACCAGCAGTTGTGAATGGATATGTAGATGATCTATTTAAAGATGAACATGAGAGAGATACGCCAACCAATTTAACCTCGAAAGAAAAATCAGAAATCGAGCCAGACTCAACTAGTGAAATCGTCTTAAATGGCGTACTATCTCAAGTAGTATATTCGGTATCCAACCAAGAAGTACCAGATTCGACAATCACTGAACCCTTAGTAACCTATAAACCCTTGGATCCTCCTAAACTCGTAGAAACCTCTAAACCTTTGGATCCTCCTAAACCCGTAGAACCTTCTAAACCCTTGGATCCTCCTAAACCCGTAAAAACCTCTAAACCCTTGGTTCCCCCTGCAGATCCACAACACTTTAAACCCTTGGTTCCCCCTGCAGATCCACAACACTTTAAACCCTTGGAACTCCCTGCAGCTTCACAACACCTTAAACCCTTGGATCCCCCTGCAGCCCCACAAGAAACATTTATTGATACTATGAAGGATAAATATTATGGTTTACTTAGAAAGGGCGATGCAACAAATCCAAATACAAGATTGGCCTATCATTATTTAAATAATCGAGATCATCTTCAAGCAATGCAAAGAATTTCAAACCTCATCGAATTGTATATGGGCAAAGAAAAGGAATTTGCAACAGTCACCATTAATGACGACGAAACATATACTGTAAATCATCATTATTTGCAGAAACATAAAAGAAATACTGCCAAAGAACATGCACTTGTAGGAAAACATTTAAATGTATATGAAATGAAAGCTTATAAATCAATAAAAAAGAGGAAATTAGAAGAAGCAGCTGAAATGGATATGTAAATTGCGATTTAAAAAAAAAAAAAAAAAAAAAAAAAAAAAAAATTTTTTTTTTTTTTTTTTTTTTTTTTTTTTTTTTACGGTTGGTTAGTTTTTTACACATCCATTTCAGCTGCTTCTTCTAATTTCCTCTTTTTTATTGATTTATAAGCTTTCATTTCATATACATTTAAATGTTTTCCTACAAGCGCATGTTCTTTGGCAGTATTTCTTTTATGTTTCTGCAAATAATGATGATTTACAGTATATATTTCGTCGTCATTAATGGTAACTGTTGCAAATTCCTTTTCTTTGCCCATATACAATTCGATAAGGTTTGATATTCTTTGCATAGTTTGAAGATGATCTCGATTACTTAAATAATGATAGGCCAATCTTGTATTTGGATTTGTTGCATCACCCTTTCTAAGTAAACCATAATATTTATCCTTCATAGTATCAATAAATATTTCTTGTGGGGCTGTAACTTGTGAGGGTGTGAATTTTATTGCTGGTGTTGGTGGGATTCGTCTATTCGATGGGGTTTTACTTTCTGAGAGATGTGATGTTATAGAATGTGACGCTGGGGTGTTTGATGTGTCTTGGGAATCGTCTAGTTGTCCAGAAGAGCTTACTATATCACTTTGATAAGCTTTTTCTGATGCGGAAAAATTGAATGGATACTCATATTGCTCAGTATCGCCGAATAGTTCATTTACAAATTTCATCACATCCGGTGTGATATCCTTATTATTTTTATCAGTTTCTATCCAGTTTGTGCCAAACGGATTTTCAAACGCTCCATGTGCTGAAGCGTAATTTTTTTAAATGTATTCAGTTATTTTAGATTTAACTAATTTTTTTGTATTCTCAAAGTTTGGGATTTTATTTATTAGCCGTCCCGTCTCAATATTAAAGTTCTCAAGTATAGCTTTATAATAATCCTCTAAACGATCTGGTGTGTATGCATCAGGAATTAATAACACATTGTGTGACAAAATATCAACATACTTGTTACCTGAATATTGTTTAAATGTTTCTGTCATTTTGACTGCCTCTGCAGCCACCGTAGCTATGCGTAGGGTTCTTTCTATTTCCGCCATATCCTTTGTTTAAAATAAGTTCGAATGTCTCTAGAACAAGTCTTGTTTAAGTCGCCTTGGATACCTTACAACGATAAATTTTTACAATCTCGAATAACTATTACCTATCCTGAAAATATTATTTTTACAACCCAATTTTTAAAACACATGCTGGATTCAGAAATTTATAAAAAATATTCTTATGCCGAAAAACCTAACGTATCAGCCTTTCAAAGTGTAGATTGGAATAATGCCATTATAGTTTTCAACGACGAATTACATTTGGTTTTGGCACCGGATCCCGTTCATCAACTCGTCCGCTTAGAACGTCGATTACAATACGAAGAAGCCGCAAACAATATTTTTGGACCTTTTAGATTTTTTCCATTTTTCGAATCGTTTAACAAGAACGGAATTAAAATATTTACACTTGTATTTTTCTTCGTTTTGTACTGGTCATTTTCATTAAAGAACAAGTTTCGTTTTTTGTCTCTATCCAATAAGCCTTCAAACGCCTGACGAGATCTTCCGAATCCACAAAGACGTGACGCTCAGCATCAGGTACGGGTTGAGTAACCGTATTCTCGTAACCTTCTTTCGCTTTACGATACATTTCTTTAGAAAAGCGTATGTTAGACAGCCCTGTCAGTAACTGATTCCGATCAAAAGTGTCAAATAAATGATTTTGCAAAAATTGTTGTTTGAATGAACGTGAAGTGTAATAATCTAATACCCAAAAATAGATCGTCCAAAACCAAACTACCAACTTATCGTCTAGAAACTCAACTTCTGTAAAATGAAGATGTTTTCGCATTTCCTTAATAAAAGACGCTATTATTGTGGGGGTATCGTAGTCTTCGTCTATAGCCATTAAGCAGTTGTGTATGGCTGGCGGATTTGTAGAAGAAATTGCCGTTAAAGGAGGTATGAAATCATTTCCAAATAAGAAAGAGGCATCTGTTAAACGTTTCATTGGATAGCTTTTTTCAATATTTTTTACTAAGCTATTAATATTATAAAATTGATTATATCGAAAAATTTGAATCGATTCGTATCTATTTAAACGTAATAGAGACAAAATGAAGACATCTTGATCAATGCTGACCACAATTGGATTTTTACATTTTCCCAGAGATTCGGCTACATGAAATATTTTATGTTCGCCCTCGCCAGGAACGTTACAACCACACAATAGGACTTGCATGTCGCGATTGAACGTTTTCAAATTTTCCAGGATGTATATTTGTACACGTGTCGTCAGTTTATTGTTTCCGAATAAAATATATCTATAGAAGCTTTTTTTCGTCTCTTTGGATCGAGAACGGCGTTTTCTTTGCGTGGCCCATTTCATTGGTAAACCTTCGCCGTCAAATGATAAAACAAACGTGACATAATCCAAGGTAAGGGATAAAAAAGTTTTAAAACACGTTTTTATTTGATCCCAAACGGATTCGCAAATTTCTTGAAAAATTTTTTCTTCCTCAATTTCAAGACATTGTTCGATAGCCACATACAAATAACTTTGGCAGTCTATGAGTACGGAATCGAAATTAGCTGGTAATTTAGAGGGTGACGATATTAACTGGATAAGTTTACAAAAATTAGTAATACCCATTCCGTTATAAATATCGAACTTTATATAACCTTCTTGAAAAAATCTAAGTCTGTTGCTAGAAGGTGTCGAGACAAACTGACTGTATGGGTACGCTCGCAGTCATATATATAGCTGAGCCACACCCACTCAAAAAAAAAAAAAAAAAAAAAAAAAAAAAATTTTTTTTTTTTTTTTTTTTTTTTTTTTACAGTTGGTTGGTTGATGAAGTTGGTTTCTAAAGTTATATTTCTCAGTTGGCCGCTAAAGTTATATTTCTCAGTTGGCTGTTAAAGTTATATTTCTCAGTTGGCTGTTAAAGTTATATTTCTTTATCCATTCATTGTAGATGGCGCTGCAGTCTATATATATAGTATATATATAGTATATCTATTAGGGTGGGTGGGAGTGGAATTTATTTCTTCTACTGTAAGGTCATGCATAAAATCGCTCCTGATGTCTAAACCCATTTCCTTTAAAATAGGATGAAATGGCGTAATTTATGCAATATTGGCTTTGAAAACATGATTTTATAGACTTTTGTCTGACAAATGACAAGATATTGCAGGTTTTCATGAAATCATGGGCTTTTATAGAAAAAGCTAACTATCTAGAGTCAGTCAATGTACATCATACTGAAAACACATTACGAGGCATAGTGCCTAAACGACCGTTGCTGGCAAATGTCGGGACATAATGAGGGTGTAGTCATGTTAGCCATAGTAAATATAGAGAAATTTCAGAAGTGGGCGTGGCACAAAAAAAAAAAAAAAAAATTTTTTTTTTTTTCAGCTGGTTGGTTGGTTGGTTGATATATATTTTTTTTCCTCGTTCATCAAGATTCGCTTTTCAATTGTCATGACCAAGCGATTGGTTACCAAATTCAATTAAACCAAGTCAAGAAATGTCTAGAATAATTTGTCCAGAAAAAGTTCTAGGTAATCGTTATGCCTTTAGAAATAATGGAACATGTTATTATCCTAAAGACGGATTTGGAAATGAGTATAAAGATGACCGTTTAGGTTTTATCGCAATCAATAATCTATACATTTATCCGTTAACGAGTTCGGGTAAGCCAAAGTATCCTATTATAAATGGTAAAGAAATTTATGAAATTTATGCAGGTAGAGCTATAATTGGCAAAGGCGTAGATGGAAATGAATATTATGCCAAGGATAGATATGGAAATGAATATTATCCAGAAGGAAATATTTGTGCCAAGTTGAAAGATGGAACGCCTTATTATGCATCTACTGTCAACGATAGGAACATATTTCCATTCGACTCGTATGGAAACGAGTATTATTTTACATTTGTTGATTTGACGAAACCCAGCACGATACTCAATAGATATGCTGTATCTTTTGCAGAAGGTGACATTTACCCTCTGAGACTAACTAGTGAGGGTAACGAATCACAATATATAATAAATAACACGTATGCCATTGATAAAGACAGAAAACAATTTTATCCAAAAGATGGATACAAAAATGAATATTATTTAGATATTAGTCAGTTGGACATTCAAGAATTTAATCGTAAAGGGACATTGAGTAAAATTTTATTAGAAAGATATGCTTTGACAAATGATAGAAAAATCATATTGCCTGAATTACAAAATGCGTTTTATATAAATACTGCTATGAAACCCGTCGTAAAAACTGAAACTGTAATTGGGAGACTAATTCGAGATGATGGCCAAATAAAGGATTTTTTAACAAATATATCCGAATCTGAATCTACTGTACTCGAAAAACCTTACAAATATAAAACCTTGGTAACGAATGAGACAAAATTCATTGCTCCAAAGCCACCAGTTACCAATTTTACATTTTTTGGGATTTTAAATGCAGCAATACCGTTTTATCAAAGATGGTGTTTTTGGGTATTAGTAATAATCGTTGTAATTATAAAAACAATTTTTCTCGTATGGTGGTTCTTTTTAAGGACACGTCTGACATCAAGTATATTCGAAAACATAAAACTTTAAAAAATAATATATCCTGCCTTCAGATATATATATGTTAGCTAGAGTCAATCAACCAATCAACTAACCTAAAAAAAAAAAAAAAAAAAAAAATTTTTTTTTTTTTTTTTTTTTTTTTTAAACTTAAGCCAAGTTCAAGTATTTTACTAGACTCTCAACATTTTCCTTTCCCATAGTTAAATTATATAATGAAACACATTTCTGCAATATTTTTGCATCTATATCGCTGTCTACAACATCTGGTTCTCTTGGCAATAAGACTCGTGTCATTTCTTCAATACATCTGTAGACTATATGATAAACCCACTTTGCGGGAACTGGTGTGGCGTTACCAATCAATTTGTACATTTTTCTAATAGTTTGTACATGTAATTTCATGTATTCGGGTTCATCATCAAAAATTGTCTCGCCCTCTCCGTATCGAAGGTTATGCATATAATTTTCACGTTTATAATTGGGTTTGATTTCGCCATTTAATCCATCTACGGCTAAAATAAAATCTAAATCGGGTACTTCTTTCAACATGCCCTCCAATTTTTCATTTTCAACGACTCTGCGATCGGTCTTTAGAATCGCAGCAATTTCTGGATGGACGGGTGTGTAATTTTTAAGAAGATTTTCAACCGTTGTCCAAGTTAAGCCGAGTTCTTCAAAGACATGTTCCAATAGATTTAATTTAAGCGTTTTCAGACTGACATTCTTCTTAATGTCTTGTGGTGAAATGCTGACGCGAAATAGCTGATTGATATTTTCCTGGAGTGTGTTCATCTTTATTAAACCCCTTTCAATTGAAGCCTGTCTTTTTTTTAATTAAATTAAGATGTTTACGGTGTATATATTAACGTTTTTCGTCATGTATATTTGTCATTGTACTATGGCTCGTAATTTATTATCCTATTACTTAGTCAAGCCCTATCCGTTCCATCTTAACCTTTTTCGCTGGAATAAAGATGTCCAACTCACATTTGATTAAGTGGTTCGAAGAGATATTATTTGGTAGTCAACGGCCTCCTATTCGAGAGCCAACAGAAGTACACAATATAATTTTACGCATGGAATCGGAAAATATTCCTTGGTTTCATATGATTTCTCAAGGTGGCCTGACACTGTTTCCATATCAGGTACACGGAGACATTAATTCTTTACTCGATTACTTAGAAAAACAATGGATCGACAAAGAACCTTATTACGACCCGCCGATATTTAAAACGCGAGCCGTTTCCAAATTTTGGGATCAGTTACAACTCTTGTTGGCAAGACGACTGGAGCCGCCTCCGCCTTTACCGAACCCATCTAAAACAGACGCCGAAACTTTAAAAGAAATTTTAGAACCCACTCGTCCAAATCAAAAATTTTCTTACGAATCGGCCGAATTTTGGGGTGAAGTGGCTCGTAGATTTATCAATTTGAATAGACCTGAAGACGCATCGACGCTACCCAACATACCTTCAGATCTCACAAAAAGAGCCATACAGCTCTACGACATAACTTCTAGAGCTCAAGGCATGTATTACGATCCTTATACCTATTATTTGGTACATGATTCGGAATACGTAGACTCGGTTCATTGGCGAAGCGGTCAAAATCTCGAAGCCTTCATGCATCATCGACGCAGACATCCCTTAACGCTATCTATACAGGCCATTCTAAAGAAAAGTTTAAACGATTTGTTAAACGGTAAGAAACCCTCAGTTTTTAAGGATTCGTGTCCTCAGCTCGATTCTCTATTGCATAACATTAAGGTCATTCATGAAGAAATTGAGCAAGTTCCGCACGAAAATCAACCGCCTAAGCTCATAGACGTTTTCCAACGACTATTGGCTCTTTGTAAGCGAGACGGATTATGGGAAAATCAAATTTCTGAAATTGAATTGGAACCCATTTCGACGAGTCTTTTACATTTGACGGAACGAGTTCAGATTCTAGAACGCGAGAAAAGAATTTTATGGAAACATGTTATCGAAGATGATGAGTAATCTGATTCAAAGCCACCAAAGCGCATTTCTTCAAATTGCCTTTATGCAAAGGACAATTTGCCGAATTTATAATATTACGGTTTACGGTCGGCACGCCTAATTGTTCCACGTTCATAATGCTACGTATGCCGGCATCTCTTAAAATGTTAGGTTGGAAACTACCGCCTTTGTAACCGAAAACAATCTCTGTGTTGGGAAATAGGTTCTGTAAAAACTCATAACGATCCTTCAAATATTTTAATACGTCTGAATAAATTATTCCGCCGCTGGTAGTCACTTCTACGTCTGGACGAGCTAGAGGATAGCATTTTCGCATCTTTGAATAATTCATGGGACTCGTAATATGGAAACATGAAAGTAAGCCTGTCACGTCGCAATAAGCCAGTTCTAGAGGCACATACTTATCTCCCAAGACCACACCTTTTGTATGTACGATTGCTTGCATTCTAAATAAAGATGAAAGGCATCGGGTTCAATACAATCCTTCTTGGTTTCGTTCTGGTCAATTTGATTATAAGCTTGGGTGTGACAGCCTTCACGATGTACAAGATGTCCAATGCAACTGAGTACGCATTCGGTACGGGTGCTAACATTATGGTGGCAACAACCAAAGGCTTCTCAGCTCCAACCTTCTTCGCTGACAACAAACTGTTGTTGTTGTTGCCGACCGTTTCAAATACCCTGAGTATGATTCTTATCGGCGCGCTAATTATAATTAACAAATAAAGTAGCAACTATGAATCTCAGAATGATGTTGGCAATCACGTTGGTCGTATTTCTAGTAGTGGGTTTAATGACATATGGTTATATAGTATATTCTATTAAGGGCGTTGCAGCTGCAACAACTGGACCGGCCATGATAACACTTCAGAAAACAAAATTGTATGGCCAACTATTTATACGATTGGTACAACTGTTGGTTGCCGGCTTTATTGTCTATAAGAATTAATCTCGACGGATAACTAGAAATTTAGACAGAGACTGTTGCTGGCGGACTTCGAGACACAATGAGGTGTGGATGCGTTAGCAGTTATATATATATAGTTCAACCTTAAAAAAAAAAAAAAAAAAAAAAAAAAAATTTTTTTTTTTTTTTTTTTTTTTTTTTTTATCAACCAACCAACCAACTATATTAAATAAGTTAACTTTGCTCGAAACTTATTGCAGTCATCTCTCAAGATACCATGCATATACTGTAAAATGAAATAGTATCGTCAGTTTATGGTACTTGGATTTCAGTCGATTATATATTAGCTATAATTTTTTTGGTGCTGTAGACGAAACTATCCATCATTTTTTGAAATGTACTCTCTGATTTAGGATCGAATGTTTCCCAGCCTCCATTTTTCTCAATCCAAGGCGTTAAATGCTTTTCAAAATTTTCATTTAAAATTTCTAATGCAATCTTAAAAATACTGAGAGACATTTTATCCATCAGGCATTTTGCAGTCACATCACCAACAACTGCCAAATATTTTAAGATTTTGCCCCAATCTTTTTCTGAGTCTTGAAACAAAATATGTTGAAACGAATCACGTAGCTTATCTTCAGTTATATCGTTACGAATTTGTATGGGATCGAAAAAGTTTAATTTAGAACAAATGTCTTTAACGATTCGTTTATCCTGAGGATGGTCTAATAGATGAACTTCGATATAAAATCCATGACGATAAACTAAATATTGCAAGACTCTAGCTAAAATATGTTTTGTCTGCGACGAAGACATGTTTGCATTTGGATGTTTGGATAAAGCTATGACTTATATATATAGCCAAGCCACACCCACGCATTAAAAAAAAAAAAAAAAAAAAAAAAAAAAAAAAAAAATTTTTTTTTTTTTTTTTTTTTTTTTTTTGTGGTCATGTGGGCGGAGCATTTTCTAAAAGCAGGCAAATATAATTTCTTTTGAATTCTACCACTTTTTGTTAAACATAATAAAGGGAAAATGAATCCTGAAAAAATTGTGCAAATTACATACAACAGCGTTATACAGTTCTTACAAAGAATACTTGGAGTGGCTAAAATGACCTACATCTTAAATCATTTAAACAAATCTTTTCCATCTTGGGATCATAAGTGGTCTACAATACAAAAATGGCTAGTGGAAGAGCATCCCATGACAAACATGCAGCATACCATTCATAGTTTCGCTCAATTATTTCCCGATTACGAATCTTTTGCCAATGATTTAAATCAGTCGCTAGCTCTTCATGACGAATTTTGGAATCAAGTATATATACAGCTTTGTATTGCAAAAGAAGGTTTAAAATGTTAAATGTTGCAAAATTGGAACCTTTTGCATTATTAACGCTAGCCGGCGGATTATTATATTCTATTGGTGTATTAACTGTCGAATCCAAAGCCAATTCTTGTTATCGGAACCATTTTATTATTCTAACCCTCGTTATTTTCATTGCTCTCGTAGCCATTAGTGTGTTTAAATATCTCAAATGTCGTTTCGCTTGTCGCCAAATGGAAGACCTCATAAGGGCTATGAAAATAAAATAGGAAGCCTCTCTCCTTTATCGTTTTGAAAAAGTATTGCATCTCCGCTACGAACTCCAATCAGCGCCCATTTGTCGATTTCGGAAACGGTACAATGCTCAGTGCTGCCCAAAATAGGTGTGATTTCCAAATGCTGAGCGATACATAAAAATTGCCGAAGACCTTCGTTGTTATCTTTCACGCAAACTTTGACACCGTCTTCAAATTCAATGGAAAATTTTAAAGGGTTTGAAGACATGTAAGCATATTTAATGGGTCGGATAGCTTTTTTCTTTATAATAGTCAAGTATTCCATTATCACAAAAGTGTATATTAAGTAATGGCGACTTTGGATACTACGTTAGCTGAGTTAATGATAACAATTCTTCAAAAGAAGAATCCGAACATATTTTGTGTGATATTTCCAGAAGAAGCGCGCGCGACTAATATAGCCCCAAACGTAACAACTGAGGCCGAAAGAATTTTTAAAGAGGAGTTTCCCGACGACGATTACACATTAGACCAGTTAAAAACTTATTGGCAACAGAGATCCAAAGACACAATTAATGGATACGCTGAGGAAGTATTGCCAAATAGTGAAATATGCAACCAATTCGCTTATGATTCATCAAAAGGCAAAAATGTTCATATTTATCCTCCTATAACAAAGAAAAAGTTTTCAAAAGAATTTGATATTTTCGAATTTCTAAAGGCTAGACAGGATAACGGATATCCAATCAGGTTTCAGTCGGATGCAGATCTGGAAGCCGATTTAGAAGTTTTATTGGAACCACAGAAAAATTTAGTTATCGATGCCGGACTTAGAAAAATTGCACGAGCCTTGACTGTGTTAAATTCTGCCTGTAGTTATCGAATACTAGATGTGCAAAGTGAAAGAGTCGTACGTTAGTCATTATATATAGGCATGAAGTCAAACCACACCCACACTTAAAAAAAAAAAAAAAAAAAAAAAAAAAAAAAAAATTTTTTTTTTTTTTTTTTCAGTTGGTTGGTTGGTTCATTTATTCGTTGATTTAAGACCTTAACTCTTCCTTTTAAATTTATCATTTAATTCTGCAAATCGAGTTCGTGTCTGAGGACTATTCAACGTATAGCCATCTCTATTATACATAGATTGTATATAATTTTCTTTATCTTCACAATCTATTTGAGCATGTTTTTTATTTCGGATATGATCACTTAAGTGTGGATTGTATCGTTCAGTATTCATCTTTATTTAAATATGAAACCCAACTTTAAAGTCTTATAACCTGGCTGCTAATGTTGAATGAATGATAGATAATATATTGTGTTAGCGAGTATCAGCTATATATATAGTCAAGCCACGCCCACGCAAAAAAAAAAAAAAAATTTTTTTTTTTTTTTTTTTTTTTTTTTTTTTTTTTTTTTTTTTTAGGGGTTCACGTGGGCGGAGCATTTTGTAAGCACTGTCAGTGAAGATGTTTTTTTAAAGGATGTCAGATTAGATATTTACCATAAGAAATAAGTACGATGCTATCTGCTGAAGAACTATTGAATTTTATATTACAACAAGATCGTTGTATTGTATTTGGCGACTTGGGTCGTTACCCGTACAAACTCTTTGAAATTTTAAAAACAATTCCTTCGCTAAAAGTAATGGTCATTTCTTCAAATAATAACTTATATTCGTCTGACAATCAGATACGAGTCCAGCGTTCCGACCAACTCGCTTACATCATTTCATCTCATACACGGTTTTCTTTGATTTTTGATTATTTGACTGCATTATTTTTTAACCTTTTACCTATTCTTGTTTTAACTTTAGGTTTGTTTTTTAATGACCATCTGGATGGGTAAACCCATCCAGAAGATACACTTTATTTTTATACATTAGTTTGGCGCAGTATGTCCCTTTGTGGACCTTGCGCCATTAAAAGGCCACCAACCAACCAACCGACCAACTCGTTGAAAGTTGCGACTTGTTAATCTATCTAGAACCCGAATCTATGCAAACGATAGCCAAACATCGATTGGCTTCTCGCGTGGTCGTATTCGCGTCTCATTTAAATTTTATTCATTCTTGCGATGCCCGATGGGCACGTGTTTGTTTCTTTTTGAAAATCGATCCCACTGGCACGCGTAGCTTATTAGACAGGCAAGATTTTTCAATTCAGACTCAAAACGTGGGTTCGGTTCGGGTCGATTATACAAACGTTGTAAGAATTTCTGGAAAAGATAATCCTGCTCTCGAAACCAACGACACGTATGTCATCGTAGACCTTACTCACTACACAAAAGACATATTGAGTATGTTTCTCGCGTTTTGGGATGCGTTTGATTTCATGCTAGAAAACAAAGATTCTATTTCGCGATGGGTTCTATGCTTTGCCGAAAAAGGATACAGCAGTTTCTGTAGATTTAGACAAAAGACGCTTGATGCCTTATCCTGCAAAGATTTCGAATACGGAAATGTGACCGATATTCAAACGATTCTGTTTATGCTACCATTTTATAAATTTGGAAATATTGACAAAAAATTTAACGTGAAATTATCTTCCTTTGGCGGTGTGAAATATATAATACCTAAATCTGAACAAGAAGCCTGCAAAGCAGCCTATATGTATAACGTTTATCCTATGGTGAACAATGTACTTAGAGTCCGGTAGAATGAATGAAAAAAAAAAGGGAATGATAGATCAAAGCTCACCTATATTGAATTCGTATACTGCATCCATAAGTCCTACATCGCCTACTCGTGTCATCTTTAGAAGAGTTCCAGGACCTTCTAACGCTGTAGCAGGACCTTCTAACGTTGTAGCTATTCGAAATAATGATCAAAGACTTGTTCCATCTCCAACAAGACGACCTCAAGGCCTAGCTAATAGCAGAGGTCGAGGTCGAGGTAGAGGTAGAGGCAGAGGCAGAGGTAGAGGTAGAGGTAGAGGTAGAGGCAGACCTCGCCTCCCAAGCACAGGCAGTAATTCAAGCAGTAGCTCCTCAGGTAGAAGCAGAAGTAGTAGCGTTAGCAGCAATAGTAGCACTGGAAGCTCGAGCCCTCGCAGGGGTATTAGAAATCCATATTTGAGAAGAGTATCGCAAAACGAATTGGTTTACAACTACCATCCACACAGTTTAAGATTTAAAATGCCACGAGGATGATTTCCAACGAATCGATTGCCAAACAAAACGTGTAGAATATTGACAAGCCATTGTTCAAAACGATATCCACTACGACGAGATCAAACACCCCGTCATGCAACAATTAATATAGATCGGCTTTAAGTAACAATCTTGAAGAGAGATGTAATGGCTAAGGTTTATATATAGTCCGGACACATACCCCCCCCTTAAAAAAAAAAAAAAAAAAAAAAAAAAAAAAAAAATTTTTTTTTTTTTAAGGGTATTTAACCCATTAACCTATTACACAATTTACCTAACGCTTTATAGCTAATATCTGTTCCAAATCTCTTACACGACTCAAGGCTGTATAAACCAAACTCATACTTCGATTGTCATCTAAGCTGACTACAATTTTCGAATTATCTATCGTATCGCCTTGATATTTATGAATTGTACCGGCAAATGCTAACACTAGAGGAAAACGTCCAGTATACCCTGACGTGAACACTCTAACTTCGGCATTCGTTTTAGGATTTCTACACACTGCAGCATTTTTTTCAATATCATAGCAAAGAAAGATTAACCTAGTACCATTATTACAACCCTTCGCACAATAGTTTGCAGTTACAAACACCTCACAATTTGACTTCAAGACCAGATCTTCATGTAACTCTATTTCCGGGCCTTCGATTTTATGTTTCAAATAAAACTTATTAAAACTGTTGACAGTTGTATTTTGATGAGCCATGGCTTTATCCGCTTTCATTAAAAGAGTCCTATCGATATCCTGTACTACTGGAAATTTTTCGCATATGTAAGCAAACATGCCTGTCGTGTCTTTTTTATCAATAAATTGACGTAATTCCTTCACAATTTTTCCATATTCGGGTGTGAATCTATGACTTTCCTTCAAACGAATCTTGCAAACGTCGTATCGTTTTTCGTTTAAATTAATGCTAAACAAATTATGCTCAGAATTGATGGGTTCGAGTTGATGAGGATCTCCCATGCAAAAAAATAGCAATGTGGGACCTATCCATAAAATATCTAATGAGCCAATACATCAGCCATCCATTAATCATAGACACTTCGTCCACGAGTACCAAATGAGGAAAAATATCGCATTTGAATTGAGACAAAATCTCTCGACTTTTATCTATAGATTTCAACAAATCTTTTTCGTTTTCTAACTTGTCTTCTAATTTTTTAACGTGTTTAGAATTCAGTTTAAGTGTGGAATGAATTGTACAACCCTCTATCGCTTCAGCACTATGAGCCGTGAAACTCATCCTAATCTGCGGAGCCTTAATCAGATCGAAAGTATTTTTAACCAAATACGATTTGCCAGTACCCGGACCCCCAGAAACAATCACTAATAATTTGCGAGGCTTCCTGATCCAGTCGACGACATAATTGAAAATTTTTTTCTGAGATTTGCTTAAAGTAAGAAAATGTTCACGGAGCCCTTGCTTATCAACTACGATATCGGAGGTTACAGCATACGTGGATGCCATCTTTGTCAGAAAAAGACCGTTTCCTTGATTCTTGTAAATTCTGAAGGTCAGACTGCCGAATATATTCTATTTATTTGTAATAGAGTACCTAAAGCCTATTTGACAGATTTATACACCTTGTATATGGGACGCGAATTACAAGATTCATCCACGGAATACGTGGAATCAATTATTACGTTGAAGGTCGACGAAATTATAAAGCCAGACGAATGGCTAAATTGCGTAATATGGACACGATACCGAGAACAAAAAGATAAGTCAAGCCTGGAATTGTTTGTAAAAAGACCTAAAAAGTCTGAATTATACTATGCAGTAGGTACCAACGGCACACTCTTGATTTGTAGAAGAAATTCAACTGAGAGTATAAAACTTCACGAAAGCACGATTGAAATGTTTTGTGGAAAATCTAGACTGTACTGTAACAATCCGACAATAGAATGGGTCAATAAAGATTTATAAATACTATAGCCTTAAACCAATGTAGACTATACTGTAACAATCCAACAGGATAATGAGTTAATAAATATTTATGGCGGCTTATTTATAGGAAGGTGCCACCCACCCTTGAAAAAAAAAAAAAAAAAAATTTTTTTTTTTTTTTTATGACCTTGAATGACCTTGAAGCTCGTTGCCACAAAAAGCAAGTCGGAGCAAAATAGAAGAAGGTAGGAGCATGAATCATAGCTACCCTATAGAAATGGATAGATTTTTTTTTTTTTTTTTTTTTTTTTTTTTAATAATATATTTATATTATATTATATTTATATTATATTTATATTATAATATATTTATATTATAATATATTTATAATAATATTTATAATAATATTTATAATATATTTATATATATATATATATATATATATATATATATATATATATATATATATATATATATATATATATATATATATATATATATATATATATATATATATATATATATATATATATACTTGTATACTCAGAAATTACTGTAAAACATCTTTTAATTTAAGTTATTATAAGTTTGTAGTCTGGACATTACATGTCAATTATAGTGTCTCTGTCTAATTCAGTTTCACTATATCAGCATGAGACTACTCTCTTTATTGTCTTGGCAAACCCAACGTAAGTTTGTAGTCCGGATTTTGTATGTCAGCTATAGTGTCTCTGTCTAATGCAGTATCACTATATCAGCATGAGACTACTCTCTTTATTGTCTACCAAACCCAACATAAGTTGGTAGACCAGTTTTCATGAGATTACGTTCTTTATTGTCTTGCCGAACCCAACATAAGTTGGTAGTCTAGATTGTATATGTCAGCTATAGAGTTGTTGTCTGAACCAGTTTCATGAGATTACGTTCTTTATTGTCTTGCCGGACTCAACATAGTACGGACTTTGAATGTCAGCTAAAGTGTCGTTGCCTAAACCAGTTTCATGATATCAGCCTGAGATTACGTTCTTTATTGTCTTGCCGAACCCAACGTAAGTTTTTAGTCCGAACTTTGAATGTCAGCTGAAGTGTTGTTGCCTATGCCAATTTCATGATTGTAGAATGAGATTACGTGCTTAAAATATGGTTTCTTCTATTTCAACATTATCTTTATCTATCATAGAACAATTGACTTGTTTATTAGGTGCCCAAATTAAGTCAGAAAGAGATTTAATAATTTGTTTTTCTTCGCACTCGTAACAGCCTCCCTCATAAATACATTTCACAATTAATTCTTTATCGTTTATGTATGTTGGTTTAACTTTATAATGGGGTCGTTTGGGAAACATTGCATCATGTAAAATACATGGTTTAAATATATCCAATTTGTATGCTTTACCAAACCAATAAAGAGTATCAGACGACCAATTCACCGAAATATTAGCAAATTCTAATTTATAGAATTTAATTCTATGTAAATATCTTATCGGTAAATATTGTTTCGAAAAAACATTTTTCAGCAAGCTATTCATTTTTTCCCATTTTATTTTTTTCCAGTTTCTTTTAGATATACATTTTTCGTCTTTAGGATTTTGTGCTCCCAATCGTGTGCATTCAGTGCCTTTGTAGTCATAATCAAAATAGCGTATGGAGAGAGTCTTGAGATACCCATTCACCCACGCGTAACAAGGAAAACCATAAGGGTCTAGATACCAGCCTTCTTTCAGAGTACGAATCATCGTTAGAAAATTTTTATCGCAAGCTCGCCACGTATATGGATCCCACAGCAAGTTATCCAATTCGGGTATTTTAGACAACTTGTCAACTTTATCAATACAAGAAATATTTTTAAAGATTGTTATTAAAATTTCATACGGTAAATCTAAGAGTGGAAAAGAGTCAGCCATCTCTACCAAAATTGCAAGCTATTGTGAAGAACTAACCAATTTTTGTTTTATATATATGTATATAAGCCACGCCCCCCCCCCCCCCAAAAAAAAAAAAAAAAAAAAAAAAAAAAAAAATTTTTTTTTTTTTTTTTGTGTGTGTGTGTGACTTTGAAATATAATTTCATACAACCTTCATTCAACCTCAACTTATTTTTAACTTTTATCAGACGACATTAAACTGAAGCTATAACCAGTTCCTTCCTTAAACTGTTCTCCAAAAAATATACTATCGGCCGAAGATTGTACATTATACCATTCCTTCGTACCAGTGCTTAATCGCGCTAAATTTTTCTTAATTGCTTCAAAGCTCAACACTTCTATAGGCGTCTTGTCAGGATTTTTTGCTAGCCCATCTCTAGTTAATGGTAAAGGTTTGCCGCTACGACATTGACATTTAATCAGAAATAATACATCTTTTTCGTAAGCCGACCCATCATTTGTAAACAATTGCCTTTCTATTAAATTCACCATGTTAAAAAAATAGCAAACGATTCCACATTTTTGAAAAACGCTACGCACATCAGAAAAAGCCACAACCATTTGAGGAGGAATCTTACATAACATCTCATGTAAATCTTTTAGCGATTGGTAAAGAATTTTGATAGAACCCCTGTCTTCAACCAAAATATATTTACACGTGCTCAAATATTTAAAATCTCCGTTTGAATTTCTACCTTTGTTTCGAGGACCGCCTCGTTCTAAGTGACAGGCATCTGGTAGCAATTTCATCAATTCTGGAATTGAAAGTATCGTATAAACTGTAGAATGTCGCCGTCTGTTGGACAATTCGAAAACTTGTTTTTGAGTGGAAAACAATGTGAGTTCATATAAAATGTTTTTTTTCGACATTAAATTGTTTGACGGATTCCGAAGACGAAGACAAGTGTTTGCTGTCTAGAGCACCCTGTGTATCGGATTTAGTAACGCGACATGCTCGATAGATTCCAAATGCGTCTCCAGGCGTAGGAAATTTCAAATGTTTTACTACGGCCCACATGAATTCAGGAACCGCTGTGATATTTTTGTTAAATATATTTAAATCTTGAATTTTCCTCAAATGACATTCGATCAACCTCAAAACCGAATCCATATTATGGGGTTGGATTCTATTCAAAATGGCCTCGTAAAGATCGGGTCTGTTTAATAGAGTATATTCCATCAAACGTTTGGCCACAAACATGATATCTGTTAAAGAGTTACAGCGAATATATAACGGACTCAAATTTCGAAAAACAACAGACGAAACCAGTATGCTAGCTTATGTGATGATGTTTACTGACCTCAAGATGATAGATTTGTTGGGATGGTTTAATGACAACCCAGGCCGACGACAAACGTATTTAAAAGACTTGAATATTTTGGAAGATTACGCGTTGGCTAAAAAACTATTTACGAAAAAACATCAAACGTACTTAATTCGCTGGAAATATATGGTTTTTGCTTGGATCGGTAGAAAGGTTACGTTTGAAGCCTTGAGAAAATCGTGTAAGCGGGCCAAGGCAAAAGGTCTAATGAAAATAGACTCGGATAAACTTATATTTATACACCATACTTAGCAAGCAATGCAGAATGAATGTAGCTTGAGTACGGAGCCGCTATTTATAGAGAATAAATATCAACCAACCAACCAACTGTAAAAAAAAAAAAAAAAAATTTTTTTTTTTTTTTTTTTTCGTGTGACCTTGAAGCTCGTTGCCACAAAAAGCAAGTCGGAGCAAAATAGGAGAAGGTAGGAGCATGAATCGTAGCTACCCTATAGAAATGGATAGATTTTTTTTTTTTTTTTTTTTTTTAAATACTTATATTTATATTATATTATATTTATATTATAATATATTTATAATATATTTATATTATATTTATATTTATATTATATTTATATTATAATATATTTATAATAATATTTATAATAATATTTATATTATAATATATTTATAATATATATATATATATATATATATATATATACTTGTATACTCAGAAATTACTGTAAAATATCTTTTAATTTAAGTGATTATAAGTTTGTAGTCTGGACATTACATGCCAATTATAGTGTCTCTGTCTAATTCAGTTTAACTATATTAGCATGAGACTACTCTCTTTATTGTCTTGGCAAACCCAACGTAAGTTTGTAGTCCGGATTTTGTATGTCAGCTATAGTGTCTCTGTCTAATGCAGTATCACTATATCAGCATGAGACTACTCTCTTTATTGTCTACCAAACCCAACATAAGTTGGTAGACCAGTAAGTTGGTAAAGTGAGTCCTTATATCTATCAAAAATTTTAATCAGTCCGTATCGAGTTTGGATATGCTCTTAGTTTAGGAAATAATACTTTAAGGGCTACGAAAATTATTTTGGATAGGTCCAATGATTTCTTTAGAACACAAACCTGATCCAGCCAGCAAGGCTAATCGGAGTCAAGCTTACACGATTAAAAATTTAATATCGACGTCTGATCAGTAGGTTAAGCCACATTTAAGAAAAAACTCTTTGCGTCGACTTTGCAGAGAATCCGTTCATATTTTCCAAGGGTAAACCCTTTGTCCAAACTTGTTGTCGAAAAAACCAAAATATACCCGTGAGCATCTTATAAATTTACAAGATTTCATGCTAATGTTGTAAATTTAAGCCTTAGAATTTAAAATATTTTGTTAATGATTATATAGATTCAGAGACAAAGCCATCCAGACAATATTTTCAAAGATAAGGCCTTCATAGAGTAATCTGCGAAAACGAAAAATATTAAACTACATTTAAAAAAAATAACATAGTTACCTGGACTTTGCAGAGAGTCTTCAGACCAGTTAATATTTTCAAAGTCCTTTCATCGTTGTCGCAACATATGTAGGAGTAATGTTAGAAAATGAGATTTGTCAGCTGCTTATATAGGCGCTATAAAGCTATCAAGGTCACACGAAAAAAAAAAAAAAAAAAAAAAAATTTTTTTTTTTTTTTTTTTTTTTTACAGTTGGTTCGTTGATGAAGTTGGTTTCTAAAGTTATATTTCTAAAGTTATATTTCTCAGTTGGCTGCTAAAGTTATATTTCTGAGTTGGCCGCTAAAGCTATATTTCTCAGTTGGCTGCTAAAGCTATATTTCTTTAGCCAATCATTGTAGATGGCGCTGCAGTCTATATATATAGTATATATATAGTATATCTATTAGGGTGGGTGGGAGTGGAATTTATTTCTTCTACTGTAAGGTCATGCATAAACTAGCTCCCGATGTCTAAACCCATTTCCTTTAAAATAGGATGTGATAGCGTTATTTATGCAATATTGGCTTTGAAAACAAGATTTTATAGACTTTTGTCTGACAAAATGACAAGATATTACAGGTTTTCATGAAATCAGAATACATCATGGGCTTTTATAGAAAAATCTAACTATCTAGTGTCCATCAATGTGCATCTTGCTCAAAACACATTACGAGGCATGGTAACTAGACGACCGTTGCAGGCAAATGTCGAGACACAATGAGAGTGTAGTCATGTTAGCCATAGTAAATATAGACAAGCTTCAAGGGTGGGCGTGGCATCTTAAAAAAAAAAAAAAAAAAAAAAAAAAAATTTTTTTTTTTTTTTTTTTTTTTTTTAAAGAGTATTTTTTTATTTATGTAGCCATGTCATCGAAATTCATATCATTCCAATCGATATCGTACAAGCTCATATCTCTCATGTCGTGTAAATTGCTAGGAGTTATGTCATTAACAAAGTCGCTGCAATCTTCATTTTGTGGATATTCCGACATAGAATTATTATCAGAATCCATTTGAGAGTCAATACTCAGATCGATTCCTAAATTCATATCGATAGAAATATTCGAGTCAGTATTTGAAATCAAGTCTGAATCAATATTTGAATCGGCCTCTAAATCAGTAGCACTGTCCATATCTAAGTGGGCTCTAGGATTACCGTCCAAATTTAGATGTGATCTATACAGCTGATCAATAGATCTAAAAAATGTGAGATAATCCAAGTCAATGTAATCATCATTTGAATCTTCTGAAGAATCACTGGACAACTCTTCATACGGTATTTTTCTGCAAACTGGGCAAGTACTTTGTAATTTAAACCAGTCCTTTACACATGCTTCATGATATGTATGCTTGCAAGGTAAAATTAGCACTTCTTCATTTAGAGAAAAGGCTTCTGTACAAATAACGCAATTCTTATTAAATTCAATTGAATTTTCATCCAATTTTACAACTGTCAATTTTTCCACAACATTATTCGAAAGGGGATTTGTTATCGGAGGGTCGTCAGAGTCATCAGGTGCATTTTCAAAAACAGAAAGGTATATTCCATACAAAACTGGAGTTCTCGCGATAAATTGCATAAGGCGTTCAGTGATTTCATAAATCTCAACTTGACTTTCGAAATTTGTATTTCTACGATCTAAAAATGCATATGCTCTTGAAACCTCCTGGTCATGATCTGAATACGATGAAGCAGTTGCGCTTAAATATTCCATATCTCTAGTGCATGAGATTTTGACTCTTACTATAGAAGAAAACAGTTGATAATGGTAAATCGTTTATGAACGCGCTTATTTATATAGGCTCGAAGTCATGTCAAAAAAAATGACCTTGAAAAAAAAAAAATTTTTTTTTTTTTTTTTTTCACAGTTGGTTGGTTGGTTGTTTAACTAGATTTCTTCAACTACCGGCTCATTTTTAGACTTTTCTTCCACTGCCAAATGATTTTCAGTTAGGTAATCAACAGCTAGTGGAAATGAAATAAAATTTCTAGTAAATAATGATTTTCTTTGAAAAATAACCATTTCATTTATCATGCCACATATTTTGTATGAACTATCACCAAATGTAGTTCGACTATGTATTTCCATGCTAAAAATTCCCATAAAACTTGGCATTTCTGTCATTATGGATAGTAGTTTTGACGTACAAGTATTTTCAAGCTTAGCACCATCATATTTTTTAATATCTAATACGCACCAATTTTTTGGTTCAATGTTGATATTAAAATGTTGATGATATTTCCTACAGCAATAACATAGATCTGGATTGCACGTTCTATTAAAAAATCGTCCGCCAGTATGTAATTTTTTATCTTCGTCTTCGCGCATAGATAGGCCAATAACGTCTAAAGGCTCACAGCTTTTTGCAACGATTGAATAGTCATCCGTTCTATCCGATTTTTGAAGAATCCATTCACCTACAACTAATATACGGTAAATATTTTGACGATCGAGAATCCTTCTCACAAACGCAACATTCTCAGCTCCACACGCATGCCCTTTACTGTATCTAACCTTTTTATTAATGTGGTTTTGATACACCATAGAATTTTCTAAAGTTGACTGCCAGTCGTAAGTAATTAAATTCAACGCTTTAGTTTCGCCAACTAAGCATTCCACTTCATTTTTAAGAATATCGTTATTTAATATACCATTCAACAAAATATCATATTCTGAGGCCTCCATTATCTTGATTTAATGATAAATATTTAATTTGAAAATTGTAAATATTACTCTTGTCTTACGATTTTTTTAGCTGGAACAAAATAACAATTTATCTTTGTTTATTTTTGCATCCAACTCTTTATCTTCAGCCCACGTAAATTTTCTTTCTGAAGACATTAATAGATGAGCGTGCAACTTTACGCTATTTATCATATATTCGACAGCCAACCAAGACAATTTTGGATTGACAAGTCTTATGAAAAAGTAATAAATTTCTACCATGGTAATTTCGTACATAATACTACTCCTGCATGCAAACTCGCTGGCCAGTGCCTCTATAGCTTTCGTGATGCGATCTCTTTATTCGGTTTCAGTAAACAATTCGATTCCTCGAAACTGAATCGCTAACGGCATTAGTAAACTCTGGCCACTCAAATAATAAATGTATCCATATTTTTCTTTCTCTTCCAATAATTTTGAGATATATTTTCGTGCCGCGTCGCGGAGTTTAGGATGCATGACCATTTCCAAAGAAACATAAAATTCTATCGGCCATTTACCAAGTCTCGGATTTAAAATTCTAATGGTTTGATCTAAGGATTCCTTTTGAACGAGTTCAGACAACAATTCGTCGACGGGTAAACGACAGCTCGCCAATCTTTCATACATGCTACTTTCTTCTCCATAAAAGAGATCGGGCTAAATTAGCAATCCAAAATATAAACAGAGCAGCCATAAAATAAATAATGTACCATAGCCATGGAAAAATAGTTTCGATACCGGACCAGAGAGTCGAGCCGAATTGAGATGCGTAATGGGATAAGGCGTCTGCCACCGTCGGTCTCTGGCACTGCATGGTCTCGCTAGGCAAACAATTTACGTACTGACAATCGCAGAGACGACAACAAGATTGTTCTTGGTCCGCGTCAAAATTTTCGCAAACATTAACCATTTTATCGGCTCCATCACAGAATGGAACATTGTCCAATTTATCTTTTTGACAACAACTCAATTGTTCGTATTTGCATGTGGAACCGTCAGCATGTCTCTTGAAGCAACCCGAATTGGATTCTATATAATTCCAAATGCTAGCTACGCCTACGCCGACAGCCGTCCCGGTAGCTGCAACCGCTAAACTTTTTTTACTGAAAATTACTTTAATAGCCTTTTCCAATTTTTTACTTTTCGTGACGAGCACTTTCAAGCCTTGTTTGGTTCTGGCCACGACTTTAAACGGTTTGAAACGAGTCGGAACACGTTTGGGATGAAAATTGAACTTGCGCATGAGGAAGGACTTGATTCGATAAAATAAGGTGTATTATGTCAAAGCTAGAATCGACCGTATGTCTCTTTAACGCTTCAAAAAACGAATGCAAAGGTCGTAGGAGAGCTAATGTGCAGATGCTCATATGCTCAAATCATTTAAAAGAGTATTTTGGCTTGGAAATGGCAATGCACTTGCAAGATTATCCAACTAGCGTAGCGTACGCAGGAGGATTTTTACGGCCAGTCCAAAACAGGGGCTACTTTCCAGAAAATACGGTCATCGTACCCACCAAAGATTTTTTCGATAGATATTTTCGTCCTGAAGAATTCGAAGATCACAGACAAGTAGATTCGGTGCGAAATTATCAAATGAATCCTGTCATTGTCGAAAACGTACGGAAATACAGTTTGATTGCTGGCAAAAGTAATGATGACAGATACATATACGAACTGTATAGAAATTTCATAGACGTTAAGATTGACTCGGCACCGCATCACAAAACGTATACTAAACACTTAAACTCTCATATTCGCAGTAAAAGATCAATTTCTGAATCCTATATCCAAGATCAAACTATACATAATATTATGAAGGATTTTTACATTTACGATGAAAATGCTGATGCGTCATGTTTAACTGATTTAGATATGTCTTTATCTATGAAATATTTCTTATATAATTTACATTTTGCTGAAGCTCAAATTTCGTATACAGAAGAGAAATTTCCAAATTTTCTATTTCCGAATTGTGAATTTTTAAAAGGTATCGGTTTAGTAGCAACCAAAAATATTAGTTACCCACTGTGGTTAGTAATGAAAGGCTATTTTGTCACAAGTCAAATTTATTTAAATTCTATTATATCTTTGATTAAGAAAGAAATTTCAACAAAAAATTATGGACAAAACGACGTGCCGTCACAATTTGCTTTATCGGATGCTATGAAAAGTGGAACTCTTTGTTAGAAGAAACACTAACGGAACTAGATAGTGTGGGCACGTTAGCCATTCTATATATATAGCTAAACAAACCTTGGAAAAAAAAAAAAAAAAAATTTTTTTTTTTTTTTTTTTTTTTTTTTTTTTTTTTTTTTTTTTAAGTATATATGGTTTACGTAATTTATTAAACGTCATCATAAAGCCACTGGGATATATAACTTTCACCCTCATCTACTTTTCTTTTCTTAGAATCCGAGTCTAAATCATTAGAATTTCTCTTGTTGCCTACATCCACATCATTCAAATCAATGGTATCGTGACTAATTTCAGTATTTTCCAACTCAATAGTATTTTCTAAATCAAAAGGTTCATAAGATATCCCTTGTTCATTTAGTTTCGAATCATTTGTTAGCTTTTCCAAATCAAAAGGTTCATTTAGTTTTGAATCGTTTAAAATCCCTTACAAATAATCGCCAAACTCATCATCCGTTTTTGTTGACGATTCTACCTCCTTAGTCTTCGTTGAAGGTTCAGCCTCCTTAGCCTTCGTTGGAGGTTGATTATTGATTTCTGTTATGAATCCTATATTAGCTGTTTTAGAAGCCATTAATTTTCTTTCTTGAAATCCGATGAAATCTAAAATAGTTCCACTAATACGTAAAAATTTTTGATTATTTTGAGTATTATAGCGGTATCTCGTATTAATTTTTATTTTTAAGATGGCTACAAACGTGTCAGTAAACGTAGATTCGATCATACTATGAAAGCGATTCACGACTTCATTTCCAGTAAATACACTGGTGTCCAGTATGCATGGTTGAGATCTTAGATCTATGTTATGACCTTTTGCTTTGAATTCACTTGCACGTTTACCGCATTCATGGCAATTCAACACACCACTACATTCTTGAAAAGAAAATTTAAAATCGTTAGAAATTTGAACTGAAGGATCGAGATCAGATGTCATCGCACGCGCAATTAAACGTAATGGCTCTGAAGCTATAATATTTAAATTCAATTTGGGAGGATTCAGAACGCCTCTATCCCCATAAGGTTTCATAAATCTACAGTATGCAACGACAGCAACTTTAAAATTTGGGCGCTTGGATTCTTCATATTCATAATTTAGCGTCACATAAGGTGGATTCCATAACCGTTTGGCGTCGGTGGCATAATCTTGAAAGGTCACATTATTTTTCAAACGAGCTACCCAATCTTTAGATATAAGATTTAAACAGTCTTTATCCAAAATAGAGTCGATACCCGCAGACAATTGCGGTTTTTCCAAAACCTTTGACACGAGATCTAAATAGCTATCCATGTCCTTGTATTATAGTTAAATGAGTAATGTTAGAAAATGAGATTTGTCAGCTGCTTATATAGGCGCTATAAAGCTATCAAGGTCACAAGGTCACATTAAAAAAAAAAAAAAAAAAAAAAAAAAAATTTTTTTTTTTTTTTTAAATGTGTGTGTGTGTGTGTGTGTATGTTAAACTTATTTGGATTTTTTATTTGTCTTCTTTTCGTCTTCATATTCAATAGGTGACCCATTCCATCCAAACTTAAAAATATCTTCTATTTGTTTTGCCGAATTGCCTTTAAATCTATCCGATCGCTTTCGAACGACTCGCCCATTGGTTATAGCAATTTCATACACGCATCCGTCTTCTAAATTTTTCTCGTAAGATTTAATTCGACCTTTAGGTAAAAGAAAATAGCCTGTATAATATACCAAATCCACAGAATGCTTAGTTTTGTATTTATAAACTATATCCTTTCGCACGTCGTGTATAATTATCCCATCGACTTTAAAAGAGGGTTTACCTAACGCATTCTTATCGGAAACATATTTCTGGACAAAATAGCCTTCGACCAATTTCATACGTGGTAAATATTCTGTCAAAATTTCTCGTCGGCACCAGCTAGTAGTATCATGTCCCATATATCGATAGACATCCAACAAACATATGGCTCCATTTTCTAATTTTTCTGCAGCAAATACCAATCCGTCACCTAGACTGATATCGCTACGTACCACGCATTCGTGCCCTTCCCATTTTTCTTTGATTCTGTCTCGATAGCTGAAAACGAGCCCGAAAATTCCATCCAGTTTATGAGCATATAAATAGGAATTACCTTCCAAAATTGTTGAAACGTAAGTGACTGGTTTTCGAAAAATATTTTCGTTGGATTCGTACGGCGGAATTGAATAACGATTCATGGTATGGTAAATGTTTTTATATTTATCGAGAGAAGGAGTTAAATTATTAAAATACAATAAAGGTTTTTCAAACTTACCATATTCCCATTCGAACACCAAACAATGTTCCAGTCCATTTTGAAACGAATAGAGTTGGGCTCCAGAATCGATTTTGACAAAATCTCGAGTTTGGACTGTAATAGGGTCTTGAAAATTTCCAAGTTGATGCAAGAAATTTTTACACGTAGACGTATTCCAGAGTCTGTAAGGCGTTTCGATGGAACAAACCCATCTAAACCAGACACCGTCATGATAAACTGTTTGAGTAGATTCTACACGTTTCGTATCCCAATTATCGTCTTTAAAACGAAAATGAGGCTTTATATAATAAACTATTTTCTTTTCGGTCGAAATGCCCAATTCTTGAAAAAATTCTTTGAATGAAGACAAACTATGAACTACGAGTCTGAATTCGTATTCATACATTATAGTATCGGTTATAAAGTTGCTGTAGCTGAACGCTGGCTCGAACTATCCAAGAAAATCTAAAATGCACCACTAACAGTAAGACGCCTAGACAAGCTAATAACAACAGCGGCAGTTTTCTAACGTTACCTCGTATAACTATATATAGGATTGGTATTAAGATTACGGGACCAACCATAGACAAAATGACTGTATAGGCGATTCCCTTTTCGAGAGATCCAAATGAACCTAGACTCTGGTCGTCCACTTGTAGAATGCTTTCAATTTGATCCATGTCATAAGCTTTATTTATACAGAATCAACCAATCAACCAACCTTGAAAAAAAAAAAAAAAAAAAAAAAAATTTTTTTTTTTTTAAACTTGGTTTGGATGATGTAATATTTAAGCAGTTTTTATTCCTTCCCAACCATCGTGATCTTCTATCCATGATTTCAATGTCTCTTTTACTATTCGTACAAAAGCTTCATATGTTGCATTCACCCATACTTTCGGTTTATTTTGACGAATACACATGATAGCAAATTCTCCAATAAAACAGAAAAATGCTATAATTCGACTCCAAGTTATGCCTTCACCAAAAAGCTCGTTTGCTACGGTTACCAAAGCAGAATCTACAGCATTTCCGTCATATATATTCATTTCTGCACAAAGCCTTTCCATTTCTGTCTTATAAACCAACATAAATTCATCTAAGCTATTTGTTATAGAGTTCAGCACTTCTTTTTCTTTTTCATTTACAGACTCAATAGCGTTAAATGTATGGTATTTTTTCAATAGATGTGAAAACGTATTATCGAGAATAAAATCCATGCGGATGACATCTTTTGCCGAGGGGAAATATGTATCTAATACATATTTAATAAAGTCTGGTTTCGATAATAAAACTGGAGCCATTTTATACTTGCTGTTGTCAAAGTTTAGACGAAGGCAGAAGAGAGAATGGCTATTCGATCAAATGCCAGAGCTTATATAGTCAATCTGGAGGCAGGATATTGCATAACTCAGTTTCTACGAAAACAGGATGAGATAAGGCTTTTTATAGAATTATTGTCGCTGGATATTGCATAACTCGGTTTCTACGAAAACAGGATGAGATAAGGCTTATTATAGAATTATTTGTCGCTGAACACGGAAACAGGATGCGTTAAAGATTTTTATAGACGCTGAAACAAATAAGCATGGCTGGACAATGGTATATATAGGTTAGCTAGAGTTAATCAACCAATTAACCAACCTTTAAAAAAAAAAAAAAAAATTTTTTTTTTTTTTTTTTTTTAGTGGGCGTGGCATGGCTATATAAACCATGGCTGATTTTACATTTTCTCATTTTTTTTTCAAGATAATATTCTTTTGGACTTTACCATATTTCAGCAATCCCGAAATTTTTTCTAAGTTTATTCTTTTTCAAATTTTTTCTAAGTTTATTTTTTTTCAAAGTTTTTTCAAAGTTTTATTTTTCGACTTTTATATTGTTTAATTTTTATAATTTTTTTCAAAATAATATTTTTTTGGACTTAGAAAAAATTTCGAGATTGGTGAAATTTTTTCTAAGTTTATTTTTTTTTCAAATTTTTTCTAAGTTTATTTTTTTTCAAATTTTTTTCAAAGTTTTATTTTTCGACTTTTATATTGTTTGATTTTTATAATTTTTTTCAAAATAATATTTTTTTGGACTTAGAAAAAATTTCGAGAGCCATTTTTTTAACATGTTGATAGACCAAGCTCCGAAGAGAGAATGGCAGTTCAATAGAATGGCAGAGCTTATATAGTCTTTTTTTTAGAGCTTATATTATATATTTTTGTGTGTGGGCGTGGCATCTAAAAAAAAAAAAAAAAAATTTTTTTTTTTTTTTTAGTGGGTGTGGCATGGCTATATAAACCATGGCTGATTTTACATTTTCTCATTTTTTTTTCAAGATAATATTCTTTTGGACTTTGCCATATTTCAACAATCTCGAAATTTTTTTCTAAGTTTATTTTTTTCAAAATTTTTTCTAAGTTTTATTTTTCGACTTTTATATTGTTTGATTTTTATAATTTTTTTCAAAATAATATTTTTTTGGACTTAGAAAAAATTTCGAGAGCCATTTTTTTAACATGTTGATAGACCAAGCTCCGAAGAGAGAATGGCAGTTCAATAGAATGGCAGAGCTTATATAGTCTTTTTTTTTAGAGCTTATATTATATATTTTTGTGTGTGGGCGTGGCATCTAAAAAAAAAAAAAAAAAAATTTTTTTTTTTTTTTAGTGGGCGTGGCATGGCTATATAAACCATGGCTGATTTTACATTTTCTCATTTTTTTTTCAAGATAATATTCTTTTGGACTTTACCAATATTTCAGCAATCCCGAAATTTTTTCTAAGTTTATTCTTTTTCAAATTTTTTCTAAGTTTATTTTTTTTCAAAGTTTTTTCAAAGTTTTATTTTTCGACTTTTATATTGTTTAATTTTTATAATTTTTTTCAAAATAATATTTTTTTGGACTTAGAAAAAATTTCGAGATTGGTGAAATTTTTTCTAAGTTTATTTTTTTTTCAAATTTTTTCTAAGTTTTTTTTTTTTTTCAAATTTTTTTCAAAGTTTTATTTTTCGACTTTTATATTGTTTGATTTTTATAATTTTTTTCAAAATAATATTTTTTTGGACTTAGAAAAAATTTCGAGAGCCATTTTTTTAACATGTTGATAGACCAAGCTCCGAAGAGAGAATGGCAGTTCAATAGAATGGCAGAGCTTATATAGTCTTTTTTTTAGAGCTTATATTATATATTTTTGTGTGTGGGCGTGGCATCTAAAAAAAAAAAAAAAAATTTTTTTTTTTTTTAGTGGGTGTGGCATGGCTATATAAACCATGGCTGATTTTACATGATTTTACATTTTCTCATTTTTTTTTCAAGATAATATTCTTTTGGACTTTGCCATATTTCAACAATCTCGAAATTTTTTTCTAAGTTTATTTTTTTCAAAATTTTTTCTAAGTTTTATTTTTCGACTTTTATATTGTTTGATTTTTATAATTTTTTTCAAAATAATATTTTTTTGGACTTAGAAAAAATTTCGAGAGCCATTTTTTTAACATGTTGATAGACCAAGCTCCGAAGAGAGAATGGCAGTTCAATAGAATGGCAGAGCTTATATAGTCTTTTTTTTAGAGCTTATATTATATATTTTTGTGTGTGGGCGTGGCATCTAAAAAAAAAAAAATAATAATAAAATTTTTTTTTTTTTTAGTGGGCGTGGCATGGCTATATAAACCATGGCTGATTTTACATTTTCTCATTTTTTTTTCAAGATAATATTCTTTTGGACTTTGCCATATTTCAGCAATCTCGAAATTTTTTCTAAGTTTATTTTTTTCAAATTTTTTTCTAAGTTTATTTTTTTTTCAATTTTTTTTCAAAGTTTTATTTTTCGACTTTTATATTGTTTGATTTTTATAATTTTTTTCAAAATAATATTTTTTTTGGACTTAAAATAAATTTCGAGATTGGTGAAATTTTTTCTAAGTTTATTTTTTTCAAAATTTTTTCTAAGTTTATTTTTTTCAAATTTTTTTCAAAGTTTTATTTTTCGACTTTTATATTGTTTGATTTTTATAATTTTTTTCAAAATAATATTTTTTTGGACTTTGAAAAAATTTCGAGATTGGTGAAATTTTTTCTAAGTTTATTTTTTTTCAAATTTTTTCAAAGTTTTTTTTTCAATTTTTATATTCTTTGATATTATAATTTATTTCAAAATAATATTTTTTTTTGGGGACTTTGCCATTTTTTTTAATATGTTGATAGACCAAGCTCCGAAGAGAGAATGGCAGTTCAATAGAATGGCAGAGCTTATATAGTCTTTTTTTTTTGTGGGCGTGGCATCTCAAAAAAAAAAAAATATATATATATATATATTTTTTTTTTTTTTTTGGTAGGTTGGTTGAGATTTTTTTTGAAATATTTTTAATCAAACTAGTTACAAGCAATCATGTCTGGTTATAAATGGATTAAGCTCACATTTACGCCAGACGTTTTATGGGATGACCGTCTATTCGAACTCGTAATATACTTTGACGGCACATACTATTTTTTTGCCAATGCCGTATTATGGATTTTGGGATATGATGAACCCCACATTTCTCTATCTCAACTAATACCTTTAAACGAACAACATAAGATATCATTAGGAAACGGGATATTTTTAAACGAAACAACGACTCGCAAGCTTATAAAAGATCGATTGAAAACCAATATGACATTCAAAAAATTTAGAAGATGTCGTAAATTTAGTGCTTGGTTTGATTATTATATTAAGTCCTGCAAAGACTCTAATAATCTTGCGAAAACATGCCCGTATTAAATATCAAAATAAAATGTGTCATTCCATTTTTCAAATTGTAATGTTGCCAACATTTGTTTAGTTTGCGAAAAATACATTTTTAAAATATCACGATCGCGTTCCGTCATCAAAATTTTAAAGGGTCTATGTCTAATTAATTCTTTTCCAGTCAGCAGCCTGAGATAAGCCTCGTTCGCAGAATCAGATTTACTAACATTCAGAACCACAGGTCCATCTGGCACAACTATTTGTTCATGAAAAATGGGAGGTTTGAACTCAGTATCAGATATGAGATCGGGCGTCGCAGCAATTTGGTTTTTATAAGAAGACAGGTGATAACAATAATATGTTTTATAGGTGGCGACAACGTCTAAATTTAAATGGCTAGTCAATACAACCAAATGCTTGGTCAATGATGGCTTCTTGATAGTAGATCCAAAAAGGGGTTCCACAATAAATAGAAAATCAGATGGTTGATTTATAGTTTCGACACGATAAGGTGTATCTATAGGCCAGCTGCAATAGACTTGCAAGTCTTCCTGATGACCGAAACACAGGTCCAAATAATAATTTAAGAGGTATGGCTGGCGTCCCAAATTACCAAAAACGATACACGTATCGTGTTTTCGCCAAGACGTAATCATACGTTTAACACGTTCGAGTTCAGTTTTTGGTGTGGTAAATACGGATTTTTCTAAGATACTGCGTTTTGTAGAAACACGTACCCTATGGGCATTTTCTCTTTTCGCATTCTCTATCGAGTCTTCTTTTTCATAATAACGTACCGTGACATTGCCGTTTAAACATACAGTCTTTTTTTCATGGACCGACATGCTTGAAAGGAATATATAATAACACTTTTCTCTAAGAGCCAAAGGCTTTTATATAAATTGTTAATATTTATATATAACTAAAATATAACCTTGAAAAAAAAAAAAAAATTTTTTTTTCTTTAAATCTATATTATTAATTTATTTAGTTTAAGGAGCTTCTTCGTCAGCAGCAGCAACATCCATTCTAGGTTCTTCCGGTTCTGACTTACGTTTTTCTACAGATTCTTCAACCGCCTCCATTTCCGATGCGGGTCGCTTCTCACCTCTGAATCTCAAACTTTTTACGAAGCTCATGATATTATCTCTACCCATACTAGACATGTACATTTCTGAGAGACTCTCTTCCAATTCCTCGTCCAGACTCTCTTCGAATTCGATCTCTGGTAGATTCACGTCGGCTGTATCGCTATAACATTTTCTTAAAATTTCATAGACGTGCTTAGGCTTAAATTTAGCATCTCCCAACATTTTATACATTTCCCTCACGGCCTGGACATGCAGACGCTTAAATTCAGTCTCTTCGTCGAACACGAATTTTCTTTCGCCCTTATCGGCAAATCGAAGATTGCCCATGTAATGTTTCATTTCGAAATTGGGTTTGTTAGTAATATTTCCAGCAAGACCGTCGATAGCCAACAACCGATCGGTATCGAATCCTTTAGCGGCGAGGGCCTTGGTCAAGCTTTTGAGCTTTTCGTTCTTGACAAATATCTGAGACAATGCGCCCCCCATATCATCGTCGCTGTGTTCTAACATCTCTTGGACAATTTTAGGATGAACGGGTGTATGCGTTTTGAAGAGTCTGAAGATGAAATCCCAATCGAGGCCAAACGTCCTGAATACCTCTCCCACAATATAAAGCTTCATGGTCTTAATGGTGACTGAATCTTGAGACCCATAGTAATCGACAGCTGTTTTTAAGAGCTTAGCGATCTGACTTTGAAGTGTTTCCCAGCAGCTAGTTTCCATCTTGATTAATATCTAAAACTATACCAAACAGATCTTGAATTTCCTGTTCGTAACTGGAATCGCTCATCAAGAACAACTGAAACGTATCCAAGGTCCAAAATAAGAACGGTCCCGAATCAAATTTTTGTATTTTACCGACAAATTTTTGTATTTTTGCATGAAGCTGTTTGGCTTTCTTACAAGACCCTTTCAGCGGGTTTCCGTTGCTACGTTTCATGATTTGCATGAGATAGCTGCTACCTACCATAAATCCTAAGCAATCTCCGTGATCTTGAAAACAAACGGCAGGAAATATTTGGTTGAAGGCCATTTCGGCCACGCTGTCATTTTTACTACAGAATTGACTCTTTAAATACATTTGAACTTGATGGAAAGGCCTTAAGTATTCCGAATAATATTCTATCGCATCCCCTAATCTTATGGCTTTCAGAGTCTGAGCGTACGCGGCATGTTTTCTATGATCGATATTCTGTTGGATAACTCTATTCATTTTAGCGACGAACGGACAATCGGGATAGGCTTTCCAAAAGAACTGACCTCGGCAGACTCTAGCCATGAAATCCAACACCCAGTTACCCACCACGCTCATATCGGCCGAACAGATATAGCTACTGACCATGACATGTATGATATCAAACGGAATCGAATATTTGCCGAACGATTGGCGGATCGCGGAAGACAGTTGTAAATGAACCAGCAGTTCGTGGGCCAGATTGGGATATTCCTCGCTCAAATGCACGGGTTCCCATTGACTCAGGCATTTTTTCACGTACGGCACCAAGTCGTTGAAATACGTCTCGAAGGGATTGATTATTTCTTTGCAAGAGAGAAGATCGTGCATGCCTTTTATCAATACGTCCAATATCGCACGCGCCTGGCTAGATTCTTCGTTCGAGTGCTCGTTGACTATATTTAAGAAATCGATCAGAAACGTGTCCATATCTGGGAAATGATTTATTTCCGAACGAGTCATAAAAGGTCCATTTAAAGCTTTTAGAAGACGCGCCTTTTTTGACGCGATTCAGAGATTGTCCTACCACGCATACTGGAAACAGGCCTTCCAAATCTACCAGCGTAAAATTCATGGGTACATTATTGTCGCCCGTCCATTCGAAAAAGGCTTCGGCCAGCTGACTCGATCGAAAATGGTCTGTGGAAGGCTTGGTAATCAATTCGTATACGTTAAAACTATTTTGGCACTGATTACAAAATAACGTGGGTCCGGGTTGCAAATGTACGTTTTCAGGATGGCATATATCATTACTAATAAGATTCAAAAAGGTCATCTTTGCATTCTTGATTATGACCATTCATTTTTACAAAAGTATTTTTTCTGGAACCGCATATTCTACAGACTCCTTTCAAAATAGGCCTGCCAGTTTTCGTCATACTCATCTCCATATCAGACGTTTCAGTCTTTTCTTTGCATTTGCCGCAATGTACAAATACCGTAGTGTCCATGCTACTTGTTTTTATCTGAGACGCAAAGCCAAGACATGGAATTTAGACAAGAAATTGTCAGATTACGTCACGAAGAACATTTGTCTGAGCGCGAGATCGCCAAAAGATTGAATCTTGTACCTTCAACGGTCCATTACTGGCTCGCTAAAGAATACGCTCCACCTTCCAGGTTCAAGAGAGGGAGGCCTCGCGCAACAGACAAATTGACCGATCTGTATATCGAAAACGCTGTCACTACGAATCCTTTCGTGTCTGCGGTTGATATAAGAGACGAAATAGCACCCCATGTCAGCGTGGACACGATTCGGAAACGCTTGAAAGAAAAAGGCATGCGATGTCGCATTCCAGCACGAAAACCTTTTCTGAAGCCCGTACACATACAAAAAAGATTTCAATTTTCCATAGCCCATGTAGGATGGGGCGTCAGCGAATGGAATAAGGTCATATTCTCGGATGAAAAAATATTTCGAGCTTCCAGCAGAGGAGCTTTGAAAGTCTATAGGCCCGCGTTGAGCGATCGGTTTGACGAGAGATATATTGTAAACGATACCAATGCCAACGGCCGATTCACCATATGCGTATGGATGGCATTCGGAAAAAATTTTTAAATTATACATAGGATAGATCAAAAAACCTTAAACGCCGAATATTATACCAACGCCATCCTACCGTTGGTCGAGGACACGCTCGCAGAAAACAATTTGATTTTCATGCAAGATCTGTCTCCCATTCACACGAGCAGGTTGGCCAAACACTGGTTTGAAGCTCATAATATCGAAGTCATGGAAGATTGGCCTCCGAAAGGCCCACACATGAATCCGGTTGAAAACGTATGGGCACAGCTAGAAAAACTAACGAGTCGAGACATGACGAACAAGTATCAGTTATGGGAGAACGTATATGCTGCCTTCAACCAGTTGACCGACTCCTATTTCGATGAGCTGCTAGAATCTATGCCGCGAAGAATGGCTGCGGTTTTACAAAAACGTGGAAAATGGACAAAGTATTAAATCATTCGCACAATTTAATAGTATGCGTATCCATATAATATTCGAATATGGGTTCTCCGTCGTCCTGTCTTACATATTTCCAATAACATGGTTTAATTCTGGCATTATGCAAACACATTTCTTTGATATGGGGCCATTTTTCAACTTGGATGTGATGCAAGTCGTTCTCTGAATCGTAGTTTATTGATACGATGTCTGGAATAACTGTACGAAGAATTTCAACGGCTTCCTCACCCTTCAGAACAAATGTATCGGACGTGTAAAAATTTTCAATTTGAGCCCTTTCTTCGGGCGTGATAATTTCGTTGGATACGGCTACGTCTAAGGAGCGTTGAGTAAACCTTCCGTAATGCATGCTTGATTAGACCGATTACATTTTTATAATCGCAGCACCCTATATATATATATGATAAAAATAATATGACCTTGAAAAAAAAAAAAAAAAAAAAAATTTTTTTTTTTTTTTTTTTAATGGTTGGTTGGTTGATGAAGTTGGTTTCTAAAGTTATATTTCACAGTTCGTTTCTAAAGTTATATTCCTCAGTTGGCCGCTAAAGTTATATTTCTTTATCCATTCATTGTAGATGGCGCTGTAGTCTATATATATAGTATATATATAGTATATCTATTAGGGTGGGTGGGAGTGGAATTTATTTCTTCTACTGTAAGGTCATGCATAAAATCGCTCCTGATGTCTAAACCCATTTCCTTTAAAATAGGATGGTATAACGATATTTATGCAATATTGACTTTGAAAACAAGATTTTTATAGACTTTTGTCTGACAAATGACAAGATATTGCAGGTTTTCATGAAATCAGAATAGATCATGGGCTTTTATAGAAAAATCTAACTATCTAGTGTCCATCAATGTACATCTTGCTCAAAACACATTACGAGGTATAGTAACTAGACGACCGTTGCAGGCAAATGTTGAGACACAATGAGAGTGTAGTCATGTTAGCCATAGTAAATATAGACAAGCTTCAAGGGTGGGCGTGGCACCTTAAAAAAAAAAAAAAAAAAAAATTTTTTTTTTTTTTCTAAAATTATATTTCACAGCTGGTTTCTAAAATTATATTTCTTTATCCAATCATTGTAGATTGTGCTGTAGTCTATATATATATATAGTATATATATAGTATATCTATTTGGGTGGGTGGGAGTGGACTTTATTTCTTCTACTGTACGGTCATGCATAAACTCGCTCCTGATGTCTAAACCCTTTAAAATAGGATGGGTTATTTATACAATATTAGCTTTGAGGCAAGCGCCATGGTACCTCTTACTGTTTTTTTCATATAACCTTAAATCTTTTACCTTAGTTATAAATAAGATGTATCTCAGTACATACAATTTTCTTTTACGTATCAAAAATCCTCAGACAAAATTTAAAATGCTAAAATATTTAACGAATATGGATGCCATCGATCCCTCTATAGGATTAGCTTATGTACGAGGCTCGTTTAAAATTGTTCGCATTTACTAAAGCATGTTAATAGCATTTTGGATACTTTTGGTTTTGTACGTTGGACTCACGCTCGTCTACGCGGCCACAAACACGAAAACGTCTGAAATTTCTCCATGGCCACTACTGACTCTAGATCTTAAAGAAAAACTGATAGATACTGCATGCCAATCGAATTCGGATTGCCCGTCAACTCATATTTGTATGCTGAATCAGTGCATCCCAAAACTTTTACGGGTTTCCCATTGCGACCCGAAAACTGGCGAATGGATATCATACACTTATCAAGGCGCTACGTTTGCTGTCTGCGTTTGTAAAAATCCACATCTTATAAATCAAAAATATTTTGGTGGAAACTGTGATGTAGACGTAGGATGTGGCATCCATGGCAAATATCTTCCTGATACAAATACCTGCGCTTGTGATCCGGGATACAAGGTCGTCAACTTAACTTGCCAAAAGCTACCCGCGATCGATTACATTAATCTGAATCCTTGTCAACCGGGCGAAATCAAAGTCAGTTCTATCAAGCCCAGCGATGGATTTCATCCCGATTACGTGAAACGCCTGTCCTCTTTAAAATGTGTCAAGAGACCGTGCACATTCGACGCCTTGAGTGAAAGACCTCTCAAACAAGCTAAATATGTAGACGGATGGGGTTGCGTTTGCGATCCGCGTTACGGTCTATTTGGGGTCGTGCTAGAAGATCCGCGTTACGGTCATTTAAACAATACAGATACAAAATATTTGAAAACGCCTGGATTCGATGCTTGCGCGAGTATTTTTCCAGAGGATCCTCAAGATCCTATAGATGTCAAGCTCATCACGTATTTTTATCTTGGAACGCGCGAACCCGTTTCGTTTATTCTTTATGAAGGTTTAAAAGATCATGAGCTCGCAAATCCTTTCAAAAAATCGGAAAGCATCCTTCTCGGTCAAAAGCTATGGCGATATGACTACGCCCAGCATTTTTTCGATACCCAGCCCCAATTTCGAGCGAGAACGCGTAAGATTTATTCCTTTTATTTGTTTGATATCGAAACGGTTTACGAATGGTTATACGTGAATGACTTTTCGCCAGCTCCATGCGAAGAAATTCCCAATTTTTGGCATAATAGGTTAAATCGTCGCGTAGACATCTACAGTCTGCTGTACACGAGTCCCGTCTGCCGAATCGCCCAGAACGACCCGAAAGCAGATCCTATGTTTTGGGGCAAGGTCGTGGTCAATCCTCAGCATCTAACGTTCAAAGAACATGATCATCTGCACCGTTTTAATGCCTTCGTTTTAAAATATGATTCGAACGTGGGTGTCAATCGCTGGACTCTAGATCTAGATTACGAATACAAGCCAAATACTTACATGGCTATCGAAACCAACGTTCCAAATTACGAGGTGGACATGCAGAAAAAACCTTCCTTTCCAGATTTGATGTATGAGGGCCAGAACTAATCAAGGATGAAACGTTCAATCGAAGAAGAAGATGAAGAATCTAGCAATGAACAGAATCCAGCCAAACATAAAATGGAAGACGAAGGATCTAAGGAGACGTCTATTTTGCAAGATTTACAGACAAATTTGCAGAAGACTAATAATTTAAACGATCATATGGAAAAGCGTTTGTTTGAAACTCAAAAACAATATTTTACAGTTTATATGGAAAAATTAATGAACGAAATACCAATGGGTAAAGACTTGGTCAGCATCATAACGGAGAGGAGTGGATCGAACGAATTTGAATATATGTTTACGGCCGCTAAAAGCGTTATACAATCTCAAATGCGCCTCAAACAGATTAAAGCTTTTCATGCCGTATACGATATGGTTTCTGGATTAGTTTGTCGCTACGTCCACGAAAAAATGGTCACTCCTACACTATCAAAAGTATTGGCACCTAACCAGTTACAAATTGCTTACGAAAAATATCAAAATTGCTCGAAAATGGAAGAAGATAAATCGGTCGTAGAATTACAGTGTCTGTTATACTGTATTCAAGAAATGCTGGAAAATGAAGAGACTGTCAAGATACCGAACCCACTGTATGGTCGATTCACGCAGCAAATGAAGGCTGTGAGCGAATATGTGATTACTCTGTTAGTATCCATGGCTAAGCCAAATAATATGGCTATAGAATTGAGCAGCGGTTTAAATAGTCCTGAAGTAGCTAAGTAAAAAAAAAAAAAAAAAAAAAAAAAAAAAAAAAAAAAAAATTTTTTTTTTTTTTTTTTTTTTTTTGATGCAATTTTTAACTATGGACATTTCTCATACAATTTTCGTTCCTCTTCTTCATTTAACTGAAATGTAAACCAATCATATTTGTCCAAGACAGATTTTACTTTTATGTCAGGTTTACAAAACGGATCCCCTTCCTGAGACAGATCTATTGCGATATAATTTAGCAAATTTCTATATTTCAAAATTTTTATGAACACTTCATATGCCGAATTGAAATACTTTTCGCATTCGTATGGAAATTTATTAAAACATTCTCCAAGAAATTGTCCGGTAAAAATCAAACACTCCATTACACAAGGCTGATAATAATACTGACGTCGATAGTTATTATTTGTTAAAAATTTAAGGTGAAAAAGGTTATTGACTCTAGGAGATATCGAATTTGACTGGATAATATAATATAATTTGTTCTTCAGCACGAAAAAAATGTCTTCGACCTTATCAACAGTAATACCAGTATGCTCGGGTGGAATCTGAAAATATTCTTCAAGCATTCTCAAAATTGAAAGAGCGAATTTATGTACTCTCGGACTAAATTTTAAATGGTCCATGTAATTCGCGTCGTCAACCAACATCTTACCTGCAGTATCCAAATCGTTTGCCAAATGAACACAATCTCGAAGTAGATAACGAAAAGCGATTTGAAGTGGATATTTTCGTAGCTCTTCTTCATTTAACTCAAATGAAAACCAATCATATAGGTAATTATATTTGTCTAAGACAGATTTTACTTTAATGCCAGGTTTGCCAAACGAATCCTTCTCATAATACAGATCTAGTTCGATACAACTTTGCAAATTACTATATTGCAAGATGTTAATCAACTCGTTGCATGCCAAATTGAAATACTTTTCACACTTGTATGGTATTTCTTTAAAACATTCTCCAAGAAATTGTCCGGTAAAAATCAAACATTCTAATACCCAAAGCTGATAATAATCGCGACCTCGCCAGCCATGATTTGTTAAAATTTTACCGCGAAACAGATTACTGACTCTAGGAGATATCGAATTTGACTCGATAATATCATTTAATTTTTTCTTCAGCTCGACAATAATGTCTTCGACCCTTTCAATTGTAATACCAGTATGCTGGGGCTGAAACTGAAAATATTCTTTAAGCATTCTCAAAATTGAAAGAGCGAATTTATGTACTCTCCGACTAAATATTATATCGTCTTTGCATTTCAAGCTGTCAATGAACACCATATCTGCAGTATCCAAATCGTTTGCCAAATGAACGCAATCTCGAAGTAGATAACAGAAAGCGACTTCAATGTCAGATTTCATTGCCGAAGTGGTATAGGTATACATTTGAATAGTAGACAGGAGGAGAATGATTATCTGAGTACGGTAGCAGCTATATATAATAAAGTCAAGCCACGCCACGCCCACCCCCCCTAAAAAAAAAAAAAAAAAAAAAAAAAAAAAAAAAAAAAAATTTTTTTTTTTTTGTATGACCTTGAATGACCTTGAAGCTCGTTGCCACAAAAAGCAAGTCGGAGCAAAATAGGAGAAGGTAGGAGCATGAATCGTAGCTACCCTATAGAAATGGATAGATTTTTTTTTTTTTTTTTTTTTTTTTTTTTTTAATACTTATATTTATATTATATTATATTTATATTATAATATATTTATAATATATTTATATTATATTATATTTATAATAATATTTATAATAATATTTATATTATAATATATTTATAATATATTTATAATATATATATATATATATATATATATATATATATATACTTGTATACTCAGAAATTACTGTAAAACATCTTTTAATTTAAGTGATTATAATTTTGTAGTCTGGATTTTCTATGTCAGTTATAGTGTCGCTGCCTCAGACAGTTTCACTATATCAGCATGAGACTACGCTCTTTATTGTCTTGCCAAGTTTCTAGCCTGGACTTTGAATGTCAGCTATAGTGTCGTTGTCTCAGACAGTTTCACTATATCAGCATATCAGTAGACAGGACAAGGTAGAAGAATGATTATCTGAGTACGGTAGCAGCTATATATAATAAAGTCAAGCCACGCCAAACCCACCTTAAAAAAAAAAAAAAAAAAAAAAAAAAAAAAAAAAAAAAATTTTTTTTTTTTTTTTGAAGAGGGGTGGGGGGTTATTTATTTTTTTTAACTCACTTCATTCTATTGATCTCACTCTTAATCCAATCTGCAAATGCTATACATTCTTGCATACTGCAATGAGGTTTTCTAGACCCGTCTTTAAATTTACTATGATATCCGCAATCTTTTACTTTGGGTGGGGGTAGGTTGTCAAATTTTGGACATTTAAAGTCTTCGAGGTCAATTGACGATATTCCCAAGTTATCTAATAGATATTTCTCATACTCACCCCCTTTATAAGCTACTAGGTATTTATCTTCAGTCTTGTACGTCTTATATAAATTTGTCATGAGTTTACCAAGCGTGTGTAAATTCTTGACGTGTTCTCGGGGTTGCCTTCTGAAGGATAGGCCATGTACATGTCTGGAGCAGTATCTGATACCATCCCAATCTTCTTCTGAAAGGACGCCCTCGAGATGATTGAGACTATATCTCACGCAGTCACAATGGTTTGTTTCTAGAATGGCGTAACCAAACACTCTTGGATAAAAAACTTTATTTACATGAAACCCATCTAAGTCTATTACCAAACAGATGTTTGAAAGAGACATTTTCGTAACGGTTAGGTTTAGTTATTATAACCAAGACCAGTCAAAAGTCAGAGTATATAATAAACTGAGGCGAGAGGAGTATTTATACTTTGGCAGGCGGATGTAAAAAAAACTATATAAATAAAAAATATTAACCCCCTTACCCCCCCTTAAAAAAAAAAAAAAAAAAAAAATTTTTTTTTTTTTTTTTTTTTTTTTTTTACAATTGGTTGGTTGGTAGAAATTTAAGTTGAGACTTTACAATTACATATATGAAAATTTAAGTTGAGACTTTACAATTATGCAGTCCATACTTTTTTCACACAAGTTTTCATGTTACCCGTTAATCGAGTTCCAAATTGATGATAACGATTACCATTAGCTATATAATCTACAATTATCCAATTGATGTGTGGATTGACCAACAAAGCGTAGAAATACAGTAAATATAAACACGTGGCGTGAAAATTCATCGTACCATTCTTAAAAAATTTCTCAGCCATCTTTCGAATTTTATTCATAACGCAGTCTCTCTTAGACATTAACGGAAATTGTTCGTAATCAAAAAGCGGCGCGTTATACCAATGGTTTTTATTGTCTGCAACGAAATACAAATATCCGTAAAGACTGACATCTTTCAATATAGTATTAATATGTTCCATGGCTTCTCTTTCAAAGACCTGAACGATTCTCGGCGTTACGTCGTAAAACAAACTCCACAATCCGCTCTGTTCACGCGTCTTACCAATCTCGCTTAAATTTTTAGATGTAACCTGATCGATCAAACAATCTATCGGTAAATTGGCTACCCTCAAAAGGTTCAAGTCGTAATAGTCACTAAATTTTTTCTTTTGAAGTTTACAAGACATTGATCTTAGTTCTCAGTTATCCAAATTCACTCGTCTCAAATTCTTAATGACTACCCCTTCGTAATAAACTACCATCGAATCGTCTTCTTTTAATTTTTTATTGGGCAGCTCTTCATCTTCATCTTGAGCGGTAGCGTAACTAAAGGCCCCGGGTTTCAAATTAATATCTTCGCAACGTAAATGACCAAATTCTTTTTGGAAATAGAACAGCAGATCGCACTCGTGAAAAGATGTATTTTTGGTAATTTTCAGATATTGTCTTATCGCAGATTTGACCTCGTTCGTAGTGGTCATGGTACCGGGCATCAATTGAACGTCCATATACATCTTGAACTGAACGTAAATGTCTGCATGAATTAAATAATCTCGCGTAAATTCTTGTATGTATTCGGGTTCTTTTCGGTAGTGTAACAGGCCATCTTTAGCCATACATTTTTGCAAATGGTAATACAGCATGAAAAAACAGCCTTTGAAAGACTGCTCCACGACATAGACATCTTTCTTGTACGTATCGCCGGCTACCTGTTTCGATGTCGAATCGGGCGCGTTGCTGGTAAATTCAGCATCGAATGGTATAGCTACCACTCGATCTTTGAAATCCTCCGTGGCCTTGCATTCAGGATAGTTATTCGTAGAGGCGAACAGTTTGGCCATCGGTATCCCACCCGAATTCGGCTCGTACATATTTCTGAAGGCCACGAACGAATTGCCAGTAATTTGTTTAATACGATTTTCGTCAATTTTTCTACCCAATTCTTCAGTAGCGACAATCCTACAAGAAAAAAGCGTAGACGCCAATTCTGGAGTAGCATTATTAACAGAATGGCTTGGAGATAGGTTTTCAGACTGTATAGAATGATAATATGCAGTCAAAACGCGTCCCATCAATTCGAAAAGCTTACTTTTTCCGTTACGCGTCAAGCCTTTCCACACAAAAAATTTTCTTTCGTAATTTGTCGCAATATAGACGCTAGCCAAAATATCCAACATATACATCATAATGTCGTATTCGAAACAAACGCATTTACAGAGATTTATATAGAAATGCAGCATGGATTTGGACAGATCGTCTTCGCATTCTGGTACCAACTGACAGAGCGTGTCATACAGGTTATCGGTCACGTCCTGAAATAAATTTGTTAAATAGACCATGAAAAATTTCTTATCTGTCAGTTTTTCATACAAGGCTACGTGTTTCGAAGAATTGTTACACAAAATCATCATTTCGTTACGCGGAATCCCTAAATTTATCTTTTTTTCCGAAAGAAAAAACTCTGGCACGACCCCGCCAATATGACCCGTCAATAAATCTAAAACACCGTCCTGCAGCCTCAGAAACCACTTGTGAGAATCCATCAGGATGTATTTGCGTTCCATGCTGGTATCGCTCAAAATAGCTGAATTGACACCGCTAACGGTAAATTTATTTATGTATTCGTCGTCGGGACCACCACGACCACCAGAACTACGGTATTCTTTGATAAATGATTTGATTTTGGTAAACAAATTGGTAACGTGGTGATTAACATCTGATTGTTCAATCTCTTGCCAAGTATCTTCGAGCGCGTTCCATATGTAACGTCCAGCTTTCTTTATGGCATTTTTCAGCCTGAGAACGTGAATGGGTAAATGCCTATCTTGTATGCTTCTAATCATTTGTATCATCTGATCGTCATTCGTAACGGATAAGACGGCCCGCCTATTGTTTCGCACGATCAATGTAAGCTTATCCCGATACATGTCGGGTCGATCCCCATACAAATTGTTGGCACAAAAATGTAAGGTGTTGATAGTAATGTCCGTTATTTCATACTGTATATTTTCGGGATCGATCGTTTGAATTTTATCTAGCAATTTATGAAAGTCTTGATCCAGCACCGGGTACAATTGTCGAGACATCGATCTAGAATCCGTCCTGTAATGTTTACATAAAGAATAAAATACGGGTAAGAAATAATATCCGTTATTGAATTGCATGATAGTTTTTAAGGGGTTGACCTCTTCCGAAAGCGAGGCGTTTTCGAATCGCAGCATATCGTTTAATTCTTGGAACGCTTCAGGTACATTGCAAATCGCGATGGGTTTGTCGCGACTCAGCCGTTCGAACCACATTTTTAAAGCATGATTGTTAGTCTCGAATTCCTTAATGGATTTCGAAATAATTTCCAAATAATAGTAGGCTCTTAGTACATTACTGTCACTAAACAAAAGTTTTTTAGATTTGCTGATAAAACCTTTCTCGTTTGATTTTTTAGTGACAAAAGAGGCCACGTCTCTGCACTCTGGCGAGCTATTGGGTAATTTTCCAATATGGGTAGCATATTGTAAGGTGTGTCTCTGCAATTGAAAATCGTTTACGATAGGCATCATGTAATTTAAAATTTTATTACGAATTTTGTCCGCAGGCATATTTAAAATTTCTCTGAAAACAGATTTTTCATTATGTTTTCGTACGGTAAAACTGGATCTCAGTGTTATTATATCGTTTTCGATCGGCTGCCAAACGTTTAAGTGTAACGTGTTGCGTTCATCTACGTACACCAGCCTGGCAGGCATATAGGGGCAATGGCTTGGTTTAGAAGATCCGACTAACATAATATTTTGTGGAATGTCCAATATATAAGTTTCATCGTTCAGCGTTATCTGTTTGAATTTATACTGAAGATGTTCGCAAAATAGTATGTAATCGTCGTGTCCAATCTGAAATTCTGGCAAATGTATATGGATACCCAAACTGGCTTTTCTCATAGCAATAATGTAAGTAAAATTTTTCACGTTAGATAAAAAAACGCTTTTCAGAACGCATTCTATCGTACTGAAAAATCTTTTCGGCGCAGTCTTCATAGAACCCTTGTAATCGAAATCTAAAGTTATAGAATGCATTAGAGTAGAGGGCAAATCCATAGTGTAAGAAGGGGGATTGGATAAACCAATCCACTGTAGACAAAAATTGGAATAATCATCAGGTAATAAATAATAAATACCTCCTTTAAGATTATAAATTAAATAGGCCTTCAGCGGTGCTTCAGTCTTTCTGTTGACGCAATGTAAATAGGACGATTGAAAAGACATGACTTTATTTCTAAAGGAGAATCAGCAAAATGATAGTTTGGGTACGATAGCCGTTATTTATATAGAATAAATTGAAGCCACGCCCACTGGAAATTTTTTTTTTTTTTTTTTTTTTTTTTTTTTTGTGGGTGTGGTTATGTGGTCGGAGCATTGTCTAAACACTGACAGTGAAAATATTAAATAAGTACACGAGGTAAATTTGCTCGAAACATATTGCAGTAATCCTTCAAGATACCATACATATACTGTAATACGAACTAGCATCGGCATTTTATGGTACTTGACTTTGTGGGCGTGGCATATTAAAAAAAAAAAAAAAAAAAAATTTTTTTTTTTTTTTAAAGAAATGTTATATAATGTTTTTTATAACATTTATTATATAATCGCTTCCGCTTCCGCTGCATTTCGAGCCTCTTCCTGTAACTTTCGAACCTCTTCTGCCTTTCGAGCCTCTTCCTGTAACTTTCGAGTCTCTTCTGCCTGTCGGGCCTCTTCCGCTGCCTTTTCCTTTGCCTTTCGATCCTCTTCCTTCTTTTTAAGATACCGTTTTACAATATCACTACCCAACGTTAATATGCGAACGTTCATCCATCTACGTAACAAGTTGTGTGTCTCAAGATTAAGTTTGTTCTTCTGATAATATGGATGTAAAATTTCATTCTGTTCTAAATCATATAAGGGATATTTATCGTCTTGTCCTTCTTTAAAATAAACAAAACCATCACACCTCTGTTGAGTATGTATGTATTCTCTCATTAGAACAAAAGTCAACGCTTTTATATCTGATTCTGAAGCCAATTCTTCTATTCCGCGCAATTTATACTCGGCAATCTTCATATTTTGTCTAGTTCCCTCCAATACAGGATCGAATATATTTAATGGTAAATTTCCCTGATCGTTTGCCTTTGCTGTAACATTTGAATAAAACGATTCAGTAGTAGTAGTAGTAGTAGACACTGTCTGGCTAGTGTTTGGTTTTTTGTAATCAGACTTTAGAAATGTATACATCGGGTGTGACCTGTATATTTTCTGTTGGAGTTTTATTTCACTCCCCACTTTAGCCATCGTCTTTATTTCACATATAGTCTACCGACATAAACTGAATAGGGGTCAAATCTTTCACTGAACTGATGGCGTCAACAATTTCTTCAGAAACTCTCAACAACTGGCGATCCTTGCCGTCGGGTTTACGATACGGAGGCACATGTATCCTGACATCGTACGACGAATCCATGTTTTCGGTAACCTTGTCGTCGACCCCTATTAAAAATACAGGATCTTTGTACATTTGTCTGATATGCTGAGATGCCTTATAATAGCCATACAGTTCTTTTGATAGCTTACACTCGCTTCGTGCAAAATTTATCTGTGTGTATTTTTTAACCGAAGGCAGAAATCCTTCCACGACGCGCCGTACATAATCATCTTCGCCCAGACTCCATAAAATGATATCTATGTCCATAGCTCGTAACATCTTCAAAAAGAAATCGAGTTTGGGACGCGGTTGAAAAACATTTTCTTGATACACGCCTAGTGTTTCATCCATATCTAAAACGACTACAATCATTGCTTGGCTTGAAAAAAAGACATGCCTCGTAAATCGAAACGGTCTATTACTAACACATCTGACGAATCCAAAAGTATCATTCGCCACATTCAGAAGAAGAACCCGTTATATTCACCTACGACCTGCGTTTTTCATTTCAACAAGCCTTGTCTTACTTTACTCAACAATTTCAATTCTGAAAAATATCACTGCCTATTTACCAACCATTCTAAATTATGGCGATCCTATACCTGTACAAAATCGTGCGACATACCAGAACATTTTTTTGACATAATGGAATTGAACAAGATATTGGGTGACGAATACGTATTGCCATTCGCTGGCCATTTCAGAGAGTATTCGGGCTACACTATTAGCATGTTTCGTCAACCGGACGAAATGTATCCGCCAGCTATAATCGAACGCCCTTAATTCATAGAAACAGTTTTTACCATGATAGTATTTTTCATAGCGACGTGCCATCGTTTAGGAGGCCACATGCCCGATGCCAATCATTTCTCGGTCTTGTATACGCGAAATCATCCCGTATTATGCGACATCGGAAAATATAACGTAGAAAATAGAGAACGGCTCCTCGACCGCGAAGACCATTTCAACAAGAAAAAATTTAAGAAATTCTTACAACGTAAAACGAATAGGCAAGTCATACGACATTTGAAGATTTTCTTTCCGCATTTTTTTCAGAAAAAGAAAAAGGGTAAGAATTGCATTCTGAACGAAGAAGAATTTACATTTTCAGATCAGACACATGAATTGGTCTGCAAAAGCGAAAAGACTAGTTTATTGGACGTCGTAAAAAATTTCAGACATCTAATTCCGAATTTAAGAATTCGGGCTGGCTTGATAGGAGACTGGATCATGCTGGTAGAAAATGAAGATTGTTATATCGAAGACGATTACATAAACGTGTTTTAAATATATTACTCAAATTTGCGAATGCCCTTATTAAGATTTGCCCATGGACTGTTCAGCATTTCTGTACTCTTACTATCATCTGGATTCAGAGAACGGCCATCCAAAAATTGAGGTTGATCATCATTCGTTCGAAGATATTTCACCATGTCTGAATTGGGTGGACCTAGCCATCGGTAGTTGAAAGTTGGACGTCTGAGCATGCCATAAGGGCCTGGATATGGTAAAGACAAACTCTTGTAAGAATTGGGCGGTTTAAGTACAACGTTATCAATATGGACATTGTCAAAAGATAGTGACATCGAGTTAACAGAATCGATATCTTCTGAAAAGGATTCGATCAAAGAGCTAGCCATTGGTACTGTTTTAAATTAATGACTGACTTGTCTCAGACAGGCCTATATATACCCTTGGATTTATTTATTTATAATTGAAGGTCACACTAAAAAAAAAAAAAAAAAAATTTTTTTTTTTTTTTTTTTTTTTTTTTTTTTTTTTTTTAACGGTTGGTTGATTGATGAAGTTGGTTTCTAAAGTTATATTTCACAGTTGGTTTCTAAAGTTATATTCCTCAGTTGGCCGCTAAAGTTATATTTCTCAGTTGGCTGCTAAAGTTATATTTCTTTATCCATTCATTGTAGATGGCGCTGCAGTCTATATATATAGTATATATATAGTATATCTATTAGGGTGGGTGGGAGTGGAATTTATTTCTTCTACTGTAAGGTCATGCATAAAATCGCTCCTGATGTCTAAACCCATTTCCTTTAAAATAGGATGAAATAGCGTTATTTATACAATATTAGCTTTGAAAACAAGATATGTATAGACTTTTGTCTGACAAATGACAAGATATTGCAGGTTTTCATGAAATCAGAATAGATCATGGGCTCTTATAGAAAAATCTAACTATCTAGTATCCATCAATGTGCATCTTGCTCAAAACACATTACGAGGTATAGTAACTAGACGACCGTTGCAGGCGAGACACAATGAGGGTGTAGTCATGTTAGCCATAGTATATATAGACAAGCTTCAAGGGTGGGCGTGGCACCTTAAAAAAAAAAAAAAAAAAAAAAAATTTTTTTTTTTTTTTTTTTTTTTTTTTTTTTTTTTTTTTTTACATGACCTTGAAACAAAAAAATAAATAAATCTTTAACACTTACATTACTAAGCATTTGCATACGATATGTCGAAACGATATCTCTTATTCTCACTCGCATCTCTTTGGTACGGAATGTATCTACGTCGGGAATCATAATTTCTACAGACGCGTCTGATTCCAGCACACACTGGCAAAGGAAGATTCACATCTGTCTCGTCGCATTCATCGTTGGAAGGGGTGATGGAAATAATTGAAGCGTTCGAATCTGAGCTGTCTGAATAATCACCCAATTTAGAAACGTGTTTATATCTGGACCTGTTACGCTCTCTAGGTAAAAAACGCCTGGCATATTTAGCATCAGCCACTTTTCCTTGAAACTCGGACATTCTCAAAATATTATTCCAATAACCTTCGTCGACTTGTATATTTTCTTTATATTCTTGAAACGCGTTGTTGTTGGCAAAATATCGCCTGAGATTTTTTACAGGAACCAAAAAATTATCTCCTATGGCCAAACGGGTTATTTCGGCGTGTGTAATTTCATCGGGTTGATATTCGTAACCTCGATTTATTCTATTCAAAGTCTGAAAGGCATACAAAACGGGCACCTTGGCTGGCCTAGGCATCTTTAATTAATCAAGTTATGGATTACGCGACCTTAGTCTTACAACTTTTAAACGAAAAAAAATATCCTATACTGGAAGAGTATGTAGTCATAGACATATACTACAAAATGATTCCGATCGACCATCCATCTACTACGGTCATACCGTACGACAGGCGATTCCATAATCCAGAAGATGTTTATATTCGAGATGCCAAACCTTTCCAAATACATTATATGATCTGTGTCGGCGACAATACGTTTTACACACATTACGTGGACAAACTTCAGTCTTTTCCAACAAAATGCATCACCATTAGGCTGAATCGATCTTATTTGGACGAATCCATTTTACTTCAGAAAAATGAGACTTTTGAAGAAGAAATTTACAAATTCATAACCTTATTAAATTTCGACGTACCGAAAATAGCTCGCGTACTGAATTTAGGATTTTTCGAGAGCACGCGTTTCATGCCTCAGAGAATCAAACTGTGGGTGTTTAAACATAGCGTACGAAACATTAACTACCAACCGTTGAGCGAAACCGATCAAGCCTGCTTCGGTCCTAAAGAAGGAGCCGTACCCATTCGCGTAATCGCGGGTCGATTATCCGAATGCCAATCTAGATCGACTCTCTTATCGCTAAACGATCTCAGCGACCAATTTAAGTTCACGCAATATTATTCCACCCGCTGGAAGACACTCGTACCGCTGGCTTTCAATCCGTTAGAGAACCCAATCGTAATTTAAGCGTAAGCCACTTTCAAATGATAGCGCTTGTTGTCGCTAGCATCTCTAACGTAAGGAATATATCGACGTTGGGCATCGTAATTTCGACAAACGCGTCTTATTCCAGCACAGACTGGCAAAGGTAGATTCACGTCCGTATCATCGCATTCGTCGTTGGATGGGGTAATAGATATGGCAGAGGCGTCTGAAAGTTCATCATCTGAAAGCTCAGCGTTTGAATAAGTTCCCAATCTGGATACGTGTCTATTCTTTCGCTTTCTAGGCCTCCGAGTCATGAATCGCTTGGCGTATTTCCTGACGGCATCATTTTCAGTCGATTGTACGACTGCGTTCCAAGAATTGTCATCTATATGCAAACCTTCTTTGAACATTTTATAAGTTACGGCATTGGCGAAAAAACGTCTGAGTTTGGCCACCCTGACCAAACTATTCTCACCATCGCACAACGCCTGCAAGTCGTGCATATCTACTGCATCAGGGTTTCTATATCCCCGATTCGTTTCGTTCAAAACAATGAAGGCAAACTGTGTAGGTATCTTAGTAGGATTCGGCATCTTTATTTACGATACATGACTTGGCCGTAAAAATGAAACTTGTAAAAGGGTGAATCTCTCACATTAATGTGCGTATCGTAATAACCATGTTCATATTTATCGTACGCGTCCCAATGAGCTAGCGCATGGAGAGTATAGATAAACAGCAAATGCCAACAAGTCATCGTTTTGAAATATTCTGCTGGGTTGTAATTTTCAATCTGCATCATCGATGCCAAGTTGACCGTTCCGCGAGACTCGTTGTACAACATCTGGTTGGATTTGGTATAGTCTAGACAATAGCGTTTCTGAATAATTTGAAATTCGTACAGATTGAAAATAATGTAGACGGGCACCGTTTCGTCTGCGGTATTTTCATCCATATACAATTTGATGATTTCTTTAGGCCCGTTGGGTAAATTACAATAATAAAAAACGGGTTCGTAACGATCCAATCTGGGAATGCGTTGGTCGAATATCCAATTCAGAATCGGTACCCAACGCTCGAAAATGATATGAAATTGTTTGAGATCCACGACCGTAAACTCTTCTATAATTCTATAGCAGGCGGCCCATGCATCTCGCCATTTGTTGACTCGACTCAGAGATCTGGGAATGTGTAACGTCTCTTGTCGATTTTCAGACATCTTGACTTAACAAAAAAAGCATGCACAAGACCTGGGTCGTTTTCTTTCTGATGTGGCTGGCCTATGTTTGGGTTTGGAAAAGCTCAAAACTACAAGTCGATAATAGGCAGGTTCGAGCCGAGGCTCCCACGTTTCGCCAAAATTGTACTACTAAACAGATACCGTGCATAGACGATTGTTCGTTTCTTTGCGTAGATAGGGATGCCCAGTGCATAGATGGCATTTGCCAATCTCGAGAAGAAACGGTTCCGTGCAAAGAAGAGACTGGAGGCGTATTGATGCTGATCAAAGACCCCGTGCCGCGATGGACATGCATCTGTACAAATTCTACGTTTTATAGAGGCCCGGATTGCAGCGAACTTAACAAAGATGTGTGCGAGCATGGAGTATTTTTATATGTGAATAGATACAATTTTTTATGTATGTGCCTGGCACCTTACGAATTGGTGACTATCGATCACAAGCCGTTTTGCGTAGAGAAGGCTAAAGCGCGATTTATAAAAGAAACTCTCTAGATCTATGTTAACGCCATTTTTCATCAGACTGAAATTTTCTGTACGCGACACCCAATGTAATATCTTCGCTATGGCTGTTGGTCGGTATCAAGACAGTGGGAATAATATTTTTCAAATAGTCGTAAGTACGCTTATTCACGGCCCCGACTACATCCCAATCGCTAAATTTTAAGTTCTTATGAAAAACTGAACGAATAGTGGCATCCATCTCAGAAATATCTACATAAGTGCCAAATTTTACGTTATCGGGTACATGAAAACCGTTTACGGTGTTGTTATAGGCTATATCTCGATGCAAGAATGAAATCTTGTTTGGATTGGCAGCTAAGGTTATCGTTTCGAAGGGTGGATGTACAGACGTAAAGGCTACGATCCATGGCTTCCAATTGGAATTCTGTAAAATAAACGTAACATGAGCAGTATGACTATAATTGTCCATGATATGATAAAACTAAGTTGGAGTGAGGCTTTTATAGGTGCTGGCCAAGACAAAGCTCACATTAAAAAAAAAATTTTTTTTTTATGACCTTGAAGCTCGTTGCCACAAAAAGCAAGTCGGAGCAAAATAGGAGAAGGTAGGAGCATGAATCGTAGCTACCCTATAGAAATGGATAGATTTTTTTTTTTTTTTATACTTATATTTATATTATATTAATATTATAATATATTTATAATATATTTATATTATAATATATTTATATTATATTATATTTATATTATATTTATATTATAATATATTTATAATAATATTTATAATAATATTTATATTATAATATATTTATAATAATATATTTATAATATATTTATAATATATTTATAATATATATATATACTTGTATACTCAGAAATTACTGTAAAACATCTTTTAATTTAAGTGATTATAATTTTGTAGTCTGGATTTTCTATGTCAGTTATAGTGTCGCTGTCTCAGACAGTTTCACTATATCAGCATAAGACTACGCTCTTTATTGTCTTGCCAAGTTTCTAGCCTGGACTTTGAATGTCAGTTATAGTGTCGCTGTCTCAGACAGTTTCACTATATCAGCATGAGACTACGCTCTTTATTGTCTTGCCAAGTTTCTAATCTGGACTTTGTATGTCAGTTATAGTGTCGCTGTCTCAGACAGTTTCACTATATCAGCATAAGACTATGCTCTTTATTGTCTTGCCAAGTTTCTAATCTGGACTTTGTATGTCAGTTATAGTGTCGCTGTCTCAGACAGTTTCAAGATATCGGCATAAGACTACGCTCTTTATTGTCTTGCTAAACCAAATGTAAGTTTTTAGTCTGGACTTTGTATGTCAGCTATAGTGTTGTTGTCTCAGCCAGTTTCAAGATATCGGCATGAGGTTACATTCTTTAATTGTCTCGCTAAACCAAATGTAAGCCCATTACTATAAGCTAGCTACGATTCATAATCCTATTTTACTCCGACATTCTTTTTGTGGTGACGGTAAAGCTTAAAATAAAAAACGAGATATATATGCTAAATATTTTACTTAAAAACAAAATATAGCCTCTCTATAGATGCTCGAAGGTTTTTGTACAAATTTAGACCATGCAAATATTGCTTATACTATATTTCTACATACTTTTTTGCTCTCTACATTCTGCCGCGCTTGCTCGTGGCTTTTTGTTACACATATGCCCTTTGTTTGTTCAATGCTCGAGGCTTTTTGTTTTGCTCAACTTTGCCCAACTATTTGTTAGTTTAAAGCTCGAGGCTTTTGTTACATATATCCCCCCTTATTTGTTCAACGCTCTATACATTAAGATATGCTTTAAAAATTATGCAGTCAGTGCTCGATTCATTAATTCATGCTTTAACCATTATGCAGTCGCTGCTCGAAGCCTCTTTTGGTCATATACATTTTACGGGAATTCAACACCCTAGTTTTGACCACGCAAATTTAAAACCTGTTCCAGTACTAATACGGTATCGTATACGATAACATAAATATTTATGTCTTTTTCAAAAATTATTTTTTCTAATTTGAAAGACAAAACGCCTCATATTTTCTAATCGAGTACCATGTAACCTCTGAGACCAACTCTGGCATTATAAAAAATGAGGTATTTAGTCGCAAAAATTAGAAAAAATGACCTTAGGGTTCAGAGTATCAAATCTATAAAATAGCGACCCTTGTTGTTAAAAAATTAATAGCAAAATACATTTCGTACAAAACTGTCTATTTAAAACGACAAACTGTAACTCGTATCTACAAATTTAAAATTATCGCGTCAATCCTCCATTTGTATGGTAGGTTCTGTCTTATATTCTAAAAGATATTTGTAGCATTTCGCGTCTTCAATGACCACGTTGACCGATTTAGGTATCGCCACAGTAGCCTCAATATGCACTCTATCACCATGTTCAAAAAATTTTTCTTCAAACGCAGACGCCGTACCGCTACCTCTTAAAGCATTAACTTCCATATTTCCCAATTTCATACCCCCTCTTCTACTGCGACCTTTGACGGGTTGGTTGGTCACTCTATCCAACACACATTTTACGGGAGCGTATAAGTGTTCGCTAGCCCAATACGCGACCGAAAAATAAAACGTCTTGCCATAGAAGGCCTTCGCGTCTCGTATCAAAACACCTTTCGAATTATGTACGGATTGGCTGTCTCTGCCACCGCCCAAATACATGGCTTCTAAAATCTGTCCGGGCGTCATCCTGAACATGCAGTAAGGGTTTACTATCAAATCGGGCACGATTCCATCATCCAAAATAGGCATCTCTTCCAAGACTCGCACGACCCCTTTCTGACCGTGCAAACTACAGAGTTTGTCTCCTGTATCGCAGACATGCTGTTGTTCTACGCTAATAGTCAGTTTGTCTCCGCTTATGAAATGCTGAGCGACCCTGAACGGCGTTTTGTTGAAACGAATGCGGTATTCACTATCAGAAATTTTATTCAGTATTATATGTAAAGAATAGGGTTCGACTTGCAAAACATCGCCACTAACAAGCGTCCCCAATAAACCAGATTCTGGATCTTCGTCGCCGCGAACGGGATAAAATTTAACCCAAGATTTGGCATCCAAATTCAATCTGAGCGTGTAAAACCTACAGCCATCGAACGCATCGTAGCCTTTACGTTTCGCTATGCAGTCTTCTTGCGTGCAGCCTTTGAAACTCATGTAAGTGACTACGGGCTGAGGCATGGCTATCTCAAAATGTTCAGAAACGCCATCCTTCTTGGACGGTATGAGAACTTTATGGTCAGGAGTCAGTTTTTTATAATAAGTGGATACCGTATCCATAAAATATAGAGCGTATTCCGAAGTCGTAGCCAAAACAGAATTTTTCATCGCGTTGAAGGCCAAAATATTTTTCGGAAAGGCTGTATGGTTACAAAATCGGTTCAGATCCACCAAGAGCTGGTCGCATGAATCCCAGCCAGCCTGTGTATGTAATACGAAATGTCGTACGGGGTCACCCAGATATCCGTGTCAGGCACCCTTTTCATAATGAAACCCATTTTATAACGGATAATGATAAAATTTTCTCTCTGATAGCACTCGATTGTCTTGAAATGGTTCTTCAGCCTCAGCAGCTCGATACCGTAAAAAGATTTTTCGGTTACGGGTATGCAGGCCTCGTTCACAACTACGAAATAGCGGCTGTCTTTCTGAGACTCGAGTTTCAGCTCATCCCAAAATTTATCATTGGGTACATCATGATAGACTGGATCCAGATCGTCGCACGTAGAAACAATCGTGTCTCTGACCATCATAGTCGTGCGACCCACGTTTTTTGTTTCGAAAATACCCAGTATGCATAAAAAATACAAATAGCTAAGATGAAAAGAATCGACGGTTGAATTTTTAACTTTTTTGGAAATCTGTCTCACTATAACGTGTAGCAGATAAGGATTTAGTTTGTAGGTCTGAGACGTAATTTCTCTATAGCAACCTATATTTTTTTCCATGAATACTTCACCGTTGACACCTATTTCGCGATGCGATCCTGAAGGCTCGTTGGTCATCTTTCCAGCAGATTTAGTTTCCTTATAATAGACCGTTTTTCGAGACAGAACGTGCAGCAAGAACCCGTCTTCGATAGATTTCGAGACCAGACCCGTTCTGGCTTTGATCAGCTTCCAATCTTGCTGCAGCAGAGGACCGTACAAATATTTTATGAAGAGTTTGGTAAACATGTGGCCTGGGCTGACAACCATTTTATTACCCAGATGATCGATGTCAAAATGCTCGTTTCGATACAGCATGGACATGTAAGCCGTCAAATTTACTGGATAGGGGCAATGATTGAAAAAATGTGGATCGTCGTTGGTTTTAGTACCGTTGTTATGAATAACTACCACATCGCCACATTTTTTGCCATCGTAGTCTGCCACGTAAAAATTTAACTCTTTTCCGCGATCCAGAGCATTGTAGGAATAGACTCGAACAATTTTTCTTTGAATGACATGCGTGTTGGTAGGATCGTTCGTATAGAAATAGGGTAAATGGCGCAAAGAACCACCGACTAGAAAGAATCCACTCCCTACATCTAATTTTGTAAATGGATACTGGGTTTCAGAGGCCGACAGAGGTTCGCGAAAAGACCTCGCGTTTTGATGGCGAATGGCCATATCTAGAAGCGATCCTATCATGATTGGAAATACATCTTTTAAAATTTTTTTGGATTTGATAGAACACGCGTAAATGGTTCTTAACAAAATGTGCTGATGGGGGTCGGCTGGGCCTTCGTAAACGAGATAGACATCTAGACGATCGCGCAAAAATCGAATAAAATTATTAACGTGTATGTTATAATTATCTAAAATAGGTTTAATCATAGCCGGGACGTCTAGCACTGGCGTATTTAATTCGTAGGTCATGGACGCGCTGCTTGAAGGTGTTGTCGCAGACATCTTGATGCTGATGCAGGGTATAAACGCAAAGGGACACTGTTAACGTAATAACGAAGAGACAGTAGAGATTGAGCCCGTGTAAGTATGGGGCATGAAACGAGTACTGATTGCCAAAGATGGATTGGACAAAGGTTTTATAGCCCATCGTTAGCTTGATTTATAAATAAAAAAAAACAAGGCCACATAAAAAAAAAAAAAAAAAAAAAAAAAAAAAAAATTTTTTTTTTTAACCATTGTTTTATTTGAAGGTCTCTTCGATGATAGGCCATCGTAGCTACTTCTATTCCTGGACAAGGATAATCTAACAATTCCGACTTCACATGAAAATGACAAGCGTTTATGATTCTTACTCCAGTTGGAACTTTAACCAGATGTACGTTTCTGTATCCGCACTGATGCTTGAAAAATTTGTACTGGGCACGACCATGGACATACAGTGGAGTGTCTAACGGAACGCAATATGTCAGCTTATTAAGCCAACTGTTGGCTTTAAGTCTCCATTCGAAGAGTTTTGGCTGTAAAAGTAGCTGTTCACATTGAGAATTGTAAAAACGATCTTTGTTATGTATTCTAGATCTAGTTTGGGCAAGATCTCTTAGCGTGACCCAGTAATGTTGAGGCAAGGGTGCTACTGTAAATATGTAGACCTTATCTGGAGAAATGGCAAATGCTATTTCTAACGGTTTTAGGGATCCGTTTCCAACATTCAGCCAAACGGCCTCAGCAAAGACTTCATCTTGGCAACAGAAGATAGCAGGATTCATGATTGCAGTAGAATGATAGTTTGAGAGTGCGGCGTCGCCTTTTTATAGGTTTGAAGAAGGCCACACCCACCTCTAAAAAAAAAAAAAAAAATTTTTTTTTTTTTTTTTTTTTTTTTTTCAAGGGTGGTTATGGCTTTTTATTAATTAATTTTTAAATATTTTTTCCATCAGTTTCTTATCATCTTCTTTTTTTTGATAAGAAATTATATAGTACTTTGGATAAAAATTCTCAAAAATTTTATGCTTATTATCAATTTTTATTTTTTGCTGAATTTTAAAATAATTATATGCTATTTTTACGGGATACAGTTGGCCTGTATACACAAGTCGATCATCATTCCAACTCTTAATTTGGGCAGACGATATCATTGGAAAATCGAGTGAATCAAAATATCTGTATCTCTTCAAATCTTTTACATTTTCAATAAGAAAATAATATTGTTTATAATAAATCTTATCGCATCCCATAAATTCAAAATGTACGATTGGATAATTTTCCACATCTTCTTTCGTAAAAGTAAATCTGAAGCCAGTTTCTTCACGAAATTCTCGATACGCCGTTATAAAATAATCAAATAAGGTTTGTGGGTTTTTCGTAGACGGCTGTCCATGCGGAAAATCGTACAAATCTTCGTACAATTTGCCATTCACAAAGCACATATAATCCAATTTATATTCTTCGCTCAGCTTTGGTAACTGTTCTCTTTCAAAAACGTCTCGTATCTGGTCAAAGGCATTCTTGGAATATTCACAATACTTAGTTTTGCTTTTATGGAGATGCGTGTAATAATTTTGCACACAGTATGGCACCTTACGCTTGATAAGTACAACTTGGTTGTCAGAATTTTTGACGATTAAGCCATATGAAGTAGTATATTTATTCGTTTGTCTCATGACACCTTTTTGATGCTTTCTTGACAAAAAACTTAACATTAATAATTTAATCTATTTCAGTTAAGCCGTATGTAGCTTTCAGAAAAACTTAAGACCTCATAGATAGAAGGCTCTACCATGAATGATCCTTGCGCAGAGGAGGCACCTATATATAGATAAATAATATGACCTTGAATTTAAAAAAAAAAAAAAAAAAAAAATTTTTTTTTTTTTTTTTTTTTTTTTTTTTTTCAAAGGTTAGATTTTTTTTTTTTTTTTTTTTTTTTTTTTCAAAGGTTAGATTTTTTTTTTTTTTTTTTTTTTTTTCAATTGTTTAATAATCAAGATATGGAATTTTTTCAAAAGGCTTTAGTTTCTAAGAAATCTACCATCATCTATAGTCATTATGGACGTTATCCTAACTTAGTCAAATTCTATTTGGATTCCATTCCTGAGCTAGAACCCGTATCAGACTACGAGCTGACATTTTTATATCGTCCAAATCTATACGAATCGCGTCTATTACATATTGTGATCGAACCTTTGTTTGACGCCATCATTCCATCTGACGTTTGGACGATCGTTTTGAGTAGCCATTTGCAACTCTTCTGGAATCCATTATACACTCAGGTTATAAAATGTGACAAGATTTTTGATATCTCCCAACCTACAGATGACCTGTCAGATATGGTAGCGATGGTACCTCCAACGAACCACGCTTGGCCTTTCTGCGAAAAAATTGAAAATACTAGAATAGACTTATCAGACGTAGAAAATTGTCACGAGGCCTATTTGAAAATTTTGACTGCTATGGACCTTCTCAACACGACTTCTAAATGGCATCTGTCAATCGGAGAAAATTTACGCAAAAACCTTTTAAAGAAACTGAAACCTGATTATTCTAACCGTCAGCTATTACTCATTTTGGGGTGAAATCGGCCTAGGCGATTCTGGGGTCTCTACAATTGGATTTTCTACAGTTTCGGATAATTTCAGAGGCTGTATTTTTCTTTTACGCTTATTGGGTTGCTGTTGAGCTCGCAGCTTGGTTCGCCTGTCTTCTGCCACACGTTTCATTTCTTCTTCACCCACCATTGTTACGTACAGTTCCAAACACATATCCATATCGGGATCTGCCGCATATGTTTCGTCACCTTCAATATCCAGGGCCTTGCTCACGATCAATTTGATGCTTTCAGGGTTAGAGTAATAAGTATACAGAGCCCTGACGGCTGCATTGTGTTTCTCGAAATTATTGTTAAAGGCATCTTGAACGTAATATTTAGGATGCAGGTTGATGATACCATCGACAGCAAACCATCTACAAATGCTGGCAGGATCATGTTTGTACCAAGTACAGGTAAACTTCAGCAATTCGTTGGGATGTGGGCAATCTCTAGATAGGACACGTTCTACCGTAGCTCGCTCTTCGTGAGACAGCCTAGATTTTATACTTTCATAGGCATTCAAAATTTCATCGTGATATTGTACAAACAGTAGAGTTTTCTCATTCTGATAGAACTGGACACGCGTATACTGTGAAATTTTCTTGTACAAACGTAAAATGATAGCCTCCATAGTCAAGTAAGGATTTTTATTCTGCAAGACTTCATGCTGAACAGCTCCATCAATAAGCATCTCAATAGGATTCATAGCTTCCATTATGAAATAATAATAGTAATCCAACGAACCTTACTTATATAGCAAAAGGCCAGTATGAAAATAAATAATATTAAGGTCACGTGAAAAAAAAAAAAAAAAAAAAAAAAAAAAAAAAAAAAAATTTTTTTTTTTTTTTTAATGTGACCTTGATGTAACCTTGACGGCTTGGTTACGATTTTATTATCCTTGGCATATTGTACATTTCTTGGGCCTTATAATCCTTTTAGTTTTACGTTTAAAACTATTTTTAGCCTTTGACATTTTCAGTGTTGCTGCTGACAGTTTACGTTGTTTGCTGATGATCGAATTTAAACTAATTATCTTTTCGTTTAAAGTTACAGCAATTTGTGCTGCATCCATACAAAGGCGAGATCGTTCACCCCTTAATCGGACATTTTCAGCATATATTAATTCATTTAATATACTTTGAAAAAAAGATATATCTCGTAAATCGTTGACTTCTTTAGCCAATTTATCATTTTTATGTGCTAGCTCCATATTACTATTTCCTAACGTCCAAACCAAAGAGCTGTAGGATACTGTTGATTCCATGTCCGTAAAGGAAAGATATGACTGCTGCTGGCAAAGATCGAGATCGAATGATGAAGTGGCAAGTCAACAGTCTTATATATACATGAGCCACGCCCACTCGAAAAAAAAAAAAAAAAAATTTTTTTTTTTTTTTTTTTTTTCAGACTTAGTTTTTTTTACGCAGACATGAATTAATTGGATTCAAAGCCAGAATCAGTATCTTCTATATCATTTACTATTTCATGAAAGCTTTGAAAATATGTTAGATCAATGCAAGATAGCGGCTGGGTACATTCCCGGCATTTGAGTGGATGCTTTTGAAAATAATTTACAAGGCATCGCTGATGAAAAACGTGTTCGCAATCCAATCTATAATTCGATCTTGGATAGTTTATTAACTTATTACAGCACAAACATTTATCCATATTTGAAAAATTGCATAACCCTTTATTCTTGAGCAAAGACAAGATTTATTTTTATCTTTTCTAAAAATGTTTTAATACATTTTTTTGTAATTTCTGGGTCTAGCAAAAATTCCATAATAAAAGTCGTTATTATAAATAATATAACTATAAATAGAGCTGTAATAAGTAAAATTGTAGCAAATATGAATGAGCATATTAATAAAAAACTCTCATAAACTTTACTTAGCATATTTGCATGTGTGCAATATCATACCATCTAACAATAATAAATTGTCTAAATAGAATTTTCTGATATATATACAGACTTGGGTGGGCGGGGCATTTGAAAAAAAAAAAAAAAAAAATTTTTTTTTTTTTTTCAGAGACTTCTAAGATTTTTTAAAGTCCTTCAACCTTCAATTACAATTTCTTTAAATCCCTCTCCAGTATTTGGCAATACGTTATACCTGTATGCTGCAGCCAAAGTTCTATCTTCAGCAATCAGTGTATTATCCAACAATATAATTGAATTGCAAAATGTTTTTAGATAATCATACGTAGGCCGATCGACGGCTGCCAATTGTGTCACCCAGCCATCTTTCCAGTACTCTGTGCCGTAGATTTCGCTAAACTCAGATTCGAAATGTGGCAGACTGATTTGGTGATTTAGTTTTTTAGAAGGGTTTCTGGGAAAATCATCCGCGTTTAGACAATTATAATTCAAATCAGAATCTGTCCAGGTAAAGTCGTTGCTAAGCAAAACAATACTAAAAGTTTTGTATGGTGCCACGGTCGAAGTCATAGTAATAGTCCATGGAATTTGCCTTCCTTCATAGCGAACAAAAGAGACATGCACAGCATAAACATAGTGTAGACCAGCCATTGCAAAGGATTGTGTGGGTGAATAATATTGCTAGACACTACCACATCTCTTTTATATAGTAATTGTTGATGTGCCACGCCCACTCAAAAAAAAAAAAAAAAAAAAAAATTTTTTTTTTTTTTTTTTTTTTTTTTAAGTTGTTTAGTAAGTACTGACAGTAAAAATATCTTTATCCACCAATTTTTCATTCTGCCAATCTTTTATACATTCCCATCCACCCTGATTATTGACCCATTCGTCGTACTCAGATGTCAGTATTTTCAATATACGAAATAAACATTTAGTCTTATAATTCGATTTATCAGCTTCAATTAAACTGTATAATTGGCGAATAAATTCACAAGCGATCATAAACCGAATCCATTGTCTTTTACCCTTCATGTTTAGAAAAAATGGATGTACAATATAAGGAAATAGTATACCATGCACATTTTCTATACTTAGTAGAATAGACCTAACATAGAATGGAGACGCGAATACTTTAACGTACATGGTAACAATAACAGCATATTTTGCTATAAATTCATCAAAATTAGTTTTCATAGTAACAATAAATTTTTCTTCGTGTTCATTGATTGGACGTAAATACCAATGATCGGGATATAAAATATCGATGTTGGTTTTAAGCATATAAATAAAAATGTTTACTAAAACAAAATCAGTTCTAATAATATTTCGTACGGAATAGATTTGTATTTCAAGCGTCTTTCGATATAGATTATAGCAAGCTTTGTTACACCATAATCGAGGATAGGTCAACAAATCGCTGAATTCAGTTATAGAAAATAATTTATATTTTTCGTAAACGGGTAAGTACTTGAGTATTTTCAATTTTATTTCATTAGGCAATAGAAAAAACGGGAAACTCATCATTTGTCAAAAGAATTACTCAGTTATTATTTATATGTGTGCAATATTAAACTTTATACATATGGCTAAGTACCATAAACTGTCTAGACCATCCTATTTTACAGTAGTTACAGGGTATTTTGAAAGATGACTGCAATAAGTTTCGAGCACATTTCACTTGGAATGATATTGGCCAAACTTTGATATCTTGCAGAAGGTTTTCTGAAACGCGTAAAAGAAACAGTCAATATTTCAAAGACTAAACGCTTATATTGGTATCTATTAGACTTGCCAAACACACTACAGAGGAAGAGTTGACGAAATGTATAACAGATAGTAAAATTAATGCTTATATATAGTAAAACCACACCCACAAAAAAAAAAAAAAAAAAAAAAAAAAATTTTTTTTTTTTTTTTTTTTTTTTTTATGTATATTATTTCCTCTTGATAAGCTTACCAACTAACGTGTCAGGATGTATGCAATCGAAAGGTAATTTTTTAGCGAATCCTGGAAAGCATACAAAAGTCACATCTGGTAAATACCTTGATATTAGATATTGCCGCACGATTCCATCCGAGATATCTTTAAACATGGGTCCATGGTCTTTAAGATCTTGTATGGAAAAAAGTGTGCCATATTCAACCCTAATACCAAACGACCGAAATGTTTTAATAAACCATATGAGAGGTTTTTTTGTTACACGTAGTAATTTTTTCAAGTCTTTTTCTACATCAAATTTAGCAGTACTGTTTATCAATACGACATACCGACAAACGTGACTTGATACTTTTTTGTTAAACATCATAGCAGGTTCCCATTGTCGAAACGGAACATTCATACTGGTAAAATATATGTAGTGTGGAAGCTTTTATAGCTGTATATACATATGGCTTTTATGACTGTGTATATATATAGCTATTTCAAGGACACCTTTAAAAAAAAAAAAAAAAAAAAAAAAAAAAAAAAAAAAATTTTTTTTTTTTTTTTTTTTTTTACGGTTGGTTGGTTAATTCTATATTTATCTCTATATTGTTAAACTTGTTAGTTTTACGGTGGACTAATTCTATATGGGTGAAATATAGCTTGCCGCTGTCTATTAATTTACTCAACATTATCCGTTTTAGGAATATCCCCAACATTATCCGTTTTAGAATTCTCCTTAGTCTTTTCCTTAAAATCGTTTTCTCCCGATTCAAATTTACTATATTTCATGGTATAGGCTTGTAACATATCAATTCGAAATTTATCCAAATCATGCTTTTGTATACGTTCAGCTATTGCATAGTATCGCTTATCATATTCGGTAATATCTTGCCAAACTTTATAAACTGCCAATTTATGCTTTAATAGGTCATCCAAGTAATCTCTTACACATTCGAGTTCGTCGAGATCCTGATAACTATCCAATTTTCTAAATTCTTCTGCAGCATATGTTTTATTATACCATCTTCCACGAAGTTTAAGTTCAATTTCGGTAGGTTTTGGTAAAAAATCTTTCACAGCAAGATCCCATTTGTCCCAGTTACCCTTTTCGATAATAGCTCGGCATTCGGCAAGATTTAATTTTAATCCTTCTTTACGAGCCCAACCCATTACGGTTCCTAATAAATCACAAGTCAATTCCATTCTAGCTTCAAATTTCATTTCAGGTTTCTCATAATGCTCAGGATGATGATCGTTACGCTTATAATGGGCCTTTAAACAGTTTAAATAATTAATTTCGGGATCAATTTTTGGTGTATAGGTTGCAGCCATCTATCCACTTGTATCCTGACAAGATTTATTTATCTGCCCAGTCTGATTTTCCACCAAATCCTCTATCGCCACGAACGGTATCTGACAATTCCGTCGTCTCTATCATTTCAGGATAAATTGCCAATTGAAACACAGCTTGGGCTATAGCGCTGCCTTTCTGGATGGTGAAGTTGTCCAGCGAACAATTTTCCATGATCACGCCTACAGAGCCTCTGTAGCCTGGATCTATTACGCCGCCACACACTCTCAGTTCTGCCAAAGCCAACGACGACTTGTCCCAGAGATACATTCCCATGTAAGATGGTATCTCGAACGCTATTCCAGTATCAATCGTTTTTGTCTCGCCAGGTCTCAACACGATTTTCTTAGGCGCGTACAAATCGAATCCCAAAGACTGGTCGTCTCTCTGTTCCGGGTCTATGGCAGAATCCTGCACTTTCATATATTTCAGTTCTGGCTTATAGTGACGAAATAGAAACGAGACTATCCCAGTAGCAAGGCGTTGAAGAACCATGTTTAAGAAAGCCATGTTAGAAGAATAATTTGCTGAACAAATAAAATGACCGAGCTTATATAGCCGTATGTTGTGCTAAGCCACACCCACTCAAAAAAAAAAAAAAAAAAAAAATTTTTTTTTTTGGTAGATTTATTAATTGATATTTAAATAGCTTACGATTTACCTGGACATTTCTTGAACAATTTTTTCTCCTGCGCTTTGTTCAATTGAAAGGTCCACATACTCCAATATTCGTCCAAAACTGATTTAATCTTAGCGCCAGGCTTACCAAACGGATCCATTTTATAATGTAAATCGAGTCTAATACAAGATAATAACGCAGAGTCTTCCATAATATCTATAAGGGTTTTGGATGCCAGATTAAATAAATTCTCATTGTATCCAAATTTTGCGTAACATTCTCCAAGAAAGCATCCAGTAGTTATCAAACACTCCATCACCCAAGGCTGATAAGATTCGGGACCCGACCAACGACGATGCGTCAAGCTTTCGTCATTACAAAGGTTTCGGACTTTAAAAGATATGCTATCGGAATCGAGAATAGTTTTTAATTTTTCTTTCAGCTTGGGAATGACATCTTCAATCTGTTCGATTTCAATACCAGTAGGTAAGGGCGGTGTCTGAAAATAATATTCTAACATCCTCAAAATAGCAAGGGCAAATTTGTGTTCTCTCGGTTTCCATTGTGGATCATCCCAGTCATCTTTGACATCGACCAGCCTAAATTGGCTTGTATCTTCCCAGTTTGCCAAATGCACGCAGTCTCTGAGTAGGTAATGAAATATGCTGTGAATGGAATCAGAGAAGTTCATTGTGGGTAAAAGATATCCAACAACAATTATAGAATGAAGAAATGAAATAAATCCTGAAGACAGCCAGCATTTATATAGGGTAAATAAAACGACCCTTAAAAAAAAAAAAAAAAAAAAAAAAATTTTTTTTTTTTTTTTTTTTTCAAAGTTGATTGATTCGTTGATTTTTTATGTAGTCACGTGGGTTGAACACTTTTTTTAAATAAAACAAGTAGTTATGGATCAGGAAAACTTTGTTGAAGAAATCTCTCCATTCGACGATGACACAACCCTTTATCATAAAATGAGCAGCATGTCTCTAGAGCAACTGGAGGCAGTAGCCAATAGATATAGAAGATATGCTGACATCTCTAGCATAATAGAAGTCTTCTTAATGGTAAAAAAGTTACCATCCAATATGCAAATGGAAATGAAATGTAACGAAAACGGTTTTTATCTAGATTTAAGCAACCGCATGTATCTTACCAATAGCCGGTCGTTTCCAGATAAAAAGTTTGACGATACACTTAGCGAACCTACCAAGCCACATGAAGTACCAACATTAGACTGGGACAAATTGGCATCTCAGTAACAGGTTTATTAAAATCATATTATTTCATTTATGCTATATTTACAAATTTCATATTTTTGAACTTTGATAAGTAATTCATCGGGATAATTTTTGAGAGGGTTGTCAGGTCGATATTGCTTCATATACTGTTCACGAGTTATTACTTGAAATAGAGGTGTCTGCCGGCATAAACAGCACCAATTATCCCTTTCTCGTACAAATGATTCCGGTTCATATATGCGCATTCTAAAGTAATGTCTATCAATTAAACGCTCTTCTCCATAAAAAAATAATTGTATGCATTGCATACACATTTGAAATTTATAATTATCCTTTACAAAGTAGCATAGAATATACATTAATGCAGGTGTTATATATATTTTTGTAAGATATATACAATGTATTTTACTTTGAAAAAAGGTCGCAATATATCTATCAAAAGCCCTATCTGTTTCAAAAAATAGTTGTTCTAACGATGTATTTTGCAAAAATTTTTCAATTTTCTCTTTACATGCAATAACTTCAGAAAGCGGTGTGGGTAAAATATATTTCTGAGATTCTCGAACAACTTTTTGTAATATTCGAGTAGGTAAATGCAGGCGCTCGATGTCAAAAAAAGTACTAATGTTATCCCATATCATTTTAATACACCTATCTTCTAATGTAAAAGTGCAACAGTTGTAATCATATGTTTCAGACAAAATATGAAAAATTGAAAAATAATCTGCATATTTGATTAAATTTATCGTAATTCCAAATGGAAAATCTTTCCAAATATTTCGGTCGATTTCATTGTCTGAATTAATAAATAAATGTGTATGAGTTTCCCGCAGTAGAGAATTATGTTCTATCCAATTCATTATATTTAGCTTATTGATTTCAAGAAATTTATAAAATCGTACATATTGTGGAATATCTTCTATTAGTATTATGTGATATACAAAATTATAATCGGTATCATTGAATTTAAGAGTATTAAACATACGCTGCGACATAGCGTAAATTTATAAAACTTTACACAGACTCTATAAGTCTGAACTTGATAGCTGCCAGCAGAGATAATGCTTATATATAGCTAAGCCACACCCACACATTTAATTAAAAAAAAAAAAAAAAAAAAAAAAAAAAAAATTTTTTTTTTTTTAACGTGATTTAAAAAAACTATATCATTTAATATATATATTTTAACATATATTTTTGAAATTTTGGTTTAAAACTACACTTTATAAATTTTAAATTTTCACTGGTTACATAATTAGCCATAGTAGCAACTTCTATACCTGGACATGGATAAGCTAATAATTTTGATCGTTTGTGAGAATGATTAACTTTTGGCACGGCTCTTCCAATTGGCAATACAATTCGTTTTACGTGAGGATATCCACAAACTACGTTGAAAAATCGGCATTGGGATAATCCTCTAACGCACAATACAGCATGCAAAGGAACATATTTATGTAGCTGATTTAGCCAATTGTCATATTCTAATTTCCAATCGTACACCTTTGGAGAAATTAGATGATTGCTAAAAAAATTAGAATTATGAAACTGATGAGGATCCAGCATTTTAGATTTAGCATTGGCCAATTCTTGTAAAGTAAAAGATAGATGCAAAGGCAATGGTGCCAATCGAAATATATTCACTTCTTTTGGATTAACAGCAAACGCTATTTCTAATGGTATACAATTTTCGCCCAGCCAAAAGGCTTCAGCACATACTTGAACGCTTTGCGAAGGCATGAGTCTTGAAAAATGTTTAAAGCTACAGGCTTATATAGAACTAAGCCACGCCCACTTAAAAAAAAAAAAAAAATTTTTTTTTTTTTTTTTTTTTTTTTTTTTTAAGGTTGTATTTTTAAATTAAAACTCTACGGCCAATACCTAGTTCATTTGATTCACACGATACAAGAGCCAGGAAACAGGATCTACATATCCGATGAAACTGACAACCATTTTCGAATCGTCGATTCTATCTCGATAGCTACGAATGGATCTGGCGAATCCCAATTCGATAGGAAACCGTCCAGTGTGTACGGACTGAGATATTCTGACTTCGGTACCCGTTTTAGGACTTTTACACACAGCTTCATTTTTTTCAACGTCGTGGTAAAGAAAAATTAATCTAGTGCCGACAAAAGGCCCCCCACAAATGTATTCATTCACAACTACAATGCAATTTGGCTTGAGAACCAGATTTTCATCCAAACGGATTTCGGACCCATCCATTTTATGTTTTAGATAAAATTCGTTGAAACGGTCGATGGTTGCTGGATGCGCGGCTAAGGCTCCGTCTGCTTGCATTAAAAGGGTCTCGTCAATACGATCCACTATCGGAATATTTTTGTTTCTAAAAAAGCCTTCGAGAGATATTTTTATGAGTCTTTGAATGCCAGCTTTGTTAGATTTTACACGAATCCAGAACTCAGATTTAGGATCCATTCCTTCAGACATAATTTACAATATGTTAACGGTAGGCAAGGGTCTTGCTTACTTATATTCAATGTACTCTCATAAAGTACCGTCTAACCGATAAATATTTACAAGTTATTTTTTTTCACAAATCCAATATTGGTAGCCTATCGCTTTAAAAAAAATGTGTCAAACGAGGCTTCCATCGTCAAGATGAATGACATGAGGAAGCCTCGTTTGACACAAGTTTTTTAAATTTTTCACATCTATTGTACATAGACCCGTCTCTTTTCCGCAATGACCGTTCGACAGACAGGACAATATTCGAGTTTGTCCGAACAGGCCATGCAGCACACCACGTGCCCGCAGTCGAAGAACGCCACCTGGCTCTCTTCCGTCAGGCAGACTTTACATTCGTTGGTGGTCTCTTGGACTTGACACGAGGGCCGTCGAACAGGTCATTTCTGAAGAGGTCAGTATAGATTTGCAGCCAGTCCTGCAATCTGGCATTTCCCTCAGATTCGATATGAACATCAAATACATACTCCGAAGACATGGGAAAATCGGCGGCGACCCTTCCGTGTCTCCAGAGCCTCTGCATGTCTTCTACATCTGAGAACAGGCTCGCGTAGTCGAACATTTCGTATATTTCAAAGACTGGAAACGAGTCTAGATGTTTGGTGGCCCGATAGTTGGCAAATTCGTAAATATTGAATTTCAGCATCACGCCCACATCTACAGCCGAAACGTAAGTCTTTCCGTCAGAGGCTAGGGCGGACCTCAAGCCGATCCGGCCTGGGAAAAATAATCGCATCCACATGACTTGAGAGCTAGTGAGCGATTGAAACTGTAAGCAGCGGCTTTTATAGTAGAACCCATATCCTTTAAAACAGGATGTCAGCCAAGAAGATAGGATGCGATAAGGAGTTACCGGATAAGATAAAGTTATTTGTAGCATAAGTCCTTGAAAACAGGATGGAAACGGCTAAAATTATTGACAGGATATTATGCAACGTGATATTTTTTATCTAATTGGTTATTTTTAGACCAGCCAACAAAACAATTTCACTGGGATTGTCAAACGGATCAAACTTACGATCTAGGTCACGTTTAATGCAGCCAATATAACCATAGGTGTCCAACATGTCTATCATCGTTTTAAAAGAAACATCAAACATACACATTTTGCATTTTGTCCAGCACTCTGCAACAATACATGCTGTAACAACTAAGCATTGTAGAATCCAAACTTGATAACACCATTCGCCAGGATCAGCCAACAGACTCTTAATATCAGGAGACATGCTATCGTAGTCGTAATAAGCTATACGTTTCAATTGGCTTTTCAATATTTTAAATGCCCTTTCGGGTGTATCGAGTTTGTCTATGGAAGGGACAGCGTTATTTTGAAAATAGACTGTGAGCATTTTCAACATAGAGCGGGCAAACTGAGATTCCAACATCATTTCGCAGGTCTCTAGACGTAAGGCAAGTCGAACGCAATTTCGGAGTATGTCACGAAACTCATATCGTATGAAATTCTCCATGATCGTTCTAAACTGGCCTGATACAATTCAATGTTAGCTAGATGAGAGTGGCAGACAGAATGAAGGAATGAAGGTTTGAATACGGCTATTTATAAAGAATGAATCCAAGCCACGCCCACTCAAAAAAAAAAAAAAAAAATTTTTTTTTTTTTTTTTTTTTTTTTTTTTTTTTTTTTTTTTTACAGTTGGTTGGTTGGTTGATATGATGGTTGGTTTCTAAAGTTATATTTCTCAGTTGGTTTTTAATGTTATATTTCTCAGTTGGCTGCTAAAATTATATTTCCTCAGTTGGTTGCTAAAATTATATTTCTTTAGCCAATCATTGTAGATGGCGCTGTAGTCTATATATATAGTATATATATATAGTATATCTATTAGGGTGGGTGGGAGTGGAATTTATTTCTTCTACTGTAAGGTCATGCATAAACCAGCTCCCTGATGCCCAAACCCACTTCCTTTAAAATAGGGTTATTTGTACAATATTGACTTTGAAAACAAGACTTTTATAGACTATTGTCTGACAAATGACGACGGAGTAATATATAGAGCTTTACAATCATTTGGCATTAGCCTTCAAGCCTAAGCCCTTCTATCAAAACTCATTATCGAAAAAAACAAAATATAACTCGTGAGTATCCTATAAATTTAAAAATGGTATGCTAATATTGTAAATTTAGACTTTAGAAATAAAATATTTTTTTTGTCTGTATGTTTAAATACAGATAAAAAAAATATTTTATTTCATACTCAATTACACGATTATGCATATATGTTTGGCTTGTAATCCTGATCCATAATACTTTTCAATTTGGCCTGATCCGTCTTGGTAGAAGAATTCTAAAAATATACTTTAAGCATTTTCAAAATAGAGCGGGCATATGAAAGTCTTCTCAGGTCTTTTGACAAGACGAACAGACATGATTGCAATGATTCCTTTAGAAGACAAACCAGCATATATATAGACACGATTCCATCTAAGTCATATGAAATAAACCAACCAACTTTGAAAAAAAAAAAAAAAAAAAAAAAAAAAAAATTTTTTTTTTTTTTTTTTTTTTTTAAAGAGTATTTATAATATATAATACTAAGAGTTTTACAATATAAATATACTAAGAGTATTATATAATATATATATAATAAATTTATAAAGATATTAGTAGGTTAGGGAAAAAAATTAGAAAATTAGTATATACTGAATTTTGATACATCCCTACGTTTTCCCTAGAATATATCTACATAGGGAATTTCTAATAGGGGAAAAATAATCCTTCTGTATGACCAACTTAAAAAAATATCAGCTTGGCTCCCTCAAGCTGTACGATAAAACATTTTAAATAAAAGCTATCCTAGATCTCAATAAAATATCTGTGTATTTCTTACGACCCAATCTCTATTTACACCCCACCCTCAAGTACCACAAATCTAGCTAAACTCTGCGTTTTGCGATAAATCCAGGTACAAGACACAGTCACTGGCAATATTATTCGAGCATTACCACCCTTTTGTCCAATCTTAGACTAGACTATTAAAAATCTAATATTGACATTATCATCAACTCCTGATCATTAGTTTAAGCCACATTTAAGAAAACAAAATCTTTGCTTGCAGAGAGGCCGCTAATATTTTCCAAGGGTAAGACCTTTATCAAAACTCTTTGTCGAAAAAAACTAAAATTGGCCCATGAAAATCGTATAAATTTACAAGATTTCATGTTAATATTGTAAATTTAGCCATCAAAATTAGAAAAAAATGTCAGTCGATCAATATTTTCAGAGACTAAACCCTACAGCCAATATTTTCAAAGGTTCATAAGGCCGCTGAAGTGTCTGATAAAAAAATATAAATTTTATTCATAACCCCTATAATTTAATGATTTTTATTCTTTACAACGTTGGCCTTCAACCTGTCGCAAAAAAATGGGTCGAACGAGGTTTCCAACGTAAAGACATTATCTCTACATGAGGAAACCTCGCTCGACCCATTTTTTTACGCATCCCAAAGACATTATCCGCTATACAGTTTCAGAATGTCAAGCTCTTCTGGCACATTTATAACGATCCTCTGGTCCAGATACTCTAAAATCTGATAAAATCTCTCATCTTGGCTCGCAGCCGGCAGCCGGATGATGTTGACCACTCGATTCAGCTGTGCCCGAAACCTGTTCTTGGCATTGGGAATATCTTTACCCGCATAGCCAATCATTTTATCCCAGTCCAACAGGACTCTGAACTGATCTGGATGCAGGTTTCGCATTTTAGCATGAAGCCATTTGATCTTAAATATGCCAGGGCTATGCCAAGCGAGCAAATCGCCATAACGACCGTCTTCCAGAGCCGGCAGAATAAAATCCTTCATGAGTTGTTTAGACATTCTGATAGCAGAGACTGAGGCGAGAGGCCAGTTTATATACTATTTCAGAGCGGATGTCGTTATCAGTTCTACGAAAAACAGACAGGATGTAAGCAGATCCACGATAAAATTAGAATGTCAAGGCTTTCATCCACGAAAAAAAGACAGGTTATGTAAGTTTTTACAATTAATATTTTCAAACGAGGTCCACGATAAATTTAGAATGGTAAGGTTATACATACAGCGTTCCACGAAAAAAAGACAGGTCATGTAAATTTTTACAATTAAGATTTTCAAACGAGGTCCACGATAAATTTAGAATGGTAAGGTTATACATACAGCGTTTCACGATAAAATTAAACTGGTAAGGTTATACATACAGCGTTCCACGATTAAACTGGTGCATACGGCTTTCATCCACGATAAAATTAGAATGGCGAGGCCAATGATTTTATAAAGCCATGTCAAGGGATTCTATTCAAACTACAGCTGCTACGCCAAGTACCGCAAAGCTGGGTAATCCTACGAGTTTACGCATCTAAAGGTTTATCAGACAGTCACCAGCAATAATTTTCGAGCATATTTAGACCTTTCAGAATTTCAAAACGACAGTTCCTATGCCAAGTACCGCAAAGCTGGGTAATCCTACGAGTTTACGCATCTAAAGGCTTATCAGACAGTCACCAGCAATAATTTTCGAGCAACTGCACTATTTAAACCGTTTAATTATTTATAAAATGTAATCGATATTGGCACAGCATTCATTTAGCGTAGCAAAAAATGTATCAAGCCAATAGTGTAGAAATTTAATTTGAGACTTTAGAAGACATGAATTTAAATGTATCAAAGACATGACCGTTGCTGTTGAGATAGAATGATGAGATGGCATGTCAACAGTTCTATATATAGTATGCAACCAACCTTGAAAAAAAAAAAAAAAAAAAAAAAAAAAAAAAAAAAAAAAATTTTTTTTTTTTTTTTTCAAGGTTGGTTTCTAAAGTTATATTTCTAAAGTTATATTTCTCAGTTGGCTGCTACAGTTATATTTCTAAGTTGGCCGCTACAGTTATATTTCTAAGTTGGCCGCTACAGTTATATTTCTAAGTTGGCCGCTACAGTTATATTTCTAAGTTGGCCGCTACAGTTATATTTCTAAGTTGGCCGCTACAGTTATATTTCTAAGTTGGCCGCTAAAGCTATATTTCTCAGTTGGCTGCTAAAGCTATATTTCTCAGTTGGCTGCTAAAGCTATATTTCTTTAGCCAATCATTGTAGATGGCGCTGCAGTCTATATATATAGTATATATATAAAGTATATCTATTAGGGTGGGTGGGAGTGGAATTTATTTTTTCTACTGTACGGTCATGCATAAACTAGCTCCTGACGTCTAAACCCATTTCCTTTAAAATAGGATGAAATAGCGTTATTTATGCAATATCGGCTTTGAAAACAAGACTTTTGTCTGACAAATGACTGCAGGTTTTCATGAAATCAGAATAGATCATAGGCTATTATAGAAAAATCTAACTCTCTAGTGTACATCAATGTACATCTTGCTGAAAACACATTACGAGACATAGTGACTAGACGACCGTTGCAGGCAAATGTCGAGACACAATGAGAGTGTAGTCATGTTAGCCACAGTAAATATAGACAAGTTTCAAGGGTGGGCGTGGCACCTGAAAAAAAAAAAAAAAAAAAAAAAAAAATTTTTTTTTTTTTTTTTTTTTTTTTTTTTTTTTACAGTTGGTTGGTTGGTTGATTTCAATGTGACTTTGATGGAATTTTATTTCTAATATTTTTTTGTATATAAATTTTTACAAGCCTTGTTTTATCCGTTCAAAATCTTAAGTTAAAATCTTAAACGTATCCAACATTGGCAATATAACTGTTACAAAAAAACGGGTCGAACGAAGTGTCAAAGACAGTAATCTGCCATGAGACACTTCGTTCGACCCGATTTTTTATAAATCGTTTGGGTGACCTCTGTTTTTATTAGGCAGTTGATAACGACTATGCCGTTTTATTTTCCAACTGTTTCGGCCGTATCATAAAATTAACCCTTGGTCGAGGATTCCAGGCTCGGTATATTTTGTATCTGGTAGAGACTTCAGGAGATTTTGGCAGTCGGCTTATGGGATTTGGAACTTTTAAGTAAATCTTCTGTGATGTGGCTATTGTAACTGGTTTGGGATCTGGCTTTGTAACTGGCTTTGGAGTTGGCTTTGTAACTGGCTTTGTAACTGGCTTTGGCTTTGGCTTTGGAGTTGGCAGAGACATCGATTTATCATATTGTAATATCAGCTCGCAATAGAGACGAGAGGTCTTTAATATTTTCCTTTTAGGTTGTAAGGCATAGCCGTAATCAAATTGCCTGTCAGAGTCTGCGGAAAGCATTTTGCAAAACAAAAGGTCAGAATGAATAAGCTGATGCGAGAGGCCGGTATTTATACTCTGGCGAGCGGATGCATGAGATCTGATAAGCGGTTCTGAGAAACGATAAAAATAATAGTATATGAGGCTCGACAGGATGACTGTTTATAGATTAGATCTTATCTTTGAGGAAACGAGTTACATAATATCCTGCAAACGCAATTATTCTAGAAGGTCAGCTAGATAAATCCCCAAGCGATAAACTAATCTTATAAAAATTTTCCTGGATAATCTATTATCGACTCCTGATCAGTAGTATAAGCCACATTTAAGAAAAAAAAATAGTTGCTTGCAGAGTCTCGTTAATATTTTCCAAGGGTGAGCCCTTTATCAAAACTTGTTGTGGAAAAACTAAAATTATCCCATGAGTCTCCTATAAATTTACAAGATTTCATGCTAATATTGTAAATTTAGCCGTCAAAATTTAAAAAAATCAGTCAATATTTTCAGAGACTAAACCATTTAACCCTTTTAGAATTTCAAACGGATCCAGACTACAAACTTGGTAAGGCAATAAAGAACGTAGTCTTATGCTGATATAGTGAAACTCGTTGAGACAGCGACACTATAACTGACATACAAATTCCAAACTTGGCAAGACAATAAAGAGTGTAGTCTTATGCTGATATAGTGAAACTCGCTGAGACAGCGACACTATAATTGACATACGAATTCAGACTACAAACTTGTCAAGACAATAAAGAGTGTAGTCTTGTGCCGATATAGTGAAACTCGCTGAGACAGCGACACTATAATTGACATACGAATTCAGACTACAAACTTGTCAAGACAATAAAGAGCGTAGTCTTGTGCCGATATAGTGAAACTCGCTGAGACAGCGACACTATAATTGACATACGAATTCAGACTACAAAAATATAATCACTTAAATTAAAAGATGTTTTACAGTAATTTCTGAGTATACAAGTATATATATATATATATATATATATATATATATATATATATATATATAATTATTATTATATATATATATATATATATATATATATATATATATAATATAAATATAATATAAATATAATATAATATAAATATATTATAAATATATTATAATATAAATATATTATAATATAAATATAATATAATATAAATATAAGTATTAAAAAAAAAAAAAAAAAAAAAAAAATCTATCCATTTCTATAGGGTAGCTACGATTCATGCTCCTACCTTCTCCTATTTTGCTCCGACTTGCTTTTTGTGGCAACGAGCTTCAAGCTTTTTTAAGAGTATTTGTATTTAAAATTTTAATATTATATAATATACTAAGAGTATTATAAACTATTTATTTTACCTATAATTGAGTTTGAAATAAAATATTTTTTTTATCTGTATTTAAACATACAGACATTTCCGCGAAGCGGAAATGTCTGTATGTTTAAATACAGATAAAAAAAATATTTTATTTCCAATATTTTATTTAATTTATTTTATTATATTCTATAAAACCTATGATATTTAACTTGAGACTCTGAAAGACATGATAATATTGAATCAATTTAAACAATCATTAAACGACATACCTCTGTCATGACTAGAAGACTGTTGCTGGAAGAAGACTGTTTACTAGAAGACTGTTGACTGAAGACTGTTGACTGAAGACATGACTAGACGACTGCTGCTGATCAAATACAATGACGGTTGTTAGCGATCATATATAGTATGCAACCAACCAACTGAAAAAAAAAAAAAAAAAAAAAAAAAAAAAAAATTTTTTTTTTTTTTTTTTTTTTCAGTTGGTTGTTTGGTTGCTGAATCCGTTTCAAGGATGATCTACTCATTATCATATTTAATGTCCTGTCGCAACGAATTCTGTTGAGTCGCTATCTGATTGGAGAGCAACAGGTTCTGCAGGTTCTGGATCTGGATCTGCTGCTTCTGAATCTGCACTAGAGATCTGTTCTGCTGCACGCCCAACTCTAATTTAAGCCTGTAAATTTCTTCCTGATACAAGTTATCTATTTTGGAGTACAGTACGTCAAATTTTTCAATCTTGGTTTTCAAGAGTGAGATTTCTGCATCCAATTTAGATTGCAAGTCAAACATTTGTTGCTTTAAATTTTGCATTTCGGTCTTTGCGTCGTTGTCCAACGGTTCCCACATTTTGTACATGCTGAGCTTCAATGAAAGGGGTAATATTAGAAGCTATCCAATGTGAGAGTCACAGAAACAGGATCAATTCAATGACAAGCGTTTAACAGGATCGTTCTAAACTGGCCTGATACAATGTTAGCTAGATGAGGCTGGCAGACAGAATGAAGGAATGAAGGTTTGAATGCGGCTATTTATAAAGAATGAATCCAAGCCACGCCCACTCAAAAAAAAAAAAAATTTTTTTTTTTTTTTTTTTTTTTTTGTATGACTTTGAATGACATTGAAGCTCGTTGCCACAAAAAGCAAGTCGGAGCAAAATAGGAGAAGGTAGGAGCATGAATCGTAGCTACCCTATAGAAATGGATAGATTTTTTTTTTTTTACTTATATTATATTATATTTATATTATAATATATTTATAATATATTTATATTATATTATATTTATATTATATTTATATTATAATATATTTATAATAATATTTATATTATAATATATTTATAATATATTTATTATGTGTGTTATAATATATTTATTTGGTTGGTAAAGTACATTAACATTTATCGGACTTTACTAATTAGTTTTTTTTCAAATAATCTTCAAGTTACACGTCATTTTAAATCCAGCCCGTCCTCGATTCTTTTCTCAGCTAAGACCGAATCGCATGAAATCTAAGCCTGCCCCTGATCCGAGACATTGTGTCAAACTCAGACGAGTGACATTAGAAACGAGACATTAAAAATTTAAGCATGCAGTCATGTAAATTTTTACAATTAAGATTTAAAGATTACAGTTACAAGCTATTCAAACTACAGCTCCTATGCCAAGTACTGCCAATCTCAGACAAGACATTAGAAACGAGACATTAAAAATGTAAGCATGTAAATTTTTACAATTAAGATTTAAAGATTACAGTCTATTCAAACTACAGCTCCTATGCCAAGTACCGCCAATCTCGCTGACGAGACGTTAGAAACGAGACATTAGAAATTTAAGCATGCAGTCATGTAAATTTTTACAATTAAGATTTAAAGATTACAATCTATTCAGACTACAGCTCTTATACCAAAGTCGCTGACGAGACATTAGAAACGAGACATTAGAAATTTAAGCATGTAGTCGTGTAAATTTTTACAATTAAGATTTAAAGATTACAGTTACAATTTATTCAAACTAAAGCTCTTATACCAAAGTACCGCAAAACGCTGACGAGACATTAGAAATTTAAGCATGCATTCATGTAAATTTTTACAATTAAGATTTAAAGATTACAGTCTATTCAAACTACAGCTCCTATGCCAAAGTACCGCCAATCTCGCTGACGAGACATTAGAAACGAGACATTAGAAATTTAAGCATGCATTCATGTAAATTTTTACAATTAAGAGTTAAAGATTACAGTCTATTCAAGCTACAACTCCCGCCAATCTCAGCAACGAGACATTAGAAATTTAAGCATGTAAATTTTTACAATTAAGAGTTAAAGATTACAGTTACAAGGGTAGTCTATTCAAACTACAGCTCCTATGCCAAGTACCGCAAAGCTGGGTGAACCTACTTCTTTACGGCATATAAAGGTCTATCAGACAGTCGCCAGATTTATTCTTCGAGCAACTCCACCCCGTTAGAATTTTTCGATTCAGTTGTCGGTTTGAATAATAAATATTTAGAATTTAAATATATTATTTAAATATATTATTTTAATAATAAAATATTTATTATTTAAATATTTTATTTTAATAATAAAATATTTATTATTTGTTTATCGAATAGTTAAAAATATATTATTTGTTTATCGAATCGTTAAAAAAATATATTCAATATTGGTATAGCATTCATTTAAAAAATGCCCTTATACAATATTGTAAATTTCTATCTCAAGCCGATTCTATCTCAGATTCAAAGGCATTAGTATTTTGTATCGTTTCAATATTGAAAACCGTCTATAAATATCTTTACCGTGTTCAGCATCCGTAGCAAATGCAGCTCATTCTATAAAAAGCCTTATCGTAGAAAATGAGTTATGCAATCCTTCAGATTGAATATATAAATATTTTATTTATCGAAATCGTTAAAAAAATATATTCAATATTGGTACTGCATTCATTTAAAAAATAATCCTTATACAATATTGTAAATTTCTATCTCAAAGACATTAGCTATCTCAGATTCAAAGGCATCGTTTCAATATTGAAATATTACTATTATCTATTTCAGAGACTTATCCAATTCAAAGTCTCAATTTATAAACATCCAATATTGGCACTCTATCTATCGCAAAGAAATGGGCCAAACGAAGCGTCAAAGACAGAAATCTGCCATGAGACGCTTCGTTCGGCCCATTTTTTTGCCCCCTCCAGATTTAAGGCATCAGTTTGTACCATCTAGATCGATCCCCCACAAAGACTTTGATTTTGGACGGAGGGGTGTCTGTCCAAGAAATAGTCTCAAATCTATCTTCGTGGAGGCGAGGGTCGTCATCATGGTCCCCATCGAAGAACAGCATGGTTCTGTCTATGAAATCTTTTAAGAATTCATCTATGAATTTGTCAGAGTCCCTCACGATCCGAATTCGGATGGCTTTATGGATGCATGAGGTGGGTACTATGGGGTCTAGAATCTGGATTTTAGAGGATGTCAGCATGGCCTCGAATCCCAACGACGAGAGGGCATCTCCAAAATGTATCTCGTCGACTGGATACACCCAGGTATTGGCTAGAGAGATAGGTAGCCTGACCCTCCTGTAAACGAGATCGCTCACCTTCAGCCTGGTCGTTTTTTTCACGTAAGATCGGCCCATCAGCTTGGCCACATCAGAGGCCCTGACGAACAAAAGTCCATCCGCAGAGACTACGAATAGGATTTTAGCGTCGAGCTGTGGATGTTCAATAGTGAATAGCATGGCAATAAAAGTCAAAATGATGCAGGCTCTTAGAGGCAGCTCGTATATATACCCGAGTCGTGACCTCGTTTTATCAAGCTTTACTAAGAAAACCGCGTGACCTTCTAGAACGATAAAATTATTTATATAATTAGTTTAAACGGTCCGATAGCATGAGGACGTGCGTCACAGGACGTGCGTCACCGATAAGAAATTTACTTGGAATTTAGATAGAACTAAAGATTACTGCTAGTATATATACAGGCTGCTGGACGAGACATTTCATTCTGAGCTAGTCTCTCCAAAATGATTTTCCAAATATTATCTGATGAACTGAATGTTAAATTAACATGCTTTTTGTCATTTGACAACCAAATTTTCATCAAAGGCCGAGACGTGGCCTATTACATGGGGTATGAAAACTCCAGTAGAGTGGTGCACCTGTGCCATATAACAGTAACGGACATTGCTCCTGAGGGCTTGAAACTACCCCCGTCTTTAGTCAAGACATGCGTCTTTGGACTGGAGGATGCAAAAATATTGATGGATATGCATCCAGGAGAGTTTGATTCCTTATTTCAGGGGCCGATCGAAATTCTTACGCCCATCGAATGCAGCTTGAACCTGAGGCGGCCTGTCCAGGTTAAGCTCGCAGCCATAACCTCATCCAATGCCACAATGGAGAGTTTCTTGGCCGATCTAAAGATTGTCATGGAGGAGTACCTGGCAACGGTACCCATGGACACCTATGTCTTTGGCGAACGATATGGGGACTTGGAGCTAGGCTATTTACCCCGAAAAATAAAAGTTTTGGTGGGAAACAAGCCCTACTTCTATAAATCCTCGTCTTAAGATCAGGACGAGGTGCAAAAAAATGGGTCGAGCGAAGCCTCTCATGACATCTGTCATTGAGGCTTCGCTCGGCCCATTTTTTTGCGATAGATAGAATGCCAACATTGGATGCGTACCGATTTGAACTTGTAATTTTCAAGGGATATGGCTTAGCTATAAGATAATTTTGATAAAATATCTATAGACAAATTTAAGGTATCTGAGTTTAAAAATTTAATTGTTTCGTTTAAAATTTACTGTGTAAAATTTAAAATTTTTAAAGACTAAGTGTGGCGGTCATTATAATCTAATTTCTAAATTTTCAAGGGATATGGCTTAGCTATAAGATAAATATGAAACTTGGTAAAATATACAGACTCGATAGCTAAATTTAAGGGATCTGAGTTTAAAATTTTAATTTTTTCGTTTAAAATTTGTATGTAAAATTTAAAATTTTTAAAGACTAAGTGTAGCCAAGCCAACATTGAATGCGTACCGATTGTAATTTTCAAGGGATATGGCTTAGCTATAAGATAAATATGAATCTTGGTAAAATATATAGACTCGATAGCTAAATTTAAGGGATCTGAGTTTAAAAATTTAATTTTTTCATTTAAAATTTAAAATTTTTAAAGGTTAAGTGTAGCCAAGTCAGTTATTATGATCTGATCTCTATAAAAAGATTTTCGAGAAACTATTGACAGGGTGCTTGATAAGCGGCTCCGATTAAAATTACAATCAGATCTCTATAAAAAGATTTTTCGAGAAGTGTTGACAGGATATTATGCAAGCCTTTCCTCAGGAAGCCCGGTTATAATCAGATCTCTATAAAAAGATTTTTCCAGAAGTATTGACAGGGTCCTCAGGAAGCCCGGTTATAATCAGATTGCTCGAGAGACAGGATATTATGCAAGCCTTTCCTCTTGATAACCTAGAAAATTACAATCAGATCCTGTTGATAAGACCGGGTATATATACGAGTGTCCAGCGAGAGCTCTTCAATTGCTAGTCGATCTCTCTACTAGCTGCTTAGATACATTAGCTCTCTGTCAGTCATGTTTTTCCATGTAAAAAATTATGCTTATGGCGTTGCCTTTAAATGCCTAATGGCCACTGATGGCACCCTGTTTGTCCGGGCTGAGGACCTGGCTATTTATTCGAGGCACCCTCTAGATCTTCATTTTGCCGAAAAATATGCAGGCCTCACCGTCCGTGACGTGATGGACCCTAAGATCGATTTACCTAAATGGCTCGCTAAGACGAGAATCTTCTCGATTAGCGAAGCCAAGCATCATTTGAAAGGGTTCATGGGCGAACAGGAATTTGATGAGATGTTCGACGGTTCAGCCATGGTGAAATACCAGGCTAACATGAAGCTCAGCTTCGTGAAAGCCATAGGTGTTCGATTTGTTGAAAGGTCCCATACCAAGTTCGAAGACTTCCTTGCCGCATACCAACTACAGGTGAGGAAATTTTTTGAGCTTGAATATGAGGATTATGAATTATACAAATCTCAAATGAAAGGACTGTTGAAGATGACCATCAGGAGGCTATCTAATGATAAACCCATAGAGAGCGTATGCTAATCTTTAAAATGAGAGTAAAAAAATGGGTCGAACGAGGTGTCTCATGGCAGAATTTCTGTCTTTGACACCTCGTTCGACCCATTTTTTTGCGATAGATATAGTGCCAACATTGGACGGGTTTAATTTAAGACTTTGATGCTAAGGGGGCTTAATTTAAGTATTTATAAAAAAATCTATTAAGCTAGTATTGAAGAGGTTATCAGCATAAAAAAATAATTAAGACGTTTAAGTTGAGACTTTACAATTACATGCATGAAAATATTATTAAGACTGAAAAATATATGGATGGGTCTATAATTGAATTAAGTATATTTTCAAAAATGAAGATTTAGACTTTGGGTTGACATTCGACCAACTTTAGAAACATAATGATAAAATAAAAATATTTTTGAAAACTAATCGTGGAATCGTGATTCTTATTACATATACATAGTAAAATAAGCAATTTACTTACTTTTCAGTCGTTTTTTTTTCAAATTTAAAAAAAAATTGAAAATTTTGACAGAGTTGGTGGCACATCAGCAAATTTAGATAAACTGTTACTTTAGCATGATATATATATAGGCTAGCTAGAGTCAATCAACCAATTAACCAACCTTGAAAAAAAAAAAAAAAATTTTTTTTTTTTTTTTTTTTCCAAGGCTGGTTGGTTGATATATATTTATAATGCTAATTGAATTAAGTATATTTTCAAAAATGAAGATTTAGACTTTGAGTTGACTATTGCAAATTTGACCAACTTTAGAAACGTAATGTTAAAATAAAAATATTTTTGAAAACTAATCGTGGAATCGTGATTCTTATTACATATACATAGTAAAATAAGCAATTTAATTACTATTCAGTCGTTTTTTTTCAAATTTAAAAAAAAATTGAAAATTTTGACAGAGGTGATGGCACATCAGCAAATTTAGATAAACTGTTACTTTAGCATGATATATATATAGGCTAGCTAGAGTCAATCAATCAACCAACCTTGAAAAAAAAAAAAAAAAAAAATTTTTTTTTTTTTTTTTTTTCAAGGCTGGTTGGTTGATATATATTTATAATGCTAATTGAATTAAGTATATTTTCAAAAATGAAGATTTAGACTTTGAGTTGACTATTGCAAATTTGACCAACTTTAGAAACGTAATGTTAAAATAAAAATATTTTTGAAAACTAATCGTGGAATCGTGATTCTTATTACATATACATAGTAAAATAAGCAATTTACTTACTTTTCAGTCGTTTTTTTTTCAAATTTAAAAAAAAATTGAAAATTTTGACAGAGGTGGTGGCACATCAGCAAATTTAGATAAACTGTTACTTTAGCATGATATATATAGGCTAGCTAGAGTCAATCAATCAATCAACCAACCTTGAAAAAAAAAAAAAAAATTTTTTTTTTTTTTTCAAGGCTGGTTGGTTGATATATATTTATAATGCTAATTGAATTAAGTATATTTTCAAAAATGAAGATTTAGACTTTGAGTTGACTATTGCAAATTTAACCAACTTTAGAATCCTAATGTTAAAATAAAAATATTTTTGAAAACTAATCGTGGAATCGTGATTCTTATTACATATACATAGTAAAATAAGTAATTTAATTACTTTTCAGTCGTTTTTTTCAAATTAAAAAAAAAATTGAAAATTTTGACAGAGGTGGTGGCACATCAGCAAATTTAGATAAACTGTTACTTTAGCATGATATATATATAGGCTAGCTAGAGTCAATCAATCAATCAACCAACCTTGAAAAAAAAAAAAAATTTTTTTTTTTTTTTTTTCAAGGCTGGTTGGTTGATATATATTTATAATGCTAATTGAATTAAGTATATTTTCAAAAATGAAGATTTAGACTTTGAGTTGACTATTGCAAATTTGACCAACTTTAGAAACGTAATGTTAAAATAAAAATATTTTTGAAAACTAATCGTGGAATCGTGATTCTTATTACATATACATAGTAAAATAAGCAATTTAATTACTTTTCAGTCGTTTTTTTTTCAAATTTAAAAAAAAATTGAAAATTTTGACAGAGGTGGTGGCACATCAGCAAATTTAGATAAACTGTTACTTTAGCATGATATATATATAGGCTAGCTAGAGTCAATCAATCAATCAACCAACCTTGGAAAAAAAAAAAATTTTTTTTTTTTTTTTTTTTTACAAACATTAGTTAGTAGTTTAACATAATTAAACTATCTCTCTACGAGCCAGCTTGACGGTCAACTCATACGCTCTGTCTTTTTCGTCAACTACATAGTCTTTCTCTATTTCCTCAAACTTTCTCTTAACCGTAGCAGTCAATTCTTGAAGCATGTCGCCCGATTTGACAGACCATATACCTTCAGCTCTCACACGCATGGAAAAGTTGCTAGGTTTCTCTTCTTCAGTATCCCCATACCTGGATTCTACCGACGGGGGTGCGTAGATATTCGTATGTTGTTCGCAGACTGCCCTCGAGTATTCGTAATACCCTTTAAGCCAATCTTGTACATTCATCTCGCATTCATTTCGAACTGTGATTTCAAAGGCCATCCTTCTGCTGAACGGTATAATGTTGGGATACGTAGAGGTTACCCGGCCATCGGTCCACAGTTTCTGGATACGGCAGATCTCCTCGATAGGCATTCGGTGCGTCTTCACAAGTACGTGAAGCATATCGTTGAAATCAAACACGCGCCTGGAACTCATGTTCAAGCGTTGTGCATTGGGATATAGATCAGCCAGATCCTTGTTGGAATATCGATGTGCAAAGTTGTAAGGTGACGCGTAGCCTAGATATTTGCCAACTTCGACGGCTATGAAATAAACATCTCTACCAACAGTAGCGGCGATGAGTGCAGGCTTGGTATCAAAACAAATTTTCAGATACATGATTGCGCTATGATCTTTCAATAAACAGAGGCAACTAGAATGGACAGAATGATGGTAGCTTGAGTACGGAACCACTATTTATATAGAATATCCATGAGTGGGCGTGGCATGTAAAAAAAAAAAAAAAAAAAAAAAAATTTTTTTTTTTTTTTTTTTTTTTTTTTTTAAGTTAGTTGTTTATTTAGTTATCATCTTTGATAACTGGTCCAGAAAACTTCTTTATAAGCTTATCCGCCTCGTTTTCAATCTCTGTACGAATCTTGTTCAAGTCGTAGCTACAACCTTCGTCCTTCTCATAGACTGACATGATATCTCTTAGCGAATCGCTCACCATTTCTTCTTTGATTTTTTCAAAGTCTTCACCTATTTTAGAGTACGCAGATAGGTATCTATTATAATTTACATAATTTTTGATCTTGTACTTATTGAGAGCTTGTTCGTTGAACTGTTTACGCTTAACCTTAAAAATTTTCCTAGAGCGTGGAGATTCTTCGGCGTCGGCCTTCATGACGAATCCTTCTAGCGGACACTCTGCATAAGCGCTGGGATATGTTTCAACTTTTTCGTACAGATCCCCTATCGTTTGGTAATGTAAATCTAAGATGGGTACGTGGGGTAGCTTCACTCGCTGGAAAATGTTCACGGCATCGCTATACTTCATAAACGTATCTGAATCCAGTTGGTAGATGTCGAAGGCCCGAAAAAAGACAGTATTGCTACCGAATACGGCTTCGGATTCAAAATCACGATAGGTTATTCTCTTCATGTGGCTTCCGAATACTTCTCCATAAATGATAAAATTGTCATGTAAAATGTCTTTGATAAGCCGTACCTTTTCCGACAGCGGTTCCAAGATTGCGTTCAAGTTAAAAAGGCGTGTCTTTTCATCTAGCACTACGTTTCTAGATTGTATCCTGAACGTATTCTTCACGTAGCCAATACCGATATTAGAGCCATCCAATTTTTCGGTAGCGATTAAAGGTATGTCCGAATAAATTTGGCTTGTGATCTCGTGGTACTTGATAAGGGTCATCGTAAATAGATTAGACACAGGACTAAATAACGTATTGTCTGGTCAGACTAGAAAATATCTAATAAGCTATTTCAATGAGGCAAGAGATGAAGACAGAATGAATGTAGCTTGAGTACGGAGCCGCTATTTATACTAAATATAAATCAACTAATCAACCAACCAACTGAAAAAAAAAAAAAAAAAAATTTTTTTTTTTTCAAGGTTGGTTGGTTGGTTTCTAAAGTTATATTTCTAAAGTTATATTTCTAAAGTTATATTTCTAAGTTGGCTGCTACAGTTATATTTCTAAGTTGGCCATTAAAGCTATATTTCTCAGTTGGATGCTAAAGCTATATTTCTTTAGCCAATCATTGTAGATGGCGCTGCAGTCTATATATATAGTATATATATATAGTATATCTATTAGGGTGGGTGGGAGTGGAATTTATTTCTTCTACTGTACGGTCATGCATAAACTCGCTCCTGATGTCTAAACCCATTTCCTTTAAAATAGGATGAAATAGCGTAATTTATACAATATTGGCTTTGAAAACAAGACTTTTGTCTGACAAATGACAAGATACTGTAGGTTTTCATGAAATCAGAATAGATCATAGGCTTTTATACAAAAATCTAACTCTCTAGTGTTCATCAATGTACATCTTGCTGAAAACACATTACGAGACAGTGACTAGACGACCGTTGCTGGCAAATGTCGAGACACAATGAGAGTGTAGTCATGTTAGCCATAGTAAATATAGACAAGCTTCAAGGGTGGGCGTGGCACCTGAAAAAAAAAAAAAAAAAAATTTTTTTTTTTTTTTTCAAGGTTTGTTGGTTGGTTGATTACATTCTCTATATATAGTATCGCTGACGTGCCACTTCATCAGTCTATCTCAATCTTTGCCAGCAACGGTTCTAATCTGATAAAATTCTTCTAGAACAAATCTGTTGGCAGGATATTATGTAACCCATTTCTTCATAAACAGGACGCGATAAAGTTATTTATAGCATTAATTTGTCCTTGCCGATAGCACCAAGCGATAATCTATAAAAGGTCATCCGGTCGAGCCTTTTATAGTATTACTTTAGCCGTTTCTCAGAACCGCTTATCAGATGTTCCGCTCGCCAGAGTATAAATACCGGCCTCTCGCCTCAGCTTATTCATTCTGACCCTCTGCTTTTTGAAATGGCCACTCTTTCCTTTGACTCTCTGACGGATGAACGAGTTGATTGCGACTATGTCATAATACCAAATTGGCAAGTATTGAACACCCCTCGCGTCTCTTGTGAGCTGATATGTAATTACGATCGTTCTATGAATATGCCAGCTCCAGCTATCATTCCCAAACCTAAGCCAGCTCAAGTTCTCGCTCCCACACCTAAGCCAGCTCCAGCTATCATTCAAAAACCAGCACAAGCTTTCATTCCCACACCTAAACCGGCTCCAGTTCTCATTCAAAAACCAGCACCAGTACTTAAACCAGCCCCAGTTCTCATTTCCACACCTAAGCCTGATCCAGTTCCCACACCTAAGCCTGATCCAGTTCAAATTTCAATACCCATGTCAGAGATGATGTATTTTAAAGTACCAACGCTATTAAGCCCGCTACCAAAATCTCCAATTTCAGAAGACTCGTCCAACGTAACAACTTATCGTGCCTGGAAGCCTCCACCGAAGATAGATTTCGTGGTACGACCTAAATTAAAAACTGCCGGCTTTGAAGATCCAAGAATTCGAAGACGGCAGGGCATAGTCGTTCTCAAGTCGGACGTCAGTCTGAGAGATGGCAAATGTTACAGCTTCATACAAACAGAGGTCAGGAAAAATTACTGTTGGGTTTAAACCCAAACGATTTATAAAAAAATCGGGTCGAACGAAGTGTCTCATGGCAGATTACTGTCTTTGACACTTCGTTCGACCCGTTTTTTTTTGTAACAATTATATTGCCAATATTGGATGCGTTTAAGATTTTGACTTAAGATTTTCAACGGATCCCGTATATATAAATGAAGTCTTGTAACAATACATATGTATATATAGACAATTATCAACCAACTTTGAAAAAAATCGAGATTGGTGAAATATGGCAAAGTCCAAAAAAATATTATTTTGAAAAAAATTATAAAATCAAACAATATAAAAGTCAGGAAAAAAAACTTTGAAAATAATTTGAAAAAAATAAACTTAGAAAAAATTTTGAAAAAAATAAACTTAGAAAAAATTTTGAAAAAAATAAACTTTGAAAAAATTTCACCAATCTCGAAATTTTTTCTAAGTCCAAAAAAAAATATTATTTTGAAAAAAATTATAAAAATCAAACAATATAAAAGTCGAAAAATAAAACTTAGAAAAAATTTTGAAAAAAATAAACTTAGAAAAAAATTTCGAGATTGCTGAAATATGGCAAAGTCCAAAAGAATATTAGCTTGAAAAAAAAATGAGAAAATGTAAAATCAGCCATGGTTTATATAGCCATGCCACGCCCACTAAAAAAAAAAAAAAAAAAAAAAAAAAAAAAAAAAAAATTTTGATGCCACGCCCACACACAAAAATATATAATATAAGCTCTAAAAAAAAGACTATATAAGCTCTGCCATTCTATTGAACTGCCATTCTCTCTTCGGAGCTTGGTCTATCAACATGTTAAAAAAAATGGCTCTCGAAATTTTTTCTAAGTCCAAAAAAATATTATTTTGAAAAAAACTATAAAAATCAAACAATATAAAAGTCGAAAAATAAAACTTTGAAAAAAATTTGAAAAAAAATAAACTTAGAAAAAATTTCACCAATCTCGAAATTTTTTCTAAGACCAAAAAAATATTATTTTGAAAAAAATTATAAAAATCAAACAATATAAAAGTCGAAAAATAAAACTTTGAAAAAAATTTGAAAAAAAATAAACTTAGAAAAAATTTCACCAATCTCGAAATTTTTTCTAAGACCAAAAAAATATTATTTTGAAAAAAAATTATAAAAATCAAACAATATAAAAGTCGAAAAATAAAACTTTGAAAAAAATTTGAAAAAAAATAAACTTAGAAAAAATTTTGAAAAAAATAAACTTAGAAAAAATTTCACCAATCTCGAAATTTTTTCTAAGTCCAAAAAAAAATATTATTTTGAAAAAAATTATAAAAATCAAACAATATAAAAGTCGAAAAATAAAACTTAGAAAAAATTTTGAAAAAAATAAACTTAGAAAAAAATTTCGAGATTGCTGAAATATGGCAAAGTCCAAAAGAATATTAGCTTGAAAAAAAAATGAGAAAATGTAAAATCAGCCATGGTTTATATAGCCATGCCACGCCCACTAAAAAAAAAAAAAAAAAATTTTTTTTTTTGATGCCACGCCCACACACAAAAATATATAATATAAGCTCTAAAAAAAAGACTATATAAGCTCTGCCATTCTATTGAACTGCCATTCTCTCTTCGGAGCTTGGTCTATCAACATGTTAAAAAAAATGGCTCTCGAAATTTTTTCAAAGTCCAAAAAAATATTATTTTGAAAAAAATTATAAAAATCAAACAATATAAAAGTCGAAAAATAAAACTTTGAAAAAAATTTGAAAAAAAATAAACTTAGAAAAAATTTCACCAATCTCGAAATTTTTTCTAAGACCAAAAAAATATTATTTTGAAAAAAATTATAAAAATCAAACAATATAAAAGTCGAAAAATAAAACTTTGAAAAAAATTTGAAAAAAAATAAACTTAGAAAAAATTTCACCAATCTCGAAATTTTTTCTAAGACCAAAAAAATATTATTTTGAAAAAAAATTATAAAAATCAACCAATATAAAAGTCGAAAAATAAAACTTTGAAAAAAATTTGAAAAAAATAAACTTAGAAAAAATTTTGAAAAAAAATAAACTTAGAAAAAATTTCACCAATCTCGAAATTTTTGCTGAAATATGGCTAAGTCCAAAAGAATATTATCTTGAAAAAAAATGAGAAAATGTAAAATCAGCCATGGTTTATATAGCCATGCCACGCCCACTAAAAAAAAAAAAAAAAAAAAAAAATATATATATATATATATATATATTTTTTTTTTTTCAAGGTTGGTTAATTGGTTGATTGACTCTAGCTAACCTATATATATCATGCTAAAGTATATACACTATCATTGTCCAGTAATGCTTATCTGTTTCAGCGTCTATAAAAATCTTTACTGCATCCGTGTCATAGCAAATGAGTTATACAATATTCTGTTTCAGCGACATCTATAAATAGCCTTATCTCATCGTAGAAACTGACTTCCGTAGCAAATGAGTTATGCAATATCCCGCGACTCTATAAATAGCCTTATCTTATCGTAGAAACTGACTTATGCAATCCTTCAGATCGACTATATAAGCTCTGACATTTGATCGAATAGCCATTCTCTCTTCGGAGCTTTGAACTACCAATATGTATAAGAATCAATGCTCTCTGAAGAAGCTTAAAGCGGTAAACTCGCTGCGAAACCGTTTTGGGGTTATCGAGCTGTTTCCCAAAAACCTTTCGCCTACCGTTAAAAAATTGGAAGAGTATCCACACTTTCAAACCATGATCGGTGAAGGTAAGATTTGTGTATTTTGTCTCTACATGACGTCCAATTTGAAGATTGAATTCAAAAAACGTACTCTGACGGACAAGATAACAAATACGATTCCAACCATAGGCAGAGAGGCCAAGACAAACTATCCGCTGAGACCTCAGGAAATTAAATGGAGCACTCTGATGAATCGATATAAAAGACCCCCCAGCGAAGCCAACAGAACCAACGCCGACGTGAGAATTGGTTTCAAGTGCCCCAACAATCAGTTTCTTGTAAAGTCCTATTTTACGTTTGGTCAGCGAACCGTCGGACAAGGATGCGCCCATATCATACAGACGTTGAACGTGCCATTCCTGTTCTTTGTGAGGCCTCCTGGCGAGAAACGAGTGAGAGCGGACAGTAGATACTTTGCTGGCGACAAGCTCCATTACTACGATCGTTTCATACTGATTGCCGACTCCAGTTACAAGGTGCCTGCTGGGACCACCTACATTCTGTTTACAACTCAAAAAAACTTTTTCAGTTTGGACATTGTGCCAGAGAGTTTAGAGTTGGGTTTCGAAACCAAAAATCCTTTGGTAGAACGCATAACAAAAATAGATGGTATGTACGACGAATCCGTACCAACGCCCATGATACAGCATATAGATGATGAAGACGACTCCCCCGTAGAAATGAGTACTGACAGAATCACTTCTAAATATTTTGATAAGCCAACATCTCCAATCTCAGAGTCATCCCAAGAGCCAGAGATCTATTTTCCTGAATCATCTCAAGAGTCATCTCAAGAGCCAGAGATTTATCTGCCAACTCCTGTGGACAGAAGAACAATATTCATAACAACAAACTTTGCAGCCCAATACAAGTCTCTGACTTTTAAAAACTGGAAAAACTTGACAGATCGCCCCGACAATAACTTCGTACGCCCCTACGGACCAGATCTACCTGGACTTGACCTGAGAATTAAATCGGTAAAACGGAAGGCTGAAACGATTCCCAAGAGTGCCAAGAAACATAAGCCATCTTTCAAGGAGGCGGCCACAAATACAGAACCAGTGTTTAAATGCCCACTACCACCTGAGCCAGTTTTTAAACGTCCAGCACCCATTGAAAGTCCTGAGATATGTCCCATTGAAAGTCCAGAGCCCATTGAAGATCCTGAATCTATTGAAAGTCCTCAACCCATTGAAAATCCTGAGATATGTCCAGAGCCCGTTGAAGATCCTGAACCCATTGAAAATCCTGAGATATGTCCAGAGCCCATTGAAAATCCTATGATATGTCCAGAACCCATTGAAAATCCAGAATATTTTTATGGATGGCCTACTATTGAAAGGTCAGAGGTACAAACTGAACTGGATGAGCTTGATAATATTCTATGCACGCCTTTATCCATGCCAGCGGATACGCTAGACTCGTTGATGGACGATCTTATGACGCCATCAACTATACAGTATACGATGGATGACGGACCGCTGGAGACTCAGTTCAAAATGCCAGGATTTGAACTGCCAGATTTCACATAAAAACAAAAAATTTAAAAATTTTGGGTCAAACGAGGCTTCCTCATGTTTAGATTTGTCATTATGACCTATCTTTACGATGGAAGCCTCGTTTGACTCATTTTTTTTAAATCAAAATGCTACCAATATTGGTACTGTAAAAAAAATAACTTGTAAAAATTATCAGAACAATAAAAAAATTGGGTCAAACGGGGCTTCCTCATGTTTAGATTTGTCATTATGACTTATCTTTACGATGGAAGCCTCGTTTGACCCATTTTTTTTAAATCAAAATGCTACCAATATTGGTACTGTAAAAAAATAACTTGTAAAATTTATCAGATTAATTAAAAAGTGACACATGACAATACTTTATAAAAGTCCATCTAAGTCACATTAAAATCAACCAACCAACCTTGAAAAAAAAAAAAAAAATTTTTTTTTTTTTTTTTTTTTTTTTAAGGTTGGTTGGTTGGTTGATATATATTTGTTTCCTCGTTCATCACTTTTCATTTATCAAGATTAACTTTTCAATTTAATCCTATCATGTTTTTATCCAAAGGCTAAGTTTCAAAGCCTCATTTTAAATGAAACCTGTTAATTTTGATCATGTCTATCGTGGATCGCTTGGCCATCCAAGCCATGACAAAACGTAGCAATTAGATGTTTGAACTGACCCTTTAAAATTTATCTAAGCCATAGTAGCCTTTCAATTTTGACTGGTTAAACGTGGATCGGCAATGCAAGAGGTCATAATAAATTTGAGTCCTGTATCTGGACCATGTCAACACGAAGACCTTTGACAGGGCATCGCTTAGCAGGCAAAATTTAAACGAGCTGGGCTAGTCAGGATAAACGTAACCATTGAACTCTGGGCCATGCTTAGCAGTAGCAGCCCATATTGTAAAAATAATATTTACGAGATACAATGGCAAAGCGACAAATGAAAAGCTTAAAAGTAGCGGCCCAGTCTATGGCATCATTTTAAATGTTAATATTGAGCCATCCAAGAGGCCTTGATAGAAATCGGCTGGACACGACAAATCAATATGTACGCTTGAAATCTGAAAGACGTAGAGAGCCTATATTGTAAAAACTTAAAATTATAAACTTCAAAAGTGGATATATGTAGGAAGTGTGTTAAGTTTTAAAGTCACATGACCACACCCACTCTTGAAATAAACCAACCAACCAATTTTTTTTTTTTTTTTTTTTTTTTTAAGGTTGGTTTATTTCAAGAGTGGGTGTGGTCATGTGACTAGTAAATATCATCGGATCAAAAAGTGATATAACCAAGATTAATTTTGGAGCTAAAAAGAAGAACCCAAATTGTCTCCCCAACTGGCTGAACCCAGATTAGGTATTTTTTAGCTTGAAATCTTAGCTGATCTGAGTTTGGTCGTTGGTAAAAAATATCAGCGGATTTTTCTAAGGCCCAAATGAAATTCTTTCAAACTAAATCTGGCAGACTATAATTTTATTAAGAAATACATACTCATAGATATGAGTACCCGAAAAGAACCCCGGCATCTCTTTAAGAAGAGGCCGTACAACGTAAAGTCAGATCCGTCTCGGTACCACGTTTAAGCTCGTCCGATCTTAAAATTGGCTGGATTTCGTTAGCCCGCTTAGAGAGAGATTTGGCATAGTGCCAAGTTTTTACTGAGTCGATACACTGGAATGAGTCGATACTGTGTCACATGAGAGAGAGCATTTAAATTGGGACTGGCAAGTATGATAGTAGAAGATGAATTTTTTAGACATCTTCATACTTGGCCAATCTTTGTTTCAGGCTATCATTTTCCGCTTTCAAGATAGCCATTTCTGCTTTCAGGCTGGCCATTCCGTCTTTCAGGCTAGCAATTGCGTTCACTTGTAAATTATAAATAATTTCCCACAAGCGTATTTTATCAGCCTGTAGCGTTTTGATTTCGTCTTGCAGATTTTCTCTCGTTTCTCTGATATTATTTTCGTAAATCTCTTTCATATTTTTCATTTCGGATTCTACCCCCTTGAAACTTTTCAATATGGGCATCATGGCAAGTATGGACTGGCAAGTATGGTAGTAGAAGATGAATGGCAAAATTAAATCTTGGCCAATATATATATAGGCAAAGTAAAGTCACGCCCACCTAAAAAAAAAAAAAATTTTTTTTTTTTTTTTTTTTTTTTTTTTTTTTTTTTTTTTAAGGTGGGCGTGGCTTCTTTACTTTGCCTATATATACCGACCCTTGTAAATTATAAAATTATATCCAGCCATCTTCAAACCACTCTTCTACAATGCCTGCAGGTCTCAATTTGAGAAGGTATTTGAACGCTCTCCTACGCGACACAACTCAGTTTTCGTGTCCGCGCTGTAACGTTCTCGTCTTGCCCAAAGATTATGAAAGGCATTGTAGGAATGAAACCACCATGGACCCTTTAACATGCTGCGTTTGGTGCGAGGGCCAATTTACATTCCAAAGAGGGGAAAAGAACGGTGCCGCTGATCATTTGATAGAATGCTTTAGAAATTTCAGATTTAGGATGACTGAACCTGAGCCTGAACCTGAGCCTGATGATGACGAAGAGCCTGCTGCTGACCCATACGAATTTTTCGATTTTAGCCCAATGTGCGCAAAAAAAGATTTTTTCGAACATACGCGTTACTTCATGGACGACTGGGCCTACGAACCCGTCTGGCCGATCGAGTTAGAGCCTCCACCCGTACCGTTTGAAGACGAAACGCTGAACTTGGCCGCCTCTTGCGTGCTGAGATATCTTCAAGGTAACCTGGCGTTCATCCACGTCATGGTGCGAGCCGTAGCCTATAGAGATTTTATAAGATTCATGGATAGAGACGACGGCTTGACCCAAACCCTAACCTTTTCATGTTGGTGCGACGGCGGCAGGGAAACCAATCCCAAATTCAGGCAGCATAGGCACATGGTCGTAGTAACTCATTCAGAAGATCATTTTCACAAGAACGTGTGGGGTAGGATCAGACCCGACGAGCGACCGTATGTCGGTTACAGATGCCCGAAAATCAAATCCATAGAGACCGTCTGGCATTTGGTCAATACGCTGGGATATCTCAGCAACCGAAAATCCAGCTGTAATTTTTCATTCGAAAGCCAACTAGGGGTTGGTAACAGGAAACATTTTTACATCCAAGAGACGCTTCCCAAAGATTACAGATTGGTCTTGGCTACGCTCTGGAACGGAGGCATCATGAGGCTCATAACCCAAAATTATGCCTGCAGGCATCCCGATAAATTGCTCAGAGTTCCAATAGCGTTCATCGACGGAAAATATAAAATCAAAATCAAACATTTGCCAGGCATAAAATTGAAACTGGTACTACCCGTATCGAGAAATTTCAAGTCGTCTAGTACACGTACCCAGTACTTCTTGCATCTGAACAACGAAAAAAAGATGTATTTTACGACAGGCACGCAGACCGAAGAAGATTAAAAACTGTTTTACGAAGTCGTCAAAGAAGATTATTGGGAACCCAGCAGGCGTCAACAGATGTGCTTTCAGTGCGTGATGCCCATATTGGGACGCTGCAAAGGGATAGAGGCCGAAATGAAAAATATGAAAGAGATTTACGAAAAAAATATAGAGACTCTCAAAATTGAAAACCAAACGCTGCAAATGCAAAAAATGGAATACTTGGAACATATTTTTGATTTACACATGCACGAAATTGCTAACCTGAAAGCTGAAGTTGCTAGCCTGAAAGAGGGAATGGCTAGTTTGCAAGCAGAAAATGATAGCCTGAAAGAGGGAATGGTTAGCTTGCAAGCGGAAAATGATAGTTTAAAATATAGATTGGCCAATTATGAAGATGTCTAAGCAGTATTGTCTCTCTCATGTGACACAGTATCGACTCATTCCAGTGTATCGACTCAGTAAAAACTTGGCACTATGCCAAATCTCTCTCTAAGCGGGCTAACGATATCCAGCATTTTTTAAGATCGGACGAGCTTAAACGTGGTACCGAGACGGATCTGACTTTACGTTGTACGGCCTCTTCTTAAAGAGATGCCGGGGTTCTTTTCGGGTACTCATATCTATGAGTATGTATTTCTTAATAAAATTATAGTCTGCCAGATTTAGTTTGAAAGAATTTCATTTGGGCCTTAGAAAAATCCGCTGATATTTTTTACCAACGACCAAACTCAGATCAGCTAAGATTTCAAGCTAAAAAATACCTAATCTGGGTTCAGCCAGTTGGGGAGACAATTTGGGTTCTTCTTTTTAGCTCCAAAATTAATCTTGGTTATATCACTTTTTGATCCGATGATATTTACTAGTCACATGACCACACCCACTCTTGAAATAAACCAACCTTAAAAAAAAAAAAAAAAAAAAAAAAAAAAAAATTGGTTGGTTGGTTTATTTCAAGAGTGGGTGTGGTCATGTGACTTTAAAACTTAACACACTTCCTACATATATCCACTTTTGAAGTTTATAATTTTAAGTTTTTACAATATAGGCTCTCTACGTCTTTCAGATTTCAAGCGTACATATTGATTTGTCGTGTCCAGCCGATTTCTATCAAGGCCTCTTGGATGGCTCAATATTAACATTTAAAATGATGCCATAGACTGGGCCGCTACTTTTAAGCTTTTCATTTGTCGCTTTGCCATTGTATCTCGTAAATATTATTTTTACAATATGGGCTGCTACTGCTAAGCATGGCCCAGAGTTCAATGGTTACGTTTATCCTGACTAGCCCAGCTCGTTTAAATTTTGCCTGCTAAGCGATGCCCTGTCAAAGGTCTTCGTGTTGACATGGTCCAGATACAGGACTCAAATTTATTATGACCTCTTGCATTGCCGATCCACGTTTAACCAGTCAAAATTGAAAGGCTACTATGGCTTAGATAAATTTTAAAGGGTCAGTTCAAACATCTAATTGCTACGTTTTGTCATGGCTTGGATGGCCAAGCGATCCACTATAGACATGATCAAAATTAACAGGTTTCATTTAAAATGAGGCTTTGAAACTTAGCCTTTGGATAAAAACATGATAGGATTAAATTGAAAAGTTAATTTTGATAAATGAAAAGTGATGAACGAGGAAACAAAAATATATCAACCAACCAACCAACCTTAAAAAAAAAAAAAATATATATATATATATATTTTTTTTTTTTTCAAGGTTGGTTGGTTGATTTTAATGTGACTTAGATGGACTTTTATAAAGTATTGTCATGTGTCACTTTTTAATTAATCTGATAAATTTTACAAGTTATTTTTTTACAGTACCAATATTGGTAGCATTTTGATTTAAAAAAAATGGGTCAAACGAGGCTTCCATCGTAAAGATAAGTCATAATGACAAATCTAAACATGAGGAAGCCCCGTTTGACCCAATTTTTTTATTGTTCTGATAATTTTTACAAGTTATTTTTTTTACAGTACCAATATTGGTAGCATTTTGATTTAAAAAAAATGAGTCAAACGAGGCTTCCATCGTAAAGATAGGTCATAATGACAAATCTAAACATGAGGAAGCCTCGTTTGACCCAAAATTTTTAAATTTTTTGTTTTTATATGAAATCTGGCAGTTCAAATCCTGGCATTTTGAACTGAGTCTCCAGCGGTCCGTCATCCATCGTATACTGTATAGTTGATGGCGTCATAAGATCGTCCATCAACGAGTCTAGCGTATCCGCTGGCATGGATAAAGGCGTGCATAGAATATTATCAAGCTCATCCAGTTCAGTTTGTACCTCTGACCTTTCAATAGTAGGCCATCCATAAAAATATTCTGGATTTTCAATGGGTTCTGGACATATCTCAGGATTTTCAATGGGCTCTGGACATATCTCAGGATTTTCAATGGGTTCAGGATCTTCAACGGGCTCTGGACATATCTCAGGATTTTCAATGGGTTCAGGACTTTCAATGGATTCAGGATCTTCAATGGGCTCTGGACTTTCAATGGGACATATCTCAGGACTTTCAATGGGTGCTGGACGTTTAAAAACTGGCTCAGGTGGTAGTGGGCATTTAAACACTGGTTCTGTATTTGTGGCCGCCTCCTTGAAAGATGGCTTATGTTTCTTGGCACTCTTGGGAATCGTTTCAGCCTTCCGTTTTACCGATTTAATTCTCAGGTCAAGTCCAGGTAGATCTGGTCCGTAGGGGCGTACGAAATTATTGTCGGGGCGATCTGTCAAGTTTTTCCAGTTTTTAAAAGTCAGAGACTTGTATTGGGCTGCAAAGTTTGTTGTTATGAATATTGTTCTTCTGTCCACAGGAGTTGGCAGATAAATCTCTGGCTCTTGAGATGACTCTTGAGATGATTCAGGAAAATAGATCTCTGGCTCTTGGGATGACTCTGAGATTGGAGATGTTGGCTTATCAAAATATTTAGAAGTGATTCTGTCAGTACTCATTTCTACGGGGGAGTCGTCTTCATCATCTATATGCTGTATCATGGGCGTTGGTACGGATTCGTCGTACATACCATCTATTTTTGTTATGCGTTCTACCAAAGGATTTTTGGTTTCGAAACCCAACTCTAAACTCTCTGGCACAATTTCCAAACTGAAAAAGTTTTTTTGAGTTGTAAACAGAATGTAGGTGGTCCCAGCAGGCACCTTGTAACTGGAGTCGGCAATCAGTATGAAACGATCGTAGTAATGGAGCTTGTCGCCAGCAAAGTATCTACTGTCCGCTCTCACTCGTTTCTCGCCAGGAGGCCTCACAAAGAACAGGAATGGCACGTTCAACGTCTGTATGATATGGGCGCATCCTTGTCCGACGGTTCGCTGACCAAACGTAAAATAGGACTTTACAAGAAACTGATTGTTGGGGCACTTGAAACCAATTCTCACGTCGGCGTTGGTTCTGTTGGCTTCGCTGGGGGGTCTTTTATATCGATTCATCAGAGTGCTCCATTTAATTTCCTGAGGTCTCAGCGGATAGTTTGTCTTGGCCTCTCTGCCTATGGTTGGAATCGTATTTGTTATCTTGTCCGTCAGAGTACGTTTTTTGAATTCAATCTTCAAATTGGACGTCATGTAGAGACAAAATACACAAATCTTACCTTCACCGATCATGGTTTGAAAGTGTGGATACTCTTCCAATTTTTTAACGGTAGGCGAAAGGTTTTTGGGAAACAGCTCGATAACCCCAAAACGGTTTCGCAGCGAGTTTACCGCTTTAAGCTTCTTCAGAGAGCATTGATTCTTATACATATTGGTAGTTCAAAGCTCCGAAGAGAGAATGGCTATTCGATCAAATGTCAGAGCTTATATAGTCGATCTGAAGGATTGCATAAGTCAGTTTCTACGATAAGATAAGGCTATTTATAGAGTCGCGGGATATTGCATAACTCATTTGCTACGGAAGTCAGTTTCTACGATGAGATAAGGCTATTTATAGATGTCGCTGAAACAGAATATTGTATAACTCATTTGCTATGACACGGATGCAGTAAAGATTTTTATAGACGCTGAAACAGATAAGCATTACTGGACAATGATAGTGTATATACTTTAGCATGATATATATAGGTTAGCTAGAGTCAATCAACCAATTAACCAACCTTGAAAAAAAAAAAAATATATATATATATATATATATATATATATATATATATATATATATTTTTTTTTTTTAGTGGGCGTGTCATGGCTATATAAACCATGGCTGATTTTACATTTTCTCATTTTTTTTTTCAAATTTTTTCAAAGTTTTATTTTTCGACTTTTATATTGTTTGATTTTTATAATTTTTTTCAAAATAATATTTTTTTGGACTTAGAAAAAATTTCGAGAGCCATTTTTTTTAACATGTTGATAGACCAAGCTCCGAAGAGAGAATGGCATTTCAATAGAATGGCAGAGCTTATATAGTCTTTTTTTTAGAGCTTATATTATATATTTTTGTGTGTGGGCGTGGCATCAAAAAAAAAAATTTTTTTTTTTTTTTTTTTTAGTGGGCGTGGCATGGCTATATAAACCATGGCTGATTTTACATTTTCTCATTTTTTTTTCAAGCTAATATTCTTTTGGACTTTGCCATATTTCAGCAATCTCGAAATTTTTTTCTAAGTTTATTTTTTTCAAAATTTTTTCTAAGTTTTATTTTTCGACTTTTATATTGTTTGATTTTATAATTTTTTTCAAAATAATATTTTTTTGGACTTTGCCATATTTCACCAATCTCGATTTTTTTCAAAGTTGGTTGATAATTGTCTATATATACATATGTATTGTTACAAGACTTCATTTATATATACGGGATCCGTTGAAAATCTTAAGTCAAAATCTTAAACGCATCCAATATTGGCAATATAATTGTTACAAAAAAACGGGTCGAACGAAGTGTCAAAGACAGTAATCTGCCATGAGACACTTCGTTCGACCCGATTTTTTTATAAATCGTTTGGGTTTAAACCCAACAGTAATTTTTCCTGACCTCTGTTTGTATGAAGCTGTAACATTTGCCATCTCTCAGACTGACGTCCGACTTGAGAACGACTATGCCCTGCCGTCTTCGAATTCTTGGATCTTCAAAGCCGGCAGTTTTTAATTTAGGTCGTACCACGAAATCTATCTTCGGTGGAGGCTTCCAGGCACGATAAGTTGTTACGTTGGACGAGTCTTCTGAAATTGGAGATTTTGGTAGCGGGCTTAATAGCGTTGGTACTTTAAAATACATCATCTCTGACATGGGTATTGAAATTTGAACTGGATCAGGCTTAGGTGTGGGAACTGGATCAGGCTTAGGTGTGGAAATGAGAACTGGGGCTGGTTTAAGTACTGGTGCTGGTTTTTGAATGAGAACTGGAGCCGGTTTAGGTGTGGGAATGAAAGCTGGTGCTGGTTTTTGAATGATAGCTGGAGCTGGCTTAGGTGTGGGAGCGAGAACTTGAGCTGGCTTAGGTTTGGGAATGATAGCTGGAGCTGGCATATTCATAGAACGATCGTAATTACATATCAGCTCACAAGAGACGCGAGGGGTGTTCAATACTTGCCAATTTGGTATTATGACATAGTCGCAATCAACTCGTTCATCCGTCAGAGAGTCAAAGGAAAGAGTGGCCATTTCAAAAAGCAGAGGGTCAGAATGAATAAGCTGAGGCGAGAGGCCGGTATTTATACTCTGGCGAGCGAAACATCTGATAAGCGGTTCTGAGAAACGGCTAAAGTAATACTATAAAAGGCTCGACCGGATGACCTTTTATAGATTATCGCTTGGTGCTATCGGCAAGGACAAATTAATGCTATAAATAACTTTATCGCGTCCTGTTTATGAAGAAATGGGTTACATAATATCCTGCCAACAGATTTGTTCTAGAAGAATTTTATCAGATTAGAACCGTTGCTGGCAAAGATTGAGATAGACTGATGAAGTGGCACGTCAGCGATACTATATATAGAGAATGTAATCAACCAACCAACAAACCTTGAAAAAAAAAAAAAAAATTTTTTTTTTTTTTTCAGGTGCCACGCCCACCCTTGAAGCTTGTCTATATTTACTATGGCTAACATGACTACACTCTCATTGTGTCTCGACATTTGCCAGCAACGGTCGTCTAGTCACTGTCTCGTAATGTGTTTTCAGCAAGATGTACATTGATGAACACTAGAGAGTTAGATTTTTGTATAAAAGCCTATGATCTATTCTGATTTCATGAAAACCTACAGTATCTTGTCATTTGTCAGACAAAAGTCTTGTTTTCAAAGCCAATATTGTATAAATTACGCTATTTCATCCTATTTTAAAGGAAATGGGTTTAGACATCAGGAGCGAGTTTATGCATGACCGTACAGTAGAAGAAATAAATTCCACTCCCACCCACCCTAATAGATATACTATATATATACTATATATATAGACTGCAGCGCCATCTACAATGATTGGCTAAAGAAATATAGCTTTAGCATCCAACTGAGAAATATAGCTTTAATGGCCAACTTAGAAATATAACTGTAGCAGCCAACTTAGAAATATAACTTTAGAAATATAACTTTAGAAATATAACTTTAGAAACCAACCAACCAACCTTGAAAAAAAAAAATTTTTTTTTTTTTTTTTCAGTTGGTTGGTTGATTAGTTGATTTATATTTAGTATAAATTGCGGCTCCGTACTCAAGCTACATTCATTCTGTCTTCATCTCTTGCCTCATTGAAATAGCTTATTAGATATTTTCTAGTCTGACCAGACAATACGTTATTTAGTCCTGTTTCTAATCTATTTACGATGACCCTTATCAAGTACCACGAGATCACAAGCCAAATTTATTCGGGCATACCTTTAATCGCTACCGAATAATTGGATGGCTCTAATATCGGTATTGGCTACGTGAAGAATACGTTCAGGATACAATCTAGAAACGTAGTGCTAGATGAAAAGACACGCCTTTTTAACTTGAACGCAATCTTGGAACCGCTGTCGGAAAAGGTACGGCTTATCAAAGACATTTTACATGACAATTTTATTATTTATGGAGAAGTATTCGGAAGCCACATGAAGAGAATAACCTATCGTGATTTTGAATCCGAAGCCGTATTCGGTAGCAATACTGTCTTTTTTCGGGCCTTCGACATCTACCAACTGGATTCAGATACTTTTATGAAGTATAGCGATGCCGTGAACATTTTCCAGCGAGTGAAGCTACCCCACGTACCCATCTTAGATTTAGATTACCAAACGATAGGGGATCTGTACGAAAAAGTTGAAACGTATCCCAGCGCTTATGCAGAGTGTCCGCTAGAAGGATTCGTCATGAAGGCCGACGCCGAAGAATCTCCACGCTCTAGGAAAATTTTTAAGGTTAAGCGTAAACAGTTCAACGAACAAGCTCTCAATAAGTACAAGATCAAAAATTATGTAAATTATAATAGATACCTATCTGAGTACTCTAAAATAGGTGAAGACTTTGAAAAAATCAAAGAAGAAATGGTGAGCGATTCGCTAAGAGATATCATGTCAGTCTATGAGAAGGACGAAGGTTGTAGCTACGACTTGAACAAGATTCGTACAGAGATTGAAAACGAGGCGGATAAGCTTATAAAGAAGTTTTCTGGACCAGTTATCAAAGATGATAACTAAATAAACAACTAACTTAAAAAAAAAAAAAAAAAAAAAATTTTTTTTTTTTTTTTTTTTTTTTACATGCCACGCCCACTCATGGATATTCTATATAAATAGTGGTTCCGTACTCAAGCTACCATCATTCTGTCCATTCTAGTTGCCTCTGTTTATTGAAAGATCATAGCGCAATCATGTATCTGAAAATTTGTTTTGATACCAAGCCTGCACTCATCGCCGCTACTGTTGGTAGAGATGTTTATTTCATAGCCGTCGAAGTTGGCAAATATCTAGGCTACGCGTCACCTTACAACTTTGCACATCGATATTCCAACAAGGATCTGGCTGATCTATATCCCAATGCACAACGCTTGAACATGAGTTCCAGGCGCGTGTTTGATTTCAACGATATGCTTCACGTACTTGTGAAGACGCACCGAATGCCTATCGAGGAGATCTGCCGTATCGAGAAACTGTGGACCGATGGCCGGGTAACCTCTACGTATCCCAACATTATACCGTTCAGCAGAAGGATGGCCTTTGAAATCACAGTTCGAAATGAATGCGAGATGAATGTACAAGATTGGCTTAAAGGGTATTACGAATACTCGAGGGCAGTCTGCGAACAACATACGAATATCTACGCACCCCCGTCGGTAGAATCCAGGTATGGGGATACATAAGAAGAGAAACCTAGCAACTTTTCCATGCGTGTGAGAGCTGAAGGTATATGGTCTGTCAAATCGGGCGACATGCTTCAAGAATTGACTGCTACGGTTAAGAGAAAGTTTGAGGAAATAGAGAAAGACTATATAGTTGACGAAAAAGACAGAGCGTATGAGTTGACCGTCAAGCTGGCTCGTAGAGTGATAGTTTAATTATGTTAAACTACTAACTAATGTTTGTAAAAAAAAAAAAAAAAAAAAAAAAAAAAAAAAAAATTTCCAAGGTTGGTTGATTGATTGATTGACTCTAGCTAGCCTATATATATATCATGCTAAAGTAACAGTTTATCTAAATTTGCTGATGTGCCACCACCTCTGTCAAAATTTTCAATTTTTTTTTAATTTGAAAAAAAACGACTGAAAAGTAATTAAATTGCTTATTTTACTATGTATATGTAATAAGAATCACGATTCCACGATTAGTTTTCAAAAATATTTTTATTTTAACATTACGTTTCTAAAGTTGGTCAAATTTGCAATAGTCAACTCAAAGTCTAAATCTTCATTTTTGAAAATATACTTAATTCAATTAGCATTATAAATATATATCAACCAACCAGCCTTGAAAAAAAAAAAAAAAAAAAAAAATTTTTTTTTTTTTTTTCAAGGTTGGTTGATTGATTGATTGACTCTAGCTAGCCTATATATATATCATGCTAAAGTAACAGTTTATCTAAATTTGCTGATGTGCCACCACCTCTGTCAAAATTTTCAATTTTTTTTAAAATTTGAAAAAAAACGACTGAAAAGTAATTAAATTACTTATTTTACTACGTATATGTAATAAGAATCACGATTCTACGATTAGTTTTCAAAAATATTTTTATTTTAACATTACGTTTCTAAAGTTGGTTAAATTTGCAATAGTCAACTCAAAGTCTAAATCTTCATTTTTGAAAATATACTTAATTCAATTAGCATTATAAATATATATCAACCAACCAGCCTTGAAAAAAAAAAAAAAAAAATTTTTTATTTTTTTTTTTCAAGGTTGGTTGATTGATTGATTGACTCTAGCTAGCCTATATATATCATGCTAAAGTAACAGTTTATCTAAATTTGCTGATGTGCCACCACCTCTGTCAAAATTTTCAATTTTTTTTTAAATTTGAAAAAAAAACGACTGAAAAGTAATTAAATTGCTTATTTTACTATGTATATGTAATAAGAATCATGATTCCACGATTAGTTTTCAAAAATATTTTTATTTTAACATTACGTTTCTAAAGTTGGTCAAATTTGCAATAGTCAACTCAAAGTCTAAATCTTCATTTTTGAAAATATACTTAATTCAATTAGCATTATAAATATATATCAACCAACCAGCCTTGGAAAAAAAAAAAAAAAAAAAAAAAAATTTTTTTTTTTTTTCAAGGTTGGTTGATTGATTGATTGACTCTAGCTAGCCTATATATGTATCATGCTAAAGTAACAGTTTATCTAAATTTGCTGATGTGCCACCACCTCTGTCAAATTTTTGAATTTTTTTTTAAATTTGAAAAAAACGACTGAAAAGTAATTAAATTACTTATTTTACTATGTATATGTAATAAGAATCACGATTCCACGATTAGTTTTCAAAAATATTTTTATTTTAACATTACGTTTCTAAAGTTGGTTAAATTTGCAATAGTCAACTCAAAGTCTAAATCTTCATTTTTGAAAATATACTTAATTCAATTAGCATTATAAATATATATCAACCAACCAGCCTTGAAAAAAAAAAAATTTTTTTTTTTCAAGGTTGGTTGATTGATTGATTGACTCTAGCTAGCCTATATATATCATGCTAAAGTAACAGTTTATCTAAATTTGCTGATGTGCCACCACCTCTGTCAAAAATTTCAATTTTTTTTTTAATTTGAAAAAAAAAACGACTGAAAAGTAAGTAAATTGCTTATTTTACTATGTATATGTAATAAGAATCACGATTCCACGATTAGTTTTCAAAAATATTTTTATTTTAACATTACGTTTCTAAAGTTGGTCAAATTTGCAATAGTCAACTCAAAGTCTAAATCATCATTTTTGAAAATATACTTAATTCAATTAGCATTATAAATATATATCAACCAACCAGCCTTGAAAAAAAAAAAAAAAAATTTTTTTTTTTTTTCAAGGTTGGTTGATTGATTGATTGACTCTAGCTAGCCTATATATATATCATGCTAAAGTAACAGTTTATCTAAATTTGCTGATGTGCCACCACCTCTGTCAAAATTTTCAATTTTTTTTAAAATTTGAAAAAAAACGACTGAAAAGTAATTAAATTACTTATTTTACTACGTATATGTAATAAGAATCACGATTCCACGATTAGTTTTCAAAAATATTTTTATTTTAACATTACGTTTCTAAAGTTGGTTAAATTTGCAATAGTCAACTCAAAGTCTAAATCTTCATTTTTGAAAATATACTTAATTCAATTAGCATTATAAATATATATCAACCAACCAGCCTTGAAAAAAAAAAAAAAAATTTTTTTTTTTTCAAGGTTGGTTGATTGATTGATTGACTCTAGCTAGCCTATATATATCATGCTAAAGTAACAGTTTATCTAAATTTGCTGATGTGCCACCACCTCTGTCAAAATTTTCAATTTTTTTTTAAATTTGAAAAAAAAACGACTGAAAAGTAATTAAATTGCTTATTTTACTATGTATATGTAATAAGAATCACGATTCCACGATTAGTTTTCAAAAATATATTTATTTTAACATTACGTTTCTAAAGTTGGTCAAATTTGCAATAGTCAACTCAAAGTCTAAATCTTCATTTTTGAAAATATACTTAATTCAATTAGCATTATAAATATATATCAACCAACCAGCCTTGGAAAAAAAAAAAAAAAAATTTTTTTTTTTTTCAAGGTTGGTTGATTGATTGATTGACTCTAGCTAGCCTATATATATATCATGCTAAAGTAACAGTTTATCTAAATTTGCTGATGTGCCACCACCTCTGTCAAATTTTTCATTTTTTTTTTAAATTTGAAAAAAACGACTGAAAAGTAATTAAATTACTTATTTTACTATGTATATGTAATAAGAATCACGATTCCACGATTAGTTTTCAAAAATATTTTTATTTTAACATTACGTTTCTAAAGTTGGTTAAATTTGCAATAGTCAACTCAAAGTCTAAATCTTCATTTTTGAAAATATACTTAATTTAATTAGCATTATAAATATATATCAACCAACCAGCCTTGAAAAAAAAAAATTTTTTTTTTTTCAAGGTTGGTTGATTGATTGATTGACTCTAGCTAGCCTATATATATCATGCTAAAGTAACAGTTTATCTAAATTTGCTGATGTGCCACCACCTCTGTCAAAATTTTCAATTTTTTTTTTAATTTGAAAAAAAAAACGACTGAAAAGTAAGTAAATTGCTTATTTTACTATGTATATGTAATAAGAATCACGATTCCACGATTAGTTTTCAAAAATATTTTTATTTTAACATTACGTTTCTAAAGTTGGTTAAATTTGCAATAGTCAACTCAAAGTCTAAATCTTCATTTTTGAAAATATACTTAATTCAATTAGCATTATAAATATATATCAACCAACCAGCCTTGAAAAAAAAAAAAAAAAAAATTTTTTTTTTTTTTTCAAGGTTGGTTGATTGATTGATTGACTCTAGCTAGCCTATATATATCATGCTAAAGTAACAGTTTATCTAAATTTGCTGATGTGCCACCACCTCTGTCAAAATTTTCAATTTTTTTTTAAATTTGAAAAAAAAACGACTGAAAAGTAATTAAATTGCTTATTTTACTATGTATATGTAATAAGAATCACGATTCCACGATTAGTTTTCAAAAATATTTTTATTTTAACATTACGTTTCTAAAGTTGGTCAAATTTGCAATAGTCAACTCAAAGTCTAAATCTTCATTTTTGAAAATATACTTAATTCAATTAGCATTATAAATATATATCAACCAACCAGCCTTGGAAAAAAAAAAAAAAAAAAATTTTTTTTTTTTTTCAAGGTTGGTTGATTGATTGATTGACTCTAGCTAGCCTATATATATATCATGCTAAAGTAACAGTTTATCTAAATTTGCTGATGTGCCACCACCTCTGTCAAATTTTTCAATTTTTTTTTAAATTTGAAAAAAACGACTGAAAAGTAATTAAATTACTTATTTTACTATGTATATGTAATAAGAATCACGATTCCACGATTAGTTTTCAAAAATATTTTTATTTTAACATTACGTTTCTAAAGTTGGTTAAATTTGCAATAGTCAACTCAAAGTCTAAATCTTCATTTTTGAAAATATACTTAATTCAATTAGCATTATAAATATATATCAACCAACCAGCCTTGGAAAAAAAAAAAAAAAAAATTTTTTTTTTTCAAGGTTGGTTGATTGATTGATTGACTCTAGCTAGCCTATATATATATCATGCTAAAGTAACAGTTTATCTAAATTTGCTGATGTGCCACCACCTCTGTCAAAATTTTCAATTTTTTTTAAAATTTGAAAAAAAACGACTGAAAAGTAATTAAATTACTTATTTTACTACGTATATGTAATAAGAATCACGATTCCACGATTAGTTTTCAAAAATATTTTTATTTTAACATTACGTTTCTAAAGTTGGTTAAATTTGCAATAGTCAACTCAAAGTCTAAATCTTCATTTTTGAAAATATACTTAATTCAATTAGCATTATAAATATATATCAACCAACCAGCCTTGAAAAAAAAAAAAAAAATTTTTTTTTTTTTTTCAAGGTTGGTTGATTGATTGATTGACTCTAGCTAGCCAATATATATCATGCTAAAGTAACAGTTTATCTAAATTTGCTGATGTGCCACCACCTCTGTCAAAATTTTCAATTTTTTTTTAAATTTGAAAAAAAACGACTGAAAAGTAATTAAATTGCTTATTTTACTATGTATATGTAATAAGAATCACGATTCCACGATTAGTTTTCAAAAATATTTTTATTTTAACATTACGTTTCTAAAGTTGGTCAAATTTGCAATAGTCAACTCAAAGTCTAAATCTTCATTTTTGAAAATATACTTAATTCAATTAGCATTATAAATATATATCAACCAACCAGCCTTGGAAAAAAAAAAAAAAAAAAAAAATTTTTTTTTTTTTTTCAAGGTTGGTTGATTGATTGATTGACTCTAGCTAGCCTATATATATATCATGCTAAAGTAACAGTTTATCTAAATTTGCTGATGTGCCACCACCTCTGTCAAATTTTTCAATTTTTTTTTAAATTTGAAAAAAACGACTGAAAAGTAATTAAATTACTTATTTTACTATGTATATGTAATAAGAATCACGATTCCACGATTAGTTTTCAAAAATATTTTTATTTTAACGTTACGTTTCTAAAGTTGGTTAAATTTGCAATAGTCAACTCAAAGTCTAAATCTTCATTTTTGAAAATATACTTAATTCAATTAGCATTATAAATATATATCAACCAACCAGCCTTGAAAAAAAAAAATTTTTTTTTTTTTCAAGGTTGGTTGATTGATTGATTGACTCTAGCTAGCCTATATATATCATGCTAAAGTAACAGTTTATCTAAATTTGCTGATGTGCCACCACCTCTGTCAAAATTTTCAATTTTTTTTTAAATTTGAAAAAAAAAACGACTGAAAAGTAAGTAAATTGCTTATTTTACTATGTATATGTAATAAGAATCACGATTCCACGATTAGTTTTCAAAAATATTTTTATTTTAACATTACGTTTCTAAAGTTGGTCAAATTTGCAATAGTCAACTCAAAGTCTAAATCTTCATTTTTGAAAATATACTTAATTCAATTAGCATTATAAATATATATCAACCAACCAGCCTTGAAAAAAAAAAAAAAAATTTTTTTTTTTTTCAAGGTTGGTTGATTGATTGATTGACTCTAGCTAGCCTATATATATCATGCTAAAGTAACAGTTTATCTAAATTTGCTGATGTGCCACCACCTCTGTCAAAATTTTCAATTTTTTTTTTAAATTTGAAAAAAAACGACTGAAAAGTAAGTAAATTGCTTATTTTACTATGTATATGTAATAAGAATCACGATTCCACGATTAGTTTTCAAAAATATTTTTATTTTAACATTACGTTTCAAAAGTTGGTCAAATTTGCAATAGTCAACTCAAAGTCTAAATCTTCATTTTTGAAAATATACTTAATTCAATTAGCATTATAAATGTATATCAACCAACCAGCCTTGAAAAAAAAAAAAAAAAAAAAAATTTTTTTTTTTTTTTCAAGGTTGGTTGATTGATTGACTCTAGCTAGCCTATATATATATCATGCTAAAGTAACAGTTTATCTAAATTTGCTGATGTGCCATCACCTCTGTCAAAATTTTCAAATTTTTTTTTTAATTTGAAAAAAAACGAATGAAAAGTAATTAAATTGCTTATTTTACTATGTATATGTAATAAGAATCACGATTCCACGATTAGTTTTCAAAAATATTTTTATTTTAACATTACGTTTCTAAAGTTGGTCAAATTTGCAATAGTCAACTCAAAGTCTAAATCTTCATTTTTGAAAATATACTTAATTCAATTAGCATTATAAATATATATCAACCAACCAGCCTTGAAAAAAAAAAAAATTTTTTTTTTTTTTCAAGGTTGGTTGATTGATTGATTGACTCTAGCTAGCCTATATATATCATGCTAAAGTAACAGTTTATCTAAATTTGCTGATGTGCCACCACCTCTGTGAAAATTTTCAATTTTTTTTTAAATTTGAAAAAAAAACGACTGAAAAGTAAGTAAATTGCTTATTTTACTATGTATATGTAATAAGAATCACGATTCCACGATTAGTTTTCAAAAATATTTTTATTTTAACATTACGTTTCTAAAGTTGGTCAAATTTGCAATAGTCAACTCAAAGTCTAAATCTTCATTTTTGAAAATATACTTAATTCAATTAGCATTATAAATATATATCAACCAACCAGCCTTGAAAAAAAAAAAAAAAAAAAAATTTTTTTTTTCAAGGTTGGTTGATTGATTGATTGACTCTAGCTAGCCTATATATATCATGCTAAAGTAACAGTTTATCTAAATTTGCTGATGTGCCACCACCTCTGTCAAAATTTTCAATTTTTTTTTAAATTTGAAAAAAAAACGACTGAAAAGTAAGTAAATTGCTTATTTTACTATGTATATGTAATAAGAATCACGATTCCACGATTAGTTTTCAAAAATATTTTTATTTTAACATTACGTTTCTAAAGTTGGTCAAATTTGCAATAGTCAACTCAAAGTCTAAATCTTCATTTTTGAAAATATACTTAATTCAATTAGCATTATAAATATATATCAACCAACCAGCCTTGAAAAAAAAAAAAAAAAAAAAAAAAAAAAATTTTTTTTTTTCAAGGTTGGTTGATTGATTGACTCTAGCTAGCCTATATATATATCATGCTAAAATAACAGTTTATCTAAATTTGCTGATGTGCCATCACCTCTGTCAAAATTTTTTTTTTTTTTTAAATTTGAAAAAAAACGACTGAAAAGTAATTAAATTGCTTATTTTACTATGTATATGTAATAAGAATCACGATTCCACGATTAGTTTTCAAAAATATTTTTATTTTAACATTACGTTTCTAAAGTTGGTCAAATTTGCAATAGTCAACTCAAAGTCTAAATCTTCATTTTTGAAAATATACTTAATTCAATTAGCATTATAAATATATATCAACCAACCAGCCTTGGAAAAAAAAAAAAAAAAAATTTTTTTTTTTTTTCAAGGTTGGTTAATTGGTTGATTGACTCTAGCTAGCCTACATATATATCATGCTAAAGTAACAGTTTATCTAAATTTGCTGATGTGCCACCACCTCTGTCAAAATTTTCAATTTTTTTTTTAAATTTGAAAAAAAAAACGACTGAAAAGTAAGTAAATTGCTTATTTTACTATGTATATGTAATAAGAATCACGATTCCACGATTAGTTTTCAAAAATATTTTTATTTTAACATTACGTTTCTAAAGTTGGTCAAATTTGCAATAGTCAACTCAAAGTCTAAATCTTCATTTTTGAAAATATACTTAATTCAATTAGCATTATAAATATATATCAACCAACCAGCCTTGAAAAAAAAAAAAAAAATTTTTTTTTTTTTTTCAAGGTTGGTTGATTGATTGATTGACTCTAGCTAGCCTATATATATATCATGCTAAAGTAACAGTTTATCTAAATTTGCTGATGTGCCACCACCTCTGTCAAAATTTTCAATTTTTTTTAAAATTTGAAAAAAAACGACTGAAAAGTAATTAAATTACTTATTTTACTACGTATATGTAATAAGAATCACGATTCCACGATTAGTTTTCAAAAATATTTTTATTTTAACATTACGTTTCTAAAGTTGGTTAAATTTGCAATAGTCAACTCAAAGTCTAAATCTTCATTTTTGAAAATATACTTAATTCAATTAGCATTATAAATATATATCAACCAACCAGCCTTGAAAAAAAAAAAAAAAAATTTTTTTTTTTTTCAAGGTTGGTTGATTGATTGATTGACTCTAGCTAGCCTATATATATCATGCTAAAGTAACAGTTTATCTAAATTTGCTGATGTGCCACCACCTCTGTCAAAATTTTCAATTTTTTTTTAAATTTGAAAAAAAAAACGACTGAAAAGTAATTAAATTGCTTATTTTACTATGTATATGTAATAAGAATCACGATTCCACGATTAGTTTTCAAAAATATTTTTATTTTAACATTACGTTTCTAAAGTTGGTCAAATTTGCAATAGTCAACTCAAAGTCTAAATCTTCATTTTTGAAAATATACTTAATTCAATTAGCATTATAAATATATATCAACCAACCAGCCTTGGAAAAAAAAAAAAAAAAAATTTTTTTTTTTTCAAGGTTGGTTGATTGATTGATTGACTCTAGCTAGCCTATATATATATCATGCTAAAGTAACAGTTTATCTAAATTTGCTGATGTGCCACCACCTCTGTCAAATTTTTCATTTTTTTTTTAAATTTGAAAAAAACGACTGAAAAGTAATTAAATTACTTATTTTACTATGTATATGTAATAAGAATCACGATTCCACGATTAGTTTTCAAAAATATTTTTATTTTAACATTACGTTTCTAAAGTTGGTTAAATTTGCAATAGTCAACTCAAAGTCTAAATCTTCATTTTTGAAAATATACTTAATTCAATTAGCATTATAAATATATATCAACCAACCAGCCTTGAAAAAAAAAAATTTTTTTTTTTTTTCAAGGTTGGTTGATTGATTGATTGACTCTAGCTAGCCTATATATATCATGCAAAAGTAACAGTTTATCTAAATTTGCTGATGTGCCACCACCTCTGTCAAAATTTTCAATTTTTTTTTAAATTTGAAAAAAAAAAACGACTGAAAAGTAAGTAAATTGCTTATTTTACTATGTATATGTAATAAGAATCACGATTCCACGATTAGTTTTCAAAAATATTTTTATTTTAACATTACGTTTCTAAAGTTGGTTAAATTTGCAATAGTCAACTCAAAGTCTAAATCTTCATTTTTGAAAATATACTTAATTCAATTAGCATTATAAATATATATCAACCAACCAGCCTTGAAAAAAAAAAAAAAAAAAAAAAATTTTTTTTTCAAGGTTGATTGATTGATTGATTGACTCTAGCTAGCCTATATATATCATGCTAAAGTAACAGTTTATCTAAATTTGCTGATGTGCCACCACCTCTGTCAAAATTTTCAATTTTTTTTTAAATTTGAAAAAAAAACGACTGAAAAGTAAGTAAATTGCTTATTTTACTATGTATATGTAATAAGATTCACGATTCCACGATTAGTTTTCAAAAATATTTTTATTTTAACATTACGTTTCTAAAGTTGGTCAAATTTGCAATAGTCAACTCAAAGTCTAAATCTTCATTTTTGAAAATATACTTAATTCAATTAGCATTATAAATATATATCAACCAACCAGCCTTGAAAAAAAAAAAAAAAAAAAAAAAAAAAAAAATTTTTTTTTTTCAAGGTTGGTTGATTGATTGACTCTAGCTAGCCTATATATATATCATGCTAAAATAACAGTTTATCTAAATTTGCTGATGTGCCATCACCTCTGTCAAAATTTTTTTTTTTTTTTAAATTTGAAAAAAAACGACTGAAAAGTAATTAAATTGCTTATTTTACTATGTATATGTAATAAGAATCACGATTCCACGATTAGTTTTCAAAAATATTTTTATTTTAACATTACGTTTCTAAAGTTGGTCAAATTTGCAATAGTCAACTCAAAGTCTAAATCTTCATTTTTGAAAATATACTTAATTCAATTAGCATTATAAATATATATCAACCAACCAGCCTTGGAAAAAAAAAAAAAAAAATTTTTTTTTTTTTTCAAGGTTGGTTAATTGGTTGATTGACTCTAGCTAGCCTACATATATATCATGCTAAAGTAACAGTTTATCTAAATTTGCTGATGTGCCACCACCTCTGTCAAAATTTTCAATTTTTTTTTTAAATTTGAAAAAAAAAAACGACTGAAAAGTAAGTAAATTGCTTATTTTACTATGTATATGTAATAAGAATCACGATTCCACGATTAGTTTTCAAAAATATTTTTATTTTAACATTACGTTTCTAAAGTTGGTCAAATTTGCAATAGTCAACTCAAAGTCTAAATCTTCATTTTTGAAAATATACTTAATTCAATTAGCATTATAAATATATATCAACCAACCAGCCTTGAAAAAAAAAAAAAAAATTTTTTTTTTTTTTCAAGGTTGGTTGATTGATTGATTGACTCTAGCTAGCCTATATATATATCATGCTAAAGTAACAGTTTATCTAAATTTGCTGATGTGCCACCACCTCTGTCAAAATTTTCAATTTTTTTTAAAATTTGAAAAAAAACGACTGAAAAGTAATTAAATTACTTATTTTACTACGTATATGTAATAAGAATCACGATTCCACGATTAGTTTTCAAAAATATTTTTATTTTAACATTACGTTTCTAAAGTTGGTTAAATTTGCAATAGTCAACTCAAAGTCTAAATCTTCATTTTTGAAAATATACTTAATTCAATTAGCATTATAAATATATATCAACCAACCAGCCTTGAAAAAAAAAAAAAAATTTTTTTTTTTTTTTCAAGGTTGGTTGATTGATTGATTGACTCTAGCTAGCCTATATATATCATGCTAAAGTAACAGTTTATCTAAATTTGCTGATGTGCCACCACCTCTGTCAAAATTTTCAATTTTTTTTTAAATTTGAAAAAAAAACGACTGAAAAGTAATTAAATTGCTTATTTTACTATGTATATGTAATAAGAATCACGATTCCACGATTAGTTTTCAAAAATATTTTTATTTTAACATTACGTTTCTAAAGTTGGTCAAATTTGCAATAGTCAACTCAAAGTCTAAATCTTCATTTTTGAAAATATACTTAATTCAATTAGCATTATAAATATATATCAACCAACCAGCCTTGGAAAAAAAAAAAAAAAAAATTTTTTTTTTTTTTTCAAGGTTGGTTAATTGGTTGATTGACTCTAGCTAGCCTACATATATATCATGCTAAAGTAACAGTTTATCTAAATTTGCTGATGTGCCACCACCTCTGTCAAAATTTTCAATTTTTTTTTTAAATTTGAAAAAAAAAACGACTGAAAAGTAAGTAAATTGCTTATTTTACTATGTATATGTAATAAGAATCACGATTCCACGATTAGTTTTCAAAAATATTTTTATTTTAACATTACGTTTCTAAAGTTGGTCAAATTTGCAATAGTCAACTCAAAGTCTAAATCTTCATTTTTGAAAATATACTTAATTCAATTAGCATTATAAATATATATCAACCAACCAGCCTTGAAAAAAAAAAAAAAAATTTTTTTTTTTTTTTTCAAGGTTGGTTGATTGATTGATTGACTCTAGCTAGCCTATATATATATCATGCTAAAGTAACAGTTTATCTAAATTTGCTGATGTGCCACCACCTCTGTCAAAATTTTCAATTTTTTTTAAAATTTGAAAAAAAACGACTGAAAAGTAATTAAATTACTTATTTTACTACGTATATGTAATAAGAATCACGATTCCACGATTAGTTTTCAAAAATATTTTTATTTTAACATTACGTTTCTAAAGTTGGTTAAATTTGCAATAGTCAACTCAAAGTCTAAATCTTCATTTTTGAAAATATACTTAATTCAATTAGCATTATAAATATATATCAACCAACCAGCCTTGAAAAAAAAAAAAAAAAATTTTTTTTTTTTTTCAAGGTTGGTTGATTGATTGATTGACTCTAGCTAGCCTATATATATCATGCTAAAGTAACAGTTTATCTAAATTTGCTGATGTGCCACCACCTCTGTCAAAATTTTCAATTTTTTTTTAAATTTGAAAAAAAAAACGACTGAAAAGTAATTAAATTGCTTATTTTACTATGTATATGTAATAAGAATCACGATTCCACGATTAGTTTTCAAAAATATTTTTATTTTAACATTACGTTTCTAAAGTTGGTCAAATTTGCAATAGTCAACTCAAAGTCTAAATCTTCATTTTTGAAAATATACTTAATTCAATTAGCATTATAAATATATATCAACCAACCAGCCTTGGAAAAAAAAAAAAAAAAAATTTTTTTTTTTCAAGGTTGGTTGATTGATTGATTGACTCTAGCTAGCCTATATATATATCATGCTAAAGTAACAGTTTATCTAAATTTGCTGATGTGCCACCACCTCTGTCAAATTTTTCATTTTTTTTTTTAAATTTGAAAAAAACGACTGAAAAGTAATTAAATTACTTATTTTACTATGTATATGTAATAAGAATCACGATTCCACGATTAGTTTTCAAAAATATTTTTATTTTAACATTACGTTTCTAAAGTTGGTTAAATTTGCAATAGTCAACTCAAAGTCTAAATCTTCATTTTTGAAAATATACTTAATTCAATTAGCATTATAAATATATATCAACCAACCAGCCTTGAAAAAAAAAAATTTTTTTTTTTTTTCAAGGTTGGTTGATTGATTGATTGACTCTAGCTAGCCTATATATATCATGCAAAAGTAACAGTTTATCTAAATTTGCTGATGTGCCACCACCTCTGTCAAAATTTTCAATTTTTTTTTAAATTTGAAAAAAAAAACGACTGAAAAGTAAGTAAATTGCTTATTTTACTATGTATATGTAATAAGAATCACGATTCCACGATTAGTTTTCAAAAATATTTTTATTTTAACATTACGTTTCTAAAGTTGGTTAAATTTGCAATAGTCAACTCAAAGTCTAAATCTTCATTTTTGAAAATATACTTAATTCAATTAGCATTATAAATATATATCAACCAACCAGCCTTGAAAAAAAAAAAAAAAAAAAAAAAATTTTTTTTCAAGGTTGGTTGATTGATTGATTGACTCTAGCTAGCCTATATATATCATGCTAAAGTAACAGTTTATCTAAATTTGCTGATGTGCCACCACCTCTGTCAAAATTTTCAATTTTTTTTTAAATTTGAAAAAAAAACGACTGAAAAGTAAGTAAATTGCTTATTTTACTATGTATATGTAATAAGAATCACGATTCCACGATTAGTTTTCAAAAATATTTTTATTTTAACATTACGTTTCTAAAGTTGGTCAAATTTGCAATAGTCAACTCAAAGTCTAAATCTTCATTTTTGAAAATATACTTAATTCAATTAGCATTATAAATATATATCAACCAACCAGCCTTGAAAAAAAAAAAAAAAAAAAAAAAAAAAATTTGTTTTTTTCAAGGTTGGTTGATTGATTGACTCTAGCTAGCCTATATATATATCATGCTAAAATAACAGTTTATCTAAATTTGCTGATGTGCCATCACCTCTGTCAAAATTTTTTTTTTTTTTTAAATTTGAAAAAAAACGACTGAAAAGTAATTAAATTGCTTATTTTACTATGTATATGTAATAAGAATCACGATTCCACGATTAGTTTTCAAAAATATTTTTATTTTAACATTACGTTTCTAAAGTTGGTCAAATTTGCAATAGTCAACTCAAAGTCTAAATCTTCATTTTTGAAAATATACTTAATTCAATTAGCATTATAAATATATATCAACCAACCAGCCTTGGAAAAAAAAAAAAAAAATTTTTTTTTTTTTTCAAGGTTGGTTAATTGGTTGATTGACTCTAGCTAGCCTACATATATATCATGCTAAAGTAACAGTTTATCTAAATTTGCTGATGTGCCACCACCTCTGTCAAAATTTTCAATTTTTTTTTTAAATTTGAAAAAAAAAACGACTGAAAAGTAAGTAAATTGCTTATTTTACTATGTATATGTAATAAGAATCACGATTCCACGATTAGTTTTCAAAAATATTTTTATTTTAACATTACGTTTCTAAAGTTGGTCAAATTTGCAATAGTCAACTCAAAGTCTAAATCTTCATTTTTGAAAATATACTTAATTCAATTAGCATTATAAATATATATCAACCAACCAGCCTTGAAAAAAAAAAAAAAAATTTTTTTTTTTTTTCAAGGTTGGTTGATTGATTGATTGACTCTAGCTAGCCTATATATATATCATGCTAAAGTAACAGTTTATCTAAATTTGCTGATGTGCCACCACCTCTGTCAAAATTTTCAATTTTTTTTAAAATTTGAAAAAAAACGACTGAAAAGTAATTAAATTACTTATTTTACTACGTATATGTAATAAGAATCACGATTCCACGATTAGTTTTCAAAAATATTTTTATTTTAACATTACGTTTCTAAAGTTGGTTAAATTTGCAATAGTCAACTCAAAGTCTAAATCTTCATTTTTGAAAATATACTTAATTCAATTAGCATTATAAATATATATCAACCAACCAGCCTTGAAAAAAAAAAAAAAATTTTTTTTTTTTTTCAAGGTTGGTTGATTGATTGATTGACTCTAGCTAGCCTATATATATCATGCTAAAGTAACAGTTTATCTAAATTTGCTGATGTGCCACCACCTCTGTCAAAATTTTCAATTTTTTTTTAAATTTGAAAAAAAAACGACTGAAAAGTAATTAAATTGCTTATTTTACTATGTATATGTAATAAGAATCACGATTCCACGATTAGTTTTCAAAAATATTTTTATTTTAACATTACGTTTCTAAAGTTGGTCAAATTTGCAATAGTCAACTCAAAGTCTAAATCTTCATTTTTGAAAATATACTTAATTCAATTAGCATTATAAATATATATCAACCAACCAGCCTTGGAAAAAAAAAAAAAAAATTTTTTTTTTTTCAAGGTTGGTTGATTGATTGATTGACTCTAGCTAGCCTATATATATATCATGCTAAAGTAACAGTTTATCTAAATTTGCTGATGTGCCACCACCTCTGTCAAATTTTTCATTTTTTTTTTAAATTTGAAAAAAACGACTGAAAAGTAATTAAATTACTTATTTTACTATGTATATGTAATAAGAATCACGATTCCACGATTAGTTTTCAAAAATATTTTTATTTTAACATTACGTTTCTAAAGTTGGTTAAATTTGCAATAGTCAACTCAAAGTCTAAATCTTCATTTTTGAAAATATACTTAATTCAATTAGCATTATAAATATATATCAACCAACCAGCCTTGAAAAAAAAAATTTTTTTTTTTTTTTCAAGGTTGGTTGATTGATTGATTGACTCTAGCTAGCCTATATATATCATGCAAAAGTAACAGTTTATCTAAATTTGCTGATGTGCCACCACCTCTGTCAAAATTTTCAATTTTTTTTTAAATTTGAAAAAAAAAACGACTGAAAAGTAAGTAAATTGCTTATTTTACTATGTATATGTAATAAGAATCACGATTCCACGATTAGTTTTCAAAAATATTTTTATTTTAACATTACGTTTCTAAAGTTGGTTAAATTTGCAATAGTCAACTCAAAGTCTAAATCTTCATTTTTGAAAATATACTTAATTCAATTAGCATTATAAATATATATCAACCAACCAGCCTTGAAAAAAAAAAAAAAAAATTTTTTTTTTTTTCAAGGTTGGTTGATTGATTGATTGACTCTAGCTAGCCTATATATATCATGCTAAAGTAACAGTTTATCTAAATTTGCTGATGTGCCACCACCTCTGTCAAAATTTTCAATTTTTTTTTAAATTTGAAAAAAAAACGACTGAAAAGTAATTAAATTGCTTATTTTACTATGTATATGTAATAAGAATCACGATTCCACGATTAGTTTTCAAAAATATTTTTATTTTAACATTACGTTTCTAAAGTTGGTCAAATTTGCAATAGTCAACTCAAAGTCTAAATCTTCATTTTTCAAAATATACTTAATTCAATTAGCATTATAAATATATATCAACCAACCAGCCTTGGAAAAAAAAAAAAAAAAAAAATTTTTTTTTTTTTCAAGGTTGGTTGATTGATTGATTGACTCTAGCTAGCCTATATATATTTCATGCTAAAGTAACAGTTTATCTAAATTTGCTGATGTGCCACCACCTCTGTCAAATTTTTCAATTTTTTTTTAAATTTGAAAAAAACGACTGAAAAGTAATTAAATTGCTTATTTTACTATGTATATGTAATAAGAATCACGATTCCACGATTAGTTTTCAAAAATATTTTTATTTTAACATTACGTTTCTAAAGTTGGTCAAATTTGCAATAGTCAACTCAAAGTCTAAATCTTCATTTTTGAAAATATACTTAATTCAATTAGCATTATAAATATATGTCAACCAACCAGCCTTGAAAAAAAAAAAAAAAAAAATTTTTTTTTTTTTTTCAAGGTTGGTTGATTGATTGATTGACTCTAGCTAGCCTATATATATATCATGCTAAAGTAACAGTTTATCTAAATTTGCTGATGTGCCACCACCTCTGTCAAAATTTTCAATTTTTTTTTAAATTTGAAAAAAAACGACTGAAAAGTAATTAAATTACTTATTTTACTACGTATATGTAATAAGAATCACGATTCCACGATTAGTTTTCAAAAATATTTTTATTTTAACATTACGTTTCTAAAGTTGGTTAAATTTGCAATAGTCAACTCAAAGTCTAAATCTTCATTTTTGAAAATATACTTAATTCAATTAGCATTATAAATATATATCAACCAACCAGCCTTGAAAAAAAAAAAAAAAATTTTTTTTTTTTTTCAAGGTTGGTTGATTGATTGATTGACTCTAGCTAGCCTATATATATCATGCTAAAGTAACAGTTTATCTAAATTTGCTGATGTGCCACCACCTCTGTCAAAATTTTCAATTTTTTTTTAAATTTGAAAAAAAACGACTGAAAAGTAATTAAATTGCTTATTTTACTATGTATATGTAATAAGAATCACGATTCCACGATTAGTTTTCAAAAATATTTTTATTTTAACATTACGTTTCTAAAGTTGGTCAAATTTGCAATAGTCAACTCAAAGTCTAAATCTTCATTTTTGAAAATATACTTAATTCAATTAGCATTATAAATATATATCAACCAACCAGCCTTGGAAAAAAAAAAAAAAAAAAAAAATTTTTTTGTTTTTTTCAAGGTTGGTTGATTGATTGATTGACTCTAGCTAGCCTATATATATATCATGCTAAAGTAACAGTTTATCTAAATTTGCTGATGTGCCACCACCTCTGTCAAATTTTTCAATTTTTTTTTAAATTTGAAAAAAACGACTGAAAAGTAATTAAATTACTTATTTTACTATGTATATGTAATAAGAATCACGATTCCACGATTAGTTTTCAAAAATATTTTTATTTTAACGTTACGTTTCTAAAGTTGGTTAAATTTGCAATAGTCAACTCAAAGTCTAAATCTTCATTTTTGAAAATATACTTAATTCAATTAGCATTATAAATATATATCAACCAACCAGCCTTGAAAAAAAAAAATTTTTTTTTTTCAAGGTTGGTTGATTGATTGATTGACTCTAGCTAGCCTATATATATCATGCTAAAGTAACAGTTTATCTAAATTTGCTGATGTGCCACCACCTCTGTCAAAATTTTCAATTTTTTTTTAAATTTGAAAAAAAAAACGACTGAAAAGTAAGTAAATTGCTTATTTTACTATGTATATGTAATAAGAATCACGATTCCACGATTAGTTTTCAAAAATATTTTTATTTTAACATTACGTTTCTAAAGTTGGTCAAATTTGCAATAGTCAACTCAAAGTCTAAATCTTCATTTTTGAAAATATACTTAATTCAATTAGCATTATAAATATATATCAACCAACCAGCCTTGAAAAAAAAAAAAAATTTTTTTTTTTTTTTCAAGGTTGGTTGATTGATTGATTGACTCTAGCTAGCCTATATATATCATGCTAAAGTAACAGTTTATCTAAATTTGCTGATGTGCCACCACCTCTGTCAAAATTTTCAATTTTTTTTTTAAATTTGAAAAAAAACGACTGAAAAGTAAGTAAATTGCTTATTTTACTATGTATATGTAATAAGAATCACGATTCCACGATTAGTTTTCAAAAATATTTTTATTTTAACATTACGTTTCTAAAGTTGGTCAAATTTGCAATAGTCAACTCAAAGTCTAAATCTTCATTTTTGAAAATATACTTAATTCAATTAGCATTATAAATATATATCAACCAACCAGCCTTGAAAAAAAAAAAAAAAAAAATTTTTTTTTTTTTCAAGGTTGGTTGATTGATTGACTCTAGCTAGCCTATATATATATCATGCTAAAGTAACAGTTTATCTAAATTTGCTGATGTGCCATCACCTCTGTCAAAATTTTCAAATTTTTTTTTTTAATTTGAAAAAAAACGAATGAAAAGTAATTAAATTGCTTATTTTACTATGTATATGTAATAAGAATCACGATTCCACGATTAGTTTTCAAAAATATTTTTATTTTAACATTACGTTTCTAAAGTTGGTCAAATTTGCAATAGTCAACTCAAAGTCTAAATCTTCATTTTTGAAAATATACTTAATTCAATTAGCATTATAAATATATATCAACCAACCAGCCTTGAAAAAAAAAAATTTTTTTTTTTTTTTCAAGGTTGGTTGATTGATTGATTGACTCTAGCTAGCCTATATATATCATGCTAAAGTAACAGTTTATCTAAATTTGCTGATGTGCCACCACCTCTGTCAAAATTTTCAATTTTTTTTTAAATTTGAAAAAAAAACGACTGAAAAGTAAGTAAATTGCTTATTTTACTATGTATATGTAATAAGAATCACGATTCCACGATTAGTTTTCAAAAATATTTTTATTTTAACATTACGTTTCTAAAGTTGGTCAAATTTGCAATAGTCAACTCAAAGTCTAAATCTTCATTTTTGAAAATATACTTAATTCAATTAGCATTATAAATATATATCAACCAACCAGCCTTGAAAAAAAAAAAAAAAAAAAAATTTTTTTTTTTCAAGGTTGGTTGATTGATTGATTGACTCTAGCTAGCCTATATATATCATGCTAAAGTAACAGTTTATCTAAATTTGCTGATGTGCCACCACCTCTGTCAAAATTTTCAATTTTTTTTTAAATTTGAAAAAAAAACGACTGAAAAGTAAGTAAATTGCTTATTTTACTATGTATATGTAATAAGAATCACGATTCCACGATTAGTTTTCAAAAATATTTTTATTTTAACATTACGTTTCTAAAGTTGGTCAAATTTGCAATAGTCAACTCAAAGTCTAAATCTTCATTTTTGAAAATATACTTAATTCAATTAGCATTATAAATATATATCAACCAACCAGCCTTGAAAAAAAAAAAAAAAAAAAAAAAAAAAAAAAAAAAAAAAATTTTTTTTTTTCAAGGTTGGTTGATTGATTGACTCTAGCTAGCCTATATATATATCATGCTAAAGTAACAGTTTATCTAAATTTGCTGATGTGCCATCACCTCTGTCAAAATTTTTTTTTTTTTTTAAATTTGAAAAAAAACGACTGAAAAGTAATTAAATTGCTTATTTTACTATGTATATGTAATAAGAATCACGATTCCACGATTAGTTTTCAAAAATATTTTTATTTTAACATTACGTTTCTAAAGTTGGTCAAATTTGCAATAGTCAACTCAAAGTCTAAATCTTCATTTTTGAAAATATACTTAATTCAATTAGCATTATAAATATATATCAACCAACCAGCCTTGGAAAAAAAAAAAAAAAAAAAAAAAAAATTTTTTTTTTTTTTTCAAGGTTGGTTAATTGGTTGATTGACTCTAGCTAGCCTACATATATATCATGCTAAAGTAACAGTTTATCTAAATTTGCTGATGTGCCACCACCTCTGTCAAAATTTTCAATTTTTTTTTTTAATTTGAAAAAAAACGACTGAAAAGTAAGTAAATTGCTTATTTTACTATGTATATGTAATAAGAATCACGATTCCACGATTAGTTTTCAAAAATATTTTTATTTTAACATTATGTTTATAAAGTTGGTCGAATGTCAACCCAAAGTCTAAATCTTCATTTTTGAAAATATACTTAATTCAATTATAGACCCATCCATATATTTTTCAGTCTTAATAATATTTTCATACATGTAATTGTGAAGTCTCAACTTAAACGTCTTAATTATTTTTTTATGCTGATAACCTCTTCAATACTAGCTTAATAGATTTTTTTATAAATAAATAAATAAATAAATAAATAATAAATAAATAAATTTTATAAATAAATAAATTAAGCCCCCTTAGCATCAAAGTCTTAAATTAAACCCGTCCAATGTTGGCACTATATCTATCGCAAAAAAATGGGTCGAACGAGGTGTCAAAGACAGAAATTCTGCCATGAGACACCTCGTTCGACCCATTTTTTTACTCTCATTTTAAAGATTAGCATAAGCTCTCTATGGGTTGCTCATTAGATAGCCTCCTGATGGTCATCCTCAACAGTCCGGTCATTTGAGATTTGTATAATTCATAATCCTCATATTCAAGCTCAAAAAATTTCCTCACCTGTAGTTGGTATGCGGCAAGGAAGTCTTCGAACTTGGTATGGGACCTTTCAACAAATCGAACACCTATGGCTTTCACGAAGCTGAGCTTCATGTTAGCCTGGTATTTCACCATGGCTGAACCGTCGAACATCTCATCAAATTCCTGTTCGCCCATGAACCCTTTCAAATGATGCTTGGCTTCGCTAATCGAGAAGATTCTCGTCTTAGCGAGCCATTTAGGTAAATCGATCTTAGGGTCCATCACGTCACGGACGGTGAGGCCTGCATATTTTTCGGCAAAATGAAGATCTAGAGGGTGCCTCGAATAAATAGCCAGGTCCTCAGCCCGGACAAACAGGGTGCCATCAGTGGCCATTAGGCATTTAAAGGCAACGCCATAAGCATAATTTTTTACATGGAAAAACATGACTGACAGAGAGCTAATGTATCTAAGCAGCTAGTAGAGAGATCGACTAGCAATTGAAGAGCTCTCGCTGGACACTCGTATATATACCCGGTCTTATCAACAGGATCTGATTGTAATTTTCTAGGTTATCAAGAGGAAAGGCTTGCATAATATCCTGTCTCTCGAGCAATCTGATTATAACCGGGCTTCCTGAGGACCCTGTCAATACTTCTGGAAAAATCTTTTTATAGAGATCTGATTATAACCGGGCTTCCTGAGGAAAGGCTTGCATAATATCCTGTCAACACTTCTCGAAAAATCTTTTTATAGAGATCTGATTGTAATTTTAATCGGAGCCGCTTATCAAGCACCCTGTCAATAGTTTCTCGAAAATCTTTTTATAGAGATCAGATCATAATAACTGACTTGGCTACACTTAACCTTTAAAAATTTTAAATTTTAAATGAAAAAATTAAATTTTTAAACTCAGATCCCTTAAATTTAGCTATCGAGTCTATATATTTTACCAAGATTCATATTTATCTTATAGCTAAGCCATATCCCTTGAAAATTACAATCGGTACGCATTCAATGTTGGCTTGGCTACACTTAGTCTTTAAAAATTTTAAATTTTACATACAAATTTTAAACGAAAAAATTAAAATTTTAAACTCAGATCCCTTAAATTTAGCTATCGAGTCTGTATATTTTACCAAGTTTCATATTTATCTTATAGCTAAGCCATATCCCTTGAAAATTTAGAAATTAGATTATAATGACCGCCACACTTAGTCTTTAAAAATTTTAAATTTTACACAGTAAATTTTAAACGAAACAATTAAATTTTTAAACTCAGATACCTTAAATTTGTCTATAGATATTTTATCAAAATTATCTTATAGCTAAGCCATATCCCTTGAAAATTACAAGTTCAAATCGGTACGCATCCAATGTTGGCATTCTATCTATCGCAAAAAAATGGGCCGAGCGAAGCCTCAATGACAGATGTCATGAGAGGCTTCGCTCGACCCATTTTTTTGCACCTCGTCCTGATCTTAAGACGAGGATTTATAGAAGTAGGGCTTGTTTCCCACCAAAACTTTTATTTTTCGGGGTAAATAGCCTAGCTCCAAGTCCCCATATCGTTCGCCAAAGACATAGGTGTCCATGGGTACCGTTGCCAGGTACTCCTCCATGACAATCTTTAGATCGGCCAAGAAACTCTCCATTGTGGCATTGGATGAGGTTATGGCTGCGAGCTTAACCTGGACAGGCCGCCTCAGGTTCAAGCTGCATTCGATGGGCGTAAGAATTTCGATCGGCCCCTGAAATAAGGAATCAAACTCTCCTGGATGCATATCCATCAATATTTTTGCATCCTCCAGTCCAAAGACGCATGTCTTGGCTAAAGACGGGGGTAGTTTCAAGCCCTCAGGAGCAATGTCCGTTACTGTTATATGGCACAGGTGCACCACTCTACTGGAGTTTTCATACCCCATGTAATAGGCCACGTCTCGGCCTTTGATGAAAATTTGGTTGTCAAATGACAAAAAGCATGTTAATTTAACATTCAGTTCATCAGATAATATTTGGAAAATCATTTTGGAGAGACTAGCTCAGAATGAAATGTCTCGTCCAGCAGCCTGTATATATACTAGCAGTAATCTTTAGTTCTATCTAAATTCCAAGTAAATTTCTTATCGGTGACGCACGTCCTGTGACGCACGTCCTCATGCTATCGGACCGTTTAAACTAATTATATAAATAATTTTATCGTTCTAGAAGGTCACGCGGTTTTCTTAGTAAAGCTTGATAAAACGAGGTCACGACTCGGGTATATATACGAGCTGCCTCTAAGAGCCTGCATCATTTTGACTTTTATTGCCATGCTATTCACTATTGAACATCCACAGCTCGACGCTAAAATCCTATTCGTAGTCTCTGCGGATGGACTTTTGTTCGTCAGGGCCTCTGATGTGGCCAAGCTGATGGGCCGATCTTACGTGAAAAAAACGACCAGGCTGAAGGTGAGCGATCTCGTTTACAGGAGGGTCAGGCTACCTATCTCTCTAGCCAATACCTGGGTGTATCCAGTCGACGAGATACATTTTGGAGATGCCCTCTCGTCGTTGGGATTCGAGGCCATGCTGACATCCTCTAAAATCCAGATTCTAGACCCCATAGTACCCACCTCATGCATCCATAAAGCCATCCGAATTCGGATCGTGAGGGACTCTGACAAATTCATAGATGAATTCTTAAAAGATTTCATAGACAGAACCATGCTGTTCTTCGATGGGGACCATGATGACGACCCTCGCCTCCACGAAGATAGATTTGAGACTATTTCTTGGACAGACACCCCTCCGTCCAAAATCAAAGTCTTTGTGGGGGATCGATCTAGATGGTACAAACTGATGCCTTAAATCTGGAGGGGGCAAAAAAATGGGCCGAACGAAGCGTCTCATGGCAGATTTCTGTCTTTGACGCTTCGTTCGGCCCATTTTTTTGCGATAGATAGAGTGCCAATATTGGATGTTTATAAATTGAGACTTTGAATTGGATAAGTCTCTGAAATAGATAATAGTAATATTTCAATATTGAAACGATGCCTTTGAATCTGAGATAGCTAATGTCTTTGAGATAGAAATTTACAATATTGTATAAGGATTATTTTTTAAATGAATGCAGTACCAATATTGAATATATTTTTTTTAACGATTTCGATAAACAAATAAAATATTTATATATTCAATCTGAAGGATTGCATAACTCATTTTCTACGATAAGGCTTTTTATAGAATGAGCTGCATTTGCTACGGATGCTGAACACGGTAAAGATATTTATAGACGGTTTTCAATATTGAAACGATACAAAATACTAATGCCTTTGAATCTGAGATAGAATCGGCTTGAGATAGAAATTTACAATATTGTATAAGGGCATTTTTTAAATGAATGCTATACCAATATTGAATATATTTTTTTAACGATTCGATAAACAAATAATATATTTTTAACTATTCGATAAACAAATAATAAATATTTTATTATTAAAATAAAATATTTAAATAATAAATATTTTATTATTAAAATAATATATTTAAATAATATATTTAAATTCTAAATATTTATTATTCAAACCGACAACTGAATCGAAAAATTCTAACGGGGTGGAGTTGCTCGAAGAATAAATCTGGCGACTGTATCTTAATTGATTACAACCATTTCCGTTTTCATCACAGACATCACGGACAGTTGTCTCGTATGTGTTTTGTTTCCGATCGAGACCGCTTAGAAAATCGTCTGCCTGTTTCCAACTAAATTTCATAGTTTAGTTAATTTTAAAAAATCTAATTGACGTATCGATAAGCCGCTTGCACTCTTAGATTCGGAAAAAATTCCCCTTTCATTTGGTACCAAATTCGTAATGATCGGACTAATATTTCTAATTTATTTTCCATTTTTTTCTGCTTTTAACTCCGTTAAAATATCTACTTTTATGCAATCTCGGTGAATTCTGAGTCATTGAGATCGCTTTTTGATTAAGACATAGGTCTACATTTTAATTAATATCTCCGCAACTAATTAAAATTTTTAAATTCTGTTTTGACTATCCCCTCGGGCAGGCTTCTGAGCACCCGTATGTCAAATTTTGTAGTTCTGCGTTCAGTAGGGGCTGAACGTATAGATGCTCAGACAGACAGACAGACAGACAGAGAGACAGACAGACAGACAGACAGACATCTTCTTTTATTATTATAGAAGATTATCACAGATCGATGGTTCAACCATTCGTTTTGAAGGAATCCGCGATTGTAATGAAATGTTCGCCCTCTGATGGGCTAAGGGGAAATTACAATAAACATGCTTTAATTCGAATTCCATCAAGCCGCCATTGCTAGCCGATGTTTAGTTTCACATATATTTATTGAATAAAAATGAATCACTCCGGTAAAAAAGATAACACATACTGTTGTGTGCTCCAGTGTAACTCCAAAGGACCAAGAAATCCAGAATTAAGCTTCCATTTATTTCCAAATGACAAATTTAAAATTTCAGTTGCTTCGGCTAATAGAAGTAAAGAATTAATCAGATGATTTGAAACTAATATTTGTTCAGCTTCAGTTAAATATCTACTTTCGATCGAACTTTGAATAAACTAAAATATTTTTTTCCAAAAGCAATCAATTTTCCATGATGTAATGGCGGAGAAATTATAGTAAGAATATTAAGTAGAATAACAAAAAGAACAAAAATAGATACACGTGGCTGTAATATTTACTAACAACAAGAGCTGAAAAAGCGCCATCTATCGATCATTACAAACGCGGATTAACGAGCTCTTTTGAAAGACACGACTAAGGAAAATTTGTTCCCCTGCAAGGGGGGACTTCCTCCCGGGAAAGAAGCGATGATCTTGCATATACTAAAAAGTTTTCCCTAAAAGTTTATACTAAAAGTTCATTATTCTAAATAATTCTTTATAATTTCATAACGATTATTAAAAAAATATTCCCTTTATGCACATTTATAAGAAATTTTGTACCGCTATGTTAAAATTTTAGGAAAGACAGGATGGCAACGCCACCTGTTGGACGATTTTCATCAGAAGTTTATGGGCTCTAATTTAAGTCTAGGTGCAACGACATATCAAATTTTATGAAATACTGTGCAATAGTTCCTGAGATACAGTCGCCATAAAATTTTATCACACACACACAGAGACAGATAATTTCTAAAAATGATCAATCGTGTTATAGATTTCTCAAAACGTGTAAATCAATCGAAAGTGCAAGGTTGAAAATTTTTTTAATCCAGCACTTTCTTCCTTGAATATATATAGAAAAAAAAAAAAAAAAAAAGTAGTATGTTGTGGATATCACAAAACTTTTCTTTTTTTTTACCTTTTTATACAAATTCATATAATTTAGACCTAAATTGTAACCACTGCATTTTACATTGTAACTTGTATGTTGTGGCCACCACAAGACTTTCTTCTATGTTTTCCTATAGAGTTCTAACAAGCACGTGACTTTCTTCTTAGCAACCGTACTTTGCTGACAGACAACGCTAATTTTTCCATGCCTTTGGAAGCTTAGTAGTCTAATTTTTTTATGCTTTTGCAAATATATTTACAACACTGTGTTACAATAAATTTGTAACACTATTTCGCATTGATAAAATGGGTCAGTGAGGTCAACTGTCCCTCAGCAAACATGCTCGTGACGTCATCTGTTAGAACTCTATACAAATTCACTGAGTAAAAATAATTTATTAAAATTATTATTTAAAAAAAATTTATCTTACATGATAATGCAGACGATATTCATATTAGAGAAGTAGTATAATACTGAATATCCAAGAAAAGTCCATTTTATTCTCAATATATATATATATAAAAAAAAAATACGATTTCTTTTTTTTTTTCGTTAAAAGTTCAAAAAATCGATAACTTTGTTTTAAATTATCACAGATTTACAGTTCAACCGTTCGTTTTAAAGGTATTGGCGAAACCTTTCGAAAGATACCCATCTTGAAAATTTACTCCCACGGGGGAAGGTACTTCCCCCTCCAGGGGGGGGGGAGAAATGCCCAATTTTTCCCCCTAGCTAACTACTACCATTATCAATAATTCATATTAATTTTACAACCAAAAGTTTAAAATAACTCTCATTATGTACATTTATACGAAATTTTGTCCTATACTGCCATGCTAAAAGTTTAGAAAAAATGAGATCACAGCGCCACCTGTTGTGCGATTGATCCCCAAATCTAATCAGCACCAGTTTATGTCAGGGTGCAACTAAATACCAAGTTTAGTTAAATTTCATCCATTGGTTCGTGAGATACAGTGGACACAAAATTCGTGATACTCACACACAGACACACAGAGAGACAGACAGACATTTTCTAAAAACGATCAAATCGTGTTCAGGACATCCCAAAACGTGTAAATCCATCAAAAAACGGAGGTCGAAAATTTTCAAAAATCCAATACTTTCCCTATATTACATACAGAAGAAAGTAAAAAAAAAGGGGAAAAAAAAATAATCGTGATTTTTTTTTTTTTTTGTGTGTGTGTGGGGAAGGGGGGGGGGGAGATTAAAAATGAAAAAAAAAAAAAAAAAAAAAAAAAAAAAAAGTCGATAACTTTGTTTTAAATTATTATAGATGCATGGTTAAACAATTCGTTTTAAAGATACCGATGAGTTTTTTTTTAAATAATCACATGTAAGATTTATACCACCAAGTGTGGACTTTCTTGGGTCGGGGACACGTGCACAGTGCCACATTTTCGCTATTTAGTCGGCTCCAAATTTGTTTTTCGAAATGCAGCTGATAAGATGAAGATGAAAGTAATTATGTAGGTAAATAGTTGTAGAATCGTGGTAAAGATACATTTTTTCTCGTTTTTTTTTTTTTTTTTTTTTTTTTTTTTTACCCGTCAAACTGGTTAAAGAGTACAATGCAGGTTAAAAGTTGCTTGTAATAAAATGTTGAATATGTCTAACTTAAATTTTGTAACGCCTTTTCAGGACTGAGGGCCTCTTAATCTCAATCTGGGATTTTTGCGTTGTCGATTTCGATAGTTGGACATTTGTCGAGATCTAAAATTTATGGAAAATATAATTGAATAATTTGAAAGCGATGTTATAATTTGAAAAAAAAAAAAACTAATAGTCCTCCGTCCTAAACTAAATTCTGCTTCTGCCAGAATTTCATCAAAATCTTTATTATTATTATTATTATTATTATTGAAAGAAAAAGAAAAGAAAATTAATAATAATCAGTATCGTTACAAGCGATATCGAAAAAGTTTTTTTAATAATTTTGAATTAGGAAATAAAAAGTGCGCGTGAAATAATATGAAATAAAAATAAGTAAAAAAATGAATTTAATGATTTAATGTTTTTGTTTTTCGGGGGCTGCTCATGCATATAAAAAATGCGTATTAAAACGAGTCGAAGAAGGAAGCGAAATAAGTATTGAATTATATTACGATAAATACGATATATAATATGATACGATATATTAGACCTATCGTCCAGGGTTAGTAGGCATTTTCGTTGAAAGAAATAGTTTGTTTCGTTCGGTGCAACTTGAACATTAGTCCCGTAAGGGTGAGGTACAACTTTCACATTAGCCCTTGAGGTACAACTTTCACTTTAGTCCCGTCAGGTACAACTTGCACATTAGTCCCCTTTAAATATAGTGACCAGCGAAGCTGGCAAAACATTCGTTGTTTCACTACCTCAATTGATTTTTTTTTTTTTTTTTAGCAGGATAATTGATTATAATTTGCGTCACTACTATACAGAAAAAAAGTGCCGCAACATAATGTATTTAATCATGCGTGAGATTTAACTAAGAGTCCCGAAATACTGTTTTGTAGAGGAAGTCCGACACACATTTTCTTGAAGAAATGTTACATCTAAATGAATCATTTCAGCGTCATTAATTATGATTATTAATAAAATAACTTTAAGGTGTTTCTTTTGTGTACCACAAAGCTAGCTTTTAAATTACCATCGATTCAGAATGAATACCAAGTCATAGAACAAAAATAAAGGAAGAAGGAGCACGCCAATACTCTTAATGCTTGCAAACCCCTTCTAGTGAAATGCCAGCGAAAGCTACTTTTGCTCCTCTCAACCTTGAAGTAGGGCACCCATCCTCAGCGCATTTATAGCTGTTTGTTGTGGCAACACAACAGCTTATGTAGAAACACTTATGCTCCTTCTTCCTTTATTATTATTCTATGTACCAAGTATAGCAAACTCTCGATTATCCGCGGAAATGATTGCCACGTTTCCGTGGATAATGCAAATCGCGAATAAACTGCAAAAAGGCTGAAAATGAGAGGAAAATGAGACTTAAAAAAAATAAATATATATATATACAATATATATTCTAGCTCAAAAACTTGATTGTATTATATATAAACATAAAACAAACAGTGAAGAAACATTGCTATAACTGAAACATGCAATAATAATTGTAATCAAGATAGACTCAATTTTTCTCAGTGTGATTTTATTACTATTAAGACTGAGGACTATTAGTCTCAATCTGAGGATTTTTACGAAACCAGTTTTACAATAGTTGGACAGTTGTCGAAATCTAAAATTTATCGAAAATGTAATTGAAAAATCTGGAAGCGATGTTATAATTTGAAAAAATAAATAAATAAATAAATAAATAATAAAAAACTAATAGTCCTCCGTCCTAAACTAAATTCTGCTTTTGCCAGAATTTCATCAGAATCTTTTTTTTTTTTTTTTTTTTTTTTTTTGAAAGAAATAGAAAAGAAAAGTAAATTAATAATATACAGTATCGAAACAAACACTATCGAAAAAGTTTTTTTTTTTTTTTTAAATAATTTTGAAAAAGAGTTTCCTTTAAATATAGTGACCAGCGAAGTGGACAAAGCCCGCTAGTTTTTAAATATTATTATTTAGCCTCGATAATTATATTAATTTGCCACAATCGTATCATTTCCAAAAATAATAATAATAATAATAATAATAATAATAATAATTGTAATTGGTCTACGTTAGAGAAATATTATATAGACTATCTGTTACCCGCGACATCGTTCACGTGGAAATTTTGATGTGTATGTGTGGGAACTGACGGTTTGATCATAATATGTAATGTAATGAAACCTTATCATTGTGGTGCTGTGCAAAACAGAGTCTGATAAAGTATACTAAAAAAAAAAATTGTAACTCATTGAAAGATCTACGGGAAAAATATACAATTTATTTTTATTCTAATACCGATCTGTATACAACATTAAATGACTTATTATTTTCCGTCAGCACATGCAAGTTCTGGGCACTTGAAACACGTGAACAACCAACATATAATTGACCGTGTGAAAAGCATGACGTTCCTAAATGAATGCCTGTCACTTTTAAGGTTTGGGCCTGGGATTTGTTGATCGTCATTGTAAAAGCCAATTTCAATGGAAATTGCAATCTCTTGAAATGAAATGGTAAGCTGTTGGACATAATAGGTATGCGGGGAACCAAAACGCTGTTTCCTTTACCAGTTCCTGTAATAATGGTACATTTTATAATATTAATACCCAGCTCTGTGATACGAAGCTCAGTGCCGTTGCACAGTCTGGGTGCATCAAGGTTACGCATCAGCATAGCTGGAACGCCAACTTTAAGCTCCAACATATGGGACGGTACTCCCGTTAACTCCAGAGAGTTGAAAAATTCAACGGGGTAGGCAGTACTATCGTCATCAGCCATCACAGTGTGTATGGATGTGTATAATTTTGAATTGCCGGCGGTCATTTCTAAAATTCTTTTGTTTATTTTATTGACCCACTCGTTCTTAGGCGATAGCACTGCCCTCTCACACAACCATTTATCAATACTTATATTAACATCCAAATCGGGAAAGACTTGCATGATAAATCCGTCTTCTATAGCCACTGGAGGGGAAAATTCTTCGGAAAATTGAATTTTCCCATCTGCGTCCGTTTCTAGACGACCCTCACCAATTTTCAAAAGCTTATTTGCAAAGATACCTGATTCTTGGTCGTTGTACAGTCGGACGCGCATGTTGCATGTAAGATGGAGCTTTTCAATCCTATACCAGTGTGGCGACGCCTTGAGACATGCGCTTATTTCATCCGCCGGTGTGCCCTTCTCAATAACTGGCAGTGTCTGTCTAAGTCGCCTGCGAGCAAAACGACAACGCCGCCCATCAACGTATGGTTGCCGCGAATGTCCTGCAGGCTGCGGTTCAACGCCTCTATTGCATGCTTGTGCGACATTCGGCAGCGACTTGTTCGTCCTTGCAATCTCCGGTGCCTGTCCCTATTGTCTACTAGTATTTATATTTAATATTTAAACAAAATAATAAATCCTAATTGTATTTTTTTTTTCTTAAACACTGTTTATAATTTAGAAAAAAAAAATACATAGGAAGGGGTTAAAAAATTTTGACTCACTAAAGCAGATGATTAATGGGAACTATGACGAAAAAACAATTAAAAAAAAAATTATTATTATTATTATTATTAAAAACGTTAACTGAAATAATATCATTTTAACCATTGAAGAACAGATAAATACGTTAACATTCCATATGAAATTGTTCATATTTATTTATTTCTTCAATATTCAATAGAAGAAAGTATTGGATTCGTAAACATTTTCGTCCTCGGGTTTTCGATTGATTTGTATGTTTTGATAGAAAAACGTGTGAAAACGTGTGATAGTTTCAAGTTTCTTTTTTTTAGAAAATGTCTGTCTATCCGTCTGTCCGTCTCTGTCCGTATGTGTGTGTGACAAAATTTTGTGGCCACAGAAACTACTCAGAAACTACTGCCTCAGAAACTACTGCCCAATTTCAGAAACTACCGCCCAGAATTTCATAAAATTTGATTTGTAGTTGCACCTTGACATAAATTAGTGTCTGTCAACTTTTGGTGAAATTTGTCTTACAGATCGCGTTGCCATCCCACTTTTTCTGAATTTTAATATGGCAGTATAGGACAAAATTTTGTACAAATGTACATAAATAGAAATTTTTTAATAATCATTATGAAGTTAATATATATATATATATATATATATATATATATGCTAATGATGGTCAACCGGGAAAATTTTTTGTATACGTAGGAGCATCGCTTCGCTTCTCCCTCCCCCCTTCGGGTGGTAGCTCCCTCCGAGGGGGATAAATTTTCATTATGGGTATCTTTCAAAAGAGCTCGTCAATACGTTTAAAACGAATGATTGAACCATCGATCTGCAGTAATTTAAGATAAAAGTAATCGATTTTTTTTAATGAAAAAAAAGAAAAAGAAAAGAAAGAGAGAGAGAGGAAAAAAAGGGGGGGGGGAGGTCAACCTTAAAAAAAAACATTGCATTTTTATGATACCATAAAGAGAATAAAATTGACTATCTTTCGATATTTAGTGTTATACTATATTCGATATTTAGTGTTATATCTATTTTTCTGTAATGAAAATCGTATGAGTTCACCAAGGAAGATATTTTTAATAAATAATAATCTCTATATATTAAAAAAAAAAAAAATCTGTCGCTAGCATCAAATTTTTTTGTGTGTAACGACCGCATCTCCTCGCGGAGGGCAGTGATTTCGCGTCTCGAGAGGTGCTAATGTTTGTAGTTTGCTCCAAGGAAGAGATTTCAGCTACTTAGAAATTTCTAACTTAAATCTTAAGTAACGAAGTTATTAATTAAAAAATTCGGCTTTATAAAGGTACTTTATTTGTCGTTTATCAAAAAGTTTCTCTTATGACGTTCATTTTCAGTCATGACGTCATTTTCCACAGGAAAATTAAAATGTGATACATGATGTAAGAAATATATAAATAAATTAATAAATAAATTAAATAAATACAATGTAACAGAGAAATTTCCATTCACTTTTTTCTACTTTAAAAAAAATTATTTTCTTATTGGCAATCTCATACCTTTTATAATTATATATATATACTAGCTGACCCGTCCTACTTCGCACGGATGAACAAATTTTAGTTAACGATGAATTGATATGCAAAAAATAAAAAAAAATATCAGTTTATATGTTATAGTCAGGCAATATTATCAACTGAAAAGTCAAAATATAATTTTACAATTATTTTTTTCAATCAGTTGTTAAATGTTGGTAATTTTTACTTTATCATATTTATTTATTTATTTCATAAAAAGAAGCATGTCTTTACTCATGAATAAAAAATATTGAAAAATAAACCTATAACATGAATATGTGTTTGATAAAGTTGACGTTGATAAATTGCTTTAATTATTATTTATTTGTTCTTATAATATTAATTTCTATTAAACACAGAGCTTATGTGTTTTTAATTTTCTTAAATTTAACGTCCGCAAAGTAATCTGGTTATTGTTTTAGTAACGGTTCTCCATTAGTGATCGTTAATATTTTTTGTGATTTTGGCGGTGAATTAAAAAGGTTATCGCAAATACGTAAAGTCCTTCCAGTGAAACGTCCTAGCTATTGCGGTGCCAAATTTTAAATATCGCCAAAGAAGCCCTATACAAAAGTAGATTTCTAACGCGAATGCACATTTAATTTATTTTAAATGAACAGTGTTTCCAATCAACATAATGAAACCTGCATAATCAAATGTCATTTGCAATTCCCTGGCGGCTGTATATTGCGCTACTTGCTTTCGGAAAAGATTTTATATCAATCATCCTTGGCGGAAAAAAAAAAAAAAAAAAAAATGATTGCCAAGTTATCTCGCAAACATATTTAATTTTTTCCATAACTGATGGCTTTTAATAATGTATATTAAGGGAAAAATCAATAATATGAAACAATATTCGTATAATATATACTATTACAAAATCTGGTGTGAAACAACCACACGACTTCCATTACCCACTATTACACGTAATATATACAATTTTTTGGAGATATTAAGTACATGCATTTTTTTTTAAGATTTTCCAGTAAGAGAAACTTGATACACGTATAAAGACACCTACAACAAAGTTTACATCGTAAGTTAAAAAATAAGGGGAAAAAATAGATAGTTATTTTTTTAAACACGAATTACCGAGATCTAAAACTGAACTTCCTAATCAGGATGACCGTTAGTATTCCTGTAATATGCACGTAATACTTGAGAAATATTATCTAAATTGAATTAATGAAACAATTTTCAAGAAAATCGTTAGAGCCGTTTTTGAGATACCAACTTTTACCAAAACTTGGCATACTCAATTATTGACCGGAAAACAATAATTACATACAAAAGTATATTTAGTAGGAAGTTAACATGACGAGTTTGAAAAAAATTCGTACAGCCGTTTTTAAAGGAAGGCACTTATGAGATCTGAAATTGAGCTGCTTATAGAGGATGCCTATCAATTTTCCTGAACTAACCAATTATATCATTCGAAAGGACATCTAATAGATTGTTTATATAGCAACTTTGAAGAAAATCGTTAGGGCTGTTTATGAGGTACGGGCTTACGATCCCATTTCCGGTTTTCGATGACCCAGTTCCGGTTTTTCAATTTTCACCAAAATTTGGAAAATTCATCTGTACATCAGACCTGAATCAATTGTGAAGATTTGTAGTTCTATCTTTATTAATTTTGGAGATATGACACCCATGAAAATTTCACACATTCGTACACACACACACACTCACTGACCCATTGCCAAAAACTACTTTTTTGGACACAGGAGGCCTTAAAACATATAAATCAGGTGAAACTCTATATCAAATTTTTGGACCGAATACAATACTTCCACTACCTACGGTAGTACGGTAATTGAAGTAAAAACATAGATCTCGTATTTAATACGAAAATATACAGATTTTCGTATTACGTTTTCGATCTCGAAATACAAAAATCGCCAAGGACGACCGATATCAAATCTATGCTTTGTTTTCAATTAAAATATTGAAAATTTGAATTAAAAATGTATTTTACCAAAATTTATTATAGCCTCTAGCACTTAGAGACAGTGTAACTTTTGATTAGTATAAAAAAAGAAAGAAATAGAAATCGGCTTTTTAGTTCTAGCGATCGTTCTCTACATATACATATAAACCTTTCCTCTTTATATATTAGTATAGAACATAGATAGATTAAATAGGTTTCTAATCAACATAATGTAACTCAAATAATTAAATGCTATTTGCATTGCAGTAATGGTTGTATGCGCTATGTATATTGAGCTACTTGTCATAACTGTTAGTTGCTAAAAATAGTCGTCAAATAAATTTAAACTTCTCAATTATTCTTTTAACAAATGCATAATGAAATGCAGACGATATATTTTTAATTCACTTTTTATATTATTATTCGCGAGAAAATATATTTTATTATATGTCGAAAAATGAACTAACCCGTAAATTTTTTGGGCAACAATTATAAAATAAATAATTTAATAAAAGTTTAGAAGTAACGCTTAGATCATTACATTATATCATATCATATTAAATTATATTATTAGAATTATAAATACTTTAAATTTATAATGACGTCAGATTTAACGTGTAAGTTTAACATTTTGCAAAGCTTTATATGAATTTCAATTTAATCCACGTGCAAATATATTTTTTTTCTTTTCATGTCAAGATATTTTGAAAACAAAATCAACATGTAAAAGTTTCTTTTATTTTGGCAACGTCTAAATTTTTTAATATTTCATTATTTCCATTTCTATTATGGCTTTTATGGGGATTTTAATTAAAATGCTCAGATTTTAAACTAAAATTTATTTTATCAAAATTAAATATAGCCTATAACAATCGGGCATAGTGCAGCTTTTGGTCAGTGAAAGAAGTTTTAAAATCGGTTCAGTAGTTTCAGAGATTACCCTCCACAAACAAACAATTTTTTGCGCTTTATATAATGATATAGATACATATATATATTATTTATTTATTTTATTTATTTACTAGCAAACCTTTGCGAAATTTTCGGGGATTCTTTCTTTCTTTTTTTTTTTTTCTTTGCCTTTAAAATTCGAAACTTGTAAGTCTTATACCAATTTCACCATCCAATATAAATTTTGATTCATCAGAAGCCAAATTATTATTAGTTTTTTCTTTTTTTTCCTTTTTTGTGGAGGGGGGCTATGAAAAGCTAGTGATAGTTAACTCAAATCGTTCAAAAAAATTTTTCAAAATTAAATTAATGTTCAACGATCCAGTTTTCATACTTCCCTAGGAAGATAGCTTTAGTATAGGACTCCTATGATAACTTTTAAATTTTTATCGCCATGTTGGGGATGTTTTTTAATTTGTTCAATTTTGCATAATTTTTTGTAAAAAAAAATATTAGTACCTATTTTGATTATAATTCTTGTTGTTGCGTTTTTTAGTCAATTTATGACACAAAGTTCATATTTTATTTATATCTTTAAAGTATTGCTAGGTTTGAAACGACGCTTGCAAAGGTTGTAAAGATGCAAATTTAAGAATTTTTTTTTCTTTCCTTTTTTTTTCTTTTTTATAAAATTATCTCATCAGACAAATGTCGTCAATTTTCTTTTTTTTTTTTGCATTAGATCATTGAACTGAGTCCACATGCTTTAATATTGCTTATGTATTTCTTCTTCTTTTCTCTTCTTTCTTTCTTTCTTTTTTTTTTTTTTTTTTCTTTTTTTTTTTTTTTAAATCCTCCCGTATTTTATTGTCACTGTCGTATCGTTTCTACAAAATGTAATCGTAATTGGTCCACGTTAGAGAAATAATATATAGATTTTTTTAATAAGGAAATAATGTCGTGTGTGTATAATTGATTGCATTTTTTTTTTTTTAATTATTTTTAAAGCGTATTTATTTTTTATTTAAATCATACCTTAATATACCTCGGATATGTTTTGGCATAGAAAAAAATATTTAAAAAAAAAAAAATAGAGTCAAAGTCTAACTCACTCTTAAATGTTCTAATTTCGCACTGATAAATTTTTAACATTACAGAATTAGACGTTTCTATGATACATTTCATGTTTCTAATTATGGCCAAAAAAAAAAATCATAATCTAAAAATTTTTATGCTGAATCGATTACATTTTATTCCTTGTTACTTTAAAAAGTAGGCAGGAAAGAATTATAAATTGAAGGTGTAGGTGATTTTCCAATTAAAATAATAATATTAATAATGAACATTTTTTCTTTTCAGATATTTTCGAATGTTTAACATTATTACCCAGCAGTACATTAGAATAGACTATCTGCCCTAAATTAACTAAAAAATTCAACAGTAAAAAGTATAGCCATAAAAAAAAAAAAAAAAAAAAAAAAAAAAAAGGTACTATATATATATATATATTTTTTTTTTTTAAGGAGCAATTGTACCAAGAAATTCATTGCCAAATATTTAAAAGTCGCGAAGGAGGTCATATACTAAAACTGTAACACAAAATGATCTAGATATTACGAGTTTCTTTCTACTCTTAAAAAAAAAAATAGAAAAGAAAAATCTTGAGTGACTCCACTAGACTTATGCTAGATTCAACAAAATGCTTATAGTTAGTGCAACAGTGACTTATAATATTTATATATAAAAGTTTTCAGCTCCATCGGATAAGGCATTTAGGCGTTATCGCACTTTAAAGTTTGAGCTCATATGTCCCAATGATAAAAAAAATCTGCATTGTATCCCTGTAAAAAGATCCATAAGTGCTCATAAAGATCGCGTGACGGTGACCTATAACATGTATATAAATTTTCAGTTTATTTAAATACGGTGTTTAGTCGCTGTCGAACTTTAAATAATTTGAGCCTATGGGCCATAATGATAAACAATTTTTATTTGTGTCCCTGTAAAATTCTGTAATTTCTTTAATTCATCACTAAAATCTATAAAGTTTGTGTGATAGTGGCCTAAACATGTATATAAATTTTCAACTCAAACGGATAAGGCATTTATATACTATCGCACTTTAAATAATTTCCCCCTATATGCCATAATGATACAGAATTATTTGTTGTGTCTCTGTAAAAAAACAGTAAGTGCTAGATTCACCAAAACCTATACAGATTGAGTATTTGTGACCTATAATATGTGTATAATTTTTTTGCTCAATTGAATAAGGCGTTTAGACGCAATCGCACTTTTAAAAATTTGGTCTCATAGGTCATAATGATAACGAATTTTCTTTGTGTCCCTGTAAAAAAAACTATAAGTGCTAGATTCACCAAAATCAATAGGGTTCGTGCTACGGTGATTTACAACATACGTACCAACTTTCAGCTCATTCGAGCAAAGCGTTTAGACGCTAGCGTGTTCACTCACACGCATACATACACACACATACATACATCATCGCTCACATACATACATACATCATCGTAAAAATAGTGAAAACGAACTCAAGGGACCTTAGAATGTATAGAAACTTCAAAATCTCAAATACGGATTTTTGACATGATTACAATACTTTCCTTACATATAGTTGTTCGGAAAGTAAAGTTACTGACTTTAAGCATACTATTTCATTAAAAAAAAAAAAAAAAAAAAAAAAAAAAGAAAGAAAGAAAGAAAAAATGGTATTAATTATTATGTACTTCAATTTCATTTTGAATATCGAGATTTCTAAAACTTTTTTCTGCTTTTGTCTTGTGTTATGCACTATTAATACACTGGTTCTCATAATTATAGGGACACCCGTTTTTATATATTAACTAAGCACAGAACACTATTAATTAAACAAATATATTTTTTATTAATTTGAATTTGATTAATATATATTTAAAAAGTTTTATCGTTTTTCTATCTGAAAAATCTTTAAATACGGTGAAAAAGATGATTTTTTGGGTGTTCACAATCATAAGGACAGCTCGAATCTTAGTAATTTTTTTTTAAAGATATTCTTTAAATTAATATTTTATGGGGTCTTTTTTTAGTGTGAAACAGTCAGAAATTCTCTCTGGTATATATATATATATACACTTTTTTTTTAATATTCAGTTTCAATACCATTTCATACAGCATAGATGATATTCTGAATACACTTAAACTGTTTAAAATTGCTTTCCACTTGCATGTACTTTTCTATAATGATAAGTTAAGGTTTTTTCAAATTTTAGGCCACGTGAAAGGCAATAATACAGAAGTTTCTTTCTTCAAACTATTTCCTATTGCTCTAAAAGTAGAGCAAAAATGTAAGTCTTGTTGAAAAAATCATTATTACCCCCCAAAATCTAGCAAAAATCTGAGAATTCCAAGTTTAAAATTTGCAGATATTCTCTTGATGTTCATAATAATAGAAAAAATTACTACATTCATTCTGCCTTCAGTAGAAACAGCTCCATAGAGCACCTTAAATCCACCTTTAAAATGCTCGATTCATATCTACCTTTAAAAAATCTGCTCTGTCTTTCGTTATCTTCAGATCATGCCAGTAACTGTTAAAACCATTTGGTTAATCAAGAATAAAATGTGTTTCATTCGAAAATGCAACATTTTACCATTTGATATTGTCTTTTTTAACTTTAACACATAGACGTTCTTTCCTCCATTAAATGCTTAATGATTATTACAGGTTTTTTATTCATTTTAACATATTATTAATTATTTTAAACATGCATAAATGTGAACTCCAACCTTTCGTTAAATATTACGAACAAATTCAGCAGCAGTCATTATGAGTAGGACAGTAAGAGGAATTATGAATCTTCGATCTCTGTAAAACAACTCTGATTTTACATTAGATCTCTCTAATATCGAACCAGCAGTTCAACGTTTGATCACATTTCCTTCAGCAATTTTAGATCTTCGAATTTCATTAGAAATTCGGCGGATTGAAATTATCCTTCCACTTAAAAAATACATTTATCATATTTCACTACATGAACGTTCTTTTTTTTCGAGGAATTATCAGTAATGTCCGTCCAAGAAAAATTGAAGTTTTATATATGAATTAATCTAGCCCAGTAGTTAATAAATTCACGTGTCAACTGTAATTTATCCGCTTGTAAGTTAAATAAAACGAAAAAATCTTGATTGTTCCTATAATTATGAACATCTAAAAACGTGGAGAAAAACACATTTTGCATTTTTTTTATTAATTTTGTTTCATATTAAAAAAATTATAGCAGTTTTAATTTTTTGGATAGTAGATATATTAAGTGCACATAGTATAATCTTGTTCACAATTATTTTTACATTAGTTATTTCAAAACATAAAGTGTCTTTATAATTACGAGAAGGAGTGTATTCCTACTCAGTGAAAAACAAAGAAGCGGATATTCGGGCAGAGACTCGCAGGAGTTATTAAGGGAAGCGATCCGGGGGCAGAGCTCCCTAGTTTTAGTAAATTATTTTTACTGAATAAATTTGTATGGGAAAATATAGAAGAAAATTATGTGGTGGTCATAGCATACTAGTTTTTAGTTACTCATGATACTATAGGTATGGGGAATTCAGGTAATCGTGAAAATTTTCGATCTCGGTTTTTTGACTTTTTTATACGTTTTTAGGTGTGAGGATTCCGAAAATTGCAAAATTTGTATGGTTTCCGTCTGTAAGGTGTCTGTTAGTTCATTAGTTCGTTTATTAGTCTGTGTACACGATATCTCAAGAATAAATAGTCGCAGAGAAGTCAGATCAGTTTTAAAATATTACTTTCGACACTGGCAAGAACTCTATTCATTTGCAACATTCAAAATAAAAAACTTCGTAAGTTATTAGAAATTTACAATTTTCTTAATATGGGAGAATAAGGCAAAATTTCACTTGAACATTTATTTAAAAAAAAAATTTTTTTACAGTAAAAATATCAGTTTAGTTTTAAAATATTTAGTTTTGATGCCGGAATGAACATCATTAACTATAAACATGTTACTTTAAAAAACTTCGCAAGTTATTGGAAATTTGTGAATTTCTTAACATGACAGAATAGGACAAAATTTCACATAAACGTCAATTTTTAGGGATATTTTCATCGTTAAAATATCAGACCACTTTTGACATCTTATTTGGGATACTGGCATGAATATAATTGACTATGAATTTTCCAACATAAAAATTTCGTAAGTTATTGGAAATTTACGAATTTCTTAACATGGCAGAATAGGGCAAAATTTCACATAAACATCAATTTCAAGGACATGTTTATGGTAAAAATATCAGATCACTTTTGAAATATTATCTAGGATACTGCTATGAATATCATAGAATACGAATTTTCCAATTTAAAAAAATTGAAATTTATTTGGAACTTATGATTTACTTAACAAGGCAGAATAGGGTAAAACTGAGCATAAACGTCCATTTTGAGGATCATAAATATATCAGACAACTTCAAAATAACTTTTATGATACTTGTTTGAAAATGATTGACTATGAACATGATTGGTCAAATTCATTTTTCTTAACGTGATTATAATATGTCCTGGTCCTGCACTAGAAATTTATGAGAACATATATATGATGGGGGAATTGAGCAGAGTCCACCTATGGCAACTAGTTTTAAAGACACGTTATATAAGGCGACATCAAATGTACCTTATATTTTTCGAAAATTTTTTTGTTTATTTTAATATTGTTAATAGTAATATTCTGTAGAATATTAGTTAGATTTTTTTTTTTTTTTTTTTTTTTTTTGTAAAACTTCAACATATCTTTTACATCAACTGAATGTCAGGATGTATTCTAAAAACTTTCGATGTGATTAGCTGCTAGTAACTGCTGTTAATGAGCTTCTTTCCTATAAAAATCTACAAGTTTCAAAAATAACAATCTTTTAATTTTCCTTTTTTCAAAAAAATATTCTACGATACCCAATCTTTCTCTCTCTCTATCCAAATATTATTATTATCTAACAAATTGTCATTAAGTATTTCCTTTGTGGCACAGCTTTAGTGCTGAGACTCCATGGGGACATTAAATATTTTTTACCATTTTAGCGATAAATTCAAATGTCTATCGCAAATGTGTAGATAAAGACCTTGGATAGGTGACGAGATAAGGGAAAAGGGTGAATTACAAAGTTGTAGAGCATCATCTATTTAGTATGACAAGACATCTTGTAAACATGAATTTTGAAAAAAAAGAACGTTTACACGTGCATCTGTTTGTTCTCAGTTTCCTACACTGTAACTTGCCAAAGCGATTTTAGAAATCCAAAAGACCTTTGTTTCAAAGTTTAAACTTCTGTCCGTCAGCTGCAATGCATATTTGGATCTTTGTTTAAACTTTATGCTGCGCACATTCCAGCGTAGCGGGTGACACGTACACTCTGTAAAATTCCATCAGAATTCAAATGTACACAGCAGTTGACGTTATCGTTCAATCGTTTCTACATCTGTTTCAAATTTTTAATGGAAATTAACTATTTCAATTTATTAATGGAAATATTTAATGGAACTAAAAAAAAATCGTCTGATTGATATCGTTGAACATTTTTACTTCCATTACCCGACTACTGTAGATAATGGAAGTATTTTATTCGATATCGAATTTTCACCTGATTTACATGTTTTAAGACCTCCTGAGTCTAAAAATGTAGTTTTTGGCAATTTGTCAGTACGTGCGTATTTGGGGAATATTCTGACTATCATATCTCCGAAACTATTAAACTACGAAACTTCAGAATTGAGACAAGTCTGGTGCATAGATGATTTTTCCAACTTTTGCTGAAAATTGGAAAACCGGAAGGGGGACATTGGGAACGGAAGTATGACCGTAAATCCGTATCTTAAAAACAGCTCTAACGATTTTCTTCAAAGTTACTATATAAACACTTTATTATATGTCCTTTCATATGAATTAGTTGCCTAGTTCAGGAAAATTGATAGACACCCTGTATAAATAAATAGCCCAATTTCAAGTTTTGCAAGTGCGTTTCCTTAAAAAACGGCTGTACAGATTTTTTTTTTTTTTTTTTTAACTCGCCGTATTAACTTTCTTTTAGACATCCTTTTGTTGTATTGTTGTTTTCCGGTCAACAATTGAGTATGCCAAGTTTTGGTAAAGATAAGTAACTCAAAAAACGACTCTAACGATTTTCTTGAAAATTGTTTCATAAATTCATGTCAGATATCCTTTCTAATGTATTCCGTGGTTATTACAGAAAAATTATAACTGTCATTCTGATTAGATAGGTCAATTTTAGATCTCGAAAATTAATGCTTAAAAAAAAAAAAAAAAAAAAAAAAAAAATGGCTCAACCAATGTTTTTTTTTTTTTTTTTTTTTACTTCTTACTTTTAAACTTGCTAGGTAAATCTGTTTCAAATGTCTTTACACGTGTATCAGCTTTCTCTGTTAGTGGAAAATTTTTAGGTGTCTACTTTGTTGGGTCAAAGTTTATGTCTTTTGATCACATTATCTCCAAAAAGGGCATATAATACGTGTAATAGTATGCGTAATGGAAGTCGTGTAGTTGTTTCACACCAGATTTTTTTGTTTGAAAAGAGAGTATAATCTCTGATATATATCCTAATTTAATTTACTATTGTATACGCTCAAAAAATTCGCCGAAGCAAGAATTTTAATGTACAGTCAGGGAAAAAAAAATTCGCAACACTCGGTGTAACTTCGTTATTAGCTCTTTCAGTGGCAGTGTTCCTGCTGATGGAACACCTAAATTTAATTCTCAAGTGCAAAAACTCATCCCGGAAATTTTTTAGCTAAAATTTACATTCGTAACATAGCAGAAAAAGGCCCTTTTTTTTAACCTGATAATTTAAAATTTCTTTTATTTTAATTTTGTTCGTAAATTCCGGTGGCAGTGTAATTTAAATGATCCGAATTACCCTGCGTCGCAAAGGGTTAATTGACGCAGAAAAATCTAACACACATCATTCAACAGGAAATTAAGTGCACTTTTTTAAAATGATGTCAAATTTTGTATTAGGGATCATCCACATATTGAAATCAGCAACAACTTTGATTTTTTTTTTTTTTAATAGCAGCACTCAATTTTGACTTCATAATTGAATTCCTTAGAGTCTGGCAGTGCAGAAAAGTATATAGTTTGTATACTTTACTTTATTATTCATAGAGATATAACCAAAAATGTGTTAGGGGTCTATCTGTAGTAAATCTAGGAAAATACAATTAACACTTTCGCGACCGCATGTTTTTGTCTTTTTGATAATATGTTCCACCTGTGGGCGTTATTCATTCACACGATATAATTTCAGAACAAGGTTTCTGTTTACATATTTATATTACATATGAATATACATAATATACTTATTCTAATGAAAATATATGTATCCATAGTGTTTCGATTGTACAAATATAAATAAAGGGAATATTCTTGAGAAATATAGCAACATACAAATTGCAAAAGGAATGGCCACTGGCGGAGTTACAGATTTCCAAATGACGTGAGTATACGTCAGCGATCGCGAAAGTGTTAAGATCCTACAAAAATTAGACAAAATTTTACTGTTTCACACAGGAAATCTTTTAAGAAAAAATGTATTATAATAATTAATCATGATAAACCCTTATTATTTTTACAGCATCTTGGCTATCCTGATTTCGGTTACTTTATTTTAAGAATAATTTTCTCCAAATGTTGTTACGATTAAATAAGAAAAAAAATTACTCTAAAAAATGACTAGTGTGAAAAAGAGGCGGGTACTAAAAATTCATAAGGAGATGGTTGGCAAGTATGTGTTCAGCAGTTAAAAAGGTGGGTAAGGACTTAGTGAACACCCTCTATGTCTATCTGTTTTCGTGCTGTTTCACCTATTTTTTTGCCTATTTTCACCTATTTGTTCACTTATTTTTTTAACAGCCGCTCCAGAGTTTTAAAACCTCTTTTTTTTTCTTTTTTAGAAAAACTTGACTCGGAGAAATGGCTTGTTTCTGGGGGAGGGATTTGTTTATTCATCTATAACTCCTTAATAGTTGCCCAGATTTTGATTTTTTTGTGGAAAGTCTCGACCTAAAAAAGGTTCTATTTTAATGTCATTAAGATCAAAATAAGAGAGGTTTATTGTTATATCGTTTCTTTGTCTTTTTCCGTTGTTAAAGATATAAACTGTAACGTTTTCTCAAGTAATAAGAGGAGACTTGGCGTTGGAATATTAAAACCCGAATAAAGTACTACGTCAGAAACGCCAAAAAAAAAAAAAAAATATATATATATATATATATTTGCGATGCATACAGCTGTTTCGGTAGCCTTAAGCGTACCGTCTTCAGTGCAGAAAGAATTCTGAATCTGGAGAAGGGCTCATATATAGAGGAGAGGGACCGAATTTAGTTCCACCAATAGGATTACGGGAATGGTGGAGTGTGTGGCCAATAGGAAATTAGGAATGTTAGCTGTGTAAACAGTAGAAAAATTAAGAAAATGTGGACTGAGTGTCCCAAGAATTCTTGGGGCATCAATAGTATTCCCTGTCAGTGTGGTTTATCATATATTGGCCAAACTAAACGCAGTCTTAAATTTCGTCTAAAAGAACATATGAATCACGTCCGCAAACAAGAAACCAATAAATCGGCTATTTCTAAACATTGCTGGGAGGAAAATCATAATTTTAAATTTCATTCAGCTAAAATAATTTGCAGACCTAAATCCATTCATGAACTCGATTTCTTTGAAGCTTTTCATATTTATAAAAATCTTAAAAACCTTGTAAATTGTGATTTCGCTGTTCCCTATTTGTCTGATTGATGGAAATTTTACATTCAGTCCACATTTTCTTAATTTTTCTACTGTTTACACAGCTACAGATTCCTAAATTCCTATTGGCCACACTCCCCACCTTTTCCGTAATCCTATTGGTTGAACTAAATTCGGTACCTCTCCTAAATATATGAGCACTTCTCCAGATTCAGAATTCTTTTTGCGCTTTAGGCTACCGACACAGCTGTACGCATCGCAAATATTTTTCTTTTGGCGTTTCTGACGTAGTAGTTTATTCGGGTTTTAGTTTTCTCTAGTGTGTCTCATTTGATATCCTAGTATGAATAACAGGGAAAATTTATATTTCGTATATTTATTGATATTGGATAGAGGGTACTCATAAAGAAAATTTGAATGCCATTTCTTTAATTAGTAATTTTAGACTAGATTAATCGTTGATACTTGTTGATATCTAGCTAAAAAGTAACGCTATATACAAATTCTAGCATCCAAATTTCTCTTTGTGAGAACCTTGATATGATACTTCTTTCTATACAATGTGCTTCAGAGAATTCTTGATTACGAATACAGTATAGGATCTGTTATCCAGAAAGCTTGGGACCTGGGATATTCTGGATAAGGGGTTTTTCCGTAATTCGGAACACTTTATTATACGTATAAAAATGGTAGAAAATAATTTCACAAATAGCAGTGATATACACATGAATAATATATATAAACACTTTACGTATATATATTTGTTCATTTAATAAATTATTTCCATAAAATAAAAAAGAAAAAACATTCTTAATTAGAATATTGAACTGTAAATAATAATAGTAATAATAAATGAAAAATAAATAAACATATATAAAATTTAATTTTGGATCTGAGAGTAAAATCTTTTCATTTTGGATTTTGAAAACATTTCTATGATATTTCTTTGCTTATAGTGTGTCTCTGATACTAATTGTTCATAAATGTTTCAAATATTTTTAGCACATAATGCTAAATATTTATGAAATGAATTCTAAAATTAATGGAAATTAATGAAAACTATTTAAAACTTTTATAACAATTGGGACTTCATTCATATGACCTGAGTTCAAGGATAAAATTCATCTGCTATTGGGCACTTTCAGAAGTATGTGTTATTAATCTTTATCAATTAAAAAATACCTTAAAAATTCATTTTCTAACCTAAATTTGCAAAATTTTCATTAATTTTTGGACAATTTTTGCTCACCATATTTCTTTAGAATAACACTGTAGCATTAAAGAAAGTAGGTTGTAAAACTATAATTCTGACCGCTGCTATTGTATAACTTTAATTCTTAAATTTTACAATAATTAAAAATTTTGGTAGTTGGCATTTTGGTTTTCGGAACATTCTGGATAACGGGTTTCCGGATAACGATCCTATACTGTACTAAGCATTCGTTCTTTACATTTCTTAAGCTTTTTAACTTAACCCGTTAACGCCCAGTGTCTTCATTTGAAGACAGCTAATAAAATGGCACGAATATTTTTTGTGGTTTCTTGGAAATATTTCTGCCTTTTAATGACAGTTTACAGCGTCACTCTAAATAATCCCTGAAAGTGTTATGAGCCTACTATTAATTATTATTTCATAATTTGGATAGTCATTTTATGATTTTTCATTCGCCGCATATATATTTGCTTTTCTGCGCAGGTATACTAGCTTAAATCAAGTTGAATAATAATATATATTATAATACTTTACTTTCGAGATCTCTGTCAACATATAATAGAAAATTAATCTGTTATCTCAAAGTTTTTCTGTCTCAAAGTTTTCTCGCTAGAACACTAAACGTCGATAAATGAGGATAGGCTTTAAATTTAAAACTATCAGAAGAATTGTTTAAGTTAATATATTTTACTGTTAGTTGTCTATATTAATTTAGAAGTGAAATAATCAGCTAATAATATTTTGCAAACTTAATTCGGGCGTTAACGGGTTAACGTTGCTGCATTAGGATTCCTTCCCCCCCCCCCCCATATCGCAACCCGGTAAGAAAGGTGATACTCGTAGAATTAAATAATCTGGTGTGTCACTCACACGACTTTCTCTTACCCTAAAATTTAATACTATAAATACAGGTTGCAGATTAATAGATAAGATAACGAGTACTGTTATGTAAACATATGTTAAACAATTCATATTAGGCTTCTGAAGAGTTTTATATGATAATTAGTTCTGTGTGAGGGGGCTACTGCCCCTCTGAACCCCCGTTTCATTAATGCACCTACATTTATATAGAATTTAATTCGGTTATTAAATAATTTATTAAAATTATTATTTAAAAAAAATTATCTTTTATAATAAGGCAGACGATTTCCATATTAGAGAAGTAGTATAACACCAAATATCCAAAAAAAGTCCATTTTATTCTCAATATTAAAAAAAAAAAAAAAAAAAAAAGTACGATTTTTTTTCAAAAAATCGATAATTTTGTTTTAAATTATCGCAGATCGATGGTTCAACCATTCGTTTTAAAGGTATTGGCGAGCTCTTTTGAAAGATACCCATCATGAAAATTTACTCCCCTCGAGGGGGGACTTCCCACCCAGGGGGGGGGGGAGGCGAGGCTCCTACATACACAAAAAAAATTTTCCCAGTTAACTGTCTCTGTTACAAAAAATATATATTTGTTTCATTTGGTTTAGTGCAGTCTATAGACGTTAAACTCTATATTCCTGCAATTTCCCCCCATAGACGTAATGTATTAGAATTCTCTTGATTGTCCCTGTTCACGAACCATTTGCTTGATCTTAACGAAAAGCTTACTGTAACATCCCTATATGATACACATTTAGAATACCAAGTTCGAACTTTCTGCCATAATTTGTTTTTGAGATATGCTGATAACAGACAGACACACAGACACACACAGACACACACACAGACACACACACAGACCATTTGCTAAAAACATGATTTTCGTATTCAGGGGACCTCAAAACGTGTAAATATAACAAAATCTCGCGTTCGAAAATTTGACCAAAAACAATACTTTCTCTACCTTATGGGTAAGAGAAAGTAAAAATGCTGCACTTGCGAAAAATCAAACGCATTATCTAGCATAATAATGAAACTGCGTCTCGAGCAGAAATTTTTCGAGACAAAGATATACAGATTTTCGTGCAAATTGGAGCACTTCGTATCACTGTAAAAAAAAAACGGGAAAAAAACTGCATAATCTGCTGTAAATTTTTCGCAAGTGGAGGAAAAACAGCATTTTAGATTTTTTACTGTAATTTGTCAAATCGTCTGCTGTTGTTTATGTTATCTGGTTGTTCTACGGTTGCGTCCGCCATTATTTTCTTATCCAGAGATTCCGACAAAATGAAGCTGAAATTTCCAGCAGGTGAATTTTAATTCCTGCCCTTTGATTTCTGGTAAGTGCAATTTTAATTGTTTTGTCTTCTTTTATTTTTATAAATGTATGAGACTTATAAACTTGATTCACAAAGATACAGACATAAATCTTCCATTCTTTTATATAACCTATTACATAATTATTAAGTACGATAGAAATTCTTATCATGAAATGTAAATTTTTGCATTATTTGTTGAGATAAAATGCAATATAATTTTTAGTTAATCTGATTGTTTTACCTATTGTATTATTTGTAAAAGTTTATAGATTTCTTGTTCTATTTTAAATACTGCTTTTATTACTGGTTTCAAACTTATGGAATTAGTATATATAATACAAACGTGAATTTTAAAAGAGACTTCTAGAATTTTTTGCATTTTTCCATCAATTTTTTTTAAGCAATGTTAAACTCGTCCTGTTTTTGAGAAAGGCCGTTTTAAGTTCATCGATTTTCGTGTAGATTTTGTTTTAAATTTGCTTATTTTTGTCAGGTCTTTCATTTAAAAAAGGCCGATTTTTATAGGCTTAATTTTCATACTTGAATTCATTCCTGGCATTATTTATCTTTTTTTTTTATTTCAATTTTTGCTAATAAGTGTTTAATTTCATGTTTTTTTTTTTTTTTTTTTTTTCAGATTAAAACAATAATATTTAATTTACTACTCTCATAGAAACTACATTTAAATTACGATTTTCTTACTGTGGCTTCAAGCGCTAGTTACATTTCTATTTATTTCTCGGAAATTTTACATTAATATACATATATCTCAAAAATATTAACATGAATTGGCTCATTGCATGAAAAAATAATGAATTAATGATTGAATTTTCTCAAAATTTTTCATACTTTTTATAATATAAAAATATTTTTCCGCATTTGTTTTCCATGTATGTGAAACATTTTGCACAAAATGAAAAATATTAAATTCATTGCACAAGATTTTAATATGATTGTTAATGAATTACAAAGTAAAGAAATACCATTTAACATCCTTTCCAAACTTTATGTTAAAATGGTTTGGGATTTTCATTTATTTTCGCTTATGACAAATATGATGAAAGTATTGCTAAAATTCGTACAAATATGTTTGAGAAAATTCCTAAATTTCATTTAAAATTTTAAAAGTCCCTACTTATTATTATTATTATTGTTATTTTTAAGTGGTTGCACTCCCTGGATAATGGATAACACTATAAGCATCAATATGCTTTGCATTTGTCCATATCCTTATATCTTTACAAATCCTAAAGTTCTCATTATATACAACTCATTTTTTTCTGAATTTTTTTTTTTTAATAATGTTTGAAACTGAAAATGTAAAATGTTTCAAAATAAAAAAAATGGGAATTTCTGAAAATATTTTATTGTTGTTGTTGTTTATTTGATTGTTTTATGGAACAGCGTTTCAGGGCTGCCAACAACTACACATTTGGTGTAGTAACTACACTTTAGCCTGCTTCTACTACACTCTACACATCGTATACTTAAAGCTACACTTTTCCTTTCCCCACCATCATCTTGTTTACAACGAGCGAACTACGATTTCACACTGTATTTCCAAATCGCTGTTATGAATGAAGTAGCTTGAAAACTCTGGAGGTTGATAGGTTGTTTCATTTCCTTCTCATAAACTGTGACGATAGCGTGACTGTGTACGCATGGTGATTGGATGTTTGGAGAAGTCCTTTTCTATCGCTAGAGCTTGTCTAATCTGTTTACTTTCGATTTTCGGTGTTGTGCATTTGTTGTTGGCTAGACTTGCTTTTCTGTATTTATTTATTCTTATTTTTTGCTTAAGAGTGTACAAATTTATTTAGTTTTTTATTTAATAGTATTTTTAGTTAAAATGTGCGATGATGATGATAATACAAAGAAGAAAAAAAAAATCCTGATCAAAAATCTCTATCGGAGTATTCTGCTACAATCTGTAGATTGCAAATTCTGTAGATTCTGTGGCCGTGTTTGCATTCTGTAGATTCATCCCATGAGGCATATTGTGCAATATGTAATAGCAATTTTCGCGTAAATCATCGTGGACTTTATGATTGTTCGCATCATATTGAAACAAGCTGACACAAGCGTTTAAGTAAAATAAAAGCAACGATAAAGCCTTTGCCATCCAGTTTTTATGTGAAAAGTGATGCAGCATCAAACACTACCAAAACAGAAATGCTCTTTACATCATTTCTAAGTGACATAATGTTCCAATTTCTACAGCAAATCATGCTGGAAATTTATTTAGAGCTATGTTCCCGGTTTCAAAAATCGCCAGACAGTGTCCTAGCGGTAGAACAAAGACGGCGGCCCTATTGAAATGCTTTGCAAAAATATCCTGTTCTGATATCGTTGGCGATTTGAAACATTTGCCGTTTTCGATGGCAACTGATGAAAGCACTGATCAAAATGCTGTTAAACTGTATCTAATTGTTGTTAGGTATTTTGATAATTTCCAGAAAAAATTTTGTGTGCAATGTTATTTTTAAAAGAATGCAGTGATATTTTGTATGTTTGATCGTTAAAGTCAATAAATTTTAGAAAGTAAGTCTTAATGTAAACAAAAGATTTTATGCTTATTTATTTTAAGCATTTTCTTTTTTTTTAGCGGCTACACTTTGTACCTTAAAACTACACTTTTTCTTGTTTGTTAACTACACTTTAGCGCTCCCAGAGGTTGGCAGCCCTGGCGTTTCTAAATGATGATCCCATCTCACCTCATTAAGGATATGTCTGGTCGTAGATTATTAAAAAAAAAAAAAAAAAGTTAAATACGTAATAAAAAGATCATTAATAACTAAGTGAAATATTTAGCTTAAAATTGAGCATTTTCGGAAAATTATAAAAATTCTAATTAAAAAAAAAAAAAAAAAGCTGTTAAGCTGAATTTCAATTTAGTTCAGTTTTGAAAAATCTATTTGCCTTATGAACAGAAAAAAAAAAAAAAAAAAAAAAAGAGGGGGGGGGGGGGGGGGGGAGGATTTTTTTTTTCTTTCTATAAAAAGTAATAATAATAAAGACAATTTTGGAACTAAACAGAGCTGGCAATTTGAAAAAAAAATATAACTTCAAAGCAAATTTTAGTTTAATCATGAAATACATGCAACCTTTAGAACTAATATTTTAATTTGCGAATTTTAAAATTATCCCCACTGTGAAACCCTATATATACTTAATAAATAAATTATAACTGCATATTCTAAATTTGCTTAAAAGTTTTTCGGATTTTACTGAATACATGAGTAAATTAACAAAATATAGAATAATGATAAATAGTTATTTATAGTTTACAAATATTAAGCATTAAATATTAATAATAATTAATGAAAGTATTAAAAACAATTGTATAAATAAAATATTATTATTATTACTGAAAATAAAATGTTTAACCATCCCTTTATATGTTTATTTAGTCCAAGCAGTTTTTTTAAAGGGTTAATTTAATTAAAACTATGTTATTACCCCTAACTAACCATAATTAAACGGAATTTTAAAAGTAATAAATATCTCTGAACTTCTCCCTAAAAGGTCTTTTTATTTACATAAGTATTTTTCTAATATATTGTGCAAAATTTATAACGATTTCTTTTTGTATGTATATATAAATCAGTGGTTCAGAATAGTCTTTTAAACAAACTAAGATATCAATGTGCCTGAATAAATATTTTGATATGCGCTTGAAGGAAGGGGAAGAGACAGTTTCTTGTTATTCGTGACACGCAGATGTATCTTTCTGGGTATTAAAAATTTTTTGAACAAAAACCTTTAATCGTTTTTATGGAAAATAAAGTATATATCTTTTTAAAATAAATTGAAAAAATAAATAACAATGTTTATTGGGTTAATAAGTGATTTCACTAATGAAATGTTTATGCCATATTAACAATAAAAATTGTTTGCTAGAAGCGTGTGTTGAGTGTTCAGGTACTAAAGCTATTCCAGCAGCAACATTTGAATTCGATGATGAGAAATATGCATTATGTGCTATATGGGAAGGTGGGGACTTAATAAAAATGTATGTACTTTTAAGAAAATGTAATTTGAACTACCGAGTTAAAAAAAAAAAAAAAAAAAGTTGTGGTGTTGGTAGTGTTAAGACAAATTGACTGTGCTATGTTCCTTGGTTGGAGGAGAGTGCCCTCACTAGTTTTTATTTATTTATTTATTTATTTCTCGGAGTCCTAGATCATATTTACGCAAGTTTTGAAGAAAACTACTGGAAATTCCGAACGTCTAGGCAGACGAGCGCGACCTGCGATCGAAACTGTCACCTCACGTCTACCAGCTTTGCGAGCAGAACCTCTTGGCCACTGGTGGAGCGGGTTAAAACTGGTATTTTTCATAAATATATTAGAAAAATTAATAGAAGGAAATTACTGGAGCCAAAGCTAATGATAAAAGCAGATTTTGTTCTACCAGTAAATTTTGATTTTTATGAAAATTGGTCAGTTTTTCTGCCAAATGAAATAAAAAATTAAATTATAGATGAAATTATGAAGTTAGTCTCGTCCATTATGCATAATATTGCGTGTATACATATATGTGTATATATATATATAAACATATATAGACCTATGCTGTTTCTTTGTGTGTAATATTTTCAAAGGTAAAACACAATTCCTTTGAGATTGTTGTTTTCTAAATGAATTTTTTTTTCTCTTTTATTCCAGGTGCGCTTGATGAATATCAACCCAAGCATGGAAAATAAACAAAGAAAAAAATAACATAAAAGATGGAGTCATACCCCGCGCGTTGTAATTGTTGATGAATAACATATCGAATTATGTAAATAAATGTCATATAACCTCTTTAATAAATGTATATAAGTTGGTATAAAAAATAAATATTTTTAATTGTAGTTTTCACGTGATATTGCTGTAATTATGTTCCATATTAATATTTTAGATAATTACGTTTTAGCTTCTTAGTTTTACATCTGGTCTAGCTTTTTCGTTGCAAGAATAGTATAAATAAAATGTTGAATCTTCATCAACACTTAAAGAAAAGAAAGAAAGAATGGAAAGAGGAAAGGGGGCTTTTGATTTTCTTTTCTTTTCTTTTTTTGGAAAATTACTCATAAATTTTCATTTTTTTTTTTTTTCTTTTTTAATTTCCAGCATATATGGTAAATAAGTTGAAAATTTTCATTCAAATACATTCAATATTATCTTTATTTTGCCTATATTTATTTGTTTTAAAATCCCAGACTGCATATTTTGACACATTTATAAAATCATTTTTATTTATAAATGTTCAAAGACTGCAACTATTAAATTTCAAAAAATTATTTTGCATATATATATTATATAATTAATGAAGAGTTTTTCCCCTGTTACTTCAAAATTTAAGAATGTCTGTCAAAAGGGAAACAAAATCATCATTTTAGTTTTCTATACACCTTATCAGCAATGACTATTAATGAAAAGCAGTGTTGGGCATAATTGATTAAAAAGTAATTGAATTACAATTGAATTACAATTAAATTACAATTATAAGTATTTTACTGTCAATCAATTAACAAGTAATTGATTACAAATAAATTGAATTATTACAAATAAATTTAATAAGTAACTCATTTTATTTGTAATCAATTACTTGTTAATTGATTGGCAGTAAAATAATTATAATTGTTATTTAATTGTAATTCAATTGTAATTCAATTACTTTTTAATCAATTATGCCCAACACTGATGAAAAGTTATTTTGCCGTAAACAAAATGTTACCATCTTTCCTTTCACTTATTATAAGCATATACATGTTTGTTGTTTTTTTAAACCATCAAACTAATTTTATAGCTAATTTCTGTTTTAAAAATACATTTTTAAAACAGAAATTAGCTATAAAATTACAATATTTATTTTTTTCATTATTATTATTAGTCTGTTATTTTATTTTAATTTTTATTTCTTTTGTTTGAAAATAGTTATAGAGAAAAGAGATTTAGCTTCTGTTATTATACCTCTTCATCTTACGTCACTTCACAAACTACCATTCCTTAAGAGATCTTTCAGCTTTATTTTAACCCTTTGTCGTCCTTAACGCTCTAAAACGTTCTAAGCAGTGTTACAAAATTTAGGGCTACTTTTATTCAACTATCACCAATGATTTTTAGGAGTGATATTTGATAAATATAATGGGCGAATAACCTTCGAAGTGATTGGGGAACCGTTACAGTTAAATTTTCATGGTGGATATTGATTAAAAGAAATCCCTAAATTTAGCAACACTGACAAGAGGAGTGAAATTAAGTAGGTCCGACAGAGGGTTAATATGTTTAATATAACAATTCTGTGATAAGAAATTTTTAATCAAGCAAAAAAAATTATCACATTAAAATCGACGACATAAACCGGGGAAGGGGGGGGGATTTATAGATTTTTTTCGAAAGCTCTTTTAATCAGTAAAAGATTTTAGTTCATATACTTTGTATGCCATTAAAAGCTTAATTTTTCATTGTTTAATTACTAAATTTCATTTCAGAATATACATCGGTAAACGAAAATAGAATATATTAGAAAAAAATCTGACGCAAAATTTATTAACAAAAAGAGCTTTTTTTTATAATCATCTCACGAGTTTAATTGGTGAATTTATATATGCATATGTGTAAACACATACAAATGTGCTGATTTTTTTTTTTTTTTTTTTTTTGGTAAATTTAGTTTGTCTATCTTATTTTTTGTATGTATTATGTTATATATAAGTTTTAAAACTGTGTATGTTTTAAATGTGATTGGTGTCAAAGGACTTAGGTGTCTGCTACTTGAGGCAAATTAGGGACAGTCTTGAAATATCTAGTGCATTTTTTTTCAAAAGATTTTATATTGTTGCTGTTTTCTGAGTAAGTCTTTATTCACCATTCACAAATATGTTTACCAACATATTTTTAAAATGCAGTGTAAAATTGTTTATGGTCAAATCACAAACCATTGTTATTAAATTTTAATGAATTAATTAATGTTGATATGCATCTGGGTTATTTCATTGAAATGTCAAGAGTATGCGCATTTATGAATGTAGAAGGTTGCAGAAATTTTTTATCACACTATGCAGACCAAAAAAAAAAATTAAGAAAATTATTATTGAATATGGACACTTCATGAAATTTAATTTTCTTGGTGATAATATTTCCCGCCTTTATCGTAGCAATATATTTTTGAACAGATGCATGAATAATAGTGTTTACGTGTTATTTTGAAAATACCTTAATCACTGAATGAAGCGTATATTATTATTTATTAGTTTATTTTGTTTGTTTGTTCCTTTTCTAATCAAATGTTCATATTATAAACAAACATTTTACATAAAAATATTTTAAATATTAAAAGTCATAATTTGGCAAATCAGTATCCCCCCCCCCCCCCCACCGCCTTTAGCCTAATGTGACTATATGTCCTCGAATTTCGAGAAAAGTCCATATTTTAAAATGACGTTTCTTAAGTTTTCAAAAATTTGAGCAAGTAAATTATGTATTGTAATTTTAATCCTTTAAAAACTCATTTTTTAACATAAATTATACTCTGTAAATGTGTAGTTGTAACGTTTTTTAATGACGTATTCTAATTTTTGAGGAGGACGACAACTGGTCACCCTATTTATTTTGAACCTAATGTTTCTAATTCAGAGAGATAGATAATTATTATTATGTAAAAATAAATTAAAGAAAACAATCTGAAATCCATTTTATGATACTTTTTTCTACTTTTAAATTAAATGAAAAGGAAAGAAGAAAAAAAAGTAAACTTTTCTATTCTGTTTTTTTTTTTTTTTTTTTTTTTTTTTTTTTTTTTTAAACCACATATGATTTGGTATTTCATGTTCCTAAGCTGTGTATGAGGCGTTCTAAAAGAAACAAAAGAAAAATAAAATAAATAAAACTCTGTAAAAGTTCAGTTTCTCTGCCAGTAAGGCATGAATTTATAAAATTTTACATGAAAGGGAAAGGTGTAAAAAAGAAAAAATATGTAATAATAAGCTACCAAACTCTCATAATACTTAAATTGCTCTGAAATCAGAGAAAAATTGTCAGAAATTATCGCTTTATGGAATAATTCTTTTTTAATAAAACTTACAGCAAATTTTTTCTGTAGAATTAACAAGGAAAAATGTCATAAAATTTACAAAAATGACACAAAATCTTAGAAAAATAAACAAATAAATAAAATAACGACAAAAAGTTCTTTAAAGTTTACAAATTTCTATATAAATATGAATAAAGCACTCAATATAAAGAAACACTGATTTATTTGCTAAAAATATAAACAAGTTAAAATATTAACAAATGTTTCGATACCACAAAGTATATTTTTTAAGACTGTTTCAATTAATACACATCTTCGATATTTTATATATTTTCATTTTTCATTGCAGCGCCATCTACGAATTCTCGTGAAAATTCATTTTTCTCTCTACTGTATTTCTGAAGTTAACTTTAACCATATTTTTGACAAATTTATATGATATTCACGGAGATGATATTTTATTACACTTTTTTTTTCTTTTTTCAAATTAAAATTTCTTATGTTTTTCAAATGATAATCAGATTAATTTTTCAGTCTAAGTTTTATTATCCAGCTGTCATATGAGAAACATTATAAATTTTCACCATAAAAATATTACGTGCAATGAAACATCATATAATTTTATAAAAATATGGTTATATCGACTGCAAGTATACTATAAAGAAAAACTGAATTTGCCTGTTTATCAGATAATCCATAGATGGCAAAAAATAAAAGTGTATAAAAAATCAAAGATAATGTGATAACTGGGGTTTCGAAGCATATATTAATTTTTTAACTTTAAAATTTCACTTTTAGCAAATAAAACAATGTAGCTGCAAATGTTCTATAAAAATCACACTCCTGCTCAAAAGTTTAGCAAGATTTGCAAACGATCAGATTTTTTCAATTTGAAAATTTATCTCTTGATGAAATGTTTTCAAACATTGAGTATTTAAAGAACTAAGTCTTCCTCATGTTTTCCAGTGAAAATTGGTTTAAGACAACAATTAGGGGGCCAGTAACAAATTGAGAAAAATCAATAATGTTTGTGATCACCCTGTATCGTTAAGTGAACGAAATGAACTGCAACTTTAGGATGTGTTAAAACAGGTCCAGTTCAATTTGTGGATGAACTTGTGTGACGATAGCATGTTAAATAAAATAGATATAAGTATTTATTTTAAAGCTCAAAGAAAAAAAATCAACATGTTTCTTATTTATAATATATAGAGTTTTTAACGCAAATTATTTCCACTTTCAGATAAATAGGAAAAACAATTTTAAAACAATATACGGTAATCGGAATGCAAATATCTTTAATATATCATGAAATCTGAGCATGTCTATGAAAAACGATTTCACTGCGCATGTGAGAAAAATAAAAAAAAAATGTTTTATTGCATAGGTTGAAAGCTAGATATATTAGGCAACATTTGTCAAAAGGGCATTTGCATAAAGTAAATATTAAGCAAATTATTAAAAAAAAAAAAAAAAAAAAAAAAAAAAAAACGAGCTAAATTTTAGATATTTTCCAAGAGTTGAAATTTCTTAAGGGGTTTTTCACATGCCGCGTAATTAATTTCAAGTTCCAATTATTTCAACCACGCTCCAAATGTACTTTTTTGTGAAAAACCCCTCATAATCTTGTAACATCTTCATGTTTATTTACTAAGATTTGTGAGATGATAAAGTTTTTTTTATAAAATAGATCTTTTGTTAAGTGGTTAAAATAATTGGATCTTTAAATAAATTACGCGGCATGTGGAAATCCCCTTAAAAAATTCAAACTCTTGGAAAATATCTAAAATCCGGCTCATTCTTTTTCGAATAATTTGCTTAATTTTTTAGTCTATTCAAACGCACCTTTGACAAAAGTTGCCCAATATATCTAGCTTTCAACCTATGCAATAAAACTTTTTTTTTTTTTTTTTTTTAATCTTTCCCACATGCATGGTGAAAACGTTTTTCATAAAAATGCTCATATTTCATGAGACATTAAAGATATTTTTATTCCGATTGCAGTATATTATTTTAAAAGTGTTTTTCCTACTTATCTAAAAGTGGAAATAATTTGCGTTAAAAACTCTGTATATTATAAATAAAAATCATGTTGATTATTATTATTATTATTAAAATTATTATTATTATTTAGCTTTAAAATATATGCTTATATCTGTGTTATTAAACATGCTATCGTCACAATGTTCATCTACAAATTGAACTGGGTTTATATTACCATATTCTAAAGTTACAGTTCATTTCGTTCGATTAACGATACAGGGTGATCACAAACATTATTGATTTTTCTCGATTTGTTACCGGCCCCCTAAATGTTGTCTTAAACCAATCTTCACTGAAAAACATGAGGAAGACCCAATTCTTTAAATACCCAATGTTTGAAAACATTTCATCGAGAGATATGTTTTTAAATTGAAAAAACTGATCGTTTGCAAATTTTGCTCAGCTTTTGACCAGGAGTGTAAAATCCAAAACTGCTGTAAAAAACAGCAGGAAAGCAGTAAAAAGTACAATTTTACTGTAAAGGCTAAAATACAAAACAACTGTAAAAAAAAATAGCAGAAAATACTGTAAAATTGACAAATGAGCAGTAAAAGATAAAATACAAAATAGCTGTAAAAAAAAAAAAAAAAAAAAAAAAACAGCAATAAATGCTGTAAAATTTACAAAAGAACTGTAAAAGCTAAAATACAAAATTGCTGTAAAAAAACAGCACAAATTACTGTAAAATTTACAAAGCAGTGTTTACTTAGAAAAAACGCGATTGCTGTATATTAACAGCAAAATATGCTGGCGCCCATATTGCCAGCATTTTTTGCTGTAATTTTACTGTGGTTTTTTTTACAGTGTACAGATTTTTCAGTGACAAACACAAAATTGACAGTTTTTTTTTTTTTTTTTTTTTTCTTTTAGTTTTGTTAGTTTTCTTGGCGAGGTGCGATATGTAAAACCGTCTTCATATCGCTTTTTGTGTTCAATACTTAATTCTAAAACCTTTTGTCTGCTTACGATCGTTGCTATATATACATGCCAAATTCAGAAATACACTGTTTATCAATAAGTATTTGCACACTTTCGAATTTAGACGTTTTGTTAAATATCTAGAAAAATTTTTGCGAAAATATCTTGAAACTTTAGGCATATAAAAACCAACGAGATATATAAATTAGAGAGCTGATTCAATGGATTAGCTTTCCGTGGTTCAAGATGAATCACGTGATATGCTCCAATAGGTTGCTGTGTTTGGCCCTTTATCGCTATTTTGGCATTTAAAGTATCATTTCGACAAATTATCATTATTATTAGGTAACATGACAGTCCTATGACCGAAATAAATTGTTTTTAAAATAATTTTACACATATTTCACATTTTAATAAATAATAAAATACCTTTTTTTTTTCATCGTTTCCCAACAAAGTTTAAAAGTGTTTATAAAAGAAAATTTAAACTTTAAAGGAGCTAAATTTAACAACAAATAATAATTTTTCAACTATTTTTAAGCATTTTGTCGGTTAAAGTTCAACTACACGAAATAAAAAAGAAGTAAAATCAAAATGATTTAGAACAAAAGAATATTAAACTGCGTAAGTAAACAAAAACATTGGCTGCAAAGAACAATCTCCAAACCGTTGCCATATTTACTCAAAATAAGCTGTTACCAAGGGAACCACCGAATACGCAGGTGCAAAGAGAGCATGTCACATGACTCATCTTGAACTTTCTCAAGGGTTACCATTTATCACTCTACTTTATATATCTCGTTGATAAAAACCATGTTATATCCATAGATATAGTAATTTATATAGATCTGTCATCCCATTGTTATCATGCAAAAATTTTTGATGCCGAAACAATTTTTTGGCATCAGCTATATTGTGGTAATGGTATGAAACCATTGAAACTCGGCAATTGTAATAGAATAGAATAGAATGTTGATGAATTTTCAAAATGCTGAAATATTGCGTCTTTTAATTCTTCTAATAAATTTATGAAAAGAAATGGATAAGTTATCTTAAAAGTAAATTATATTTCACTAAATTATGAAAAATATAATTTTTATAATCAGTTGCTTTTTGTTATTGTTATTAATTTAAAACTGGCTTGATTTTTCATGGAATACGTTTTTTAAAGTTTGATATTTTTTAAGATTTTATATTAGTAAGTAATATAGAATTTTCAAAATTCTTTTAAGTATAGTTAGCAGCGGCGTAGGCAAAGAACGTTAGTTTTAGTATATACAAAAAGTTTAACTTTAAATATTAACTAAATTAATAAATATATAAAAGAAAAAAAGAAAGAATGAAAAAGTAAAATTAATTTGAAATTGTATCTGCAGTTTTTCATTCACCTTTAGTGCATAAATTATTCATAAATTTTATTTTCTAAATTATCTATATGTATTCACTCGGAGAAAGACAGCCACATTGTGGAGTTTTCTCCGAGTAAAAAGGAATCATTTCCCACCCACCCCCAATGATCAATCTATGTCATATTACTCTATCTATGGTTATATCTTATATATTTCACTAAACATTTTGTCCAGAAGAGGAAATGGAGACCAGTAAAAAATTAAACAATAGCCAAAATGTTTTGGATCACCCTGTGAAAGGTAATACTTGAAATGTGTTTGCACTGTAGCATGTGATTTTGAGGATTGTTCTCATTATCTGTATAAATTTTTATGAGGCTACCTCATATATTCATGAAGATATAACGGTTTCATTAAAAAATTGCAAAAAAAATTTCCACTTTTTTGATTATAACACGTAAGTTATTAGACCCAAAGACATTTTTTGCAAAACTTACTGCATTAGACATAGCATACTGCCATCAGAATGCAAAAATGTTCAATATCTAATGAAATATGAGCATTTTTACTAAATAATTTTTAACTACGCATACGCAAGCTTTTAAAAAAATTACATTTGCATAAATTAATAGCCAAATGTATTGATCTACGTATATGAAAGCCCAAAATAAATACCGTGTAAGTTTAAAGAATTACGAGAGATAGAATGTACAGAATTTCAGTTCTTATCAAAATAAAAACTAAACTATAAGGGATTTTACTCACATTTTTATTTTGATTCAATCTATGCCCAATGGTAATACGCTGTTCGCTGATTGTAAGTAAATATTGATAAAAAACCCTATTATTTTCCTTTTTCTGAGAGAGAACTGAAATTCTCTGCATTCTATAACTCATACTTCTTGAATTTACACGATATTTGTTTGGGGTTTTCGTATAAGTAGCTCAATACTTCTAGCTATAAAATTAGGCAAATGAAAAAAATTATTTAGTAAAAATGCTCATATTGCATAAGATGTTTAATATTATTGCATTCTGATTGTCGTTTGCTGTGTCCAGTACAGCATGCCAAGTTTTCTAAAAATACCTTTGTACTGGGTCAATACCCTATGTTCTTATAATAAAAAAACTGGCAATTATTTTGAAATTTTTTAAAGACACCGTTATATATCCATGAATATATTTAGAAGCTTCATGAAAATGTATAAATAATTAAAAGAATCTTCAAAATCACATGCTACAGCAAAAACGCATGTCAGGCTTCACATTTTACAAGGTAATCCAAAACATTTTGATTTTTGTTTGATTTTTTACTGGTCCCCTTTTTCCCTTCCCGACAAAACTTCTGTTGAAATATATTAGGTATAGCCTGTTCTTTATACTCCCAAAGTTTCAAAATAATTTCTCCAGAATTTTTCTAGACATTTTACAAAACGTCTAAATTCGAAAATGTCCAAATACCGGCAGATAGTATTAACCGCATGCCATTGGCGTGCTATTTATATACATAAATATCAATATAAAAGATAATACAATATATTTTATAGGCTCCTTTTATAATATTCATAAATAAATATACACAAATATAGGTAATTAAATACACATAAAATAAACATTTCTTATTAATCGAATGAGAGCGGTTACTACATAAGTACCAAAATTAATCCTTAAAAAAACTGACGTGAGAAAAAATGGTGACAGCTTCGTTGTAAATAATGATGAATATCACTAGACAATTATTCACCAGACACAAAAAAATTATTCTGAAGATCAAGATGGCTGCACCCATCCACCAGTTTTCTCCTCTATATATTCAGCAAGAGCTATGGATAATCTGTCATTATTTCGTGCTGTCACAATCTGCATGCCAAAAGGAAGATTCGAAGAATCTAATCCAAGAGGACATTGAGTTACTGGCAGTGCTGCTATGTTGAACATCGTAAAGTATCCGTAGTTGTGTTGCTTGAAAAACATTTCTCCATGATACGGAGCAACTTCTGGAAATGTTGGATACAAAAACACAGATGGTTCTGGTTCCAAAAGATCAAGAAGTTCCCGAATCATTCTTGTGCTATATTCTCTGTAGAAATGTCCAAAATTTGGTAAAAGTGGTTGAATGAAATCTTGAAGAAATGTAAAAAAGAGAATATTAAACATATGATTGGATTTACCAAACATATATTTACTCATTTCTTTCAGTGAAAAGCATTTATGGTATGTCCCTCCTTCTTGCAGGTCGTTTGATAATTTGTGGCCTATATTTAACAAAAACGCATTCCATAACTTTATTCCATTTTGCAGATATTTCAAATTTGCTTCTTTAACGGTAAAACCATCATTTGACAGCATTTTAACAACCTGAAATAAAAAAAAATATGGTAGGTTTATATTTTGATATTCATAAATAGTCAGTTTACAACTGTTTTAAGAACGATGGCACATGAAAAAACATTAAACGTCAGTATTTTAGCTTTTACTTAGAGTAGAGGAATTGTTTAAAATACACTCTGTAAAAAAAAAAAAAAAAAAAAAAAAGGACGCACCAAGAAGAAGTGGGGACAAAAATCGGTAGATGGGGTGGAATGGGTGGAATGGGTGGTCCGAATGAGACAAAAATTAGTAGATGTGATGTACATGTGGAGAAAAACAATTGATTACAGTTTCGGAAAATTTGAATGATTTAATCAAGAGAAAGGGCCTCACAAAGTAAACAAGTCAAAAACGCGTGGGTCCAATTCTGGCCCTTATGTACGCAGATATTCGGCTTGATATTAGTTGATAGATTTGGCAGATGTGCTCCTGTGAAGTATCGTGCCAAATTCTGTCCAATTGTTGCGTTAGATTGGTAAAATCCCGAGCTGGTTGTAGGACCCTTTTTATGATGCTCCATACAACCTCAGTGGAAGAGAGATCCGGGGACTGAGGTCAACCCTATTTCACTGAGCCGCCTATTAAGTGTATTTAAAGTCACTGAAGTACCAGTTGCACGTAGGATCGACGATAATGATGAATTGGTGCTTGATTCCATCAAAACTTGTATGTATGTCAATTTGTGCCCAGTTTGCATTACTCCTTCTTGGTGCGTCACTTTTTTTTTGTTGTAGAGTATATGTATAACTATCATACTATCAAAGAGTTTTACTTTTTATTAACTTGTTCATAGATCTATGATATAAATCAGCATCAAATTTTACCATTTGGAAATCCAGAATTTCAAAAGGCCTCTAATCCATTCCTCTATCATCATATCGGTAAAACATTCTTATTAATATTCCGCAGAATTGTTAACGGCCCTCTTCACTCACCGTCGCCGGAAGCCCGAGCCAATGTTATTCTATGGGGAAATTTTCTTTACAAATAACTTATTAACTAATATATATTTTTAAATTCTGCTTTCACATTCAGAAAATTCCCAACTGTTAAATTGACGGACCTTTTTTAAAAATATATTTTTTTAATTTTTAATATTTTATATCGAAATACAAAATTAAAAAAATTCACATATTGAAAATTCGTATTTTGCAGCTTCAAAATAAAATATAAAAAATTTAAAAAATAATTTTTTAGAAAAGGTGCGTCAGTTTAACAGCTGGGAATTTTCAGAATGTGAAAACAGAATTTAAAAATATATATTAGTTAATAAGTTATTTGTAAAGAAAAATTGCCCATAGAATAACATTAGCTTCCGCTTCCGGTGGCGGTGAGTGAAGAGGGCCCTTAATCCCGCCTTTTTTCTCACACGGTAATTTTTTCAGATTATTTTCCTTTATATTTCATCGCAATTACATTTGGAGACTATTATTCTCTTAAAATACTGGGGTGAAAAAATAGGTGGCACTAACATTATTTCGGAATATTAATCAGGATATTGTCAAAATGTATAAACATAAACTAAATATAATTGGATATTATGACGCATATTCCTCAAGCATTTTCTTTGAAGTATTTTTATTCCCTGAGTAAAAATAATTACAAGATAAAAAGAACTTTTTACATACCACATATTTAAATTTTCTGTTGCATCATATAAACTTGACAATTCTATGTACTAATAAATATTTCTTTAAACATTTTTGGATGAATTATCCCATCAACTTAAAAGGAAATGATCAAATACGTAATAAAAGAGAGAAATTATAAGAAATTTTCAAACATTTATTAATTGAATAAAAGTATTAAAAGAATGCATTGTCGTCGTGTTCTGAGCTATTCTAAAAGTTTCAAATGCCTAGCTAGTTGGGAAGTTAGTTAAAAGTCGATTGCAAGATTTGTACTGGCAAACAGACAAGAAATCTAGTTAATAAAAACGTGGTTAAAAAGCTGATGTAGCTGATATGTGACTTTACATTCAATGAAATATACATATTGTTATGAAAATATTGACTACATCACCTATAGAGTAGTTCACATCTGCAACACATACACTGTAAAAAATATGTTCTATTTGTTGACAGAAATTCTCTGTAATTTGAGAAAAAAGGCGTAATTTACGAAAAAATTACGTTGTCAGAACGTGTTTTCTCAAATTACACAGAATTTCTCACAGCAAATATATAGGACATATTTTTTTCAGTGTATAAGTGGTTCATAACTAAACAAGCAAATTTCACTCATGGATATTTCAGGAAACAAGTCAAGAAGGCTATTACTAGATATACAAAGCTCACGATAATAGGATTATATACACCGCAAAGGAAGAACATCGCTTGTTCAGGATTGATAGTCTATAGCTGATAAGAGAATCTCTCATTGAGAAATGCACAACTTAGAGTTCAATAGAATTAACTCGTATGCAGATGGCCTACTTCTGTACTTTTTGTCAAAAATTAGAATTTCATAATGATTCGTTGAAAATAATAATTATTATTGCACACATTTATACGAAATTTTGCCCTATACTGCCATGACAAAAAGTCAGAAGAAACGGGATGACAGTGCCACCTGTTGGGAGATTTTCACCAATGGTTGATAGGTACTAATTTATGTAATGTTGCAACTACTTATCAATTTGTATAAAAATCTGTGCAGTTGCTCCTGAGATAAAGTTGCCACAAAATTTTGTCGCACACAAAGACAAACAGATAGTTTTAAAAAATGTTCAAAGTGTAAACTTCTTAGAATATGCAAATACGTCGAAAACTTGAAATCGAAAAATTTTCCTTAACCAATACTTTCTTTTATTAAATATAGAAAAAAAATAAAACAGTAAGTGATATTCAAAATATAGGATGTTGCGAATCCTTGAAAGGTCACCGAGGGAAGGAACCCTATTCCATTTTGTCCATCTAACATCTATTTTCAAAAAAGCCAAATGGGATTTTTGCTTTCGCATGCTCCAAAACTTTCGATATTTAAAAGTTGTAACCCTTTTCCTTTTATCGCGATACCTTCTCCTACTATTCTAGTATAACTACGTTTCCTACGCCTAGCAGTAAGGAAGATTCCAGAGGTTAGAGGGGGTATCAAATTGACCGACAGGTTAGGATTTAGTAAACATCCAGTCATTCTGTGTTCCTTTATCGCTTATTTTCTGTCAACAACAAGGGTTATCGCCCCTATTTTAACATTGTTCTCGTTAAGTTCGAACTTGCGCAGAGGCTACCGTGTTCACAAGAAATGTGGTTAAAGGGTACTACCTTAATTTAATAGCTAGGAAATATGAAAAGCAGAAGTTTACTAAGAAACAAATTACCGTTTTCATTCCATTTTTAATATCTGGAGAAACTGGAGTAGTAGTAGCTTCACCACCATTATCTAACATGTAATACACTTCTATCGATTTTACATCAACCTGTAAAGTAATAGTAAAAAACATATTAATTTGCGCAACATGAATACGTAAATAAATATATGAAGTGCCATGCAGTCAAATTTGAAAGTCGTATCTAAGACTGTGTTTAGTTGTTAAGAGATAATAACCAGACATAAAAATTCTATCTTTATAAAGTAAAAATTAGTTGGCATAGGTGGACTCTGCTCAGTTCCCCATCATATTTATGTTCTCATAAATTTCTAGTGCGAGACATATAATAATCATGTTAAAAGAAATGAATTTGACCAAAGCTTGATACAGTGACAGAATGAAATCCCCGCCTAATAGATTATCCACCATTCACTTCGATATATTTATATTATTCTAATCTATTAATTTATTTTGTCAGGGTCAATTCGGTTGTTTAGTTTTCATGCTACTATTTCCAATGCAATAATCCTCAAAATTCATATTTATATGAAAATTTTACAATTTCGCTATGTTGATAAAATCGTAAATTACGAATAATTTACGAAATTTTCCTATTAGAATATTTGTATTCAATTATGTTAAAAAAAAATATCATAAATGTAATTTTGAAGTTGTCTAATGTATTTAGGATCCAAATAATGGAATGTTATGCTCAATTTTGCCTTATCCTGACATGTTAAGTAAATCGTAAATTCCAAATAACTTACGAATTTTTTAAATTGGAAATATCATAGTCTATGATATTCATGCCAGTATAAAATATTATTTAAAAAGTGGTTTGACATCTTTACGATGAAAATATCCATCAAGATTGACGTTTATGTGAAATTTTGCTTTATTCTGCCATGTTAAGAAATTCGTAATTTTTCAATAACTTACGAAATTTTTATGTTGGAAAATTCATAGTCATTAATATTCATTCCAGTGTTCTAAATAATATTTCAAAAGTAGTCTGACATCTTTTGTTAAATATGTTAAATTTTGCCCTATACTGCCATGTTAAGAAATTCGTAAATTTCCAATAACTTGCGAAATTTTCAAAGTACCATATTTATAGTTACTGATGTTCATTCCGGCATCAAAACTGATGTTTTAAAACTGGTCTGACATTTTTACAGTAAAAAGTTTCCATTTAATGCACGTTTAAGTGAAATTTTGTCCTATTCTCCCATGTTAAGAAAATCGTAAATTTCTATTAACTTACGAAGTTTTTTAATTCGAATGTTGCAAGAGAATAGAGTTCTTGGCAGTATCGAAAGTAATATTTTAAAACTGATCTGACCTGTCTGCGATCATTTGTTCGTGAGATATCGTGTTAACATATTAACAAACTAACGGACTAACACACTAACGGACTGACACACTGACGGACTAACACAGTAACACACTAACGGACACCCTACAGACAGACACCATACAAATTTTGTCATTTTCGGATTCCTCACACCTGAAAACGTATAAAAAAGTCAAAAAACCGAGGTCAAAATTTTCACGATTACCTAAGTTCCCCATACCTATAGCATGATGGGGAACAAATAATTATAAGATTAAAAAAAAATAATAATAAAATAAAATAAAATAAACTTTTTATATACCATGTTTTAAATTTTTTGATGAAACATAGAGCTCTTATCAATGTGCATAAAATTTTTAAACTGATAATGACGTCAATTTTTGTGAGATGCATAATTTAACATTTTATAATTTTTTAACGTTCACGTTGAATTAAATGTATTTATTTTATGTCGAAAGAAAATGAACTCGTAAATGTCTTTTGGCAACAATTAAATTATAGCTAATATTTTAATGGCTATTTTAACGCTATTAGGATGTTATTACTTTCATACTTTAATTAAATATAAGAAAACTAATCGAAAATTCGAAAATTGGACTTCGAAGTATTGTGTTGTCACTGGGTTCTGAGCTACTGCGAAAGTTTCAAATGTCTAGCTAGTAGGGAAGTTACTTAAAATTCGGTTGCAAGATTTGTACCGGACAAACAAACAAAAATTGAAGTTAAAATAAAAACATGGTTAAAAAAAAAAAAAAAGTAAAATAAAATAAAATAAACCTCCGTCGCATTCCATTAAAGCAAAATATTATTAAAAAAAAAAAAAAAAAAAAAAAAAAAAAAGATTTTGCATAAGTGTTTAACGTATGTACTTATATGCCAGTAACTCTTACTACATGTACTGTTGAGGATACATTTTTAATGATTTAAACACGAATACGTAAAATTCTTTTGTTAAATGATGTAATGTTTTAGAGGATCGCAAAAAAAAGCCAGACTTTGTGTAAATGAATGGGAAAGTGTTAATTTCGTTCAAATGTGTATAAATATTGCCGATTTCACACATTGATTTAGAAATTATTTTAAAAATTACGCGTGCAAAGATGGCCTATGACATGTGCTGCCAAAAAAAAAAAAAAAAGAAAAGAAAAAAAAAAAAGCAACACGAATCCGAACCGCAGATATTTTTCAAATTTGTTTGTTTATGCAAAACTAATTATAATATTTAAGGTTTTTTTTTCTTTTTTTCTTTTTTACAGTTTACACACACACATATATATATATATATATATATACAAGGGTATTGAGAACTATTGTTTAAAAAATTACGTGTTGATTAAGAACATTATAACAAGAAAGAATCATATAAAATTATGTGGTTGAAAACGTAGTCCAGACCTACATGCCCCCAAACAACAAACTGAAAGGTGTGAGAAAAGTCACCAACAATATATTGCACAAAGACGTGTTTACTAATTTATTGTACAAAGACCAGTTTACAGAACATTTTTCATTCTAAGGTTTTAATGTACCTTATGTACATTAAAACCGTATGTACCTTTACTTAAGGATTAATGTAATTCCAAAGAAAAAAAATCAAGATTCGACAGATCTGGAGAATGAGGTGGCCACGGAATAGGTACAACACGACCAATCCATCTCCTCTGTAATTTAGCGTCGAAATATTAGCGAGCAGTTTGGAAGAAATCTGCTGTAGCTCTATATCATATTGAAACACATCCGCTGCTGCTGAGACAACGATACGCCGCTCAGCGATTCCGGCAGGATATCAGCCTGAAAGGGGCGATTAGTCTCTCCTTCCAGTATCGGTGGAAATAAGGAAGCGCCGGTCAATTTATCACGAAGCAAACCTGTCCAGACATTGATGATGCAGCGACATAGAGAGCGTGAGATCGCGTGTCTCTTGGATTTTTATGTGCCCATATATGCATGAACATTGTGCACATATCTGATGTCTTCCCGTGTAAACATTTCACCGTTACTAAAAGAAACTTTGGCTACAAAGTGGAGACAGTTACAGTCTGCTGTACAAACAAAAATGCCAAGTCTACACGCTGCTGGTACTCACCGGCAGACAGAGCCTGCACAATGCATACGTTGTACGTGGTACAGATGCAACGCGTCCTCCTATTAGGTGCGCCAAACGCTGGAATAAGTTGCATATAAACGCACTGCATTGCTTCGAAAACTCATTCCTGAGTCGTTTTTGACTTCTGACAGCACTGCTGCGTTGTTCTGTCATCACCAGTATATTCATTCATGTTTCAAAACGTTTAGTTTCGTACAATCGATTATGCAGACATCTGAACGTGGTATGAGCAGTTACGTCCGTTTAGGAAATTGGGAATGATGCAGTTCCCTAGCGGCTGTTCTACTGTCATTATCTGCCTCGTAAACGAGGGGCATATCCGCCATTTCTATATTCACACACAGGTTCATCCTTCCTTATGGTCATGCACCTAAAATACGCTTTTCGTCGCTACATACTGGCCATCTTTTCTCGATGCGTCTAGCGCCCTCTTGTCTGTGTTGCGTATGCGAGCATATGTTCCTTTATTATAATTCTTGCTTGTTATCATGCTCCTCATCTCCATGTCTATTATTGAACAATTGTTCTGAATCACCCTATATATATACATATATATATAAACTCACTGATTTGAATGTAGTCGCTAGTGTAACGGGCGAAGACTTCTAGCAAAGAAATTAGCATACTATGTTGTAAGGAAATATCTCTAATATATACGAATTCCTTCATGAGTCTCTGTAAAGAAATTAGAGAGAAAAAAAAACTGTCTATTTCATATCATTTTCACAAGAAAATTTGCTATCGTGAAAGACATATATTCAACACATTCTAAAAAAATAATTTTAACGTAAAAGTTTAGAAATACATTAATACCGGTCTCATAGATACTTACTGTTTCAAATAGCTTCAGTTTTTGTGCGGCCTCTTTTCCTATTAATGCAGACAACACGAATTTCAAATCAACAGCATAACGTACCATGGGTCCAACTACTGTATATTGTTGTAGCTCCGTCGTAAGATAAGGAATACCACCCAACGGAACAAAACCTATTAAAAAGAATGCACTTTGTGAAATACGAAAATATTGTTTGATAACCAACATGAACGATCTTTTTTTTTTTCGTAATGCAAACATATTTTCTACACTTAGGGAGGCATACTATTGTAACAATCGCAGCTATCGTAGATCACAAGTCGGATTGTGCACTCCACAGCAAAAGTATCCGAGCTTAATGTTCTTAGTCTGTCTAAGAATATGATTTGACAAGGATTTATTTAACAAAGCAGTATTAAGTGTATTTTTTTTAGACAGGGATTATTTCTAGTGCTCGGATACTTATTCTGCAGAGTGTACGATCCGACTTGTGATCTACGATAGCTGCGACTGTTTACAATAGTATGCCCCTCTTATGTATACAAATCAGGACTTTCTTAGAGTCATTAATATAGGGTGTGGGGGGGGGGGAACTTGAATGAAATATTTGTAAATTTTATTTGCGATTTTTTTTTTTTTTTTTTTTTTTAAATCATGGGGAAAAAAAAATCAATTTTTAGGATAGCTGTCAACACTTACGATTTTAATACCACTTTGATTGAGTAAATATTTTAATTTCATTTAATCAGTAAAAATTGTTACAGAAATTTATGAAGATTCTTATCAATTTATTGGTAGCTTAAAAGTGCAAAAGTTTAAATCTGTGATTTTTACGATTAAGACTAATCTTAATCGAAAAGAATATTAATTTAAACATTTAACTGACTGAAATCTTAAAATTATTTGTTATAAAGCTAAAAATAATATCACACAGCTCTAAATTTGTTTTTTATTATTCAAGTATGAATGATTATACCTCGCTTCTGAAAGAATCTGGTATGGCACTCACATAACTTTTTAGTACTCTGCATTTTAATGTTATAAACACAGATTGTAGATTAGAGGGTAAGAAAATAAGTACTGCATATAAACCTAAATTAAAAAAAATTCGAACTAGGTCGAATTCGAACAGACTTATTTGAAAATAATTCTGTGTGAGGAGGGCTGCTACCCCTCAAAACCACCATTTGATTATAATACATACATTTATATAGAATTCCAGGCTGTTATTAAATTTAAAATTTACTCAGACAATTTTTAAAATATATTTAGACAACTTTTACCCTCCCCTCTCGTTGAAACTTATTAATATTAATGAAACTTTTCCAGTGTACTCCAATCGGAAAGCAAAAATATTAAATGTCTAATGAAATATGATCATTTTTACCTAATAACTTTTACTGCGCATACGCCAGCTTTAGCGAAATTTCATTTGCATAATTTAATAGCGAAATATATCGAACTACTCATATGAAAATCCCAAACAAGTATCGTGTAGATCCAAAAAGTACGCGCTAGAATGAACTACTATTCAGTTTATTGTTGTTGTTGTCGGATGCCACTCGGAAATTCCGAGCCCAGGTAGTGGAACAAACCGGATTTATTTTAAGGCATGAGGGTGCGTCTTCCGTTATTTAGGAGCGCCTCATACGGAGGAAGTACCACTTTAGCTCCAGAAGCTGGTGAAAGATGGAAGCACCAGCCAAACAACAGGAACTCGAATTTTGATCCGGATCAGAGCGAATTCAGTTAATTCTATCACGTTAAAGAAAAGTTAAACTATAACCCAGACAGCACATCGCCTTCCCAGGATATCTTCAAGATGTCTTCTGGATGACAAGGCATCCCAGAAACGTCCTTAAGATGTACTGTGGATAAGTTAAGCCTAACTGTGCTGTTAGGGAAGGGGGCTTACTCACATTTTTAACACACTTTTATTAGCTTCACTTGTATGTATGTATGTTTGTTTGTAACCGTTCTGGGAGCAAACAAAAAATCTATATTGTAAAAAAAGACTTTCCGTACGTGAGCGATGTGGCTGAGAGGTAAAGTTCCGCGCTACAAACCTACAGGTCCAGCGTTCGAGTCCAGTCAGGGGAGATTTTTTAAAAAATGGTTTTTGTTTAATTCTAAATTATTTTAATTAAAGATTTAAGTGTATGTAAATAATATGGTGTGTCACTCGCACGATTTTCTCTTACCCTGCATTTTAATACTAAGATAGATATTTTGTGCTTTTTAGTTCACATTTCTATGAAAGCGTGTTCTTTAATTTTTTAAAACTATAATATTATTATTTTGATTCAGTCACTGGGAATACAGTGTTCATTGGTTGCAAATAAATATTGATAAAAGCCCCTTGTCACCAACGAGATAAATAGAGTGATAAATGGTAACTCTGACATGGTCCAGCATGAGTCATGTGACATGAACCCTCTATGTGTTGGTTCCCTTGGTAACAGCTTATTTTCAATAAATTTCTATGGCAACGGTCTGGAGATTGTTCCTGGCAAAAGTCATAACCGCCAATGTTTTTGTTTACTTATGAAGTTTAATATTCTTTTGTTCTAAATCATTTTGATTTTGATTTTACTTCTGTTTTATTTCGTGTAGTCGAAATTTCAGACAAAATGCTTAAAAATAGTTGAAAAATTATTACGTGTTGTTAAATTTAGCTCTTTAAAAATTTAACTTTTCTTTTATAGGCAGTTTTAAACTTTGGTGGGAAGCGATGAAAAAAAAAATCTTATTATTTATTAAAATGGAAAATATGTGAAAAATTATTTTAAAAACAGTTTATTTCGGTAATATGACTGTCATGTTACATAAAAATTATAATATGCCGAACTGAAATTTTAAATCCCAAAATAGAGATAAAGGGCCAAACATAGCAACCTATTGGTTCATGTCACGTGATTCATCTTGAACCACGGAAAGCTAATCCTTCATCCATTGAACCAGCACTCTTAATTTATTTATCTCGTCGCTTATCACTTTTATCACTCGTTGCTTATTTCTTTATTTTTTAGAAGAACCGAAATTTAGTTCACTCTATCGCGTACAACTTTTTGAATTTACACGATATTTATTTGGGGTTTTCATGTACCTGAATACTATTGGTTATCATATTATGCAAATAAAATTCTATTAACGCTTGCGCATTCGTAGTTAAAACTTATTTAGTAAAAATGCTGGTACTTCATTAGATATTTAATACTTTTGTATCCTGATTACAGTAGTTATACTAGGCGAGTCGTATTAACCCTAGACGATATATTTAATGCCCCAGCCCGCCCGGTTTCCGCTGTTCAATGTGTTTTTCTAGTCAATTTTGTCCCCTTATTACTTCCGGTGTGAGCCCTTTTTTTTTTTTTTTTTTTTTTTTAAACACACTTGACATTGTGAGTTTTTTCGCTTTTCTTCCCATGCTATTTCTATGGGGGTTTTAGCCTTTCCCCCCCCCCCCTCTTTTTCTACATTCTAAAGTGGCGGTGGTTCTCGCCCACACCACCGCCGAGACAAATACAAGGCGAGTCGTATTAATCCTGGACGATAGGACCCATGCCTCAGCCCGCCCTATTCTCGCTCTTCGATGTGTTTTTCTAGTCAATTTTGTCCTTTTATTACTTCCGGTGTGACCCTGTTTTTTTTTTTTAAACAAGCTTGACATTGTGAGTTTTTTTGCTTTTCTTCCCATGCTATTTCTATGGGGATTTTAGCCTTCCCCCCTCCCCTCTTTTTCTACATTCTAAAGTGGCGGTGGAATTGATATTGCATGTCAAGTTTCCTGAAAATGGCTTTGCACTGGTTTTAATACCTTGCGTGTTATAGTTAAAAAAGCGACTTTTTTTTTTCAGTTTTTATAAAGAAACCATGAATATATGTGGTAGCCTCAGATAATAAGAAGGAGCCTCTTAATCACATTCTGCTGCCAGATTGCATTTTAAGTATTCCTTTTTACAGGATGATCCCAAACATTTTAATTTTCATTTAGTTTTTATTGGTCCCCCTTTTACTTTCGGGGCAAATTGTTCCCTGAAATATATGAGGTATAATGTCTTCTTCCCACTCTTGAAGTTCCAAAATGATTTGCTCAGTACTTTTTGAGATATTTGACGATATATTTACGGAAAAATAGTGTGTATCATCATATTGCAAAATATCCTCATGATAAACTTTTAACAAATTTGTTCCCATTGTCTTAAAAATGTTACAATTTCTTTTTAAAAAGAAACAAACTTTCCTATGCCCTAAATTTCAATTTTTTGATGTAATAATTCCAATATATAGAAAATATAGGGATTTTTAATGCAGAGTATCTCTCTATATATAAATGGCTAAGAGATTTTTGAGTCTGTTTGCCTGTGTGTTGACGCAAGTTGTCACCAGCTTTTCATACTTTAGTTAATTTTAAAAGATCTAATTGGTCGATCGATAAGTTAATTAAACCGACGGATTCAGAAAAAATGTCCCTTTCATTTGGTACTTTATTTGTAACGAAAATTTTATTAGATTTTTTTTAAAATTAATTAAAATGTGAAACTAATAACCTGGTAAAAGCTTTAAAAATGGACATTTAAATTTTTAATTTTTTCCAATTTTTTTTTTTTTTTTTTTTTTTTTTTTTTTTTCCAACATAAAATGAAATATGCTTTCACGCGAAAAAATAAATAAATAAATAAACAAATAATAAATTTGCTCCGGCAGATGAAAAAATGAAAATGGACTAAAATAATAATAATAATAATAATAATAATAAACCTCAATTTTAGATTTTTTCCCCCTTTTGTTTAACTAGTATGTTTTTCGCACAGATGAATCGCGCTTGGCATGACAGCTAATTCAGCATTACATTAAAGGGCATTACTTATAGATAATCCTGGGTAATTTTTAAAAAGAATTTAATGCTGAAATAGATCGGACTTTTTTCGCCAAGGACTCCACTTTCGTAAAAGCCACTTTAAGCCAAGTAGCGCATAAAAATATACATTAATTATAAAAAATTGAAAAGCAGAAAAGAAAGAAAAGGAAAGGAAAAAGAAAAGAAAAGAAAGAAACAACAACAACAACAACCAAAAAAAAAAAAAAAATTATGTATTTTTGTCTAAAGTGACGATAAAAATTCAAAAGTCACCAAGGGGAGCTACATTAAGGCTGTACAATGATCAGGTTTACATATTTCATTATTTATTTTTCTATATACCAACTACTGTTAACTAACTCAACTACTATTATAACTACAAAAATTAATTGTCTCATGCGATAGACGTAACCGATCATAGCACATTGTAATATTATATTTGGTATGAAATTGTCATTTTATGGTTGGTCGAATAAATCAAATAAATATAGAAAATAACGTGAAAGAAAATATTATGTACATCACGTATAGTGTTGTTCATATATAATTGGGATTCAAATATAAAATGGCTACTTCAATTTTTTCGATACTGTCCGTTTCGAAAGTGTCATCTAATAAGCACCCAAATGGAAGCCCACTGGTAAGCTATTGTCACAAGCAATAGGGACAGACACTCGAGAGTCTGCGAATGAGTGAGTCGCTGCCGAAGGCAGCGGGGAACCAAAGCGGGCTTCAAAGCAATTTCATGATTTCTTTAAATTTTATTTCTGTTTGTAAAGCGATATAGAAAGAGTTTCCTTGAAATATAGTGACCAGCGAAGCGAGAAAAGCCTTCGTTGATTCACTACCTTCATTGATTTCATGAATTAAAACATGGTTTCATTAACAAACTTTGATCTATTGGCACGCAGGCAGCATCAGGCCGAGTTTTGTACATTTCGAGTTTGATTTTGAAATTTTCCCCGCATTCGGAATTCGGTTCGTTCCCGATCCGGGGCTTTGCTAGTTTATAATATCACTCAAAATCTTGAGCAGTTTTTTTTCTGTTACCTACCTCGAGTTGGCATGTGTCCAAATATTCCATTAAAAAATGCAGGAATTCTGATACTTCCTCCGAAGTCCGAGGCAAGTCCAATCAATGAAGCACCCGCTCCAATAAGGGCACCTTCACCTCCTATAGTAAAGTGCACCGAAAAAAATTATGTTAAATGATGAAAAATATATATTTTGTAAAGAAAAACATAAATTGCAAAAACACACACATTTCTTATTTCAGGTCGAAATAAATGATCATCCGATCACCCCCCCCCCCCCTGCGCCTGGTAAAAGGGCAAAACTGTAATTCTGCTTTGACTGGAAAATTCTCTCAATGTGCTATTAATTAAGCTTTTTTCACTTTAAGATTAAAACTATTTATTTGGTGAATATTATATACGACCATCATGCTTAAAAAGAAGCTGAAAATTCTTAATTGTATAATAATGAATTGTAAGTATATTGCAGGTGCAATGTCACATACAATGTCTTAGCAGAGAGGACCAAAATCTTAGTTGAAACAACCATATAATTTGTTTATTCCACGCATTTAAGTTTTCCAACTGTTATTAGAAAAAAAAAAAAAAAACTAAAGATTATTGAAACAAATGTTAGTTTGTATTGTTGTTGTTACTTATGCCACTTGGAAACTCCGAACCCCGGTAGTGAAACAACCCTGATTTAAGGAGGCAAGGAAGCGCCTTCCGTTTTATAGAGGAGCACCACACCAGTGGTGGAAGAACGACTTAGCTCGAGAAACTTGGCGAAAGATGTCAGTTCCAGAAAACAACAAGAGCTCGAATTCTGGTCCAGATCAGGGCCGACTAATCCCATGATCCAGTAACCCCAAAGATATGATTTTGGTGGGAACTTGGAGGACTCTGCGACAACGACAGATTTTACATGCACCAGTCTCCATTAGCGTACACGATGCCCCAGTGGGTTATTTGACGAATCTGGCTGGCCAAAAGTCGATTTCAAATATTACAACGCAGGTGTGTAAATATGGGTGAGTGATAAAGATAAATAAATGGGGAGTCACGTGATACCGTTTTTTCTCATATAAACAAACCGGTGTTTCTTGATATCAGTTGAAATTCGAATATTTCGTTCATCAGATGTTCTACACATTAATTGATAATTGCTGCGTTTATTTTTAAATGTGGATTATTAATTTAAGAATTATGTTATATTTAATTGCTATGGAAGGCGCGTCGAGGCGAGGCATATACACTAAGGGACAAAAAAAAAAAAAAAAAAAAAAAAAAGCCGCACTGCAGAAAAATTGACTTATACCTTTTGTGTTTAACTTAAAAACTTATGATTGAAACAAATAAAACTGTTGTATTTGTGTAATGCGGAAGTCATAGCATGATACCTATGTACATTTTTGATTTAATAATTAGCTTTATTATACTCTAAGAAGTATTTAATAAAAATCTACATAAAATTTTCTTTTTAAACGTAATATAATAAACATATATTTTGCATTCTATTATGATTTATTGTATGAAATAAACACGTTATATTTTAATGTATTAAATAAAACTATTTGTTAGACCTATACAATTACTTAATAAAAATATGTATTCTGCATTGAATACTATCACTTTCATATGAAATTACTGCTTTAATGCGCAATTGCATAGTATTTTACAGTTTTTTAACATGAAACTCAGAAATTCCACTGTGACAAATATCATAAATAACTTTTTCCAATTCTTGCAAAGTTGTAAGCTACAAATTTCGAATCTCCACCCTCTTTTGTAGACTAAGCATTTTCGAGCGGATTGAGATTAGGACTTTTTTCAGGTATAGTAAAGAAGAAATTCTACGATATTATTTGTGGAATTTAACTTTAAGTAAAAAAAGTTCTGATAACTTACAAAATTATAGATGCTCAGGGGAATGGGTAGGTAATTTTAACAACTCGAATAAAATAAACGTACCACAGGCACCATGTAATAAGGTGCATTATCATATTGAAATGCTGATTGTGGAAAAGTCTGAAATACCTCCAAAATAGTCGGTCAGGCATAAATTTTTTTAATGGCCGAGTTTTATTTCGGGTTAATTGATTCCTTGAATATGAATATTTGGCCGACTCATTCGAAAATTATGCACTTTCGTATCATAATGTACAAAGAATGTGTCACTGTTTTAAAAGTGCGATTTTCATTAAATCGGTCACATTTTCGTTATCAGACCTGCTTGTTTCCGTCTGCTCGAAGTTAAACTTGACTCATCAGAGAGAACCACTTCAGCCCAATAATTATCACTTTAACTTTTTTAACCCGCTGAACTCTTGATTTCCTAATTATTTTCATTAAGAATGGATTTTTTTTTTTTTTTCAGATTTTCTGGCACTCAAAATTGCTTGGTTTAATCATTGTTGCACTGTATTTAAAGAATTTATATTACTAAACACCTTTTCTGAATCCTTTCTATGTTCTAAATGTAATACAAACGGATTCTTTAAGCACTGGCTTTTTAACTTGCGGTCATCTCGATTGGATGAGCAACGTGGCCGTCTAGAGACAAATTTTCAGTTTAAACAGTCAAAAAATTTTATAGCTCACAATTTCATACCAGTTCACAGTATTTCGTAATCATTTTGACATCCTGCGTATTAAAATATTTTTTGATTTTCCCTCTAAAACTAATAAATTTTTTTAGTATGGTTAATTGCCTTATTTTTGACATTTTTGAAATACTTTTTAAAATTACAATTTTTCGAACAACTGCATCTTGTTTTTAATACTTGGCCCAATTCTACATTATACGTGGAACACAAAGCATAAAATCTATTCGAAAATTTACTTTTAAAACAATAAAATTGGAGATTGCAGAAAGAGAAATGAAAAATATCCAAGTGCGGCTTTTATCTTGCCATTTTCGTAAAAATTAGTTCCGCTTTCTTCCGTTTTTTAAAGTAAAGGCTTATCAAAAAATTCAGGTCTAAATTTTTTTTTCAAGGTATTTCGAGTGACTAGTTATTAAGCTTCTAAATTTCTTCCTTATATAAACTTTAAAAGAAGCAAATTCTTAGAGATAATAATAAAGCGATCATATGCGTATATTTTTTAGACATTTTCAGTTGAATTAAAAAAAGAAAAAAAAATCAGGAGTGACTCCACTCGACTTTCCAAACATTGAGTAATTAACAGTTTTGTAAATAAAGTAAAGTAAGAGGAGTTGTTAAATAAACAAAAGAGAGAAATTTATAATAGGGCGTTTGAGTATTTTTCTTCATATAGTACACGACGTTTAATTTAAGGCTATTGAACTCTGTCATAACGCGCTGTAGTGTGTCGGAATCAAGTATCAATCTCACTTTTGATGGCCGATTTCAGGTCCTCCAGTGAATGAGGGTTATACCTATAGATTCAGTCCTTGATGTAACTCCATAAGAAGAAGTCGCACGGATTTAGGTCCGGTCTGTATGGAGGCCACTCTATCCCGTGCCCCGTGAATTTATCTGCATCCAGTGGAATCAAACGCTCACCAAACATCGTTTCAAGCCACGTGAAGACGTGAGCAGCTCTATGGGGACGAGCCCCATCCTGCATGAACCAGAACCGAGTACCGGCGTGCCATGTTCAGACGGCCCGCTTCAAGGCCAAAGTGGCGCCCTAGCAACTCTTGATACTTCACTCCTGATACTGACCTTGATACTGACCATACCGTCAATGAATATCGTACTAGTTATCCGCTTCGATGATATGGCGCATCACATCGTGACCCTTTGTGGATGCAGTGGCGAGACTATACTGATATGAGGATTTTCCGTACCCCCAATGTCGACAGTTTTGCTTGTCCATGTAACCATTCAACTGAAAATGGGCCTCATCACTGAACCAGATCTTGTGCTCACTGATGAAACCTTTTTCAAGTTCCTCGACCAAGTGGTTTGCGAAATCTCTTCGCCGCACAGTATCCCCCTCCTTTAGTGGCTGGCACATTTCGATCTTGTATGGACGCAACCCCACTGCTTTCGTGAGCCTTTGTAATGATGTTTTGATCATGCTTAATTGTTGGACCGCCTGTCGAGTGGAAATAGTTGGCTGATCCTCAAAAATTGCGCTTAAATTATCCCTGTTTTCATCAGTAACATTTCTGTGACGACGCTTTGCTTCGCATCCCAAACATTCCCGGTAGATTCAAATCTGACCATCAACTTGTAAACAATGAAAATCAGTGTAAGAATAGGACCAGAACATCAGCCATCTGATGGCTTCAAAATCTCTGCGACTTTAGAGTGCTATAACTTAACGCGCGATTATCACTTCACTAGGTGTCCATTTCTTTCCGGTGACATTACTTCGGTTATTCTCATAAATTTTTCTTACGATAAATGATTGTTCTTCCAAGGTTAGTAATTCCATATTGCTTATTCTCTATTTCCGGTAATCAAGCATTCACCTTATGTGCTATTACAATATGAAAGAATTATACTTATATCAATACATTTGAAATCAGGAACTTAAAACACTTTCTATCGTGTTTTTTGGACCACCCTGTAGGAACCATTGCTAGCGATTCGATAATATTGCTGCCAACTGTAGTCTACCTGATAAGTTTACAGTGTTGACAACTGTAGTGATTTGTCCCTATGCGTAGGGACTTTTAACAGCTTTCTTTAGACTGTAGGGTCTTTTTGGAGGTACCCCTTCTACCCAGGATCTCCTCAGGATATCCTGAGGATGAAAGTAAATCCTACGTATATCTTCAGCACTAAAGCACTTTATGCAGTTTAAAATTTTTCGCTAACTAGTGTGTAAAAGTCTTTTTTTTTTTTTTTTTTTTCTTTTTGGTATTTGGGGATTTTTTTTTTTTTTTTATTATTTATTTATTTATTTATTTATTTTTTTTTTTTTAAGTGAGCTTCATTTGTGGAAAAAATTGCTCGAAAATCTGTTAAATATTTAAAAAAAGAATTAAAAAAAAATTACTATTTTGGTAAAAATTGGGTTAAGGATTTTTTTTAGGAAAATCCCTGATTTGGGAAAATCTGAATACCTGTTTGGGGAAATTGACTGTTTACCATCTTGCAACACTGGTTAAACTGTACTTACCAAAGATTTGGACCCAAAACGTCATCTATTTGAATTTTCTTGGATGTCCCTGTACACGAACCGTTTGCTTGTCTCAATGAACAGTTTAGTGTATAGCATCCCCCAAGTTTATACAGTATTAGAATATCGAGTTTGGTCTTTATGATATTGTTTTCTCTTGAGATAAGCTGACAAGAGGTGCACATACACACATACAAACCAATTGCTGAAAATCCAAATTTTCGTATTCATGGGACCTCAAAACGTGTAAATGCACTAAAACGTCAATTTCGAAAATTTGACTCCCCAAAATAATACTTTCTCTACCATATATATATGGGTAAGAGAAAGTAATATACAGTGGAACCTGTAAAAGTGACCAGACTAAAGTGACCATTTTCTTGACTAAAGCGACCCTTTTCCAATTTTAAAGACCCTTTATAAAGTGACCACCTGCGTATAGTGATCATTTTAGCCGGTCCCTAGGGTGGTCACTTTAGACAGGTTCCACTGTATATATATATATATATAATTCATGATTAGTAGTTAAATTTACGAATTGAAAAGAAAAAGCTAAATCTATTTTCTATTTTTAGTTTTCTTGCAGTTAACCCTTAAACATTCATTGGTTTCACACTGAAGCAAACATTTAACATTTTTTATTCAACAAATTTTCAATATTTTTTCTTTGTTTTAATCGATTTTAAAACTTTTAGTTCTTCTCTGAGATAGCAGCACAACTCAGAAATTTAACAAATGGCGTTTCAGAGAAAGCCAAATGCTGTAGTAAACACCGGGGCACCTTGCTGTTTTGATGATGCACTCGTACCTAATTTTTCCCCTTTGTGGAAAGCCATGCTATATTTTGACCTGAAAAAAAATATTGCGAGTTTTTTAAATTAATTAATTATTTATTTAATTATTATTTCAATTTAATCAGATTAACAAACAAATCTTCCAAACCAAAAACTCTAATTTTTTTTTTTTACATTTTTCTGATCAATTGTGTCTAATAGCAATTTTCAAAAGAAAATTTGTATAGTGAACATCGAAGGGTGTTAAACACTGGGTGTCAATTTCTGTGATGCTATACATTTAGCTGAAACTCAAGTAGAAGTGTTTTCAAAATTTTTACCACTGCTTCCACCCGAGGTTCGCCTAATATCATAAGGATTTTTTGTTCTTCCGTGCATTTTGTTTCTACTTTCTAAACCAAAAGACATCTCAGGGATAACTGTATTCGCTACAGGTATAGCTCCACAAGACCTCATCTTCTTCACAGATTCGCAATCTTCTAAAGCGATCATTCCTTTTCTTCTCACCATCCCAACAGTGTCAGATAATCCTACAAAAAAGTAACATGTAATGAAGTTCAAATCACAAATTATAAAATAATAATAAAAGAGGGTTATATTGGGGGGAAAATGTTACTTAAAACTTTTAGAAAGGTCTAAAATTATAAATATGATCATTGGTCCACCATATATTGTTTAGTATATTTCATTACAAATATTTATCCATTGGTATGCAATGAAGAACAATTAATTTCGACCACACATCTCCCTGTGGACTGAGGGTTTCTGGTACTTTTCATGATTTTTTTTTTTTTTCGTACCTGGCAGATATGTATTTTAATTTTTTTTTTTTTTTTATTATTATAAACTTCTAACTGTTCTTATTCATAATGAAGGAACTATATAAATATGCTAAGAATTAATATTTAATGAAACATTATTGAAAAAAGTATGTTTTAAAGTAAAAAAAAAAAAAAAAAGTTCCACATAAGAAAACATCATTTTTCTAAATTTTCTATAGACTTGAATAAAAACTTATCCAAATGTTGTACAAATGCCTGAAAATAGGTTTTATTTGTAAATAAACATTATTTAGTAAAATTTGCTTTTGTATGACTCAACGTAATCAAAGAAGTAACTCTGATTATAGATCGTTATATAATACTTACTTTGGTTTAGTGCTGCCACCTATATATACTATATGTACATACACATATATATATATATTTTTTTTTTTCTTTTCTTTTTTTGGAACTAAAAGGTTCGTAGATGATATTTGAAAAGTTGGCGAACGAATTTAGTTGGTAATTTTATGGCTCAGAGAGTTAAAAGTTGACCCCGAGAGAGTCTCGGGCTTAGTTCGCTTCGCCGAAAACGGCAACCCGAGTGATGCTCGGGCTTAGATCTCAAAGTGTTAAGTAAAACCAGTTGGAATTATGCAAATTTAGAGATATGTACAAGCTTGGAAGTTTGTTAAATATCACATAAGCAGCTGTTTGACAATTCACAGAATTATTTAATCGTGGGAAAATAGTTGGTGTCAACAAATGGGTCACTCCATCTTGGAAGACGTGCAGACACTTGGATTTTCACACATAACTGTATCGCGTGTACAGCGTATGACGATTCTGGTAAATTCATCTCTGCCACCGTGAACTGCCGAGGTTAATAACGTGTGTAACAAGGCCGTCAGCGCCTATCCACCACCTCTTACAGGTAAATATCTATAGATAAATATATTTATCTATAGTAGGTGGTGGCCTAGACCACTTGCAATACGGATTTTCTATCCACATTGCAATAGCAGATATCCATAGCTCAACAGAATCCCTGTCAATTTGACGCTGTGTACAACAATGTGTAAGCGGCTCCACTATAGAAACCATGTTCTCTCTACGGCTAAGATTTTGATTTCATGATTACCCTTACATGTTAACTTATCTTATATCATTCCTACAAGGTCCGGTCCCGTATACCATCACAGAGGTTAACTCTCCTTCTCTGTTAACCGCCAGAGGTATTATTTTTTCGAAACATGGAGGACATGGCGGCCATGACGAATTTTGCGTGCACCAATCACCATCAATGTATACGACAGTCTTTGGCCGGTTCGAGTATCGAACCTTGAGTCCTCAGACTAAGAACTCGACTCTCTACCAACCGGGTTTGAAAGCTTTGGAAATAACGTTTTACAAATAAATGTAATTTTTTTTTTCTCAAAACGAGTATTTTTCAAACATTAGTCATTAAAAAAAAAAAAAAAGAGAAAGAAAGAAGCAGTTAAAATTCTTAACAGACATTTTAATTAATATGTACATTCATTTTGATTTCCATCTTTATTTAGACTTTAAATCAAATTTTAACTTTTAACCCATTCGCTACCTGGGCGTGAGCACGTGCGGTGTCATCCATAATTAAATATTCCATCTATATAACGGTCTGGTGCTGCCATCTATTAGTGTTACTTTAAAATATCAGTGCTTTTGGTAAGAAAATAACTAAAAATGCAGACAAAATTTTGAAATTAGTTTTAAAACGTCTTCTAGAAAGTACATTTATAGGTTAAATCAATGTATATAACTTTAATGTGTAGAAAGTTTATTAAGTATTTTAAAACTCTCATGTGATTTTTTTCAAGTTACTATTATATGCTTGTTAAATTTTTAACAAATGCAAAAATAATTTCGACTCAAGTAAATGTTAATGTGAAATTTAATTAATGATAAATGCATAGTGAAAATATAAAGTTCAATTTACAGTGTTAATCTATATATATAAAAGAGTACTTCCTGACTGAGTGAGTAAGTGGGGGAGGGGGTGACTCATCATCGCCCAGACCAAACCCCTAGACCTAGAAGCATAAAATTTTGTGACAATGTTCGTTCTATGACGTAGGCATCCACTAAGAAGCGATTTTACAAAATTTGCCCCCCAAGGGGGGGGGAGGGGGGCAAAACGTGATTTCACAAAATCCTTCGTATCTCAAACAAAAAAACAGATATCCGTACAATTTTTGCTTTAAAATATAGCTAATACAAATGTCTAAAAACCAATTTCCGGAATTTTCAAAATTCGGTCCCCAAGGGGGGCGGGGGGGGCAAAACGTGATTTCACATGCGTAAAATGTGATTTCGCGTAATCCTATATATCTCAAACAAAAAAATAGATAAACGTGAAATTTTTGCTCTAAAATATAGCTAATGCAAATATCTAAAAACCAATTTCAGGAATTTTAGAAATTCAGCCCCCAGGTGGGGCAGCAGGGGGGGGGGCTATGGGGCAAAAACAAATAGAAATACAGTTAAGGCGTTCAAAATTGATTCAGATAGGTTTTAGAGGCCTGCAAGTCGAATGAGGATATTTTTGATTGTGTAAAGTTATTAGGAGGGGCAGGAAGGGGGGGAGGGGTGAGGGGGGCAAAAAATAAAAGTAGAGTTAGATCGTTCAAAATTGGTATACGCAGGTTTTCGATACCTACAAATCGATTGCGGATATTTTCGAATTTGTAAAATTATTAGGAGGGCCGGTAAGGGGGGGCTTTGGGCAAAAACAAATAGAAATACAGTTAGGCCGTTCAAAATTGGTACAGTTCAAGATTAGCTGCCTCTTACATTTATATTTTCAGAATTCACGTCAATCCGTAAATTAGTAGAATTAAATGAAAATACATAAACTTTACCGACGATCCATAAAAGTTGGCAAGTACGCTGTTCCTAAGTCATCTGCAAGTAACCCATTAAGTTCTACGATTTACGGGTGGTGGAAAAAAGGAAGGTAGAAAAAAAAGGCATCAGTGCTAGATTATAGATGCTGCCGGATTGTAAGGTTCCGGATCATCGATGCTTCATTGTATTAAAGTGGACGGGACAATGGTAAACTTTTTGTTGCAAAAATCACTCATAAAAAAAAATAAAAAATAAATAAATTCAAAGCAGTGTTTGGGGACTGCCGATAGAAGTGAAAACTAAGTAACGTGAATTGTATCGTCGAGCTATTAGATTATTATTTTCGAATTATTTTTGGTTTGTAAAGAAGTGTTTATGATCTGTATTATATGATTCGGCACAATATTTGTAGCTATCCATATTAAATGAACTAAGCCTTATATTAGACAAAAATATTGATTACTTATGAAATTATTTTAATTAGTAGCTAAGATACAAAAGAAAACCGATTCAGGACCCCCAAAACGTGTAAATCAGGTAAAATCTCGAATTCCACGGTCTATAATATAAAAGAACTTTAAAATATCTTTCGAATGATGTATTAAAAATAATTTAATCATAATTAGAGTTTGAAATATTGAAATTTTAAATATTACAGCTCCATCTGGCGGTAGAAATTTTTGTAATCTACTGTTCGATTCCAAATCAACAAAGCTTTCTAATGATGTATTATTTATGAAATTATTTTATTTAGTAGCTGAGATACAAAAGAAAACCCATTCAGGACACCTCAAAACGTGTAAATCAGGTAAAATCTCAAATTCCACTTTCGATAATATAGAAGAACTTTAAAATATCTTTCGAATGATGTATTAAAAATAATTTAATCATAATTAGAAATTGAAATATTGAAATTTTAAAATATTACAGCGCCATCTGGCGGTAGAAATTTCTGTAAGTTACTGTTCGATTCCAACTCAACAAAGCTTTCAAATGCTGCATTACTTGTGAAATTATTTTAATTAATAGCTGAGATACAAAAGAAAACCCATTCAGGACACCTCAAAACGTGTAAATCAGCTGAAATCTCGAATTCCACTTTCGATTCTCATGGAAAGCCTTCGCTGACGATGACGCGAGTTTCATGATTTTTGTTCACCCAAAAGTGCTCAACGCGCCTATAGAAGTTTTCACTTCAAATGGAAAGCCTTCGCTGACGATGACGCGAGTTTCATGATTTTTGTTCACCCAAAAGTGCTCAACGCGCCTAAAGAAGTTTTCACTTCAAAAATTTTTGTGACAAAAGGCAGTACAGTTACTAGAGTAAGCCAGACTGGTCAACATTGTAATTTTCACGACAAGCTCAAAACTCAGCGTTCTCATACGTAGACGATATATTCCCTTAATTTTTGAAAGTTCTTAAAACTTATATTTATCTTTAAAAGTTAGATTGTTTTGAATATAGAACGTATTTTATCGCAAGCAACAGTATTAGGTGTTCTGTAAAAAGCCCGAAAAGTTATGTAAAAGGAGGATTATATTTCCCAGTTAAGATCTTTTTTATATCTTACTAGCAGGCTTTGCCCGCTTCGCTGGTCACCATATTTAAAGGAAACTCTTTTCTATATAGTTTTATGAAAAAAAGAGAAAATAATAATACTGAAATCGCTCAAAAGTTCGCTTTGGGTTCCCGCTACCTTCGGCAGCGCCTTGTTCGTCCTCGCATCCTGCGATACCTGTCCCTATTGCCTGCGACAATGACTTACCCGTGGGCTTCCATTTAGGTGCTTATCATATATGACAATTTCGATACGGACAGTATCGAAAATTTTGAAGTAGCCCTTTATATTTGAATCCTAATTATATATGAGCAACATTATACGTGATGTACATAATATTTGCTTTCAAGTTATTCTCTATATTTATTTGATTTAATCGATCAACCATAGAATGACAGCAATTTCAAGCCAAATATAATATTACAATATGCTATGATCGGCTACTTCTATCGCATGAGACAATTATTATTATTTTGTGGTTATATATACTTCATGCTTAGTTAATAGTAGTTGGTATATAGAAAAATAAATAAATTAATATGTAAACTTGATCATGGTACAGCCTTAATGCCCTTGGCGACTTTTAAATTTTTGTTGCCGTTTTAGATCAAAATATAATTTATGCGATTATTGTTCCTACGCAAGCGAAGTGTGACGTCACTGACCGTCCGTGGATGCAAGAAATGATTTCCTATGTTAATCGCCCATTGGATGTTTTGTAAAAAATGATTAAAAATCGAAGAAAATTATTTCCCGAGTTTAATTCCCATATTTGGGTACATATATGTTTTAGTTATCATGTGCATGTGTTAGATTGAGTTATTTTGCTGTCAAATTGACAAAATTTTAATTTAAAATTTCAAAACTCTGTCGTTCTTGGCGCTTATTGTATTTGGTGATCAGAAACGTAATACGAAAATATACATGCCAGATGTATATTTTCGTAATATGCATTGTACGAAATATTGTTTCATATTATTCATGGAACAACTATAGTATTTCCCCTCAGCTAGATTTGGCGATTTTTCGTTGGCGATTATGGCTAAATCATAAATCTAAAAATCATAAATCATATAGCATAAATGATAAAATCGTAAGCTAAATTATAAATCATAAATCATAAAATCATAAATCCAAAATAAATAGCATGCAGGCTGCCATATTATATCGCAAACAATCCAGAACGACATCGTTATCGTTCAAATCGGCGCCAAAGAAAAATCGCCAAATTCAGCTGAGGGGAAATACTATAGTTGTACCTCATTCATTACTGTCTTAAAATAAGTTGTTAAAATAACCATGATTTTTGAAAGGAATTAAATTATGTTCGCCAAATAATTTGGCGATATTTTATTTTTCTACCAAGGATGACCGATATCAAATCTATTCCGCTACAACATATTAGTATCTTATATTAGATACTTTATTTAGACATTTGAAAACAAATTTGACTTCAAATTATGATAGAATATTTATCATTTCCCTTTCAATCAGTATATTAGTTGGATATTGTGTAAATATCATCCTTTGAAATGAAATGTTTGTGTTTTCAATCGAATATGGAAGTTTGGCATTTTTTTTTCTAGAGTTTTGAAATTAAAAATTCAAATTTTGTCAATTTTACTACAAAAATAACTTAATCTAATGCATGGACATGATAACTAATACATATCTATACCTAAATACGGGGATTAAAATCGGGAACTATTTTTCCTCGATTTTTAATAATTTTTTACAAAAAATCCAATGGGCGTTTAACATAGGAAATATTTTTCTTGCATCCACGAACGGCCAGTGACGTCATCACTTCGCTTGCGTATTTCTTTCTATCTTTTCCTTGGCGAAAAATGTCCGATCTACTTCAGCATCAAAATTATAAAAAATTGTCAAGAATTATCAATAAGAAAATACCTTTAACATATTGCTGAATTAGCGTTTATGCCAAGCGTATTTCATCCGCCATACTACAAAAAAAAAAAAAAATCTGAAGTTGAGGTATATAAAAAAATGCTGTGAAATAAAATTCAGAAGAAATATGTTAGATCTGTAATATTACTATTTTATTTTAAAATTATAAAGTGTCATTTTCTCATCGACCAATTTAACATTTAGTAATTTCTTATTTTTCGCGTGAAAGCATATTTCATTTTATGCTGAAAACAATAAATAAATACATCTCGTAAACTTTTTTTGGCAACAATTAAAAATTTAAATGGCTTATATTAAGTCAATATAAGTCAATAAGTTTATTATTTTCATATTTTAATTAATTTTAAAGATTTTTTCAATTTTTTTTTACTTCCTTATACAAAGTATAGGGAAGTATAGTAATCCCGATTTGCGAAATGGATTTTGTATTTCACATTGCTCGAAAACGAATGATCGCTGAATGTTGCCAATTTATACGTGTGACTGTCATGATGTATAGTTGCACCTGCAAGTGTCGTCTGAACACGAGCTCTCGTTTTAGAGATATAAGCGATTTTACACGATTTTTCATGACGTCTGTATGTGTGTGTGTGTGTCTGTGTGTGTGTGTGTGTGTATGTCGCATAACTCAAAAACGGTTGGACGTAGAAAGTTGCGAATTGGTACATAGGTTTGTTATAACATCTAGTTGTGCACCTCCCGTTTTGGACTTTGTATGATTTTCCGTTTTGGAGATATTTAGGAAAATTAGGTTCATAATGACAAAAATACATAGGTTTTGGCCATAATGTATCAAAAAACGGTAATAACTCAAAAACGGTTGAACGTAGAAAGTTGCGAATTGGTACATAGGTTTCTTATAACATATAGTTCTGCACCTCTCTTTTTGGACTTTGTATGATTTTCCATTTTGGAGATATTTAGGAAAATTAGGTTCATAATGACCAAAAATACATTGGTTTTGGCCATAATGTATCAAAAAACGGTAATAACTCAAAAACGGTTTGGACAAATCTTGCAATTTAACTGACTTCCCGACTAGCTAGACATTTGAAACTTTCAGAAAAGCTCAGAACACGTTTACAATGCGTTTTTTTAATATTTTTGGCCATCTGTTTCCGATACCTGCTGCCTTCGGCAGCGTTACCAGTACAAATCTTGCAATCGATTTTTAACTAACTTCCCGACTAGCTAGACATTTAAAACTTCCAGAAAAGCTCAGAACACGGTGACAATGCATTTTTTAAATATTTTTAGCCAATTGCTTCGTGTCACTGCTGCTTTTAGCAGCGTTTATATGATTCAACAGAAAATCTATTTAACTAACTTCCCGACTAGTTAGAGATTTGAAACTTCCGGAATAGTTCAGAAACACGGTGAAAATGCATTTTTTAACACTTTTATCCAATTGTTTCGGATCCGAAGTCCCCCCCCCAAGGCACAACTTTGACATGAGTCCCCCCACGGCGCAACTTTGACATGAGTCCCCCCCCCAAGGCACATGAGTCCCTCCCAAGGTACAACTTTGACATGAGTCCCCCCCAAGGCATAACTTTGACATGAGTCCCCCCAAGATGCAACTTTGAAATAAGGCCCCCCCAAGGCCCAACTTTGACATGAGTCCCCCCCCCCCAAGGATTTTAAAATGAGTCCCCTCAAGGCACAATTTTATTTATTTATTTATTTATTTTTTTACGTATGCATGCATTTTTTTTAAATATTTTTAGCCAACTGTTTCGGGTCCAGTGACAATATTTTTTAACATTATGTATATTTCTAAAAGTGTATAAGGAAGTCATGTGGTGCCCACATCAGATTTTTTCCTAAACCATCCCTGACCTATAAGGAAAAAATCTGATGTGGGCACCACATGACTTCCTTATACACTTTTAGAAATATACATAATGTTAAAAAATATTGTCACTGGACCCGAAACAGTTGGCTAAAAATATTTAAAAAAAAATGCATGCATACGTAAAAAAATAAATAAATAAATAAATAAAATTGTGCCTTGAGGGGACTCATTTTAAAATCCTTGGGGGGGGGGGACTCATGTCAAAGTTGGGCCTTGGGGGGACTCATGTCAAAGTTGGGCCTTGGGGGGCCTTATTTCAAAGTTGCACCTTGGGGGGACTCATGTCAAAGTTATGCCTTGGGGGGGACTCATGTCAAAGTTGTACCTTGGGGGGGACTCATGTGCCTTGGGGGGGGACTCATGTCAAAGTTGCGCCTTGGGGGGACTCATGTCAAAGTTGTGCCTTGGGGGGGGGTCTTCGGATCCGAAACAATTGGATAAAAGTGTTAAAAAATGCATTTTCACCGTGTTTCTGAACTATTCCGGAAGTTTCAAATCTCTAACTAGTCGGGAAGTTAGTTAAATAGATTTTCTGTTGAATCATATAAACGCTTCTAAAAGCAGCAGTGACACGAAGCAATTGGCTAAAAATATTTAAAAAATGCATTGTCACCGTGTTCTGAGCTTTTCTGGAAGTTTTAAATGTCTAGCTAGTCGGGAAGTTAGTTAAAAATCGATTGCAAGATTTGTACTGGTAACGCTGCCGAAGGCAGCAGGTATCGGAAACAGATGGCCAAAAATATTTAAAAAACGCATTGTAAACGTGTTCTGAGCTTTTCTGAAAGTTTCAAATGTCTAGCTAGTCGGGAAGTCAGTTAAATTGCAAGATTTGTCCAAACCGTTTTTGAGTTATTACCGTTTTTTGATACATTATGGCCAAAACCAATGTATTTTTGGTCATTATGAACCTAATTTTCCTAAATATCTCCAAAATGGAAAATCATACAAAGTCCAAAAAGGGAGGTGCAGAACTATATGTTATAGCAAACCTATGTACCAATTCGCAACTTTCTACGTTCAACCGTTTTTGAGTTATTACCGTTTTTTGATACATTATGGCCAAAACCTATGTATTTTTGTCATTATGAACCTAATTTTCCTAAATATCTCCAAAACGGAAAATCATACAAAGTCCAAAACGGGAGGTGCACAACTAGATGTTATAACAAACCTATGTACCAATTCGCAACTTTCTACGTCCAACCGTTTTTGAGTTATGCGACATACACACACACACACACACAGACACACACACACACATACAGACGTCACGAAAAATCGTGTAAAATCGCTTATATCTCTAAAACGAGAGCTCGTGTTCAGACGACACTTGCAGGTGTACAACTATACATCATGACAGTCACACGTATAAATTGGCAACATTCAGCGATCATTCGTTTTCGAGCAATGTGAAATACAAAATCCATTTTGCAAATCGGGATTACTATACTTCCTTATACTTTGTATAAGGAAGTAAAAAACAAAAAAAGAATGATCGAAATCGGTCAAGCCGTTTACGATTTTATAAATAACATACAGACAAACATTCATTTATATATATATAGATTATTTCATGCTTTTTAAGTAATTATTTTTGTAAAATTTTTATAACGGCTATATTTAGTTCTTTAAATTAAAATAAATAAATGAATAACAATTCCATGAAACGAAAAATACAATATTGATTTTATAACAATTTAAGAGAATTATACTTATCGCTGAATGATTGTTTTAAATGAAAATAAATAAATTAATTAATAAGTAAGTAAAACAGAGTTGAAAAGCTAAAAATGCAATGTTTTACACAAGTTTTGCTTGCTTTATCTTTTAATTAAAAGAAAAAAAAAAAAACATTCAAAACAAATATCGCCAATAACGCAATAAATGCCAAAAAAGTTAACCTTTTGCCTTTTTACACAGAGCTGTTTCACATATGCCCTTTGACACACTTTCTTATATTACCGTAATAATAAAGGAATGCTCCGACGATTGTTATAATAGGTCTATGGTTCGAACCTGACACTATTCGAGAAGCCTCTTTATTAAGCTGTTATCTCTATTCGTATTTTTTAAAATATAAATTTTGATACTTCTGATTATCAGAATTTTATGAGTCGTTTACAAAAAGATGAAACAAAGAGTTTAATTTTCAGGTAAAAATAAAGAAGTAAATATATATACACTAAGCGACAAAAAAAAAGCCGCACTGCAGAAAAAATGACTTATACCTTTTTTATTTATAATAACTTTAAAATTAATGTTTGAAACAAATAAAACTGTCTTGTTTGCATAATACCAAAGGTATGAAATGATACCTATGTATATTTTCGATTTAATAATTCGCTTTATTGCACTTTACGAAGAACTTTTTAAAAATCCGCATAAAACTTTCTTTTTGAACATTATGCAATAACTATACACTTTGCATTCTATTATGATTTATTATATGAAATAAACAAGTTATATTTTAATATATGAAATAAAACTATTTATTTGTTAGATCTAAGCAATATTTTGTTAAAAATATGTATTCTGCATTGGGTTAATTCCACCTTTATATGGAATTACTGCATTAATGCGCAATGGCATAGTTTTATACAGTGTTTTAATATAAATCTCAGAAATTTCAATGTGCCAAATATCACAAATAAATTTTTTTAGTTCTGGCAGAGTTATAGGCTGCAAATTTCGAATCCTCTCCCCTCTCCCCCGCCTTTTTAAAGACGAAACATTTTTGAGCGGATCGCGATTTTGACCATTTCCATGTCTGGTAAAGAAGAAATTCTACTATATCCTTTGTGGTATTTAACTTAAAGTGAAAAAACGTATGATTACTTACAGAATTATAGATTCTCATGGGAATGTATAAGAAATTTTGACAATTTGAAGTGAATAAACTTACCACAGACGCCGTGTAGTAAGGTGCCTCATTATCTTCAAATGTTGTTTACGGAAATGTCTAAGATACCTCCAAAATAGTCGGTCAGGCACCACTTTTATGCAGATTGTGTTTTATTTCGAGTTAATTGATCCCTTGAGCATAAAGATTTCCCCGAGTTTTTGAAAAGTTATGCATCTCCGTACCATAATGTACGGAGAATGTTTCACTGTTTTAAAAGTGCGATTTTCATTAAGTCGGTCACATTTTCGTCTTCATTCTAGCTTTTTTCAACTACACGAAATAAAGAAAGCTTGATTCATCAGAGAAAACCAATTCAGCCTAATAATTAACTGATAATGTTTTTAAATTTTGGTCAACTAAAGTATTGTTTTTTCTAATTATTTTCCTTAATAATGGCTTTTTTCGCAGATCTTTCGTTCTTTAACCCGCTTTGTTTAATTGTTCCCGCATTGTTTTTGAAGAAAGTAATTTACTATACACTTTTTAAAAATCTTTTTTAAGTTCTGAACATGATACAAATCGATTTTTTAAACATTCGCATTTTAACTTGCAGTTATCTTGCTTGGATGAGCAACATGACCGCCTAAAGCCAAATTCCCAGTTTAAACGGCCAAAAAAATTTATATTTTGCTAAAATTCATTTTACCAATATTTCGTTAGCATTTAATTATTTTGCCATCTCACGTATTAAAATATTTTTTGATTTTCATTTAAAAATTAATACTTTTTGTGGCATCGTTAACTGCCTTATTCTTACCATTTTTGAAATAAATTCTAAAATTACAATTTTCCTGACAATTGCATTTTGTTTTTAACACTAGGCTCAAAGCTAAAGTGTATGTGGAGGACACCATAGTAAAATCTGTTCGAAAATTTGCTTTTTAAACGATAAAATTGGCGGTTGTAGAAGGCGAAAAGGAAAACATCCAAGTGCGGCTTTTTTTTTGTCGCTTAGTGTATATATACATTTATAAGTATATTTTATTTTTGTGACCTCCTTAAAAATAATTTAAATTGAGTTAAGTACCTTTAACAGAAAGAATTTCTTTTGCTGTGAATGGTATTCCTAAAAGTGGTAAGTCTTCAGCCATCTGTTGATCCGTAAAAGTTCCAGACTGTACCAACTGGTCCACTTGACGAGCTTCTTCCAGAGCCTCAGCGTAACGGCTGTCAACAACGGCATTAAGGTACTCGTTAACTTCGGTGATTCTTTCAATGTAAACTCTTACAAGGGTTTCACTGGATAACTGCGAATAAAAATGAAAAAATCAAGTTTATTACCATGTTTTTATTAACTTCTATTCTTGTTTGTTTGTGTGTTTGTCCGGTACAAATCTTGCAATCTATTTTTAACTAACTTCCCTACTAGCTAGACATTTGAAACTTTCACAGTAGCTCAGAACCCGATGACAACACAATACTTCGAAGTTAGATTTTCAAATTTTCGAATAGTTTTCTTTCGATTAATTAAAATATGAAAATAATAAGCTCCTAATAGCAATAAAAATAGTCGTTAAAATATCAGCTGTAATTTAATTGTTCCCAAAAAAAATTTACGAGTTCATTTTCTTTCGACATAAAAATTAATACATTTAATTAAACGTGAGCGTTAAAAAATTGTAAAAAGTTAAATTATGCATCTGGCAAAAATTGACGTCATTATCACTTTAAAGATTTTCTACACATTGATAAAGTGCTATGTAGTTCATGATGCAAATATATGTTGATCTGAAAGGATTAATATTTTATTTTTAAAACCAACACTTTTTTTTTACTTTCTTCTATATGTAATATAGAGAAAGTATTGGATTCGCGAAAATTTTCGACCTCCGTTTTTTGACGGATCTACACGTTTTGGGATGTCCTGAGCACGAATTGATAGTTTTTAGAAAATGTCTGTCTGTGCGTCTGTCTGTCTGTCTGTCTGTCTGTGTGTCTGTCTGTATCATTTTTTTGTGGACGCTGTATCTCACGAACCAATGAATGAAATTTAACCAAACTTGGTATTGAGTTGCACCCTGACATGAACTGGTGCCCATTAGATTTGGGGATCAATAGCTCAACAGGTGGCGCTGTGATCGCATTTTATGAAAATTTTTAACATGGCAGCATAGGACAAAATTCTGTATAAATGGGCATAATGAGAGTTATTTTAAACTTGTGATTGTAAAATTAATATGAATTACTGATAATAGTAGTAGTTAACTAGGAAAAAAAATTGTGCATGGGGGGGAAGTACCCTCCCGGGGGGTTAAATTTTGAAGATGGGTATCATTCGAAAGATCTCGTCAATACCTTTAAAACGAATGGTTGAACCATAAATCTGTGATAATTTAAAACAAAGTTATCGATTTTTTTTACTTTTAACAAAAAAAAACTTAGAAAAAAAATCGTATTTTTTTTTTTTTTTTTTTTTTAACGAAATTTTACCAAACTTGGTATTTAGTTGGTCCCCGACATAAACTGGTGCTGATTATATTTGGGGATCAATAGCTCAACAGGAGGCGCTGTGATAGCATTTTATCTAAATTTTTAACATGGCAGAATAGGACAAAAATTCGTATAAATGTGCGTAATAAGAGTTATTTTACACTTGTGATTGTAAAATTAATATGAATTATTGATAATAGTAGTAAGTAACTAGGAAAAAAATTTTGTGCATGGGGGGGCATCGCTTCCCCCCCTGGGGGGAAGTACCCTCCCCGTGGGGGGTAAATTTTGAAGATGGGTATCATTCGAAAGATCTCGTCAATACCTTTAAAACGAATGGTTGAACTATTAATCTGTGATAATTTAAAACAAAGTTATCGATTTTTTTTTTACTTTTAACCAAAAAAAAAAAAAACTTAGAAAAAAAAATCGCTTTTTTTTTTCTAAGTTTTTGTGGTTTTGTGTTGGTCTGTCTGTCTGTCTGTCTGTCTGTGGTTTAGTGTTTTCACCGTATCTCACGAACCAATGAATGAAATTCAACCAAACTTGGTATATAGTTGGACCCTGGCGGGGCATTGTGCTGATTAGATTTGGGGATCAATAGCCCTTCAGGTGGCGCTGTGATCGCATATTATGTAAATTTTTAACATGGCAGTATAGGACAAATTTTCGTATTTTTCACCGTATCTCACGAACCAATGAATGAAATTCAACCAAACTTGGTATATAGTTGGAACCTGACGGGGCATGGTGCTGATTAGATTTGGGGATCAATCGTCCAGCAGGTGGCGCTGTGATCGCAAAATTTCTTATGTTACACCGTATCTCACGAACCGATGAATGAAATAGAACCAAACTTGGTGTATAGTTGGACCCTGACATGGAAAGGATCTGATTAGATTTTGGAATCAATCGCCCAGCAGATGGCGCTGTGATCGCATTTTATGTAAACTTTTAACATGGCAGCATAGGACAAAATTTCGTATAAATGTACATAATGAGCGTTATTTTAAACTTGTGATTGTAAAATTAATATGAATTATTGATAGTAGTTAACTACGTATTCGTAGTAGTTAACTACGAAAAAAATTTTGTGCATATGGGGGCACCGGTTGTACCCCCCCGGGGGGGGGTTAAATTTTCAAGATGGGTATCTTTCGAAAGATCTTGTCAATACCTTTAAAACGAATGGTTGATCTATAAATCTGTGACAATTTGAAACAAAGTTATCGATTTTTTTACTTTTAACAAAAAAAAAAAAAAAACTTAGAAAAAAAAAAATCTTTTTTTTTTTTTTTTTTTTTAACGAAACTTAACCAAACTTGGTATTTAGTTGGTCCCCGACATAAACTGGTGCTGATTACATTTAGGGATCAGTAGCTCAACAGGTGGCGCTGTGATCGCATTTTTTCTAAATTTTTAACATGGCAATATAGGACAAAATTTCGTATAAATGTACAAAATGAGCGTTTTTTTAAACTTGTGATTGTAAAATTAATATGAATTATTGATAATAGCAGTAGTTAACTACGAAAACAATTTTGTGCATGTGGGGGCACCGGTTCCCCCCCTGGGGGGAAAGTACCCCCTCGGTGGGGGGTAAATTTTCAAGATGGTATCTTTCGAAAGATCTCGTCAATACCTTTTAAACGAATGGTTGAACAATAAATCTGTGATAATTTAAAACAAAGTTATCGATTTTTTTTACTTTTAACAAAAAAAAAAAAAAAAAAAAAAAATCGTATTTTTTTTTTTTTTTAAATATTGTTACTGTTTGAATATGTATTACTTTTACCAAAAAAAAAAAAAAAAAAAAAAAAAAGAAAAAAATCGTTTTTTTTTTTTTTTTTTTTTTTTTTTAATATTGTTACTGATTGAATATGTATATAGGAAAATATAGAAGAAAGTCTTGTGGTGGCCACAACATACTAGTTTTTTTTTTTTAATTTAAATTTCCCGTAACTCTTTAACCAATCACATTAGAACGTCCATCTTTGGAATATCGATATTAAGGATTTTCTTGCCAAAAGTCGACAAAAAGTCGACAAGTGCACAAAGTCGCCAAATTTGATGCCAAATCCATTCCCGATTGGAGCTTTTTAATGCGTTTTAAAGAGAAAATTAAGCTATTTTAACACGAAAAAGAGCTGGAAATCCATAAAATTGACATTTTATCAACTTACTAAGCCTCTTTGAAAGAATTTATACAAAAATAAATACAATTTCGTAACAATACGCATTGATAAAGTGCTAATGTAGTTTGTTCTACAGCTATGTTTCAACAGAAAATTTAAGAACTTGGTTTATAAAAAGTTTTTTATCTTATAATTATTTGTCCTCAAATTCAACTAAAATATTCTGGTCACCCCACTAGAAAAAGAAAACTCATCAATTTTCAAGATATTACACTTTTTACAGTTTTATATGGCCCCTGTACTATTAAAATACGAAAACATTGACGATTTGACTTTTACTTTCTTCTATATGTAATATAGAGAAAGTATTGGATTCGCGAAAATTTTCGACCTCCGTTTTTTGACGGATCTACACGTTTTGGGATGTCCTGAACACGAATTGATAGTTTTTAGAAAATGTCTCTCTGTGTGTCTGTCTGTCTGTGTGTGTGTGTGTCTGTGATTTAGTGTTTTCACCGTATCTCACCAACCAATGAATGAAATTCAACCAAACTTGGTATATAGTTGGACCCAGGCGGGCATTGTGCTGATTCGATTTGGGGATCATAAGCCCAGCAGGTGGCGCTGTGATCGCATTTTATGTAAATTTTTAACATGGCAGTATAGGACAAATTTTCGTATTTTTCACCGTATCTCACGAACCAATGAATGAAATTGAACCAAACTTGGTGTATAGATGAACCCAGACATGGAAAGGGTCTGGTTAGATTTTGGGATCAATCACCCCAGCAGATGGCGCTGTGATCGCATTTTATGTAAACTTTTAACATGGCAGTATAGGACAAAATTTCGTATAAATGTACATAATGAGCGTTATTTTAAACTTGTGATTGTAAAATTAATATGAATTATTGATAATAGTAGTAGTTAACTACGAAAAAAATTTTGTGCATGTGGGGGCACCGGTTCCCCTCCTGGGGGGATAGCAAACGTTAACTTTCGTACCTTATTTTGAACAGTTTTGCAATTTATATTTTCCGCTTATTTCTTATAGATAAAGAATTAAACCCCGTTTCAATGATTTTTGTTATAATACATCAAACTATAGTAATCAATATGTAAAAAAATTAATTACCATATTTTTATTAACTTCGATTCTTGTTTGTTTGTTTGTCCGGTACAAGTATTGCAATCTATTTTTAGCTAACTTCCCTACTAGCTAGACATTTGAAACTTTCACAGTAGCTCAGAACCCGGTGACAACACAAGACTTCGAAGTGAGATTTTCGAATTGTTTTCTTTTAATTAATTAAAATATGAAAATAATATGCTCCTAATAGCAATAAAAATAGTTAAAATATTAGCTATAATTTAATTGTTGCCAAAAAAAACTTACGAGTTCATTTTCTTTCGACATAAAAATAAATACATTTAATTAAACGTGAACGCTAAAAAACTCTAAAAAGTTAAATTATGCATCTCACAAAAATTGACGTCATTATCACTTTAAAAAATTTATTTGCTGTAAAATTGATAAAATTTTAATTTTAAATTTCGAAACTGTAGAAAAAAAAAATCAAACTTCCATTTTCGAATGTAAACATAAACATTTCATTTCAAAGGGTTATATTTACACAATAAATGTCCAACTAATATACTAATTAAAAGGAAAATAATAAATATTCTATCATAATTTGAAGTCGAATTTGTTTTCAAATGTCTAAATAAAGTGTCTGATATAAGATATTAATATACTGCAGCGGAACATTTGATATGTTGTCCTTGGCGAGAAAAAAATAGATCGCCAAATTATCTGGCGAACATATTTAATTCCTTTCAAAAATTATGGTTATTTTTAACAACTTATATTAATAGAGCAAGGACAACCCAACCTCCCGCCAACCCGAAGGTTTATGGCAGCCGAAGCCTATTAATAGAGCAAGGACAACCCAACCTCCCGCCAACCCGAAGGTTTATGGCAGCCGAAGCCTGGGAGGAGGTGGGAGTGAAGGAACCCATCCACAACCCGCCGACCGGAGCCGCCGAAACGAACTCGGAGAACAGCGAGCAATAAACAGAAACTAAAGTATTACAAAGTCACAAACTAGCAAATTACAAAGATAGAACCAATGTAGCCGCGAAAAAAAAAAAAAAAAAAAAAAAGTTACACGAAAAAAATAAAGTAACAAAAACAATACAGATATTAACAAAAAGTATAAACAATACAGAATTTACAAAAAGTAACGTTGTGCACCCTAAGATAAGAAGCTACAACTCAAACAATAACGAATCATAAATAAACCGGCCGAACAAAGTTATCATAAAAATGTACCAATTATTAGATAACTAAAATGTATAATGCAGACAATAGTTTACTCATTACAACATAAGTACATCCAGCTAAAATTTACCCTCTAGCTAAACGTGAATATTGCACATTACACCTCTTAATATAAATATGAATATACAATAACTACAAATCATACAAAAACTTGCAAAATTTACAGAAATTACATACCAAAATAAATCAGTTATACAAGCAGCTAATGATCAAACCTAAGATACATGCAACTATATAACACAAGCAATTAACAATTAACTAGCCCTGTACAATAACCTAACACACAATAATTTCCACAACCCTCAAGAACCGCAGAAAAACTATAAAAAAAAAAAAAAAAAAAAAAAAAAAGAAGAAGAAGAAGAAGAAAGGAACAATAAACTATAAATATGCTGACAAAGTAAAGCAATATAAGTAATAAGTTAAAGCTGTTAACTAATCACGTACAAATATTATACAATAAACACAAACAATCAATGTACTCTATAAAACATTGTTGCAACAAAATGACTGAAGAAAAAATAAAAAAAAAATAAATAAATAAATAAATAAACTATGTTTGAATAAAGACCAATATAAATTCACCCAATACATAACAAAACTATACTATATATAAAAACACGTATACATAACAAATTCTTGAATTAAAAGTTATATTTAGTACGAGAATAGTGTTTATTTAGCAGATTATATATTTGCGCAACCTTTTTAATTTGAAATCTAGAATTATCAATTCTGTTAAAGTAATGTTCCAATGTCTCTGCGGTATATCTTTTAATATAAACTTTTGAAAAGTTACATTTAGTACTAATGAAATGCATTGCATTACCCACGGAGCCACAAGGACACAAGTCTGAATCAAGCTTATTAATCCTAAAAAGATAACTCGGGAAACTTCCATGTCCAGTTATAAAATACAGTAATACTTGATTTTTAATTTTGAAATCCATTGAAACATTAGGATAAATATCATAAGTCCACCTGCCAGTATCTGATAAGTTCCAATGAACCTGCCAGTCACTAAGTACCTTATACAATAAAATTCTTTTCAAGTAAGAAATGGGCAGAGGAACAATTTGAGACTGACCGAAAAGAACCGCGGATTTAGCCAATGAGTCTGCCAATTCATTGCCAACAATTCCAGAGTGTCCCTTAATCCACATTAGGAAAATTTGTCCATCGTATTTTTGTAGGTCTAACAGAATATCCTGTGCAATTTTAGACTTAGGCACCAAATTTTTTAAACTTTCAATAGAAGAAAGGCTATCCGAGAACAAGACACAGGAACTGAATTCTGAATTAATGAGCCATTTTATGGCTGATGAGATTGCCATCATTTCTGCTTGAAAGACAGAGTTTTCTTTGCAAAGTTTAACTTGCTTATTGTATATAACTTTTCCGCAGTAGATGGCCACCCAAGCAAAACCAGTACCATCATCCGTTTTACTTCCATCAGAGTAGATCCTTAAGGTATCATCATCTGAAACGGGCTCATTCCACGTAAAATCTTTAACTGCATAAGTAGGATCAATATTACTTTTATAATTCTTGGACTCAAAATCCTGAATGCCATAATAATTATTCTGGAAATATATAGACTCGTTTTTGTATTGAATTTTGAATTTGTTTACCAATTGTTTCCCTTCTAAATGGATGGGGGGAATTCCCAAAATTTGACAGATAAAGACAGATTAATAGAGCAAGGACAACCCAACCTCCCGCCAACCCGAAGGTTTATGGCAGCCGAAGCCTGGGAGGAGGTGGGAGTGAAGGAGGTTAATAGAGCAATCAATAATATGAAACAATATATCGTACAATGCATATTAAGAAAATATACATCTGGTATGTATATTTCCGTATAACGTTTTTGATCGCCAAATACAAAAAACGCCAAGGTCGACACAATTTTGAAATTTAAAATTAAAAGTTTATCAATTTTACAGCAAAAGTAACTCAATCTAACACATGTAGATAATAACTTAAATATAACTATTTCTAAATATGGGGATTAAAATCGAGAAATAATTTTTCTTAATTTTTAATATTTTTTTACAAAAAATCCAATGGATAATTAACATAGGAAAATTTTTTTTCTTTTTTTTTTTTTTTTTTGGCTCCACTGACGGTTAGCGACGTCACACTTCGCTTGCGTATAGCTATGATTCAACGATTCAACAGAAAATTTTAAAACATGGTACATAAAAAGTTTTTTTTTTTTTTTTTAATCATATTTATTTTACCTTTCCTTCCCGTATTTTGGCTGCAAGTTGAACAGCAGGCTCTAGTAGCAACTCATTCTTTATTCTCGGAATTCCAGTCTTACCTCTAAAATGCATGACTGCTAGGATCCAGTGAATGGTACTATCCCAAACCCACCTAAACAAGCACACCAGCATATCACCAACTGCAGCAGGTCTAAATTTTTGGAAAACCATTTCACTTCTTTCTTTAATATATTTTTTTAACTTACTGAAATGAAATATATAAGAACCAAACTGGAGCATAAAAAACTGTACAGATTAATGTTTGAACTAAATTTAACTTTTAAAAAGACTTATGAGAAAGATGGTTTCTTGAGAACTGCCCTTATCATTCAAAACACTTTAACAGCTGCTCTTTTGATACTAGTTAAGCCGAATTATGTATTGTTTTACTCTTTTTTGTGACTGAAATTCTGTTTAAGTTAAATCATATGATATAGTAGTAAAGTCATACATAAAAACGTGATGTCGCTCATGTGGGATTAAACGCAATGCTACTATTTCCGTGTTAGTATTATGAAATATGGCATTTTAATTTTGTTTTAAAAAAAACTAGATCGCGTGTATCGGCATATATTTTATTAATCGAGAAAGATTAAACTTCTTAACGCAACTGGAAAAAAAAAAAGAAATATATTGTGGCTATCACAAAACTTTATTATTTAATTTCTTGTACAAATTCACATAATTTAAACCAAAATTGTAGCCAGCGTATTTTACTTTGTAAAAGTAGTATTTTGGGGGCACTACAATTTTATTTTCTATTTTTTCCTATACAAATTCACACAGCAATAATTATTGTTGAAACGTCAGTGGTGGCTGGAGACTCGAAAATACCTATTTTGGATACTATATGTTTGTCTGTCTCGCGATAGCGGCCGCAAAAATCATCCTTTTGACTTAAAACTTGATACACATGTTCATGAACCACACGGAATTAGTTGTATAGTTTTGGGTGTGTATTTCATTTGCAGTTCGCATACAGGCACACGAAAAGCTATTATTATTATTCCTAAAGTCAGAATTTGTCCCAAAATTCCCCTGGTTGACTTGCAAATTGGTACACACGTTTAAGCGCAATACAGATATAACTCTATAATATTTTTGTGTCTATATTGTTTGTGGCTCGTGTACAGAGACACACCAAAGTTTTCTTAGCACTACGGTCTATGGCCAGAATATCATATATACGCTTTTTGACATAGTTACGCGGACCTTTTTTTTAATAGGTGTATAGTACATACTAATGAAAAAAAAAGAAAAATGGAACACAAATATATTATTAAGTTTCATTGCGTAACAGGTTTTTTTTTTTTTTTTTTTTTTTTTTTCCCTGATGCAAATTTTCTATTGGGAATGACCCCTTGTCGTAAAAATCTTTTTAGAAAACAGCTGAAAAACAGCTCATTTAATCACCGATACTCTATAAATTTTCATGATATTGAACTGGATTTTTTTTTTATAAGGTACTTTATACTATTGAGTATTATTATACCAAAGTTTCTTTTTTTTTTTGCTACAATCCCCGCATGCGCAGTAATAAATTATTTACTACAACAGTCTATATATCTTTGAATATTGAATGTATTTGTTTTGAACTATAGTATAAGGATTTAGGCATATGTTATCATGTTTTCTGAAAGTTTCATGAAATTTCAGAAAAAAATCTTTAGAGTTATAAAGTAAAAACTTGCGAAAAAATTTTGCATTTTTTAATCAAATATATATAACTCTTTAAATATTCAAGCTAGCCCCGAAAAATTCTACACACGTATAAAATATAACATTTATAAGTACATCTGAAATTTCAAGATGAATGGACGCCCTTGCAGATACAGGGTAATTACAAATATTTTTTATTTTGGATTTGTTGTCCGCCCCCTAAAGGCGTTCGTGACAAAATCTTTGCTGGAAAATATGAGGAAATACATGTTTTTCTTATTTGCAAAATTCAAGAGCAATACATTAAATATCTTTCGAGATATTCGATAAAACTTAAAAAAAGAAAAAGAAAGAAAGAAAGTGTTTCCATTATTTTGTACAGCACCTGTATATATATATATATATATATATATGGAATATGGAATATGGAATAAAAGGTGGAAAGCTGAAGTGGGGCCATAAGTCCGTATCTCAAAAACGGCTCTAACGATTTTCTTTAAAGTTGCTGTATAAGAATGCTCTTTATGTCAAAGTTGCTATACATGTCCTTTCGTATGAATTAGTTTGTTAGTTTAGGAAAATTGATAGGCGTCCTGTATAAATACTTCAATTTTAGGTCTCGGAAGTGCGTTCATTTAAAAACGGCTGTGCGAATTTTTTTCAAACTCGCCATATTAATTCCCTTTTAAATATCCTTTTGTGTGTAATTGTTGTTTTCCAGTCAAGAATTGAGTATGCTAAGTTTTGGTAAAAATCAGTATCTCAAAAATGGGTTTTTCTAAGGATTTTTTCGAAAATTGTTACATAAACCCATTTTAGATATCTTTTCTCATGTATTACGTGGTTATTACAGGAAAATTAACAGTCATCCTGATTAGGTAGGTCAGTTTAAGATCCCAGAAATTGGTGTTTCAAGAACTGACTCTACTGATTTTTTTTTTCTTATTTCTTAACCCGTTATATAAACTCTGTTTTATATGTCTTTAAACGTGTATCAGCTCTCCCTTACCAGAAAATTTTTAGATGTCTTCTTCATTAGATCAATTTTATGTCTTATAATTACACTATCTCCCGAATACGTGCAATAGTGGGTAATGGAAATCGTGTGGTTATTTCACACCAGATTTTTTTTAATATGTTAAACAATTTACCATTAGTAAAGCAATCTAAGTAGTTTGAGCCCATAAAACACAATGTAAAAATTCCATTTTTTATGCCTTTAAAGGAAAAAATTGTTTTTATTCAAATAAATCTGCACAGCTCTTGCGATAGCCACCTATAACATACTTACCAATTTATATATTAATAGAATGTAGAGTTTAGGCGCTACCATATTTCAAATAATTCAAATCTATAGTCTAATGATAAAGAATTTCATTTTGTGTCCCTGTAAAACTTTATATGTGTTAGAATCACCAAAATCTATATACTAAGTCCTGAAAAAAAAAAAAAAAAAAAAAAACTATATATTGTATGTTTATGACCTGTAATATACCTACCAATTTTTAACTCACTCAATTAGATAAGACGTTTAGACGCTAGCGCACTTTGAATCTATTGGCAATACTGATAAGATGGATGGTTGGGTTTAACGTCGCACTAGTGCTGCGCAGATGGGCAATTGACGACGGTCTGGGACACACCCCTAGAGGTGGTCCGGAGACATGCCATCACAATTTTGATCCTCTACGGAAGGGACGACAATACTGATAAAGAAATTTTTCTTTGTGTCCCTGTGAAAGAACTATAATCTGTACACTCATCAAAATCATTGCAAGTCGTGCGACGATTACCTGTAACATATCTACCATCGTTCAGCTCATTCGAAAAAAGAGTTTAGACGTTATCGTATTCATTCATATTCATCACCGGAATATTGGAAAAATGTATTCAAGAGACTTCAAAATGTATAAATACACCAAAATTTCAGTCGATTCCTTTTTTCGTGATTACAATGCTTCCCTTTGGAATTATGTTCGGAAAGTAAAAATAAAATTATTAGTTCCCCATCATACTATAGGTATAGAGAACTTAGGTAATCATGAAAAATTTCGACCTTGGTTTTTTGACTTTTTTATACGTTTTCAGGTGTGAGGAATCCGAAAATGACAAAATTTGTATGGTGTCTGTCTGTATGGTGTCTGTTAGTGTGTCAGTCCGTTAGTGTGTTAGCCCATTAGTGTGTTAGTCCGGTAGTTTGTTAGTCTGTTAACACGATATCTCACGAACAAATGATCGCAGAGAGGTCAGATCAGTTTTAAAATATTACTTTCGATACTGGCAAGAAACCTATTCATTTGCAACATTCGAATTAAAAAACTTCGTAAGTTATGAGAAATTTACGATTTTCTTAACATGGGAGAATAGGACAAAATTTCACTTAAACGTGCATTAAATGGAAACTTTTTACTGTAAAAATGTCAGACCAGTTTTAAAATACCAGTTTTGATGCCGGCATGAACATCAGTAAGTATAAATATGCTACTTTGAAAATTTCGCAAGTTATTGGAAATTTACGAATTTCTTAACATGGCAGTATCGGGCAAAATTTCACATAAACGTCAATTTTTAGAGATATTTTCATCGTAAAGATGTCAGACTACTTTTGAAATATTATTTAGAACACTGGCATGAATATTAATGACTATGAATTTTCCAATATAAAAATTTCGTAAGTTATTGGAAACTTACGAATTTCTTAACATGGCAGAATAGAGCAAAATTTCACATAAACGTCAATCTTGAGGGATATTTTCATCGAAAAGATGTCAAACCACTTTTTAAATATTATTTTGGATACTGGCATGAATATCATATAGACTATGATTTTTCCAATTTAAAAAATTCGTAAGTTATTTGGAATTTACGATTTACTTAACATGTCAGAATAAGGCAAAATTGAGCATAAACTTCCATTTTGAGGATTATAAATACATTAGACAACTTCAAAATTACATTTATGATATTTGTTTGAACATGATTGAATACAAACATTCTAACAGGAAAATTTCGTCAATTATTCGTAATTTACGATTTTATCAACATAGCAAAATTGTAAATTTTTCATATATAAATATGAATTTTGAGAATTATTGCATTGGAGATAGTAGCATGAAAACTAAACAACAGAATTGACCCTGATAAAATAAATTAATAGATTAGAATAAGATAAATATATCGAAGTGAACGGTGGATAGCCTATTAGGCAGGGATTTCATTCGGTCACTGTATCAAGCTTTGGTCAAATTCATTTCTTTTAACATGATTATAATATGTCTCGCATTAGAAATTTATGAGAACATAAATATGATGGGGAACTGAGCAGAGTCCACCTATGCCAACTAGTTTATGTAAACATTAACATGTGCAATTTCAGAAGCACAATGTTTTTCTTCGTAGTTAAGTTTAGAAAGTAAAAATAACATACTATTTAGATAAAAATTAACCTGCGTAATTCCGAAAGTACGACTTAGAATTTCAGACTATTTATAGAGCAATCTGTCAACATACAACTTTCACTAAAAAATGACTCATTTAATCACGCGTCTTCAAAAAGTTTAATCACAATTTTTTATTTTTATTTTTTAATATCCCTGTGAGAAAACAGTTTGAGTGTTTATATTCATTTACGATTCAAAGTGCAAATTTGTAATAAGATTGCCATAGATCAAAGTTTTGCATTTCTGAAATATGTGCAACCGCTGATACCGAAGGTTCGTCGTATCAAGAAAACAACTGATAACTTATGTAAGTCAAAAGTTTAAATTCCCAAAAATGTATGTATTATTTTTAGAAAAAGATTTTATCTAGTTTTATATTTAGAAAACTTTGTTGTTTACATTTTTCTATTTTCTACAGATGTAGATATATATATATGCTACGTAAAAATATTCGACTTTCAGTTATCGATGGACTTTAATATTTTGAGAAGTCCAGAGAGCTATTGGGTTGTTCGATAATAATGTCGTTTTTTAAAACCTTCGCTTCTAAAAACCAAGGCTTCTTCGAACGTGGAATTTTTCAACTTACCGAAAGATGGCAAAGGTCATCCAACAAAATGGTCAATATATCATTGATTAATGTTTGTTGTTAATATAAATAAATTCACTTTGAAAAACATAAAAAAAAAAAAAAAAAAAAAAAAAAAACGGCATTATTTATCGAAGAATCCAATATATTTAACTATTTTCACTTTCATCACATTACTACCGTAGGTAATGGAAGTATTGCATTCGGTCGAAAAACTCGATGTCGAGTTTTCACCTGATTTACACGTTTTAAGGCCTCCTGAGTCCATAAAAGTAGTTTTCAGCAATTGGTCAGAGTATGTGTGTGTGTGGAATCTTCTGGCTATCATATCTCCGAAACTAATAAAGATAGAACTACGAAACTTCAGAACTGATACAGGTCTGGTGTACAGATTAATTTCCCAAATGTTCATAAAAATTGGAAAACCGGAAGTGGGTCATCGGAAACCAGAAATGGAACTGTAATTCCGTATCTCAAAAACGTCTCTAACGATTTTGTTTAAAATTGCTATATAAACACTATTAGATGTCCTTTCGAATGATATCGTTGGTTAGTTCAGGAAAATTGATAGGCGTCCTGTATAAATAGCTCAATTTCAGGTCTTGCAAGTGCGTTCCTTTAAAAATGGCTGTACGGATCTCTTTCAAACTCGACATAATAACTCCCTTTTAAATATCCTTTTGTATGCAATTATAGTTTTCCGGCCAATAATTGAGTATGCCAAGTTCTAGTAAAAGTTGGTGTCTCAAAAACGGCTCTAACGATTTTCTTGAAAATTGTTACATAAGTCAATTTTAGATACTCTTTTTCACGTATTTTGTGGTTATTACAGAAAAATTAACGGTCATTCTGATTAGATAGTTCAGTTTTAGATCTCGGAAATTGGTGTTTAAAAAATAACGCTATCATATTTTTTTTCCTCATTTTTTAACTTTCTGTGTAAACTCTGTTTTATATGCCTTAACACGTGTATCAATTTTCTCTTGCTGGAAAATTCCAAAAAATGCATGTAATTATAATATCTCCAAAAAATGCATATAATACATGTAATAATGGGTAATGGAAGTCGTGTGGTTGTTTCACACCAGATTTTTAGATAACGTGTGTTCGTGACAAAAATTCTATCAACTACAGCTCGAAAAAATATGCACAGAAATTTATAGAAATGTATACATTCTGAAGGCAAATTTGTGGCTATCAACTTTTGAAGCAAATCACTCATAATGTGATGATACAATCATCGGATTTTCTCTCATAATTCATAAGTCAGTAAAGGACGAAATTTCGTAGTGAGAATTGTTTTTAACCAATCAGTGAAATATTAAATAATATAAGTATTTTGCAAGGGAAAATTTTTGTATATATATAGGAGCATAGACATTCTCCCCTCTCCCCCCCCCCACCTTCCTGGAATAAGTTAATTTTCGACGGGCATTTCTGCTTCCATTATTTGACTACAGAATGTAATGAATAAATATCTCAAAAACAAGATTATGCATGATTTCCATGTACTATGGTCTAAATAGAAAACAGCGGTTTTAAGAAAATGGTCAGTGCGTATGTGTGTGTGTGTGTGTGCGGGGGGGGGGGGGGGAGATATCTCTATTTTTCAAAACGAAAAAAAGACAGAACGAAGGAACTTCATAATTAAAACAGACTGGGTGTGCACATGCAGACGATTTTGCTGGCTTTTGTTGAAAACTTAAATCGGAAATGAAATCTTAAATCCTCTTCAAAACGGTTATTAACAAACTATTTTTACTTCCACTCTCCAACTACCACAAATAATGGAAATATTTAAAAATTTAAATTTTTAATTTTACAAGAGCATTTTTAATTATATTTAAAACAACACCTTTCATAAAGCTATTGGATATCGGTCGAGGTACTTTCTGGGCGGCACCGCCCTTTCCTCAGCAATCTTTAGTGTCGTCCGCTACTGTCGATACTGTTGTAGGATTCCTTCTCTGTTGCTTCTTTAGAAGATGGCACCACACTTGGTGTAGATCTGCGCGCAAATCGTGCTCGTTGCATGCTGATTGGTCACTAACTATTTCAATTGTTTCGCGGTAAAATGCGCAGTCAGGATTATTGTAGCTGGCGATTTTTCGGGTGGTTTCGTTAAAATTTATATCAATTTTATTTTCTTGGTTAAATTTGGTAAGGGCAGTGGTTGATTTTCCGTATTTTATATCATTATTATGTTCTTTAATTCTGGTGGATATTTTTCTTTCCGTAACGTCGATATATCAACCTGTTTTATTGTCGGAATGTTTGAAAAGGATTCTGTAAACAACTGCCGTTTCTATAGGGGGGATTAGATCTTTGTCATTACATATACCAGGTGATTCAAAATAGATGTTACAGCGATTATCTCGTAAACTAAGAAAGAAAGAAATATACTTCCAGTTACAAAATTGGTGCAAATTAAGAGTAGATTTCAGATATGGCATTTTTTTTTTTTTACAAGGAACTGTATACATATTAAGTACGAAATTTAACTTTTATACGGCCTCTCCCATCATATGACTTATATTTAGAAAAATATTCTCCTCGCTCTAACAAGCAAAAAAGAAAAAAAAAAAAAAATCATTTCTCTAAGTCAAAATCTCGCTGAGTTATTACAATTTGAAAATGCTAGCATTTTTCGCCAAGTCTTAAGGGGTTGTATCAAAAGTGAGAAATTGTAATTACTATAGTTTTTACAATAGGTCACACGTTGATCAGCGTTTTGAAAAAAAAATCATTCAGGGAAAGACGGCTATTTTAACATGTAATGTCTCTCTTTCCTCTAGTGAATACACAGAATACTCATTGATAATTTAACAAATAAAATTTATGAATAATTTATGTACTAAAAGGGAATTTCCAAATTCATTTTTCTTTCTTTTCCTTTATACATTCTCTTACTCATATACACGGTGTAGAGAAAGAATTGTTTTTGAGTCAAATTTCCGAGAATTAGCTTTTGTTATATTTCCACGTTTTCAGATCCTCTGAATTCAAAAATCATGTTTTTAGCGGTTGGTCTCTCTCTCTCTGTGTGTGTGTGTGTGTGTGTGTGTCTGTGTGTTATTAGAATATCTCAAGACCAAGAAAATAGTAGCAGAAAATCAAAATTCGATATTCTAAATCCGTATCATATTGCGGTGCTACACTAAAGTATTCGTTGCGATCAGACAATTGTTTGTTTACAGGGTCATCCAAGAGAATTCAAATACATTGCGTCTGTGAGCGAAATTTCTCATATGTACAGTGTGACAGCTATAGACTGCCCTAAACAAAATGAAAAGCACAGATTTTTTATACGCATAAAAGCATGTTTTATGTAGATTGTGGTATAGCAATCATTCATCATTCATTTACAGGGTTACCCAGAGTATTTTGATATATTGGAGCTATACTTGGGAATTGCTGGAAGTGTATTTAATTTTGTGTTACTTGATTTACATATAATACTAAATTTACGTACACAAAGTCAAGTTTATATAGTTTATAGACAATATACAGGGCTACCCAAAATTAAGGTAAACCTTTTTTTTTTATTAAATGTAAGTGACGTAAGTGCTTTGCTGCACTTTTTTTTTATTTCGAAGAACACTGCTGACACAGAACGGAAAATTAATTTCTCATACCCATGCTATAAACAAGGTAGTTTTTGGAGAGCGATTTTTTTTTCTGTATAATATCACGTTTTGAGGCCTCCTGAATACGAAAGATAAATTTTTAGTGGTTGATCTGTATATATATGAATTATCAGCATAATTTAACAACAAATAATCTGGTGTGCCAGTCACACGACTTTCTCGTACTCTGAAATTTAATACCATAAATACAGGTTGGAATTTAAGAGGTATTATTAAAGAATACTGTTATGTAAACCTATGTTAAAATAATTCAAATTAGCCTTCGGAAGAGTTTTATATGATAATTAGTTCTGTGTGAGGGGGGCTACCGCCCCCCCCAACACCCCGTTTCATTAATGCACCTACATTTATATAGAATTTAAATCTGTTATTAAAATTAAAAGTTCACTTAAAATTATTCAGACAACTTTTACATGCAACATTCCTTGAAACTTATCGGTCTTAATCAAACTTTTCAACAAATTTATATTAATTTGAAAATACAACTTTTGGATCTCCTGAAATTATTCGACACAGGCAATAATCAAACTTTAAAAAACTTCACTTTGGTAATAAGGAAGCCTCAAAACGTGTAAATACACAAAAAACAAGCGATGAATATTTCGCTTGAAAACATACATTATCTATCATATGTCTATGAGGAATTCATTTCCATTCCTGAGCAGCTTTCCTGGACATGGTAAAATATTAGTAAAGCACTTTCACTAACAATAAAAAAGAATATTATCGCTTAAATATTTTCAACCCTGTATATCTTTTGTAGAATGTGTACAAACCACAAAGTGCACCTAAATATAAACCTATAGTAATAATATACGGCACAACCTAAAATGCACTTCCATCAATTTTCAGCTATTGTCGCATTATAATCTAGTTATTTTGTGTAGCCATGTAAATGAACAGTGAATGATTTCCCTGCCATATTCTACATGAGGCATGTTTTTATGCATATAAAAAATATATATTTATTTCATTTGGTTTAGTGCAGTCGATAGGTGTTAATCTCTCCTTACCTGCAATATCCCTCATAGACGCAATGCATTTGAATATTCTTGAGAACCCCTGTACACGGACCATTTGCTTCATCTCTACGAAAACCTTGGTGTAGCATCCCTATATGATACATATTTAGAATACCAAGTTTGGAATCTCTGCTGCTATTTGCTCGTGAGGTATGCTGATAACAGACAGACAGACACACAGACCAACCGCTTAAAACACGATTTTCATATTCAGGGGACCTCAAAAAGGGTAAATATAACAAAAACTCACTTTCGAAAACTTGACCCAAGAACAATACTTTCTCTACCTTATCTGTATGAGAAAGTAATAACTACAGGAAGTGCGAATTTGGTAGGTACTTTGGATTCCATATCTAGTTGCCACTTGAAAAGTTGATCAAGGTTTGCAGGTTTCAAGGAAATTGATAACAGACTTGATTTTTGTTTTGATAAATATTTGCACTATAATTAAACGAGGGTTGAGAAGGGCGGTAATCTCCCTGACATAGAATTATACATCTATACCATATCGTATTCTATACAAAACATTATTTTAGAATATTAACAATAAATGCGAATTTCTTTATGCTTTTTACAGTATAAAGTTATTTAAATGTAATTTATAAGAATGTCTGTCCCAAAACGCAATACATTGGCATTTTTTGTGCGTTTCTGTACATAAACCAACTGTAGAGAATTAATTACTGCCATATTAAATAGGGAATTTCATATAGTAAACCTGAATAACATGTATCATTTCTTAAAATTTCTGAAAATATTTACAGACGCTGGGGGCGGTCAGACGAACAGATGGACAGTCAGACAAAAAAATATGCAAACTGAAATCATATTCACATAGTTAAAAATTGTTAGAAAATGTTTAATGTAAACGAAAATGCAATTCCAGCAAATATCCAATAATAACCGTTAACGTATCTGAATATTTTTGTGTGCCCTGTAAATCTAATGCTAATCGTACTGTACACTATAGAAAGCAGTCTTTTCTGCATATGAATAGCATATTTCAATTTCATTAAGATTTATGCAAAGTAATTAAAATTTGGTTTATAGAAATATCTTCACATAGAACGCAATGCTTTGGAATCTCTTCGGGTGTCCTTGTATACAAAGCAGTAATGATGTTTACTCCATTTTCTATAGAAAATATCCGATAGAAAACTTTAATGACATATTTCAATTTTATTATTATATGCATAAATTAAAGGTATTAAAATATGGTTTACAAAAATACCTCTCATAGAACACAATTGGAATACTTTCGGATGTCCCTGTGCACAAGCTAGCAGAGGTATTCACTCCATTTTCAATAAGGAATATCTGATAGTGATCTCAAATAACATATATCAGTTTCAGGAAATTCTATGAATGTTCACGTGAGTTAGAGCGCGATCACACAGAAAGACGGATGGACAGACAGATCAATCGAAGTCATTCACACTTTTCAACCTTGATGGAATTGTTAAAGAGCCGAAATCATTAAATTTTTCAACCATGATGGAAAGTGGTAAAAATAAAGCGCAAAACTTTCACACAGTTTTCCTAGTCTTTTAATTTTTTTCCTTTCTTAATTTGCAGGTGTCCCCCTAAGAAATTTAACTATTAAATTTTTTAACAATACGAAATAATGTAAATTTGCATTAAGTTCTTAAAACTGTTGATTTAACGTGTTTGAATGATTTTAGTTGCTATTTTAAAATGAAGGATATTTTCTAATTTTTCTCATCTTATAGATAACCCCCTAAAGTGAGCCCGTTGGCGTCGAAAAGTAGATGCCAAAATTGAAAAAAAAGTGGTGTAAGTCATCATTTTCAAATTGCAATAACTCAGCAAGATTTTGACTCAGAGAGATGATTTTTTTTTTTTTTTTTGCTTGTTAGAGCGAGGAGAATATTTTTCTAAATATAAGTCACATGATAGGAGGGGCCGTATAAAAATTAAATTTCATATTTAATATGTATACAGCCCCTTGTACAAAAAAATGCCATATATGAAATCTACTCTTAATTTGCACTAATTTTGTAATTAGAAGTATGTTTCTATCTTTCATAGTTTACGAGATAATCGCTGTAACATCTATTTTGAAACACCCGGTATATATCTCAACTAATCCATAATTACAAAGATCTAATCCCGCCTATAGAAACGGCAGGTGTTTACAGAATCCCTTTCAAACCTTCCGACAATAAAACAGGTTGCTACATCGGCGTTACGAAAAGAAAAATATCCACCAGAATTAAAGAATATAATAATGATATAAAATACGGAAAATCAACCACTGCCCTCACCAAATTTAACCAAGAAAATAAAATTGAAATAAATTTTAACGAAACCCGAAAAATCGCCAATTAGAATAACCCGGACTGCGCATTTTACCGCGAAACAACTGAAATAGTTAGTGACCAATCAGCATGCAATGGGCACGAGTCGCGCGCAGATCTACACCAAGTGTGGCGCCATCTTCTAAAGAAGCAACAGAGAAGGAATCCTACAACAGTATCAACAGTAGCGGACGACACTAAAGGTTGCTGAGGAAGGGGCGGTTCCGCCTAGGAAATATTTTATTTGGTCAAAAAATTCGATATCGAATTTTCACCTGATTTACATTTTTTAAGGACTCGTGAGTCCAAAAAAGTTATTTTCGGCAATTTGTCAACGCGCATTTGTGTACGTGTATTGGAAATTATCTGACTATCATATCTCTGAAACTAATAAAGATAGAACTAAATTTTAAAACTGAGACAGGTCTGGTGTACAGATGATTCTTCCAACTTTTGAGGAAAATTGGAAATAGGACCATAAGTCCGTTTTTTGAAAACGGCTCTAACGATTTTCTTGAAAGTTGCTATATGAACATCCTATTAGATGTCCTCTCGTATGTAATAAATGATTAGTTCAAGAAAATTGATAGCCCTGTATAAGTAGTTCAATTTGAGGTCTTACAAGTGAGTTTCTTTCAAAACAGCTGTAGATGGTTTTTTATTCCTTTCTTTTTCGTCCTCCAAACTCGCAACAGCAACTCCATTTTAGATATTCTTTCGTATGCAACTGTTTTCCAGCCAACAGATGAATTTGCGAAATTTTGGTTAAAATCGAATGCGGGATCTAAAAATCACGATTTTTCAAAAAATTGCTACATAAACCTCGTAATTATTAGAGCTGACTAGTAAATTGAAAGACGCCTAAATATTAAAATCGAAATTTTACTTCATACAATGACTATACTTGTAATCATGTGTACGAAATACGATTTATTTATAATACGTTATTTCCTATTTTGACTACCAGGGGTCACTGTGAAACACTTGAAGATATTAAAATCGGTCATTCTCTTAAACATAAAATGTCCTACTCTCACAAATCCGTTACATTACAAGTTTAATAACATTTGCCGCAAGGTGGGGCTGTAAGGTATTTTAACATCATTAAAATACAAATTTCGCTTCATACAATACTTAACCCTTTAACGTTCATTGGTTTCGCAGCGATACAAAACATTTGCCATAATTTAACAACTTTTTTTTTTTTTTTCAGCACTTTAACATTTCCCCCTTATTTCAATCAGGTTTTAAACTTTTGTTCCTTTTCTGTTCGGTAGATAGCACCACTGTTCCAAAATTTAACAAATGATGCTTCAAAGGAAGCTAAATTCGTAAGTCACTTGAAGTTTCTCAGTGTGCGCGAGTGCAAATTGCTGGTTTGATGATGCACTCATGACTAGTTTTTTTTTTTTTTTTTTTTTTCATTTAATGAAGAGCTGGACTATTATTTTCACCTAAAACAACTTTTACGAGTTTCGTAGTCGATAATATTTACTTAAAGTGTTTTATTTTTTAAATTAAATATTATTTGAATTTAATAAGGTTAATTTATAGATGTTTCAAACAAAAATTTTTCGAAAAGGAACTACGCTATTTTATTTATTTTTTAAATATTTATGATCAGCTATGTGTTTAAAAAGACATTTACACAATTAGTTTAGTAATTTTTTTAAATAAATTAAGTAGTGAACGTTAAAGGATTAAAAGTGTTCACGAAATATTGAAATTCCTAATTTATTATAAATTATTATTTTGACCACCAGGGAGAGCTCTGAAACACTAAAATATACAATATACTATCTTTCACAAATCCTTTCATTACAACACATTTAACAAAAATTTCGCCGTAAAATTTTAGAGACCCAACATGATAAGATTATGGACATAGACCCACAAGCTGAACCCCTTGTTTGTTCAACCTGTTATATGTGATACCATTATGCTCTGCAAAATTTTAAATAGCATTCTGCAAGGCTTTATTAAAATAAACAAGAAAGTTTTATCGAGATTTTAATTAAAAGAAAAGTGACAGACGCTGGTAAAAATAAATTGCATTCTCGGCAATCGAGTGATGTTTGAATAAATATGGTGGACGCTCGTTCAATGTCCAGTCTCTCTCTATCCAGGATCCCTATAAAATTTGTTATGCTAACGCCATCTTGCATCGCTACAGAATCAGCGAGTCAGTGGTGAGCGTAAATATATGGTAATAACTTGTAAAAAATTATTTTTAAAGCGTTTTTATTGCTCTAGTCCTAAAAGACAATCTAAGACCTGATTTAAGTTAGAGGATTGCCAACGCGCAGATTTTATCTAACATGATTTAGAAATAACAAGTTTGGCAGCTAGGCAAATAAGAAAATATCAATGGAAAGTAGGCTGTAAAAACGTTTAAATTTTGAAAAGTATATCCAATTTCACCATACATAACTGAGAACTACGATTAAATCAGCGTTCTAGTAAAGAAATAACATTGAAATTTGTTTGGAAACTAGAATGCCACAGACAAAGGCTTTTTTTTTTTTTTTTTTTTTTTTTTTGGGGGGGGGGGGGGGTAAAATTTTTCTTATATTAAAGGAATTAAACCATGACTATAATCTGTTTGTCTTGAATATATCTGAAACGACTGTAAAGATTTTGATAGAAGTATGGAATTAAGGGTTTTTGGAGTGAAAAATTGATTGGGCTTATCTTCATCTACGGGAAAATTCACGTTCACTCTTAACCCTTTATCTGCCGATTGTAACATGCGACAGAAATTGGGTTTATTCGGGATTGGATATAAAGATTTTGATAAAAGCTTGGAGTAAAAAATCAATGGGAGTTATGCTCATCTTCAGGAGAAATCGCGTTAATTGTTAACTTTTTACCATTTTTTTCTAAATACGGCAGAGATCGAGTTTACTCGAAATGGATAAAAGGATTTTGATGAAAGTTTAGGGTTGATGAGTTTTAGGGGCATAAAATCGATTGAACACATCCTAAGAAAAATTCACCTATGTTAATCTTATTCACCGGTTGCAAACTGCAGCAGAAATTGAGCACATTCTGAAATGGGTGACGATTTTGAAAGTTCGGGGTAAAGTGCTTTTTGTGGTACGAAACACAAACAGATTAGACTTATCCGCTTTAAAAGAATTCGCATTCCAAGTTATTCCTTTAACCGCTGGTTGCAAAATATGGTAGAAGTGGGTTCACTTGTAATATAGATATAAGGATTTTTGGATGAAAGTTCGGGATTGTGTTTTTGGGGAAAAAACATCAGACTTATCCTTCTCTGGAGGAAAACTCGCTTTTACTGTTAACATTTTATCCGGTAGTTGCAAAATATGGTAGAAATTCGGTTTACTTGGAAATTGATATAACTATTTCGATGGAAATTTAGGATTAAGATTTGTTTGGGATAAAAAATCTTATCAGACCTCTACTCATCGTTGAGAAAATTAAAGTTTGCTTTTAACCCTTTAACCACTGGCTGCAAAATATAACAAATTATATTTAATAAGAATCGATATACCGGTTTTAAAAAAAGTTTAGAGTTAAAGATTTTTTGCGTTCACCGTTGTAAAATATTCTCTGAAATGGATATAATGAAATCGTTTGAAATGATCCTCATCATCAAAAGAATCTTTTTTCGCTGTTTACCTTTTATTTGCTGGTTGCAAAATATGGCAGAAATTGGGTTTACTTACAAGGCTACAAATGAATGTAACTATCTTGATTGATTGCACGCACTGGTCAGTGCCAAACAATGGTGTTTATGGCAGTAATGTGGCCATGGAAGACCCATCTAATGATCCCGAGGGATCTCCTATCCAGCTACTCCCTCGAGGGGACAGGTTGAGGAGACTTCAAGGAGGATCGAGGACCCAGTTTGTTGAACACGAAATTAGTTACATATTTTTGAATTACAAGTATTTGTTAAATTAGACAGATTTGTTAATTTCATATTTTAAGAGAAATCATACAATTCGTAAGGTCCATAATTCCACTTAAGATGTGTTACAATGGTCATATTGGTTAACTATCTTGATGAGGGGTTAAGGGGTTTTATGTCGTGCAAAATCAATTTTAATTATCCTGATGTTCAGGAAAATTCTGTCGTTGTTAAACCTTTACCCGCCAGCTGCTAAGTATGGTAGACATTGGGTTTACTCAGAAATAGATGTATCGGTTATCACGAAAATATTAGTCAGTTTTTTTAAGTTAAAAAAAAATTAATGTGGACACCACATGATTTCCTCATACATCCATAAGAATATACATACAATGCATATTTCTCTTCATCCAATTCAAATGTTGTTGCTGTAATAGCTTCAGTAGCTGGGCACTCAACACACTCTTCTAGCAAACAATTTTTGTTTATATGGAATAAATATTTCATTAGAAGATTTCACAAGCTAAAGAAATCACTTATTAACCCAATAAATACTGTTATTTAATTGTTCAATTTATTTTAAAAAGATATATACTTAATTTTTTCTACAAAAAATATTAAAGGTTATTGTCTGTTGTGAGGATTAAAAAATAAAAAAAAAATAAAAGGAAAAAAAGGAAAAATAAATAAAAATATTAATAATAATAAAGAAATAAATAAACGAGAACAAAAATATTATTCCAGAATTACATCGAAATGTAAAATAGAGGTTTATTTTATTTCATTTTTATATTTTAATTGGATGTAAACATATGCTTTTATATATGTAAATACTTTAGTTGCCTTTTCTATGTTTTATTGTAAAATGTCTTTATTGCAATGGTGTGGACTACAGTTTCATTCTGAGAATCCTCGTCTCCCCTATTTTACCACCCACACGCAGATTTCCCCCCCCCCCTACGGATGTACGGGAATTCGCGTCTTCCAAAGATTAAAAAAAAAAAGAAAAAAAAGAAAAAAGAAAGAGCGGGAGCCTGGTCCCTGCATCCCCCGGGCAGAAAAAGATGTAGATGTATTTGACCTATCTCAATACTGCCCTGGCCAAGCGTTCTCCGTTAAAAAAAAAAAAAAAAAAATGCCCAACAGTAGCAAGCATCTGAATGTAGCGACAGATATCCCTGCACCTGGATTGATTTGAAGTTGTCCAAAAAGAAGAAGTGATCCCCGTCATCGTCGGAAGCGTTAAATCTTCATCATGTGTTTCAATACTACCGCAGCCAAGCATTCTCTGATGGAAGTGACCAAGAGTATCATCGGAGTTTAAAGATGGAACGATTCCTCATCTTCATATCCTCCCAGCGCATCTGCACTGAAGTTGTCGGTAAAGCGCCAGCGATTATTCCCGTCATCCTTGGAAGGTTAGTCCCGTTATTTCATTTACTTTCCCTTTTTCGGTGGTCATAGTATCGATTATTATATTTAGGTCAAAACTGAATTAAGGAAACTCTAATATGAATAAAGTAAAATAAAGAGGACGCCTGTAGTCATAAGCATAGCATAATTTGTTGGATAATGAATCTTCTGGTCTTTTATTTAAAATATGTTTTTATATCTTGATTTGCAGAGAAATAAAAAAAATATTGTTCTCTAAAAAAATCTGATTTTATTGCATAGGCTTTTTGATTTTATGTCTTAATTATACTATTCGCTCAGGTAAAAAGAACGTGGGCTATTGCTCTTATTGTATATTAGTTTTAAATCGGCTACAACGCAAAATATTTTTCTTTCTTTTATTATAGGTATTCAGATTACTTCCATCAAAGAAAACAGATTTTCTCCTCGGCCTATTAATTTTCGTTTTGGGTTATAGGCTTAATTAGTCACAAGATTGTCAAAAAATTCTTTAATACCGAGAAAGAGACATCTGCTTGTCACGAATGACAAGAAACTCTCTTCCTCTTCTTTCAAAAGCATATAAAAAATTTTATTCATGCACAATGATATCTTAGTTTTTTTAAAGAAACTATTCTGAACCACTGATTTATATACGCATACAAAAAGAAATTGTTATAAATTTTGCACAATACATTAGAAAAATAGTTACGTAAATAAAAAGACCTTTTAGGGAATTTAAGTTAAGAAATATTTATTACTTTGAAAATTCCGTTTAATTATGGTTAGGTAGGTTAGTTAGGATAACTTAGATTTTAAGTAAACTAACCCTTTAAAAAAACTTTTTAGACTAAATAAACATATATAGGAATGGTTAAACATTTTATTTTCAATAATAATAATCTCTTCATGCAATTATTTTTAATACTTTTATTAATTATTATTAATATTTAAAGCTTAAAGTTTGTAAACTGTAAATAGCTATGTATCATTATTCTATATTTTGTAAAGTTACTAAATAAATAAATCACAACTGTTTGTAAATTAAGTACATATAGGGGTTCACATTAACAAACTTTCAGTTTTTTTTTTTTTTTTTTTTTTTTTTTTTTAATGGACTTTTTGAATACTCAAATTTTAGAACAAAATGGGAATAATTTTAAAATTCGAAAATTAAAATATTAATTCTAAAGGTTGCATATATGATAGGATTAAACTGAAATTTGCTGTGAAGTTACTTTTTTCAAACTACTAGTCCTGTTTAGTTCCAAAATTGTTATTATTATTATTAGAAAAGGAAAAAATCAAGATTTAGAAAAAAAATTTCAGCAATTTTTTTTTTAAGGCAAACAGATTTTTCAAAACTGAACTAAATAAAAAATAAATAAATAAATAAATAAATAAAAACATTTGAATAAGCTATACATATTTTTTTAAACAGCGCTCATTTAAAAACTTAGAGTTTTTCTAATTTTCCGAAAATGCTCAATTTTATGCTAAATACTTCACTTAGTTAGTAATGATCTTTTTATTTCTTATTTACGTATTAAGAAAAATAATAATTTATGATGGTGATCAAACTTGTTCTTCCTGAGGTGAGATGGGATCATCATTTAGAAAGCTATTCCGTAAAAACAAACAAATTAACAGTATATATAATATATATATATATTTAGAAATTCTTAATTTTTATTTTGAAACTTTTACATTTTCAAGCATTAATTTAAAAAAAAAATCTGGTGTGAAACAACCACACGACTTCCATTATAGGCATTTTTGAGAGATAATGTGATCAGAAAACATAAAAGTAACTTAAAGAGAAAATCGTTAGAGCCGTTTTTTAGATACCAATTTTTATAAAAAATCAATTATTGACCAGAAAACAATAATTACATACAAAAGGATATTTAAAAGTGAGTTAATAGGGCGAGTTAAAAAAAAATCAGTACAGCCGTTTTTAAAGGAACGCCTTTGCGAGGCCTGAAATTGAGCTATTTATACAGGACGCCTATCAATTTTCCTGAACTAACCAACTATATCATTCGAAAGGACATCTAATAGAGTGTTTATATAGCAAGTTTGAAGAAAATCGTTAGAGCCGTTTTTGAGATACGGACTTACGGTCCCACTTCCGGTTTTCAATGTCCCACTTCCGGTTAAACTCAATTATTGACAGGAAAACAATAACTACATACAAAAGCATATTTAAAAGTGAGTTAAAATGGCGAGTTTGAAAAAAAATCCGTACAACCGTTTTTAAAGGAACGTCTTTGCAAGGCCTGAAATTGAGCTATTTATACAGGACGCCTATCAATTTTCCTGAACTAACCAACTATATCATTCGAAAGGACATCTAATAGAGTGTTTATATAGCAAGTTTGAAAAAAATCGTTAGAGCCGTTTTTGAGATACGGACTTACGGTCCCATTTCCGGTTTCCGATGTCCCACTTCCGGTTTTTCAATTTTCACCAATATTTGGAAATTTCATCTGTACACCAGACGTATTTCAATTCTAAAGTTTCGTAGCTCTATCTTTATTAGATTCTGAGCTATAATATCCAGAAGATTCTCCACATACATACACACTGACCAATTGCCAAAATCCACTTTTTTGGACTCAGGGGACCTTGAAACGTGTAAATCAGGTGAAAACCCGATATCGAATTTTCAGACCGAATACAATACTTCCATTACCTACGGTAGTAGGGTAATGGAAGTAAAAAAGACAGAAAAAAAAAGAGCTGTAAATAATCAGAACTTTAGGATTGGTAAAGATATAGGATATGGACAAATGCATACATTTTGGTGCTTATAGTGTTATCCATTATCCAGGGAGTGAAATCACTTTAAAAAAAAAATATTAAGTAGGAATTTTAAGAATTTTAAATGAAATTTAAAAATTTTCGCAAACGTACTAATTTTAGCAATACTTTCATCGTATTTGACATAAACGAAAACAAATGAAAATTACAAAGCATTTTAACATAAAGATTGGAAAAGTTATTAAATGGTATTTCTTTACTTTGTAATGCATTAACAACCATATTAAAATCTTGTGCAATAAATTTCATATTTTGCATTATTTTTTAAATTATGAAAAGTATGAACAATTTTGGGAAAACTCACTCAATTCATTAATTTTTCATACAATGAGCCAATTTAAATTAACATTTTTGATATATATATATATATATATATATAATCCTAATTATACTATTAAACACAATGTAATCAATCGGTGAATTTCATTGTTGCTTCGTGGTTTCATTGTTATTCATCTGTTTTGAAATTTTACTTTTTTAAATCCATATGGCTCCTGTTTTGGTCGCGGCAGGCTGGGTGAGTGTTGCCGGCGTGAAACTAGTTTATCCCCACAGGCAAGTCACAAGTCTTGCCGCCTGCCTCCTTCCTTCCTATCTTGTGTTTCTTAGGTTATTTTTCATTAATTTTGATAAGAAGTTAAGATTTGTTGCGTTGCTTTATTGATTCGTTTGTTTTGCAGGCTGTTGATTAATAGATCTGGTTTCTTTACATTAGTGTATTTCATCCACTGATATATATTTTTTATCTTATTGGTCATTGGTGTTTCATTGATCTTGTGTCTGTTGCTTGGCTTCTACTATGCTTAATAGATCATCTTTATTATATATATGTATATATATATATATATATATATATATATATATATATAGAAATGTAACTAACGCTTGAAGTCAAAGTAAGAAAATCATGATTTAAATGTAGTTTCAATGAGAGTAATATATTAAATATTTCTGTTTCATTCTGAAAATATATATATATATATATAATAAACACTCATTAGCAAAAATTGAAAATAAATAAATAAATAAATAAGGCCAGGAAGAAATTAAAGTCTGAAAACTAAGCCTATAAAAATCGCATTAAAAAAAACTGACAAAAATAAGACAAAATTAAAACTATTTCTTGAAAAAATTCAATGAACTTAAAACGGCCTTTCACAAGAATATGACAAGTTTAATAAACATTGCTTGAAAAATTTTTTATGGGAAAATGCCAAAAGTCCTAGAAGTCTCTTTTAAAATTCACGTTTGTATTATATATACTAACTCCATAAGTTTGAAACCAGTAATAACAACAGGATTTAAAATAGAGCAAGAAATCTATAAACTTTTACAAATAATACAGTAGTAAAAAAATAATAATAATAATAATAATAATAAGATTAAGTAAAAATTATATTGTACTTAATCTCAAGAAATACTACAAAAGTTTACATTTCATGATAAGAATTTCTATCGTATTTAATAATTATAGAATAGGTTATATAAAAGAATGCAAAATGGGATCTTTATGAATCAAGTATATAAGTCTCATACATTTATATCAATAAAAGAATACAAAACGATTAAAATAGCATTTTTACCAGAAATCAAAGGACAGGAATGAAAATTTACCTGCTTGAAGTTTCATATTCATTTTGTCGGAATCTCGGGATAATAAAATAATGGCGCACGGAGCCGTAGAACAACCAGATAACATAAAACAACAGCAGACGATTTCATAAATTACAGTAAAAAACCTAAAATGCTGGTTTTCCTCCGAATAAACTCGATCATCTAGGTACTAGTGCTTAAATTGAAGTTAAACTGAAAATTTAGTGTTATTATTTGAAGAAAAAGTGGCATTTTCACCCTTTTAACAAAAACCTCAACTAAAAAAAAAAAAAAAAGTAATATTCAAAAATTAGAATATTTAAGTGCGGAAAACTATTGAAGAAGTTAACTTCCCGAGAAAAATAGAATTCAGATTGAAAAATTGATTCAGTTGCTTTTATGCATGTCTCTGTTTCCAAAGTAAATAACTAAATACCTTGTAAAAGACTAAATATAAAGTAGCTGTCATGTACGTCTCCCTATAGCGCAAAAAACTATACTGTAAAAAAGACATTTTTAAGAATATAACTTCACTTAAGAAGGGTCACAAAGTTTCAGTACAAGGAAACAATTTAAATACTCCTTTTCTGACATTTATTTATAAAAAATCAGGAGCAACTCTACTCGATTTGCTGAACACTGGGTAATAAAATATTGCTTAAATATATTTAAGATGTTAAATAAACAAAGGGAAAAATCAGTATCTTATTACAACTCCTCCCGAAATTGTATATGCCGTTTAATGGATTGTAATGTATTCTTTTTTTTTTTTTTTAGTTCCCCATCATACTATAGGTGTGGGGAACTTAGGTAATCGTGAAAATTTTCGACCTCGGTTTTTTCACTTTTTTATACGTTTTCAGGTGGGAGGAATCAGAAAATAACAAGATTTGTATGGTGTCTGTCTGTACACTGTAAAAAATTTCAGAAACCTTTTTTGCCTCAACTGAAATGTTTCTGAATATTTGCGAGACCTACCGTCAATGGCATGTTTCCGATCAGTTGCGAAACGTTTCCTGTATTTTCAGAGTTGAAAAGCTGAATTGCGTTGACGAATGCGCAAATGATTCTGGCAACACACAGCGCCACATCACACGACCGAGACCGGAAAGCGGAAAGAAATGAAGCATATGAAATCGGCAAGTGTACTTTTTCCCGAGTTAATTCTTATAATATTATATGCAAATTTATCATGATCAGATTAAAATCGCCCCTTTTATTTCTTTTTAAGTATTGTTATTAGAAATTATTAAAATGATACATTGTTGTAATTATTGTGATAAAAAGTTTAGTACCAAAACTAAATTGTTTCTGCATGTAGAAGAGGAAAGAAGAGAAGAAAGGTTTCTAATATACTCAGAAACCTTTTTGAAAATTACATGCACCGTAGCTGCCCCATATATTCAGAAACGTTTCTGAATTTTTTTTACAGTGTAGGGTGTCTGTTAGTCTGTTAGAGCGTTAGTTTGTTAGACTCTTTACACGATATCTCACGAACAAATGATCGCAGAGAAGTCAGATCAGTTTTAAAATATTACTTTCGATACTGGCAAGAAGACTATTCATTTGGAACATTCGAATTAAAAAACTTCGTAAGTTATTAAAAATTTACGATTTTCTTAACATGGGAGAATGACAAAATTTCACTTAAACGTGCATTAAATGTGCATTGTAAAAATGTCAGACCAGTTTTAAAATATCAGTTTTGATGCCGGAATGAACATCAGTAACTATAGTAATATGCTACTTTGAAAATTTCGTAAGTTATTGGAAATTTACGAATTTCTTAACTAGGCGTATAAGGCAAAATTTCACATAAACGTCAATTTTGAGCGATATTTTCATCGTAGACATGTCAGACTACTTTTGAAATATTATGTAGGACACTGGCATGAATTTTCCAATATAATAGTTTCGTAAGCTATTGGAAATTTACGAATTTCTTAACGTGGCAGAATAGAGCAAAATTTCACATAAACGTCAATCTTGAGGGGTATTTTCATCGTAAAGATGTCAAACCACTTTCGAAATATTATTTAGGATACTGGCATGAATATAATAGACTATGAATTTTCCAATTTAAAAAATTCGTAAGTTATTTGGAATTTACGATTTACTTAACATGTCAGAATAAGGCAAAATTGAGCATAAACTTCCATTTTGAGGATCATAAATACATTAGACAACTTCAAAATTACATTTATGATATTTGTTTGAGCATGATTGAATACAGATATTCTAATAGGAAAATTTCGTAAATTATTCGCAATTTACGATTTTATCAACATAGCGAAATTGTAAATTTTTCATATAAATATGAATTTTGTGGATTATTGCATTGGAAATAGTAGCATGAAAACTAAACAACGGAATCGACCCTGATAAAATAAATAGATTAGAATAAGATAAATATATCGAAGCGAACGGTGGATAGCCTATTAGGCGGGGATTTCATTCTGTCACTGTATCAAGCTTTGATGAAATTCATTTCTTTAAACATGATTATAATATGTCTCCCACTATAAATTTATGAGAACATAAATATGATGGGGAACTGAGCAGAGTTCACCTATTCCAACTAGTTTTTTTTTTTTTTTGTGTGTGTGTGTATCCCAATAAAACGAACTATAAATAAGTTCCCAAAATCAAATTACAACATTCTTTTATGTCTTAACCAATTTGACCTTACTAAAGCAAATTTTAAATAGTCGAGCCTATTGATCGCGATGTATAAAGATTTTACCTTTTTTAAAACCGTCATTCACAGTCTTACACTCTGGTAACAGTTCTTAGGTAATCTACAATCTGTCAACGAACTGTTATCGTACTCTATTCTAATTTAGGTGCTAGCGTACATGAAATATAGTCAGTCGTGATGAAGAAATAGTTAATTTACAGGAACACAAAGTCTTACATTCTATACAAATCCGTTCGACGGTGATCTGTAACGTACCTACCAATTTTTAGTTCAATCGGATAACGCTATCACATTATCAATTAGAGTCCGTTTACCTTAATGATGAAGAATTACTTTGTTTTGCTCAAAAATAAATAAAATATAAATAAATAAATAAAAGCAACGTTAAACTCATCAAAATCTACATAGTTCGTATGACATCTATAAACACACACCGTCTACCGACATTCAGCTAAATCGATCTCACAGAATTTAGATATCGTATACATACCGTAAAAAACAGTAAGTGAACACCACTATAACTATAATGTTGTGGCCACCAGAAGACTTTCTTCTAGGATTTTCCTATACAAATTCATTAAGTGCAAATATTTTATGAAAACTATTATTAATTAAAATTATCTAACAAGATGCATGCAAGTGATTTTCATCTTAGAAAAAATTAACAGTAAATATCCAAAGAAAGACAGTTTTATTGTCTGTAACTAAACATCTTAAACTAGTATGTTGTGGTCACCACATGACTTTCTTCTATATTTTCCTATACAAATTCACTTAGTAAAAATAATTTAAAAAAAAAAAAAAAAAAAATTATCTTCCACGATAATGCAGACGATTTCCATATTAGAGAAGTAGCGTAACACTAAACATCCAGAAAAGTTGATTTTATTCTAAAAAAAAAAAAAAAAAAAAAAAATTAAGTTTTTTTTTTTTCTTTAAAAGTAAGAAAAATCGATAACTTTGTTTTAAATTATCATAGATGTATGTCAACCATTCGTTTTAAAAAGGTATTGACGAGACCTTTCGAATGATACTCATCTTGAAAATTTACTCCCACCCCCTGGGGGGGGAAGCGATGCCCCCACATGCACAAAATTTTTTCCAAGTTAACTACTACTATTATCAATAATTCATATTAATTTTACAATCACAAGTTAAAAGTAACTCATTATGTACATTTATACGGAATTTAGTCCTATACTGACATGTTAAAAATTTAGAAAAATTGCGATTACAGCGCCACCTGCTGGGCGATTGATCCCAAAATCTAATCAGCACCATTCCATGTCAGGATCCAACTAAATACCAAGTTTGGTTTTATTTCGTTCATTGGTTCGTGAGATACAGCGTCCACGAAATTCGTGATACACACATTTTCTAAAAACTATCAAATGGTGTTCAGGATATCCCAAAACTTAAATCCATCAAAAACCGGAGTTCGAAAATTTTCACGAATCAAATGGTTTCTCTATATTACATATTATAGAAGAAAGCAAAAATGCGTTTTTATAATAGTTCTCATATATAAAGTTTCGTACAGTTATATGCATAGAAATTGAGATATAGCCTTCCCATTATCAAGGAAATTTAGAGTATTGCAGCGCCACCTATTGGCCGATAAGTATCCAAATTGAATCTGCATAATGGCTTTCTCGCATATCAAGTTGTGTTTGATGCTACGCAATAGAGCCTGAGATATAGCCTCCCCTCAAATTGTGGAAATTTCTGTTTTGCAGCGTTACCTGTTGAGCAGTTGACACCAGAAGTTGATAGTCGCTAATTTAGATCAAGATGTATCTACAGTCGGTAACAAAAGTGTCCAAACACTAGCAAAAATTCCTATATAAAAAAAGTAGAGTTAATACTGTTTTGTTAAATAAATCCTTGTCGAATCATGTTCTTAGTCAGTCTAAGAACATGATTCGACAAGGATTTATTTAACAAAACAGTATTAACTCTACTTTTTTTACATAGGAATTTTCGCTAGTGTTCGGACACTTTTGTTACCGACTGTACATGTAAATTTATATATAATTCTGGGCAGTAGTTCCGGAGATACAGTCGCCACAAAATTTGTCACACACACAAAGACAGACAGACATTTTCTATAAAGGATCAAATCGTGTTCTAAAACTCTCAAAACGTGTAAATCTGTCGAAAACCGAAAGTCTAATATTTTTACGAATCCAATACTTTCTTCTATTGAATATAGAAGAAAATAAAAATAGGCAAAAATGAACTCTGGAGACCTTAAACTTACATATATTAAAACCTCGTAGCAATGATTACTTCCCTTACAGAAGGAAAGGTATGTTCGGAATGTTAACACTTTGCCGACTGAACGAATTGGGCCCAAGTATATGCTAGCCACTGCTCATTTTTAAACAGCTACAACTAAGGGAATTCTTAATTTTAGGCAACAATACAGCTTTTATAAAAAATTTGAAAAAAAACAAAATGCTATAATTAGAATTACTTTGTTTTAATTCAAATGGCAAATTTGATTCAATGTTGTTTAGTAATTATTTGAAGTGTGGTATCGATGGAAACATAAGTTTGTGCAATGGTACTCCAGAGCTTTCACATATCACTTACGCATATAACTTTCTATTATAGAACATTTTTACTCGTTCTGTTATTTTTTAAAAAGTTGGTGATATTTAGTGTGAGGAAAGAAACGAAGTGGGCAAGACCATCAAAATATATTCGAAATATTCTGAAAACCATACATACAATATTGCGTTATATTACATTAACTGCGTATTTTTTTTTTATTTTTTTTTTAAGGGGGAGGGGGGGTTAGAGTTCCGAAACATAAAGCATTTTAATTGTGTTTCTTAAAAGAACGCAGCTATTGCCCAAACTGGGAGATTTCTCCAATCGGTCGTGTACTGATAGTTCATAAAGAATTTTTCTGTGTCCGTGTAAGAAAAATTAAGTGCTTGATACACCAAAATCAATAGGGTTCGAGCTGTAGCGGTCTATAATGTACGTACCAATTTGAACAAAGTGTTTAGATGCTATCGTGTTTACTCTCCCACATCACCTTAAAAATAGCACTAATTAACTAAGGGAACCTCAAAATCTAAAGATACACCAAAGTCTCAAAGTAATTTGTCATGATTACAGTACTTTCCTTATGTATTTTTGGAAAGTAAAAAAAGTAGCAAAAATTTTTCGTTTCATGACCAGTAAAATTAGAAAGATCAGAACATTTAAATTAAGATTAATTAAAAATGTTCCCAAAGCTGCATTTTATTAGAATAAATATAGAAATACCTTGGGATTAAAAAAATATATATATCATGTAGATATAGAAAAATAGTTGTAGGGCGACTAAAACGTCCGTTGACAAATGATTTTATTTCTATCTGAACTCTATCTACTGACGGTACATTAAAGTACTATTACCTTAAAAAGAGTATAAAATCGAATTTATAGAAGAAATGTCAAAGATATTTATAAGAAAGGAACAGATGTACCTTCCTTTAATCTCACTACAAAGCATTAGACAATACATACAGCCATTTTTATTCCATAAGGGATTTTATGGAGTGCACTTGATGTTTTTACTTTATATTTTTCATGATCTTCATGCGTGTTATAATTCCTATATTACTTTAAGAATATCCCACTAATCTTAGAAAAAGTATGGGGAACATAAAGAGTCAATATTTCTCAACACATTTTTCATGTCGAAATAATGTTTTCGAACTCAATGTACCAGTAGTACACTAAAGTACGACCTCACAAAATTAACATTAATTATTATGACGAGGTGATATGCATAATTTTTAGCATATATCTTTAAATAATGCACTTTAGTAACTAAAAATATGTTTCAAACACAATTTTTGTCTGTATCATAATGCAGTAGGTAGAGGGTTAAAATAAATCATTTGCTAGCAAGCCGTGCGAAGTTTTTACACTTTATCTCTTCGTTACCTTTAAAATTATTTTATAGACGTCATTTTTTTCATATGCATAAGCAAATTTAATATATCCCCCCCCCCCCCTCGTGAATGCATTTTTTATTTTATGCTGAAAAAGAAAAATGGTAACAATTAAAAATTTAAATGTCTATTTTAAAGCTTACTTTCATATTAATTTTAAAAAATCTAAGCAATAATTCGTTATAGAAGTACCAAATGAAAGGGGCGACTTTTCTGAATCCGTGGGATTAAACAGCTTATCGCTCGGACAATTAGATTTTTTAAAATTAACAAAAGTGTGAAAATTCAGCGCCAATTTTCGTTCTTACACAGAGTCCAAGGAAATCTCTTAAGCCTACCTCTCAAGCCTAAAGCTTGACAGCCAGGCACTGATGAGCGTAACTATGCTGATGTAACGATATGAAATTTAATCATTCAATAATATTATAGTTTTAAAAAATTAAAGAACACGCTTTTATAGAAATGTGAACTAAAAAGCACAAAATATCTTAGTATTAAAATTCAAGGTAAGAGAAAATCGTGTGAGTGACACACCGTAATATTTACATACATTTAAATCCTTAATTAAAATAACTTAGAATTAACAAAAACCATTTTTAAAAAATCTCCCCTGGATATCGAACGCTGGACCTTTAGGTTCGTAGCGCGGCGTCTTACCTCTACGCCACATCTTTCACGTAGGTAAAGTATTTTTTTTACAATATAAATTTGTTTGCTCCCAGGAGTTACAAACAAACATACAGGTGAAGCTAATAAAAGCGTGTTAAAAACAATGAAAAATAGTATGTTGTGGCCACCACATGACTTTCTTCTATGTTTTCCTATACAAATTCACTCAGGAAAAATAATTTATTAAAATTATCTTCCAGGATAATGAAGATTTCCATATTAGAGAAGTAGTATAACGCTAAATATCCAAAAAAGTCAATTTTATGGTTAATATTACATTAAAAAATGCTTTTTTTGTTAAAAATGAAAAAATCTAACTTTATTTTAAATTATCGCAGATCGATGGTTCAACCATTCGTTTTAAAGGTATTGGCGAGCTCTTTTGAAAGATACCCATAATGAAAATTTACTCCCTTCAAGGGGGGGGGGACTTCCCCCAGGAGGGGGTGGCGAGGCTCCTACACATACATTTTTTCACAGTTAACTATCTTTATTATAAATAATTCTTGTGAATTTCATAATGATTACTAAAAAATAATTCTCTTTATGCACATTTATACAAAATTTTGTCCTATATCATGTTAAAAATTTAGAAAAAAAGGGATGGCAACGCAACCTGCAAGACAATTTTTACCAAAAGTTGATGGGCATTAATTTATATCAAGGTGCAACTGCATACCAATTGTATGAAATTCTGTGCAGTAGTTTCTGAGATACAGTTGCCACAAAATTTTGTCACACACAGACTGACAAATATTTTCTAAAATGTTTGAATCTTGTTCTACATCTCTCAAAAACCAGAGGTCAAAAAATTTACGAATCCAATACTTTCTTCTATTGAATATAGAAGTAATAACTCGCTGATTAATTCATTCCATGATCTGCACCTTTGGAAATATTTTATTGCAAATTTTATGTTAATATTTAAATTCTAAAAATTAGTTATCTTACAAAAGGTGAAATAACATTCGGGAAAAATAATAAACATTGCTATATATTATTGTAATGCAGAGAATTAAGATCTTTTTAAACTGAAACAAGTAACAATCTTTTGTACTTTTAATAACTACAAAACAGTGATAATTTAATTACTTTCCGCATGTACTACGATATTTTTAAAAAGATACAAGACCCTTTAAAAACTAGTATGTTGTGGCCACCACAAGACTTTCTTCTATATTTTCCTATACAAATTCACTCGGTAACAATATTAGAAGAAAAATCTTATTTTTCTTTAAAGTTTTTTTTCGTTAAAAAGTAAAAAAAAAAAATCTAACTGTTATAAATTATCAGATTTATAGTTCAACCATTCGTTTTAAAAAGGTATTGACGAGACCTATCGAAAGATACCCATCTTGAAAATTTACTCCCCTCGAGGGAGGACTTCCACCCCAGGGGGGTGGCGAGGCACCTACACATTAAAAAAAAATTTCCCAATTGACTATTATAAATAATTCTTGTAAATTTCATAATGATTACTAAAAAATAATTCTCTTTATGTACATTTATACAAAATTGTCCTATATCTCCATGTCAAAAATTTAGAAAAAGCGGGATGGCAACGCAACCTGTAAGACAACTTTTACCAAAAGTTGATAGGCACTAATTTATGTCAAGGTGCCAGTACATATAAATTTGTATGACATGTGCTGTAGTTCCTGAGATACAGTTGCCACAAAATTGTCACACATACAGACAGACATTTTCTAAAAATAGTCAAATTGTGTTCTACAGCTGTCAAAACGTGTAAATCCATCAAAAATCAGAGGTCTATATTCAATAGAAGAAAGTATTGGATTCGTTAGTTTTCGAAGTAAAAAAAGCTATTATTGAGATTAATGTATAACGTACATCAAATTATACCGACTTTCAACGCTTTGTATTCTAGGGCTGCGTACATCAGTCAGACACCCTCTTTTTTAAAACGTTTATTAACTGTTTGACCAGTACAAATCTTGCAATCGACTTTCAACTTCCCGACCAGCCAGACATTTGAAACTTTCAGAATAGCTCAGAACACAATGACAATTCATTCTTTTAATACTTTTATTCAATTAATAAATATTTGAAAATTTCTTATAATTGCTCTCTTTTATTACGTATTTGATCGTTTTCTTTTAAGTTGATGGGATAATTCATCAAAAATAAAATAAATATAAATAAAGTATACATAGAATTGTCAAGTTTATGATTCAACAGAAAATTAAAAAAATGTGGTATATGAAGAGTTCTTTTTATCTTGTAATTATTTCATGTTAACCGACGGAAATTTTGTTGCTTCGTTTTATAAGAATCTTATTAAAAATGAAGTTATTTAAAGGTAGAAAAGGTAGAATTTTAAAAAGTCGTTTTTTAGCTTAATGGGCAATTTGAGAAAAAATTTCAATATTTCATTAAGTGAACTTAAGGCTCAAAGTTTGGATCCCTAAACTAAATATTTTTTTTTCAAAAAATTGCTTACTAAGCTAAAAAGTAATATATTCAAAGAGTAATATTCAAAAATCAGAATTAGAAAAATTTCATTTTTGAATGAGATTCTCTGAAAACGAAGCAACAAAATTTCCATTTGATAACATGGGAAGAAATAGTGAGGAAACTTTATTAATTTACATTGTACAACCTTAAGATAACAAAAGTTTTAAAAGATGTTTTAATGCATGAGAACTGATGAATGATGCGAGCATTTATCACTAGTAATTTCACTTTCGGCTGTAAATTTAAGTTAAGATCTTTCGTTTTGTTTGGGGTGCCTCTTGAAAAACTAATGCATCAAATTCCTAGGATCGGTTTTTCATATTGTCACTTAGATAAAAAAAAAAATACTTCTAAGGGAAAATTGGCCAAAAACCAGAAAATACTGTTTGGGGAAGTTCACTCCAAGACTACCAACTAGAATTTCGATGCCAGTAAACATAAAATATATTATATTGAAATGGAATAAATAGGAAAGATATTTTGAAATTCATACTATGAAAATCACAACACAGCAGTTGTTTCGGCCTGAAATCATTTAGTCCAACTCTTCATCTGGTTAAAAAAAGAGGGAAAAAAAAAAAAGCTTAAGTACAATGAACAGAAAAGCAGAAAATGCTGCAGTGATGCTTACTCTGTTCCGGATGAAAAGTTTTGCCAAATAATTTCAACCTGAAACAAGTGTTGCCGATCTTTTTGTACCTTTCATTATTTTAATTTACAGGCAAATATACAGCCTGCACTATTTTTATACAATAAATTAAGAATGAAAGGGACTTAAGAGCGGACAATACCTAATCTCGCCGGCAACCTTCGCCCATGTCATTCTATGGGAAAATTTGCTTACATAATTACTCATTACCTAATAAATATTTTTCAATTCTGCTTTCACATTTAGAAAATTCATAAGCGTTAAATTAGTACTTGTTTTCCAAAAATTGATTTTTTTAAATTTTAGTATTTCATTTTGCGATTAGAAAATGAGAAAAATGCATTTTGTGAAAAATCGCATATTTGAACTCAAAATTAAAATGTAAAAATTAAAAAAAAAAAAGATGAATTTTTGAAAAATGAGTACGCATTTAACGGTTATGAATTTTCTGACTTCGAAAATAGAATTCAAAAATATTTATTAGGTAATGTGTAATTGTAGCAACAAATTTTCCCATAGAATAACAAGGGCGAAGGCTGCCGGCGAGATTAGCTATTGTCCCCTCTTGAAACGGATATACGCTATGGATTTTATTTCCAGAAGTACGTAGAAGTTTCTTAATGTATATACAATATAGAACCTTGAAAATTTCCCGCAAATGAATGAGGGCTCTGAAATGATATTTGACTTTTCCTGGCCTCAGTGGTTAATTGGAAACCATTACGAACATGGTTTATCGCGATTCAAATCTAGTAATTGAAAAAGGTCAGAGGAATAACTAGTAAGTACCATGTAATAACCAATAACCCAAATTAAACTTTCACACTATAAAATATTAACTTATGTAACCCCTTTAAATGTTTAAATTTAAATTGTTTTGAAAAAGGGACGTATAAAGTTAATTCTTTTGGAACAACTATAGTATTTCCCCTCAGCTAGATTTGGCGATTTTTCGTTGGCGATTATGGCTAAATCATAAATCTAAAAATCAAATCATATAGCTTAAATGATAAAATCGTAAGCTAAATTATAAATCATAAATCCAAAATAAATAGCATGCAGGCTGCCATATTATATCGCAAACAATCCAGAACGACATCGTTATCGTTCAAATCGGCGCCAAAGAAAAATCGCCAAATTCAGCTGAGGGGAAATACTATAGTTCTAACATTCTTTTAAATACTAAATTTTAAAACTACAAAAACAAAACCATTGCACTAATAACATAAAACAGTTTTTAATAGGAACTTAATATCACAGCATATACAGGTAAGTAACAAGGTTTGTTACCCCGTCAAAAAAAATTGGCTTTTCAAGTCCCCAAAGTACAAATACAAATCAACTTCAAGTTGCACATATAATCACTGGCCTTTTAAACTTCCAGCATTTCATCCAGGATTCATTAAGTATATCAGTTCAACTGAATTAAAAACTGTTCGTCTTTCATTATAAACAATTAAGTAAATGAAGATAAAATAGTTAAGTAGTCCAATAAAATTTATATAATCACCAAATATTGGCTTCGTTTTTAAGTAGTACTATAATCTTGAAGTTATTTTGCATCAAGATGGTTGAATCCAACCTCCAAGCTTTTCTTCAAGATGTTCACACAACGCTATAGACAACCTGTCGTTGTAAGGAGCTGTAATTATCTGCATTCCGAATGGAAGTCCAGAAGCGTCAAGTCCAAGAGGACACTGCGATGCGGGCAACGCAACAGCATTTAGCGCTACGCTATATCCTGTATTTAAGGGAGTTGCAAGTATTTGCCCGTGGTGACATGCAACATGTGGGAATGTTGGATACAACAAGACAGCTGGTTGTGGCTGTAGGAGGTCCAAAAGTTCCTGTTTCATCTTTTCGCCAAGTTTAATGAAGAATTCCAGTGGTTTCCTGAAGAGTGGTGCAAGATAGTCTTGGGCGCAAGCATTTAAGATAATTGGAAAAGTGTGTTCGGATTTTCCGGATAACCACTTCCACATTTCCTGATGTGGAACGTCCTTATCCTGTATTTTTACATCTCCTTTCATTAAGTTAGCTATCCTTTGTTTTTTAACTTCAGAGAGGTAAGCACACCAGATCAGGAATCCTAGTTTTAAGTATTTCAAGTTTACTTTCTCTACGACTAGTCCTTCCATAGACAGCATGTCAACCACCTAAAATTTGGAGGAAAAAGAAACTGGTTAGAATTTATACTATACTAAACACTTAATTTGAAAACAATTTGGTTAAATTGAGAAACAAAAGCAAACATTTAAAAACATGGCCCTTCATAAGTTCACCTCTTTGCATTATCTTTCCTTGGCAAGTTTTTTTTTAACATCTCTGGCATTAGCTATGTAATCTCATTTATTAGAAGGAAAGTTAGGTAAATTAAAGGCATTTTTTAAAAGTATTTCACCATTGTCATGTGAATATATGGTAAAAGAACATTTTACTTGTAAATTATTTTGCTGTTTGAGGGTATGATTATTAAAAACATTCAGTTGCAAAAGTTTAAAGTAAAAACTATCTGTGGACATGATTTTAGAGCAATGTCTCCATGTTTAATTATAAAAAGTATAATGTATATTCATTTGTAATATAAAGTATTTGTATTTATAGTAATTGTATAAATATTGTGTGTGTTCTTAAGAAATAATGTAATATACAACTTTTGAAAGAAACGCCTATATGAAGAATTACATTTTCAAATTCGCGTGCATTCACGTCAATACTCGTTAATGCGTTAAAAAATAAATAAAAGATGAAAAGGTTAAGTTAAAAAAATACCGAAATGAATGAGACAGGAAATCTCATGCAATTAAAGAGTAAATTTAAGGTTTCACTTCTAGTGGTGAAGCATATTTTTAGAATACCCAAGAGGCACTTTTAGTACACAGACAAATTTTTTTCCAGTGCTTTTTAAGGGGTAGTTTGGGTGACAAAGTTTAAATTTTGATAAATTAAATGAAAAAATTTCGTAACTAAATTCTTCATTCCGACTTCTTAACTTTCTAAAAGATTTCACGAACAGTTCGTAAACTTCGGCCATTTAAAGAATATGGCTTTAACTCCAAGATTGTCCCATAAGCTATTTGAAATAAATTTTACATTTGTAACATTAATTTCCCGAAGGGATTTACTATTTAGAGAAATATTTTGCTCATTAATTCGTTTTAGAACCGTGAAACATACCGTATAGCACATCTACTTCCGAGGATTTCCTCAGGATGTACTAGATACACAACCTTCCGAGAATTTCCTCAGGATGTACTGGATACACAACCTTCCGAGAATTTCCTCAGGATGTACTGGATACACAACCTTCCGAGAATTTCCTCAGGATGTACTGGATACACAACCTTCCGAGGATATACAGAGATGTGCTACATTGAATACATAATCCAAGGCTCAAAAATTATGCCAGACATGCCCAAGGCATGTAAAAATTCACATCCGGCATGTATTTTTTCCCTCTAGCGCAAGAAACTGGGCATGCAAATATTTAATCATGAATATCTTTCCAAAAATAAATAGTGTTAAGTTATTCTCTTGTCTATGACTTAAAATGAAATGTCAATATAGGTATAATGTTAAATTCTTTTCATTAGATATTCAAATGAATGAGACACTAGCATAAGATATTTGGTCATGTATTCTCCAGACTAACGTTCCCGATATGGATATGGTGTATAAAAATTAAGATTTTTACAAGCCCTACCTATCGCATACTTACGTATCGCATCTTATCTTTTAAATGCCTAAAAACGTTTATTCTTACCTCCATTGAATAAATTACAGGAAAAATATTTAAAAAAATTTTATTCTAACTATGGTTTACTGATAAAAATGAATTTGTTATCAATCGGCATTGAAGCTTCAATTCTAATACTTTAAAAGATTAAATTGGATATGTTGCCGAAAGGCAACACTCGGAATTTAAGGTTTAAAATATTTGCGACAAACCAGAGAAACCCTTCGATAGTGGCGAGAGATTTGTTCTAGTATGCCGTATTCAATAAAAAGTTTGTATAAATAACGTCACTATGAGAAAAATAAGTATTTCTTCTATTTCTTTTCATAATGTTTAAGGAGACTGAACATACACTAAAAAATATCCTATTTGACGCCAGAAATTCTCTGTAATATGAGAAAATACGTTCTGACAACGTAACTTTTTCGTAAATTACGCGTATTTGCTCAAATTTGAGAATTTCCGGCAGCAAATAGAACAACTACACTGTAAAAAAAAATGTCCTAACTTCTAAAATAAAAATCTTTTAATGAATGTTTACACAGATATTTCAATATTAAAACTTAACACTAATCGTTTCCTCCCCAAAGCAAAATTTCATTGCCTCACGATTGCTCGCAAAATATCAAACCACTCTGATGGGTAGTTTTAAACTATAGTATTTTGAAAACTTAACTTTAATTAAAATCACCCTGCATATATTGATTTTATATTAATTGGAAATTATATTAATTAGAACAGTTAATGGTTTAATACATATTTTTAATGCCCCCTTTTGGCACTTAGTCCATTGTAGGCAGTATAAGGGATTTCTCTGTAGCATCCAACAATAGTACGCCATCATTAACGTTTTATGTTTGTATTTACGCTCCATCTCTAATTTTTAATTTTTTGAAAAATTAGACATCATGGAATTTGTCTTTCTTGAAATCAGCGTCCAAAAATCTATTCGTATCAGCTATTAGTTTTTAAACACTTTTTGGTTGTAGGTCTGTTACTTGATAACACTAAAATTTCGTTATACCATAGCCTCCTAAACTGGATGCCTGTTGCGTAGCTCGGAAACTTAGCAACAGTTACGGTAGACAGCGCCACCTGGTACAGATTGAAGACTTATTCAACAGCCACCAAAATTTTTTAAAAGTGATGATATAACATAAAAGAGGAATATAATCGAAGAAACATCTATTAACCCGTTAGTAGTCGCTATAGACAGCGCCACCTATTAAAAATTCACTTTTTATTTAACTGTCACCAATAATTTTAAGAAGTGATGTGACCGACGCTTCTTCGATTGTATTCGCGTTTTATGTACAGACGGTAACAAAAGTGTCCGAACACTAGCAAAAATTCCCATGTGAAAAAAGTACACTTCATATGGTTTTGTTAAATAAATCCTTGTCGAATCCTGTTTCTAGTCAGTGTAAGAACATGATTCGATAAGGATTTATTTAACAAAACCCTATGAAGTGTACTTTTTTTACATAGGAATTTTTGCTAGTGTTCGGACACTTCTGTTACCGACTGTATATCAAATGCTACTTCTAAAAATTTTTGGTGGCTACTGAATAAAAAAATCTGGCAACACTAAAAGATGGGCGGCAAATCGACCAACTAGCGACTACTAACGGGTTAAATATATCATATATCACTTCTTAAAATTATTGGCGACAGTTAAAAAAACTTAATACGTACTAGGTGGCGCTGTCTACCGCTTCAACTTTTTCCCAATTTCCGAGCCACACGACAGGCATCTAGTTTAGGAGGTTATGTTTATACAATGCTGGAAAAGTGAAGTCTAAACAGAATACACATTTCAATTTATCGATCAGTATATCCCCTCCGAGAGACTGATAAGTATGGGTTGTGTTCATACAATTATAGAATACTAATGAAAAACTGAGGAATGGAAAGTGTTAAGGTTATTCGAATCAGACAGGTTTGGATTTCGAAAAAATCGTCATTGGGTGTTCATCAAGGTTGCTACACAAATCAGGGAAGAAAAATCCCCCGAGTTTTCCCTGTCTATTTTAGAGACAAATAGACATGCAATCAAGCAGCATGAGAATCTAACATGTTTACAAGTCAATTGAACATATTTAGGGTAGATTAATTTTATTAACTTACTATAGTTGGGGGGGGGGGACAATTGATTCATTATAAAACACTAAATTAACCCGTTAGTATTCGCTATAAACAGCGCCACCTATTACAAATTGCGCAGTTTTTATTTAAGTGTCACCAATAATTTTAAGAATTGATGTGATCGACGTTACTTCGATTTTATTCGCGTTTCATGTACATCAAATGCCGCTTCTAAAAATTTTTGGTGGCTATTTAATAAAAAAAACCTGGCGACACTGAAGGATGGGCGGCAAATCTACCAACTAGCGACTACTAACGGGTTAAAAACATTTGATTATGAAAACTTTTTTTAAACATTTCAAAATTCCCTATTTTTGCAATAAATTTTTTTTAATTCCCTGAGTTTTCCTGTTTAATAGTTTTTCAAATTCCCGGACTTTTCCAAGTACCGTAGCAACCCCGATTATTATTATTATTTTTTTTTTTTTTGGGGTGGGGGGGGGGGGGAGGATAACCCTTGTCGTCGAGAAAGGTTATCACCTCTATTTTAACACTGAACTCGTTGAGTTAGCATTTGCGCAGACTCCCATAGTCGCAAGATACGTAGGGAAATAATATTCACATTTATTTTACATAAACATATTAATTTTACGAACAGCTTTGTACGAGAGTTTAGTTTACAAGAAACTTAAAATTTTTGTAGCCGAAGACTTAAAAAGAAAAAAGGAGCGTCGGTGCTAAAATTTTTGAAAATTTAAATTAGAAACAATTTAAAAATATACCTTTTTGATGCCTTCTTTAATGTCTGTTGAAACTGGTGTAGCAGCAGGAGCACCACCATCATCCAACATATAGTATATTTTTATTGAACGCAGATCCACCTAGAATCGAATGAGATGTTAGTGTTTAACATTATCAAAACTTTATTTTAAATACAATAAAAGAAAACATTTCAAAATGTGCTAATAATACCAATTCTACGCATGTGCAATTTTATAATACACATTATCCAAAACTTTAGCTCAAGTGGATGATAGGAAATGGGTTAAAATTCAAATAGAAATTTTAAATTTGATTAGGTGGCCCAGGCTCTCGAAACTCCCCCTTCGAACTGCAAGTATTCCTCCTTAAGCATGCAATTGTCAGAATTAGTGGCGATTGTTAACTCAAAATCTCATCCTCAAAAAAGTTCTGGAATGTCAAATACTTAAATTTAGAGCAGAAGCCCTCAATATTTTTGTAACATCAGCCAATCAATAAAAATATACAATTTACATACCTGCAGGGCCCGACTTAGACCACCTGGAGCTTCGGGGGACAAGCCTATTCTGGGGGCCCCTTGCAGTGGCATAAGAGCTCTTTAGGTTGCAGAATTTTTGCATACGCCTGTAGGGGGCCCCTTCCAGAAGGGGGCACAGGGCATTTGCCCTGTATGCCCTGCCGTTAGTCAGGGCCTGCATACCTGGGTGACAAATGAACTACCAATGAAAATAATAACTAAAAATATATAAATACGGATGAATTAGATTAAAGATTAGAATGATTTAGTTACGGATGAATTAGATCAGGGACAATCCCTCAACACAACCACCCTTATATACAAATGCAAATTTTCGGCTCAGTCTGACGATAAGAAACAAGTTAAATGCAATTCAAAATTTACTTTGAAATTTAAGATCGCAGGACCCCTTCCAGACCCCTCATACCATAGTCAGTCATTGAGTAGGTATAATCTGAGTTGCATGTACGGAAAATTTTAACTCTGATGACAGAAAACGAATGAAACTTCTTAGGTTATAACAATTTCTTTTATAAAGGAAAAAGTTTCAAAACTATTGTATCGTTTGCAGCCATCTACATGAAGATCATTCCAATTTATCTCATGTCACAAACCAGAGGTTAATCTAGAACAAATTTAGTGCCGCATTGAGGCACTTTCACAAAGTCTATTTTTAGCAATGAGGTACCTTCACAAATTTTACTTTCAGCAATGAGGTACCTACACAAAGTCAATTCTCAGCAACATAACTGCACACTAAAATATTTTATAAGCTTCACTGCATCGAGCACAGAAAAATACTCTCAATTTGAGTATTTACTGGAGACAATGATAAATATCTAAGTAAACACCTACTTATTTTACATATAAGAAACAACTTAACTCGCCCATATATATATTATATACTTATTTTTACAACTGTTTCATTTTACTTTTTAAATGTATTTTAAAATAAAAAAACTGCTTTACGTATTTTAGTTAATTGTTCTGAAGCCTCATTAATTTTCACAAACTTACTTGATGTTTTCACAAGTTATTTTATATATTCACAAATGGGGTACCATTTTTAAAAAGCTGAATTAATCCCTGCAAACAATTAAAGTTATTTTTTTTAAAAATAAATTAGCGAGATTGATAAATTAGAATTATTTTCATATGTTAAACGTTTAGTTTCAAGTGAATCGAATATAAGTTTAAAATCCAAATATTGTTAAAATGCAGTTTGTATTTTATTATTAACCACGAAAATAAAATGCTGAAGTCTTTTTCAATAGAAGAAAACCTTAAATACAAGTTTTAAATGTCGCACATATATACAGCATGCCTTATCAGCATGTACAGTCTGTAACGAAAGTACCCGAAAGAATTCGACAAGGATTTATTTAACAAAACAGTATTATCTCTACTTTTCTTTTTTATATATAGGAATATTTGCTACTGCCCGGATACTTTTGTTACCGACTGTATCAGAGGAGGTAGTTTAAAGCAAAACCTAAAGTAGTCTTCTAACGTCTTCTCTCTTTAAACTTAAATAACCAAAGTTCAAGTAAGATAACCGATAAAGCTCTTTAAGGAGCAAGAAATCTATATGCATGTTAAATTATCTGAATTTTAAATGTTAATTGTACTATATATAGACAGTGGCTTAAACCGGCAAAAACTTTCATATAGTGCATATTAACCCTTTCATTCCCAAATTTTTTATCCCTAAAACAAATCTTAGTCAAATTTATTTCAAATGTAATATATAAATATTTTTTTAATAAAAGTAATAGCAGAGTACGAATAAATATAGCTAAGAAAATAACTGAGAGGTGTTTATGTTTATTATAACCACTGATGCCATTAAAAATCATAACTTTTCAATAAATAAAAATATCAAAATTTCGGAAGAAACATATTGAAATTAGTTAAAATACAAATTATAAACATTAAAAAATAAAAAATATATCAAACAGTTAATTTACTTAAATTGCCCAAAATAGAAAACTGATTTCGATAATATTATCAGAATAGAGTAAAATACACTTTCATTTATCAACAAGCATGGTGAAATCATCCAATATATATTTTTTTTGGCGGGAAAATGTATATAGATTTTAATATTGTTCATTTTGAATCAGCGGGAGTGTTAGACTGTAAGAAAAAAAAACCCTGAAATGTTATGATTCCAATTGGCATCACGGGGAATGAAAGGGTTAAGAATCGGCACAGTTACATTCATTATAAATACGGAAGTTAAAAGAAAATATGCACGTATTTAAAACACTAACATAAAAATTAAAAATACATAAATGAGATACGCAAAGTCTACGTAATAGCCATTCTTTTGTATCATTTAGTACAGAAAAAATAGAAATTTTAATACTTCTAAAGAGGCAACACAGACTTAACTGCTTAACCCCTTCACTGCATTTGGCCAAAAAGAACGTCTTGTATTTTGTTGGCCAAAGTCATGCATGACGTTCTGGTGCGTCATTGAAATTGAAACCATATTTAACATCTTTATTATTGTTTATTTGAAAGTAATTTGTATCAGTTCGAATGATAAAAATAATTTCAATATTTTACCATATTTATTTATTTATTTATTTATTTATTTCGGGGGGGAGGATAGTGGATAATTAAAGTTTTATCGAAAAAAAAGGTGATTGCTAATCTGATTAATTTTTAAGCGATTCTTTAAGTAATTACAGCAAGCCTCGCAGTGTTTTTAAAATTTTGCACTCATTTTATTATATTTTTACCATTATTCTGAAACAATACGTTTTTACATATTTTAGCATTAAAAACATTCAAGATAGATTTTTTAATAATAGTGACAAAATAAAACGCGAGTAAAATTTTAGAAACGAGGCCTGTTACAATGAACCGCAAAGTGAAGACAACAGTAAACTAAACGATGATAATGATAGAGGCGTACAAAATATTTAAAGTTTTTTTTTTTTTTTTGGGGGGGGGGGGTGTAATACTAATTAGTTATTACTAATCTCATTAAAATCATAAAATAAGTTAGTTCTTACATAAAATATACAAATTAAAAGTTATTTCATGCGCCTGAACATCAAATGCATTTCTAATACAAAACTTCTCTTAATTAAATGTGAACCTAAATGGGTTAATTATACTTTTTAATTTTGACTCATATTGGGTTCGCACGTTTAAAAAAGCTTAAGTATTAGCATTTGTTTGCTTGTAAAATTTGTTAACTATTTAGTTAACAAATTTTACCTTTAAATAGTTTTAAAATATCTTACTGGAGTAAAGAGATTTAATCTGCTAGTTGCTTCTTTTCCTATGAGAGCAGAGAGAACTAGTTTAAGGTCAGCAGCATAACGAACCATGGGTCCCGCGACGACATACGGTTGAACCTCTTCCAAAGCAGGAGGAAACTGGCCGCCTGTAGGAACAAGACCTACAAATGACAAAACAATATCAACTTAGTTAGGTAAATTATTAAAAATGTCCCTATACTTGTACAAAAATACAATGGCAGAAGCGCTATACTAAAGATAAGATTGTAAAAACTAAAATTTGATTAGCTTAATGCAAAACATAATCTTTAAACCAGATTAAAAACAATGAGAATGATTAATTTAACTGAACACCTTATCGTACATTAAAGGAGGTCGAAGTTTTAAATTTCTGTCATCCAAGTTTTGTGATTGACAACATTTTATAAATGTAATGTCGAGGGTCACGGGAGCAAGCGATTGCACTAACGATATTTCTAGGTGTAAATTCTGTGAACATTACAAATTTTTCATTCTATATTAAATTTCTCCCCTAACCATCATTTTCTTAAGCCAATACATTGGTCAGATATGTCTTTTTATAGTAGTTTACAATTAGGTCCTTTACTGCTTTGTACTTTGTTTTATATGCTGTTTATTTTTGGAACCAAAACACTTTTGGTGTGTGTGTAAATTACAGGGGGGGGGGGTGTCTTCCCCCTTTGTTAATGAGCTTTGATTTAATTTTTACTTTCCGAACATAACATATGTAAGGAAAGAATTTTAATATGAAAGAAAACTATCTCGAGATTTTTTGTGTATACATTCAGGTCTTTTGAGTTTATATTTGCTATTTTTACTGTGATGTGTGTGCGTAAAGACATTAACGTCTAAACTTTATTCGAATGAGCTGAAAGTTGGTGCGTAGATTACAAGTTACAGTAGCATGTATCCTATTAATTTTGGTGAATCTAGCACCGATGGTTTTTGCAGGGACACAAAGAAAAATTTTTTACTACGATAGGCTTATAAGCTGAAATTATTTAAGTGCGATAGAGTCTAAATGCCTAATTCGATTGAGCTGAAAACTTATATACATGTTATAGATCATCGTCGCACAAAATGTGGATTTTGGCGAATCTAGCACTTAGATTTTTACCGGCACAATGAAAAATTTATTATAACGCATGGGCTAAAATTATTTTAAGTACAATAGCGTTAAATTAAACATTAGGGGGGAAAATACTGAACACCTTACTATAATTGTTTATTTAACGACTTCTGTTTCTTTAATTTATTTAAACAATTGTTGATTACTTCATGTTTGGAAAGTTCAGTGAAGTCGCACCAGATTTTTATTTTTCTCCCCTTTATGTATATATTTTTACTTTAATATTTTCTTTAAAATATTTTATTTATATACATATACACATATATACGTACACATATACATGCACATATATACACATTTGTTTTTAAGTTTCGAAGCAAATCAACCTCTTTAATTGTGTAGGCAGGCGTCGTCGTTTTAATTCTCTGCCCACCTGGTTGTAGTACCTCCTGCAAATATGGAGGTGGAGTAACTTTCACAACACTTCAGGTATATTAATTTATGTTGAGAAGAATAAACAGGAAAGCTAACAGCTTCAAAACCGATACAAATTTATGCTGTGTAGTAACGAGCCGAAAAATTCTAATTTCGCATGTACCCCCGTACTCTTTTTTGGAAAGGGAAAAATCGGCAGCGAACCATTTATTAGGCTAAAAGTAAGCGGGCATTAAAATGTGCAAACTAAAATTTACAATAGTTTTGTAAAAAGGTATTATACAATATATCACCTTTTTCATATATACTATAATTTATTTGTACATATATGCACACTCTAAAGCTTGAAAGTAAACTTTAACGTGTTTAAAACGCTGAAACTGGAAAAACTTATGCAGTTTATACGCAAGACCTTTCATTACAAGAAATAAGCTTATAACAATCAGACTTGAAAAGGGGAAATTTATTTCTTCTAAACATTTTACTCTTAATCACTAGATAAATGTAAAGATTGTTCGAATATTAATAAGATACTTTGCCCTCATCGATTACAACTTTATTAGAACTCATTACAAAACTCAACTACTTATTACTTACCTTGCGTCGGTTTGTGCCCGAATATGCCACTGAAGAAGGCTGGTATTCGAATACTGCCGCCAAGATCTGTTCCAAGACCTATTACTGAACCAGCAGAAGCAATAAGCGCGGCCTCTCCACCTATAAGAATCAGCAAGTATCATTAGGTCTCTAATATTCAGAAGAAAATTTATATTAATTTTAATACATTATCATCAACTTTTCTTTAACCTAAAAAGTTCAGTTTAGTTATTTCTTAAGGAGTTCATTATGTAAATTTCTATAAAATAGATTAAATCATGCTCCAAAATTAACACGTTGACATGATTTATGGTATCTTGTGAGTTTCTTAACGAAACTAAAGATTTTTCTATGTGTAAACTTTTCCTAAGTGTACGAAAATTTAAGGAGATTGTGGACATTAAGAATAGTTTAAAAAATTTTATTACATATTTAGTGAAATATTACATTGAGTATATTAAAACTTCTTGATAACTCAATTATAAAAGTTTAATATATTTGCTTAAAATGCCGAAATTTTAGTCCCAAAAATGTTTCAAAAATTACCTTATCAATGAATCTACAAAGAAATACTTAAACATATTAAAGAATACGCTGTTTGATGTATAGAGAAAAAGGGGAATAAAAATTATTAAACAACAGCATTGAATAATTTCAATTTTAAACAGTTTTCAAGAAATTTATATAATTTAACATTCGTGATAATTCTATTTCAATGAATATGCAAATTTTCATAATCAAGAGTTACTTACAAAGAATATTTGTACCCTCAGTCACCTTCGTAATGCACTCCAATTCTACGTGAAATTAAATGCTTTGTTATTAAGAAAAAAAATGTATAAAAGTTAACTTCATAGTAATAGAAATATACCAGAAAGTAAATTCTACGATTTCTTAATACACGTTTATCATTCATTGTCAATTTCAGCAACTCTACAACGCGGGGAAAATTGCTACTAAATATTTGCAGAATTTTAAAAATCAATGCAAGGTAAAAATTTGCCTTTAGGTATACGTATTTCTTGCGAGAGCTTGAATCCATAGTCATATGAATGCATAGTTTAGTGTAGGAATATTATAGACTATTTAGCTTGAATTGTAACATTTAGCTTCTGAAGTACCGATTTAGTAATATTGTTTCCAAGAAATGATTTCACAAAAATCTGAAAGCAAAAGCATTAAATAATGGCTGCAGGACACCTCAAAACTGGATACTAATTTCATTTTAAGACGCTCATTTGACTAGTTATTTTTTATTTTACCTCTTTGGCCGGAACATGTTTTCATCATCTTACCAGGAACATCGGTCTCGTAGATCGCTTTTTGAAAAAAAAAAAAAAAGGTACTAAATGTATTTGGAGAAATTTTGTGCGATAAATAATTAATTCTTGCAGCCATAAATTTACTTTTCAATCGTGACGTATCATTGGGGCGACACGGCGACAGGGTATATTATATGGCTGAATGGATTTAATGTCTTATTAGTACTGCGCAATGGGTAAAAATAATAGCTACTGATATATACCTTTCAAAGAGCAAATAATTCCTCAAGGAAACTCCATGCAATGACTCGCTTGTGAATGAATCGGCTCTGGAAGACTTCCTACAAATAACTCTTCCTTGATTTCAATGACTTACTACTTAAATATATTTGACGACAGGAAAAAACTGAATAAATCATCGCAACAAAACTTTACCCAAAATACTTTCCAATCCAATTCGAAAGGGGCTCCGCCCGTTGCTGACTGCTAACCCCCAAGTGTAGCTTCCCTTGTTTCAGCGGGTTTTACGCTGCACTACTTCCACGCTGTTAATAATTGGCGACGGTTCGGGACTCGCCCCTAAGGGTTGTTCTGAGACATACCATCCTCTACAGGTTGAGTGCATTTTACGTCGCACTAGTGCTTCAGTTAGTCACCCTTGGCGTCTTGGACATTTATCGCCAAACATGCCGGTACCCTGTTTTAGGAATATGCATTCGTAAGTCATTACACTAAGCTTAAACTTTAGCGGTCTCAGACCAATGTTCCGGTATAAAGGGTTAATTTCAAAATTTTAAAGTTTCAAAAACAGAAACCAAGTTTTGTGCTAAGACATACAAGAAACCTTTAAATGAAGTTTCATAAAGATTCAACCAAAAAATAAAATAAAAATAAATAAAAAAATAAAAATAAATAAAAAAATAAAAATAATAAAAAAGAAATTGAATATTTTAAACGACGTAACTATGTAAAAATTCGTTTTGAGAAAATGTTTAGAGATTTCATTTTACGATAGATTCAGTGTTATTTTACAAAATTAAACTCTTATAACTCCGCATAGAATGATGGGAATTTAAAAAAATTCTTTTTGTCACACATTACTACTGTTAAGTAGTTTCTTATTTTAGTAAAATTAAAATATTGAATTCTTAGTCGAATTTTGCCATGTTGAAAGTCCACCGTCGCCTTAATACGATTGACCCTAGTAACGTAAAGATATGTTAGGCATTTAAAAAAATATTTTATGACATATCTAAGCAAATTACGTAACTGTTTTTAACAGCCTAGAAATTATTTTACAGGGATAAGTTAAGGTTTATCGAAGTTAATTCTACTTTTAAAGTTAAATAAACTAAACAAATTTATCTTAAATTCTAATGCGACTAAGTACACAATAAACTATTGACCAAGATAAGTTTTCCTTCCGACCATGTAAATTGAGCATTAGGCCTGTACAAAATTAGCTTGATAAATAAAACTACATATTTAATTATAATTTGGAATTTGAGAAACCTAAAGCAAAGAAGAGTCAGCAATTTGTAATAAGTGTAGTGCTGTAAGTCATATTTTATCTTTACACCGACTTTTAATACTATCCGAAAAGAAAGTTTAGAAGTAAAATAAACTATCATGGATTTCTTCCGGAAGAAATCCATTTCTTCCAGAGCAGTGTAAAAAACAAAGAAATCAACAGAAGATAAACTAAAATAATTAAACTGAAAGCACAATATACCAAATCAAAGTTCTATAATTTATACATTACCCTTTTCTATATGTACTGGCATTCATATTTCAATGCTAATTCTAAAGGATTAACGTTACCTTTTGTATGAACTCTAAGCTGGTACAAAATGAACTGTAAGAATGTTAAAATACTTTTAATACTCTCAAGTTAAGCAGTTTTTTTTTTCTCTCCCGTGCACGTTACATTCATCTGTTTTAAGTTGAGAAACCGACATTGAAGCATTCTATTACTAAAACACTTTCTCTTGTTATACTATATTTGCACTGCAATAAGAACCAGTATGTTGTGGCCACCAAAAGACTTTCTTCTATATTTTCTTATACAAATTCACTCAATTCAAATAATTTACAAAAACTATTATTTGTTAAAGTTATCTACCATGAATGCAGATTATTTTTATCTTAGAGAAAACGGACACTAAATATCTAAAGAAAAACCGCTTAACATCTTAAAAGCGTTTTCATAATGGTTATCTCACATATCAAGTTTCGCACAGTTAAATGACATAGAAGTTAAAATATAGCATTCCAGTTTGCGGGTAAAAGTGCACTGTAGCAGCGAAACGTATTGGTAGATTCACATCAAAATTGAATCGACAGAATGTCTTAATGGTTATCTCACATATCAAGTGTTTGATTATACACCTTAGAACCAGATATAACATTCCCTTGCCAGTCAGGGTTCATCTACATATAAATTTATGTATATTTTTATGTAGTAATTCCCGAGATATAGCCCTCCCTTAAATTGCGAAAATCCCTGCATAGCAGTGCCACTTGTTGAACAGTTGACACTAAAAATTGATAGGCTTAATTTAGTTCAAGGTGCATCCAGGGACCGATTTACTCACTTGGAGGCCCGGGCACTCATGTTCAATGGGTCCCTTTTCCTCGTGCTTTAATATAACAAACAAAACAAAACTCATTTTTAATTCACGTGCCTAAAAATTCTCTTCACTTCACTTTTCATTTTATTGGTATGAGTAAGGCTTAACTAGATTCGATGTTTGTCTATTGCATCTTGCACCTGTGTATCTTCTCTGCGGTGCGTGCCTCGGATTTAGTTAGTTTTAGTAAAAGTTTGGAATGCAATATCAGTAGTATGCAGCTGTATTTGCATTTAGTTAAAATATATTGCAATTTTTTTCGTTGAGCTGATAGTTTCCTTGAAAGATAATACCGCCAATTTATAAAACAGCGCAGTAATGCCTTCATCCATTGACGAAAAAATAAAAAACAACGATCATTATAACAAATTTGGAAATTTTTCATTTTAACTACTTTTTTTAAATGTATGATGGCATTTCTTGGAGCCCCCCCCCCCCTCAATGTGAGGGCCCAGGGCACATGCCCCGAATGCCCTGCCTTAAATCAGGTACTGGGTGCATCTACATTTAAAATTACATGCAATTCTGTGCAGCAATTCCCGAGATACAGTCGCCTTAAAATATGTCTCCCAATTTTCGGTGGATTTAAGTTGAGGTCAATTGGACAACACGATTGGACAATTCTTAGAAAATGTGTGGAAGTCTAAATTTTTACGAATTGAATATTTTCTTCTATTGAATATAGAAAGTTAGGATTTTGATGGCATTTTGTAATACACTAAATATCATATTCGTTCTCTTAACTGGATGCTAGTTAAAAACTCTTGGGATAGTATGCAAGCTATCCATAGCTATTTACTACCAGTAAAAGAAATAAAATGTTTTAATAAAAACCATTAGTTAAATTTATTTCTTTAATGGATTTTAGTACGTGGTATCACTGCTAAAAATATCAGGTAATTTAGTATATTAATTGAATTTCGATAAAGTTGTTTAAGGAAAGTATTATATCTCAATGTTGCAACTTAGGATAAATTAATAAACAGTTTCTTCCAGCTGGTTTTCCCTCACCTTGGAAGAAACATGTTAACCCTGCAAACTATTAATAAATTCACATAATTAAAAAAGCAAGATTCCATACCACTACTTCCTCCAACAGTCCTTGTTGTGTCGTAAGGATTATTTGTTCTTCCATGAAGCTTATTGTACGTTTCCCACCACATGCAAATTTCACTTGTGTTTGTCAAAGCCACGGGGATAGCACCACAAGCTCGCAACCTCTGAACAGGTTCGCAGTCTTCTGTAGCAGTTAGACCTTTTCTACAGACAAGTCCACATGTACTAGACAGACCTAAACAGAAATTATGATTAGTTTCACGATAAGATTAAATAAGCAAAATTTTGAACATTTGTGCGAAATATTCGTAATTTAATTTTTGTAGCACTGCAAAATACTTTGTCATAAAAACAACTTTTTTTTAAATTTGGAGATAAAAGTTAAGCATTTTTTCTGATCAGGCGAGAAATAAAACTGATAAACGTTACGGATAAAAATATATCCGTAACATTTATCAGTATTACTTCTAATATCAGATTTATCAGATATTTCTTCCCCCCCCCCCCCCCACAAAGCGTGTTTTGTATAGGGGGGAAGTTTAAATCGCCTTGAAGTTTGCACTAATATAGTAATTGCACATAAGTTTTAGTTAACTAGTCATGATACATTAAGCAGGGGAATTAGTTACTGGAAGACTTTATTCTCCCATTTACGCTCCAATCTCTGGAAAAAAATTACTCTTTAGACAATAAAGGATTCATCACATTGTTTCGATTCACGAAATCGAAAAAAATGAAATATACATTTAATTTCCCACCGCCCCTTAAACTCTTATGCAACAGAGTAACGAAAATTTCAAAGTTAAAATTTAGTAAAAATTTTAAGGGTAAAATTAGAATGAACTAAAACAGTAACAATACGATTAATATTCGGTGAAATTCGATATAGTATTTGACAAAAATATCAGATACAGCTCCAATATAACCATTCACCGCTTTAATAAATCTCAAATACCCCTGCGCAATTAATCAGAAAAATAATTACCTTTAATCAGCAGAGCTTCTTTGGCAGTGAAGGGTACACCTAACAGAGGGAAGTCTTCAGCCATTTGACTCTCTGATAACGTTCCAGACATAACCAACTGGTCAACTAGGCAAGCTTCTTTAAGGGCTTCAGCATAACGACTGTCGACAACTGCATTGATAAGACCATTGACTTCAATAATTCGATCAATATAAGCTCTCATTACAGCTTCGCTGGATAACTATTAAAAATAAGAAAATATTTAACAATTACTATATTATATATATGCATAAATAAAATGTGTGTGTGCTTGAAAGATTTTTTTTAAACTTTCATAGAAACAAATTTATAAAAACGGGAGTACATAAGTTAATGTTTTCCTTATATGAAATATTGAGTAAGAATTGGGGAAAAAAAAAAAAAAAAAAAGTTTTATCAAGCCATTAAGTCTATTTTCTAAAAGGTCTTATCCACCATTTTGAAGTTTCATATTAGCTGAAAAATATCGTACGAATATTACTGTAATATTAAACCGAGTAACATCTACCGCGTAACTACCGGTAATTTCGTCACACCGGATATAAAAACTTTACCCCCTTTAAGGCAGTTGTGATTACGTATTTTACAGTGCATTGACATCAATATTGGATAATCCCCGAAATAGCAATATAACAAGTTTCACTTTTTATTACCCGGGCCAGAAAGTAAAGAACAATGACCTCATCTGGGAGGTGGCCCCGTCCAAGCATGGAAGTGACCCGATTTGACCCTGAGATCGTAATTCGGTAAAAACCTTGTCTCAAGGTTCTTTTTGAAGAGAAAGGCCGCAAGGATACAGAAGGCCGATAGTTCAAGCTCGTGCGTGCTCTGTATTCAATGATAGAAGATTAAATTTAATAATCAAGAACCACTCACTGAAATACAGCAAGGTTTGTAGGGATTTTACAGTAAGGTATATTTCTACATTCAATAAAGGGAATGTTAGTGTTGGCTTTGAGGTGAAAAATGCCGACACCCCACCCAGGTAACAGGATAGACTCAATATCGTTAAGAAAAAAATAATCTGGTGTGTCACTCGCATGACTTTCTCTTACCCTGAAATTTAATACTATAAATACAGGTTGCATATTAAAAAGGTAAGATAACGAGTACTTTTATGTAAACCTGTATTAAACAATTCATATTAGGCTTCTGAAGAGTTTTATATGATAATTAGTTCTGTGTGAGGGGGGCTACAGCCCCCCTCAAACTCCCGTTTCATTATTGCACCTATATTTATATAGAATTTAATTCGGTTATTAAAAAATAATTCTATTTAAAAAAATATTTTATTAAAATTAAAAAAAAATTATCTTTTATGATAATGCAGACGATTTCCATATTAGAGAAGTAGTATAACACCAAATACCCAAAAAAAAGTCCATTTTATTCTCAATATTAAAAAAAAAAAAAAAAGCGATTTTTTTTTTTTCTTCTGTTTTTTTTTTTTTTTTTTGTTCAAAAGTAAAAAAAAAAAAAATCGATAACTTTGCTTTAAACTATCGCAGATCGATGGTTCAACCATTCGTTTTAAAGGTATTGGCGAGCTCTTTTGAAAGATGCCCATCAGGAAAATTTACTCCCCTCGAGGGGGGGAGGCGAGGCTCCTACATACAATTTTTTTTTCCAGTTAACTATCTCTTACAAAAAATATATATTCGTTTCATTTGGTTTAGTGCAGTCTATAGACTGCAAACTCTACTTTCCTGCAATTTCCCCCATAGACGTAATGTATTAGAATTCTCTTTATTGTCCCTGTACACGAACCATTTGCTTGATCTTAACGAAAATCTTACTGTAGCATCCCTATATGATACACATTTAGAATACCAAGTTTAAACTTTCTGCCATAATTTGTTTTTGAGATATGCTGATAACAGACACAGACCATTTGCTAAAAACATGATTTTCGTATTCAGGGGACCTCAAAACGTGTAAATATAAAAATCTCGCGTTCGAAAATTTGACCCAAAAACAATACTTTCTCTACCTTATGGGTAAGAGAAAGTAAAAAGAAAGAAAAGGTGCAAGAGTAATAAATTTAATTTTCTTCGGTAAAATGATAATAGCAAAAAGGAGCCGTCTTTTTATTAGATTGAATTCTATATATTTACACTCATCTGCATATTTTATTACAATTCACGATTTTTACACATTAGAAATTTCTTATTGATTAAACAATTTTTCAATGCACTTTATTCTTACGTATAGACTAGAGAAAGAAAAAAAAAAAAAAAAATGAATGAGCTGGCGTTTAAAAGTAATAACTTTGAATAAACACCATAAAATGCAAGTACTATGAACTATTTTTTCGGGTCGAAAGACACGACCCCTCGTCAGGCAAACAAAGTAGGAACGAATATTGCAAACAAAGCGGTAACGCAGCTCTCGTGCCTACATTGTTTGCCTGAAAAGGGCAGTGTCTTCTTTCGACCCGAAACAATTGAGAGTTCTTGCTTTTTATGGTACTTATTCAAAGTTTCGTACTTAATACACTAGAAATATTCAATTAAGAGAAGACATTTTAAGGATGATATAACAAATATTACTAAACTTTTATTCTTTTACTGTCTCACCGTCTCCTGTAATCAGATCCCATGTAATCTTACGGGGAAAATTTACTAGAATTGCTTATTATGCAACGAGCTTTTAATTCCTCTTTCACATTTTGAAAAAGCGTGAACCATTATATTTGGTCTTTTCAAAAATTCAGTTTCTCTGTTTTTATAATATTCCCTTTTAAAGCTTTAAATTGTGAAAAATGCATCTAGTATATTTTTTCGCATTTTTTTCAGTTCTAAAGCAAATTAGAAAAATAATATTTGGAAAGGAATTTTATTTTTCTGAATGAAACAAAAATCATTAAGTAATTAGTAATTCTGGTAACAATTTTTACCACAGAATATGGGCTTTGGCCTGCGGTAATTAAAAGTTGCGATCATCAAATGACAATGAACCTTTAACAATTATACCCCTCAAATTTTATACGTGGTAACAATTTAAAATTAGCTTTTTTAATACATACCTATAACGCAAGTTAAAAAGTATTTTAGGGTTAACCTCCGATTGATTTCGCCTTATCAATGAACATTTATCACGGTCTTAACTTGTGTTACTTATGCTTCACATCAATTATCTACCATCAATCTTAATTTTAAAATAAACTATTTTCATAAAATCATGATCATTCTTCCACCTCTATGTGGCTGGTGATATCTTAAAGTATTTCCTCATCACTATAATCCATTAATTATTATAATGCGATAGGCATAACTTCACTTTCCTTTAAACTCTTCACTTTAATCAGTGTTGCTAGATTGGGGTCTTATTCAGTAGAAACCACTAAAGATTGTCACTGTTGTCTAATCACTTTGAAGATTAATCATTTGTTATGTTTATCAAATATCGCTTCCCAAATTTGTGGCTATTCAATTAATGGCCTCAATCTGGCAACACTGACTTTAATATATTTGAAAAACATTTGTTTATTTCATAATGATGTAAAATAAATGGCTAAGTTGAGCCATCCAAGCCGTATGCATCGCGCGTTTGCAAAGGTATTGCTGTACATTCCGTTGCAATATATTTTAGTTCATGTAGATTCACGTATTCCATAGCCAGTTTCCCGAAATGTTTTAAATGATTTCAGTGCAATTGAATAATCGACTGAAACTGTCAGTTGCCTACAACTCTTACTACAAATACTATTACAAGTTTAATGATCCCTACCCCCCTTTCCACATGAAAGCTAATTATAGCTCAAGATCTACAATATTACAGCAAATTGCATTCAAAAAGTAAAGCCTGCTTTTTCCCCTGGTGGTGATATTTATGGCCAATTGTCTACACTAAGGACTAGTCGGGGGTTCTAGGTTTGAAAGGAAAGGTTAAAGTGTTCCGTATTCAGGCGAGTTTCGAATATGGTGGTGGGAGGGGGGGGAATCAAAATTATAAACATCTAAATCGAAGACTGCTATTTAGTTTCGAACCTAGCACCTCCTATCTACTGAACTTTGAGAGCAGAATCTTTCAACCACAGGTGGAAGAGTATTTTCCTCAATTCCACTTTGAGAAGTACTAGAGCTTTCACGTGCCCGTTTCGGGCTAATTTACAAGATTCTGCTTAATTCAACTCTGAACAACTTAGGCGAATTTTGCAAATCTTAAGTGTTAAGATTTTTAGTGTTCCTTTATTAAGCATCCATGAAAGTATTAAGCTGTATTTTTCAGAAACCCTGTACGCATTCTATAGCTCACATTGCAAGAAAAGTGATAACTCAAAAGGCAGTATGTGAAATAAAGAACCTAAACTATAAACATTAACTAGCCTACAATAAAACTGACCTGAGAGGGTTTAATCAGCGCCTGAATAACGCAGGGTTAACTGGGCAATGACCGAAGATTTCGAAGATTTTTGATTAAAGTACACAAAAATGCTCTTTAACGTTAGAATTTTACTTCTGAAAAGTTTTACTAAAGTAATATTTTATTCATATGAATTTTTGGGCAACAGTGGGAAGTTTTAAGGTTTTATTTCAAAGAGTGGTATAAACAAAAGATAAGGGGGCCGAATGCCCAGTCCCGACTTTTGGGATGATTGGACGTTGGGTTTTATCGAGAGTCAAATATCCTACAATAAAACCTCAGATGGATAAATTACGAGAGAGATTTGACTGTGCACGCGAGTACTTTAGGCACATTTTTCAATGGCAAACTCAAAACTGCCATTTTGAATTTCTTCATTTTTTCCTGCCCGCAATATGTATACCTTTACAAGCCTCAAATAGTCACTTTATTACAGGCATGAGAGTGCAGACAATTAAAAAAGGGAGGAAACACGAGTGTTCATAAAACTAATTTCAAATGAAAAATAACGCGCGCGGGGAAAACTATACAAATGTGTTCATAAAATTTATTTCAAATGAAAAATAATGCTCACAGGGAAAAATTATACAAAATACTTTAAAAGTGACAAATTAAACTAAAAGAATAATGCACATCAACACAAACATGTGAAAAAAAAAAAAAAAAAAAAAAATTCGCTAGAAATCAACATTTAATCATTGATTGGTGGTGGAAAATGGGAAAGGAGGTAAAAAGTAGTTCATGAGTGAGAAATATTAAACACAATTGCACTTTTTTATGGATTCTAGAATATCATAAAGTAAGTTTTAAATTAATATTGACATTTTTGTCGTGGATGGATAAATATTCAAAATAAAAGGCTTCCCATAGAATGTTTGATTGGCGATGTTAGAGATTTAAAAAGAAAAAAGGAGGAGGGGGGGGGGCACAGGACAAAAAAATTACAAGAGAAATATTTAATAATTCTGTTCTTTTATATGTTATAGAATCTGATACAGCACGTTTAAAATGAATATTGACATTTATATCTTGGATGGAGAAAGATTGAGAATCTAAAGTTTTTCGTGGGGCGTTTGAACACTGATCGTTAATTTGAGTTTGATTAAAAAAAAAAAAAAAAAAAAAAAGCGGAATTAACTTAAATAAAAAGCGGAAAATCGCGGATCTGCGGAAAATTCTCATGCCTGTTATTAGAAATAATGAATTAGATTTTTAAAATATTTACAAGGAATATCTGAAACTATTACTTAACTTATCCACTATATTTACTCAAATTAGAATGAGACTAATTTCGTAACTGAAGTCTAATACGATTAATCAAAAAAAAAAAAAAAAAAAATTATCGTTTCCAAATTGTCCAGGAACTGTAGTTGTAGATCTGAAAGTTCCAGCCGAATAAATAGTGACGTCATAAATATAACCAAGGTTACGTCCGTGGAGATCAAGTTTAACAGTGAAAGACATTGAATTTCGAAGATTTTATATGACTTGGGGGCAAAACATTGACCCAACCCAAGAACAGAAAATTAAGCCTTGAGAACAATCACGTAGGCCAAGGTGAATTCCAGACTGATGAAGATTGCTTACCTACGTACGAGGCCAGTTGAGATGTTGAAAGACTTCCACAAAAGAATTTCCGTTATTCTGAAATCTTCACAAAATGAAACTAGCCATTCGTTGAAATACAGTTTAAATGTTTTGTCGAATATATAGAATGTCCAAACATTGCCCATAAAGTACATTATAGAATTTGTTGCAACTTTTGAAATATGAGAATTTTTACTTCTGACTGCGTATTCGCGTAGCTTTAACAAAAATTAGTTTTCCTCATCAGAAGATAAATGCAGGGCTATGAATTAACGGCCCTCTTCATTTACCGTCGCCGGAAGCCCGAGCCAATGTTATTCTATGGGGAAATTTTCTTTACAAATAACTTATTAACCAATACGTATTTTTAAATTCTGTTTTCACATACAGAAAATTCCCAACTGTTAAATTGACGCATTTTTTTTTTTTTTTTTTTTGGAAATTAAAAAATTGAAAATTCACATATTGAAAATTCATATTTTGCAGCTTCAACATAAAATATAAAAAATTTAAATTTTTTTTAAAAAAAGGTCCGTCAATTTAACAGCTGGGAATTTTCAGAATGTGAAAACAGAATTTAAAAACATTTATATTAGTTAATTATTTGTAAAGAAAAATTTCCCATAGAATAACATTAGTTTCGGCTTCCGGTGGCGATGAGTGAAGCGGGCCCTTAACAGTGGTCCGTTCGTCTGGGACCACAAAAACATTCGCCGGACCAGCAAAATATAAATTATAGGGGGTCCACTGGATTTTTCGTAATTACGATTAAAGTTTACATTTTCTTCTAAAAAATTCCCCCTCCCATACTTTGTTCGATTCAAACTTCAAAGTGCAGTACCAATTACTTCTGGCTAAAAGTTTGTAACAGTTAACCCATTTATTAAAACTAATCTTCGATTTATGTAAGACTTCGTGTGTATTTTCAAATTAATTTACAAAAATTCAATTATACGTCATGTACATTTTGCTTTAGAAATTTTAATGCATTTTTAAAAATATAATAAAACAGGGAAACGAAACAGTGAAAGTATGTAGGGACCAGCGACTTAATTTTCTTAATTTCTATCCCTGGAATTTCTAGTTAATTCAATTAATTGAAGCGAATATCGTGAAAATTTGTCAAAATACCGCCGATAGAATTAGTTTAAATTAAATTACTCAAAAATAAAATCGGTAAAGGGTTTTACTTCGTTATAAAAGCAACCGAAATTAAGTTCATTGTATAGATAATTCTGATTTTTCACGAAGTTTGATATACGTATAAATAAAACTATTCGGCTATTTAATTGCTATGCCAAAGAAAGAACCTTACGCTTTTGTTTACACAATTAAACATTTAGTAAAAAATGCTCAGATATATTCAGATTTTTTTTTTTTTTTTTTTTTTTTTTTAACTGCATTAGTTTGAAAACCTTTCACAAAACAAAAACGATTTAAAAATTTGTTGAAATCTTTATATTTCTATAATTTTGCATGGCAACACATACAAAGGCGAACATATAAAATTATTGTAATATTGCACCCGGCAAGAAAAGGGATCAACTCAAAATATCTGAGAAATATCAACTTTAATACGATAAAAACATTGAGGACTAGACTACAATCGCGTCTTAATTTCTAACAAAATAAGTGTGGGAAAAACGCTGATGTTTCCCAGAATTTATGTGCTGTGTCTCATTTTATGAATGTATCAACGAATTTTTGGGAAAAAAAAAAAAAAAAAAATGTAAATCAAATCTTACAAAAATCTTGAAAAATCTCATTCAGCAGTCTCATTTTCATTTCTCTTAATCTCCTGTTGACTTTTTAAATTTATTGTTAAACTAATTTTTTCTTTATTAGAAGCAAACTGTTTACTTCTACTTTTGATATTTTAATGCATGTAGCTTGAAACAGTGGTTGGTTGCATTTTCCTGATCAGTAAAAGAAAAAATACAAAACTATTTTCGGTTAATTCTAACAATTACTGGTCCCTGTTGTGCATACAGTGAGAGAAAAACCACTAGTTGATAATTGGTATAAATAGATGAAGAGGAATATTAGCAAGTTCGATCATAGATGCCCTTAAGAAAAGAATGGCAACGATTGTAGATGAGAAATAACAAATCAGGGACTGGATTTTCAGAACTGATGCGCTGGTGAGTTCTAATACCCAATATTAATGCGTATTGGAATTTTATGCGAATTCACTAAAAAGCATGCGAACGAGTTCCCATGCAAATTAAGCCATGACTACAACAAAACCAACACAACTGCTTTTCAGATATTTATGAACAAATTGAGAAGTGTTGCGCTTTTGATGCACGTATGGGACACTTAAATTTTAGCATTACCCCCCCCCCCCCCCAAAAAAAAAAAATCCACATCTGGTGTAAAAGAAATAAAGTTCCTTAAGTTTTAATTATGCTACTATGAACATTACAAAAGAATCTCATTTTTCTGAAAGCATTTCATACATTAACAGGATTCATTACTCAAATATAAGAAAAAAAAAACTCCCGGAGTTTTCCCCAGACAATTTTCAAGAAAATATTAGCAACATTACAAGAAACGCTCCTCTAGAGAAGAGAAAATACATCTACTTCTACTGTATGTTGTCATGTTACAGCCGATCATGAAAGAAATTCAGATAGAAATAATTGTTTACATACATATTTTCACGATACTTAATCATTTTAATTTTGATATGAAGCTAAACAAGAAAAAGTATAATTTTAGAGAAAGGAAATATTTGCTTCCAGGTTTTCTAATCTACTTTTCTCAGACTTTTAATGAAAATTTTTATTTTCCCCGACTTCAACAAAATCCAAATTCCTTGAGTATTCCAGGTTTTCCCCGATGAGTACGAACCCTGATTAATAGATGTATTTTCCCTGCACATTACGTGTGTGTACATAATTGGGTATGTTTATTTTTAACATGAGCTTATTGCTATAAATTCAAAAGTTATACAAAATACTAGAATCAAAATTTTTTTTCAAATAAGTGAATATTAAACATCTTTTCTAGAACAGGTTTGAATTTTTTTTTTTTTAGTAGACCCTTGCTTTGATGCCGTTCTCAAAGCAAATAAATGAAAATTAGCTTACATTAGTATTCTAGAGGCTACAATCATAACTTTTTTTTTTTTACAAGGCCAAATTGTACCCACCTTAATGGAATGTAGATTTCGCCACGCACTGCCTGCGGTAGAGTTCCAGTTCAACTAACCTAAGAGTTAGGTTGCGCAAAACCATTTGAATATAGTTTACTCTATCGGTTTCACTTTGAATAATCCACACGTAAAGAAATGGCAGTAAACTCATTAAGTGAAAATTTGATCCATGTCGCAAATAATAAACGCTGAACTACCTAACCAAGATGAGAACATAAAAAAATTTAGAATCTTATATTTTTTAATCTTTTAACAAATTAATGAGGTTCGAGATTTAATTACTAAAATCTCGCCCCCCACCGCGATTTTCATTTCTTTTCTCCGATTTTTGATTCCTTTCGCGATTTTGATTTTTTTTTTTTTTAAACATACAACCTACTTTGCATATATTTTATAAATTTAATCAATTAACTGTTTACAAAAAACAGGGGTAATGTGTCTGCCAGTCTGAGTCTTTAAAAGGCAAGAGATTAAACAAGCAACACTTGAGATTTAATTCCTAAAAAAAAAAAAAAAAAAAAAAAATCTGGAGTGACTCCACTTGACTTTCCGAACATTGAGTAATTAACAGTTTTGTAGATAAAGTAAAGAAAGAGGAGTTATACAAGAGAGAAAACCGTAATAGAGTTTGAGTATTTTTCTCCATATATTACACTATGTTATTTAACGCAACTGAACTTAGAGTCGATAGATCATAATGATGAAGAATTTTTCGTTGTGTCCCTTTAAAAACCTATAAATGCTAGATTCACCAGAATGCTATAGTTAGTGCAACAGTGATTTATAATATTCATATAAATTTTCAGCTCAATTGAATAAGGCATTTAGATGCCATCGCACTTTTTAAAATTTGGTCCCATAGGCCATAATGATAAAGGATTTTGTGTCCCTGTAAAAAACTATAAGTGCTAGATTAACCAAAATCAATAGGGTTCGTACTATGGTGACTTATAATATACGTACCAACTTTCAGCTTATTCGAACAAAGCGTTTAGACGCTAGCGTGTTCACTCAGACATACATCGTAAAAAGTGAAAACGGACTCAGGGGACCTCGAAACTTATAGAAACATCAAAATCTCAAATTCGGATTTTTGACACGATTACAATACTTTCCTCACTATAGTGTTCGGAATGTTTATATAAAAAAAAAAGCTTTTAAAGTGTCAGACTTGAAATAAGCATTAATACTTGCCGGAAAGGAAGGAAAGTTTAATACATTTGAAAAGAAAATTTTGTATATTCATTTATGTACACTAATGGCATCTGCCACATTTTAATAAGAATACGTAAAAAGGAACGCCAAAAGCTTACTGTTTAACCCTTCTGTTCTGTTCCTATTTACTATACATTAGTACCATTTAAAAAAATATAAAACTAAAATAAAAATATTTTCAAGAAATTTATATATATCCCATACTATCAAAGTCACAAAATGGCTAGAATATATCTAAAGAAAGAAATTTTTAGAATATTTCTGAACTCATTTCTTTATTAAGAATTTAAAAACGTTTTAGGTCAAACAGACCCAAACAGAACAGCAGGGTTAAAATAAATATCCTGACGGAAATGAGTATCGAATAATGTAATTCACTTTTATTTTTCTATCAAGATTTAGCTAGTTATTTAATCTTAGACGATGTAAATTGATTTTAGGAGTAATGCATTATCTGAATTGTCAATACATTTTTACTGCTTTTAATTTTAAAATCAAAATGATTTAAAGAATAAACCATTTCCTTTTTAGAGTAGATTAACTTTAATTCCACATTTATAGATTATAAAAATAAGTTTCCGATTTTTATTCATAAGAACATTAACCATAATCTAAATAAATTACTTAATGCATTTCGAAGAATAATATTGTAGAAAGTGTACGCAGCATTGTTAACTAATTTCATTGTTATATCAGTCAATATTGCGGAAACATGACAGGCTTTGATGCACTTAACTGGGAAAACAAAGGTACACCTAATTCAAGGTCTTCAATAGACCTGTTTCAGACGTGGCTAGTGGAGAATAGAAAAATACTTTCTTCGACAGCGTAATGGGGACAGTGAAAGTAAACTTTGAAAGCAGAATTAATGCTTATTTGATTCTCCGTATTCCAGTTTAGACATTTGATAAACCCGCCTCGAGGGAATTATTTCAATGCGTGCTTAAAGCTACAATTATGGAAAGAATTTTTAAAAAGCCTGAAAATTCAACAACTTTGTACAAGATAGTAAGGCGATTTTTTTTTTATTATTATTATTATTTATTTAATTTTGTCAACTGTTTGAGATTTTAAAAAGTCATGGTCATTGGCGACGCCCTTAACGAATAGTCCCGTGAAGCTCTGCCCCCTGTGGCAGAATGTAAGCGACACAGCGACATTGTCGCAGAAAAGAAATTGTCACTTTCAGAAATATTTGCCCATAAAAATGAAAACTATTTCTAAATTTCAGTAGAAAATAGAAACTCTGGTCTTGTATTTAAGAATTCTTCAACAGTACACTAATAATATTGATGTCTTTATAGTTACACGTACATATTATGTGTAAATAAGAAAATGTCAATATTGTCTTGTAGTAAAGGTTTGCACGAACAAGACTTGTCGCAGAAAGCATAATTTTGTCATAGGGGCTCTTGCCTATATTCTCCGATATTCAACGCTTCCCCCTCCCTCAAGTTCTTTAAGGGTTTTTCAATTTTACTTTCCGAAGAAAAAAAGTAATTATTGAAGTATTTATTTCAGTCACTATAAATTTCTATTCACAGTAAAAGAATATGAAAATAGTATTACACATAAGACAAGGGTCAAAACTCAAAGCAATTAAATAAGGAAATATAGGAATTTTTTCATAGGAACATAATTTCAAGAGAAGATTGAGAGACTCAGTAAAAAATGAACTTCCTCGAACATTGTATTGCTCGGCTAGCTCAGTAGAGCCCTTAATAGTCATAAGACTAATTATTTACTTTTCCATAAAAACAATTTGAAATAGTAGATATAGGAAAAACTTAAAGAATTATAAAGTATAATATATAGGACGTATTTTACGATTTTTTTTTTTAAATATACAGGGAAACATAGGAACACTCAGCCATGATAAGAGCATATAAAGGGAGTATAAGAGTTATCCTCACCACGAGAATCATTTTGAAAAATCCCACTCAAAAATATATCATAAAAGGGGATCCCCCCCCCGCAAATTTTTCATATTGCTCTTTGATAATTTCATCAATTTTTAGTTCAGTTGGGTAATATATTACTTGCTTTGAAGCCTGTAGTTACCTTTTATCAATAAATTCTAGAGAAGTTAAAAAGGGGGAAAAAAATATTTCAAAATATTTAGTTGTAAATATTCAAGAGGATATATGGAGTGTTAATTTTATCAACAAACTATGAAGTGTTAAGGCTAAAAATTTCAATAATTATATATTAAATAATGTAGGTTATTCCAGTTACTGCACTTCCGTCAAGCACTGAGTACTCAAAATCAAATTGAAAAAAAAAAAAAAATATTAAAAACAAATTAAGTAATAGCTTGGGCAATTACTTCTATATTTCTGATAAAAACTTTATTCTGAATATTCAAGCAGTATAGTATATCCTTAGCCACAAAAAGGATGAAAGGTAATAAATTTCTATTTTTAACATTACTTTATTTTTTTAATTTGAGATTTAAAATTGTAAGTCGCAAAAGAAATTTGCAAAAAGTAAATTATGTAAGTTACTTAAATTTGAAAGATCCCACTTAATTTTTTTGTTATAGTGAGAATCCCACTCTTTCTAGTGCGAACCCTGTAATATATAGCATTGAAAATATTTCTAAACATTAGAAATTTAAATACTGAAATTATTTAGCTATAGTAAGTACAAAACATTGCATAAACAATATAAAAATCCAGAACTCTTAAAATTGTTTCGAGTGGAAGGGAAAAAACATGACTCTTCGTTCGGCGAACAAAGTAGCCAGGGGTAGAGCCCCTAAATAAAATAGGCCGGCGCATCACCGCCATTTTTTTGCCTCCGAAGAGGCAGCATTCCCGCTTGGCGTCCTTATCGCTTCTCTAATGATTTTAAGAAATCTTGATCTGAACCTAATCCGGTTAAGATACGAGCAATAAGCAACAATAATATTCCTAAAAACACATTTTTTCACAGTACATTCTCAGGATGTCATTTTATTCTGAGGATATCCTATGGATGTACTGGGGTAAGATGTGCTGTTAGGGCGGTTTCTGTTTCTTTTACAAAATGTCGCCAAAACTCAAGCACACAGTAATAGAAGGTCTGTGAACACTTTATATTCATTTCTTGAATGATTGTAGCAGTTTATCGCTAAACAAACTTCCATATCATAGTTTACTTAGCTAAAATTATGAAATATAATAAAAGTTACTCTAAAGTAACGTAAGGCGATAAAAAGAAATGTTTGTCGTTTGTTTATCAGAAACGCGCTGGGTACATGTGGCAACCCTAAAGCAACAAAATGCCCGATGCGCCAGCTCGTGTGTAATATATATATATATATATATATATATATATATATATATATATATATATATATATATATATATATATATATATATATATATATATATATATATATGCCTTAGCCAGGGGTACTGCAAATAAAGCGGCAACGCACAAAATATATTTCAGGTAAGAACAAAAATAAGCCCGAATGACAAAAATACTGGTGTGTGTAGAATTATAAAATTAAAAATAAGATCCTAAAAAAATATTAAAAGTTATGCGAGTAATTTCCAACAGTTAGTCAAAGTTCCGTACTTATTTTTAAACGCCAGTACTGTGGTCTTTTTATAATATTTAGCTTATTAGTTCGTGTGGGGAGAAACAATTTCATTTATAAAATTTGTTAATCTGTTAAAATTTAAAATGATATACTTTAGTACACGTTACAAAGAGCTAACTTAAAATTAATTTTGTAAATATATTAAAGTAAAGTAGTCAATGAAACGACAGATGGGCTCCCTGTATGACACTGGACTTTCTATACTGCTGTGTCTTAATTAGGCCGTCGTCATTGAAAATCTAGTGATGCAGAGTTAAAAAATCTTGGTCTACCATCCGCTTATGGGTCTATTTTTGTAAACGACAAAATTTGAAAAAATTAAAACCAAGGTTTAGTAGTCAATATTTATTATTGAATCCAGTTTAGGAAGTCATCTGAAATACTTAAATATTATTTTTTTTTTATAACACGATCATTTAAATACAAGGAATTTTGTGAAATGGCAGTTTCATGAATTTCAATTTTGTAAAGGTGCCAGTTTTATAAATTTGATAAAAAAGTTCTTATTTTATGGATTTTTCCTTAGGGTGAGTGAGGGCGGGGGATTGACGCATTTTATAAAGTGGTCTGTGACGGAGTACTAGCGCTTCAATGTTAAGCTCGATCCGTACGAAGTGGATCATTCTATTTAATTTGCAGGTAAATCGGTAGACAGAGGGATGGGAACCTTTACGATTGCGCCCGCGCGGTGTGAGTGTTTACGATTTAATTTGATTTTGCTCTTAATCCAAATCCGTGGTTATTGCTTGATTATTTCTTGACAATTTTAAGTTCATCTTGACTCCTGTCAAAGATTTGATTAATGAGATAATTTTGTTTTTCATTTATCGCATTACTTAAAATATTTAATTCGCTGTTGTGTATGTTTAAAGACAAAGGAATCTTCAATACTCAAATGATGGAATTATTTTCTATTTTTGTGTTTACAATATGCGGTCAGAGGTGCCACATGTTTCGATGTTTCCAGAAAATACTTATGGATGTAATTGAAGTATAAGATGGCCTCTCTATTTCATATTTCTCAAACTTTTAGCCAGTTGGTGTAACGTTAATAGCAAAAAGTTTGATTTATTTTATTTTTTTTTGCTTTAATGTGCACTTGCAGGCTAAACAATCTTCCAAGATGCAATCATTTCAGGTGAGTCAAATATATTTATCTCTATTTTTTAAAAATCAACCTATTTACTATTATTGTTATTCATATATTTTGAATAATGTAATTGTAAAGGCAGGAATCCAGTTAAGAGAAAAGTTGCAAATTATTATTAATAATTTTGTTCAAATTTGATGTATTTTAACCTGTAATGTTTCTCAGTTATGTTGCAACAGCTTTTATTTTTCATTCTGTATTATGTATTTTTAAATTATTCCATTTAATTATATATGGATATTATTATCTATTAATAAAAGTATTTTATATCTAAATTATGTATTTACGTTTTCTGTTGTACTTGGCATTGAAGTTTCATTCCAATGACACTCTCATAAAAAAATATATATATGTAAAATAATAATTCTTGTCACAATATTGCTGTGGAGCTCTGCATAATTAAAAAAAAAAAAAAGCTCTGGGTCTAGTGTTGTCGGATGATCGAAAGTAAATTTCTCCAAACAGTTCTCAAATTTCCTCAAGTCAAGGTGATATATACGTATATACAGTCGGTAACAAAAGTGTCCGAACACTAGCGAAAATTCCTATGTAAAAAAAGTACACTTCATACGGTTTTGTTAAATAAATCCTTATCGAATCATGTTCTTCCACTGACTAAGAACAGGATTCGACAAGGATTTATTTAACAAAACCGTATGAAGTCTACTTTTTTTACATAGGAATTTTTGCTAGTGTTCGGACATTTTTGTTACCGACTGTATATATATTTGTTTTTTTTTCCAAAAGAAATTCAAACTGATTTTTTTTCTCCCTCTTTGTTAGTTTGATCATCAAAGGAACAAGTAATTCAAGGTTTAGGTACGTCTATTTCTTTAAGGGATAGTTTTCAGAAAAGAAAGGCGACTTTTGTAACATCTATATTGAGTAAACAATAAATTTAATATAATTATGATTATTTTATTATTATCATTTTTTTGGAAATTATCTATGTTGCAACATGAAGGTTAAAATCTCAGTTCTTGACATTTTTAAATTCTACTATCTAAAACAGATTGACAATATTTTTTATGAAATTGTGGTTATTGGTATTTTTGAATACGCTTAGAAAGATGTACAATTAAAAATTTTCACTGCACACATCACACACTCAACTGCATTTTTTTCTTTAATCGTGACGGGGGAGTAAACATTTTTTAAGATTTCCTGAATTTCATTGTACAAGGAAATCAACTTGCACTGCAAAATATAGGAAATAACTATAGTTCAAATTTCTTCAAAACATGCTTTTAATCATCTATATACTTATAGTTGCATCTTTTGAAAAAGAAAAGGATTGAAAAGTGAGAATTGATTAAATAAAAATTACAAGAAAATACAGTTCTCACTCGCTTTTTTTTTTTAATGCCCTGTCTGTCAAAAGGAAGGAGCAATTTGTACTTGTTTATGTTAATATAGAATGTTTTACATTCATTGCATGTATTGTAGCTAATGTTAATTAAAAAAAAAAAAACAAAAAAAAAAACTGCATTATATTTTTAATTATACAGTGCATTGTTTTCAATCAATGCTCCATGTGATGAAAATTATATTTTAAGTGCAATTATATTAAAAGTAATTATGCAGTAAACTGATTTTATTCCAGTAAAAAATTAAATAATCTTAAAGCATTACATTAAAACTTGATTTGATGTACATCATCTTTTCACTAATTAAAACTAAGTTCTACATTACCCTCCTTTTCTTGCAATAAGTATAATTTAATGTAAGGTTTATTCACCTTTTTTTTCTTTTAAACATGAATATAAAACAAATAAAGTCATTTTCGTTTATTAATATATATATTAATTATCTTATACTTGCTATTTAGTAATATTTGGAAAAGCTTTCATAAATATTACTGTTAAAATTTACCAAGTACATGAGGAATTTGTCAATTTTTACCTGAATTGCCTGAATTCAGATTCTCGTAGATATATAAGAGAAGGGGGAGGGGGAGAAAAAGAAGAAACTATTTTCGTGCATATGTTAACAGGAAAAAAAAACTGAGTCCGAAATTGAAATTTATCGTAATTCTACTGAACCTAACCTGAATCCCTTCTCCGACCGTCCTATTAGCTCAGTGCATTTACATTTATCTCCAAAAATAAGTAATAATAATAAATAGAAGAAAAAAAAATAATAATAAGAAAAAAAAAAAAAAAAAAAAAAAAAAAACGAAGTCCGAAATCGCAATCTATCGTATCTCCCCTTCTGCTTCCTATCCCTCCGTTTACGGTTTGTCTTACCTGCAAATTAAATAGAATGATCCACTTCGTACGGATCGAGCTTAACATTGAAGCGCTAGTTGACGGAGTAGCTAAAGATACCCAGTTTTTGCCTGATCATCCCTTAAATAAGTATACAAGAATCAAGACCACCTCAATCAAAGACTTATTTACTTTGAGCCTATTTAAGACAACACTTTCTTCACAAAAAAATTACAAACATTAAAACACGTTTTACATTTATTAAAAAGTTTCAAGAGATTAGTTTGCACATTAAATATTCGTGCTTAACTTATCCAGATGCTCCAATAGTTTTGATGTGACTGACAAGTTTTTAAAATCAAATTTAAAATTGTCTGCCTTTATGTTTACCAAAAAAAAAAAACTACTTACGGTACATATCGAAATATAAAATTCAACTTCGAACTCTTCAAATTTTATGTTCCTGCAATCTTTAGAAATTCTTAAAACACAAGCGAATGCGGCGTGTGTAATTTGGGTTTATTGCAAAAAACAACCTTAATATGCTAATTGTGTATAACTTCAGCAATAAAAGTCTCCTGATAAGTTCATTGTTTAAAATGAGATTTTTACAGAATTATTTTTAATGAAGTTCCAATAATCAATAGTGATATTTTTAAGTAAGTTTCATCGATTTGTATCTACAGTTTTAACTTACAAAATAATGCTGGGATTGAATCAGCAAGTTAATCTAGTAAATGACTAACTTAACCCCTTGGGTACATTTGACGTCTGAGACACGTCATTCACTTTTTGTTTTGCAATTCTAATTACTTGAAGACATCTTAATACTACATATAACACCAATATTTTAGAAATAAATTCTTACGTAAAATGTACTGCTTTTACATATTACTCCAAGCGACCAAAAATTATATCCGTTCTACATGCAAATATTTTCTCAAATAAATCCGTACCCAAGGGGTTAATTTTATAAGCACTTAAAAAAGTCGAATATTACAAAACAAAATGGTTAAAAAAAATACTAGCTGAAATTTCAAGTCGAAAATCAAACTTTCAACAGAGTTACTATTTATAAAAAAGGAATTTAAAAACTTTTTAAAACTGTACACAAAATGATTCAATTTTTTTTTTTTTTTTTTTTCTATAAAAACACTTTTTTCGTATACCAATATAAATTTAATTCCGAATCTGCTACGTAATTTAAGTTTCCTGCCAAGGAAGATAGGATTTATTAAAGATTTTAGTGCTTAATCTTTATGCTATTATTAAATTCAGAACTTAATTTCACTAACAGGAAAAAGAAAAATCTTGTGACCACATACATACATTTAACGAAATAGTTTACTACTTGTAGAATTGACAAAGTTCTTGTCCAAGTGATTTTTCTAGATCCGAACTTTCCCGTATCAATCCTGAAGTCGTCGATCCAATAATTTACGTCATAGACGTTCAAATGACGTCATTGTAATAGAATCTTTCCTTCGAGGTTAATTGAGTACAATTCTAGTGTCATTATCGATTTATAAAAAAACACCACTTTTGCGCAATGCAAGTATCTGTTAAGAACAGGTGATAGCTGTATATTTTTTTAAGAAATTTTTACTGGCATTCTTTACTTCTTGAGTTCAGAGTTACATAATTTTATTTCACGTATACTCTTATGCAATAGTATTTAAAACTTACATTATGTAAACATTAAAAAAACATTTATTAAAAATGTAACTCGCTTACCAATGTTATTTCAATATGGACGGAATTTTGAAATTTTCCGAGATGTTTTGGCCCAATATCTTCCGAAATAAAACAAGCGTGACATTTATTCCAATCCTAACACTCCCCCTCCCAAACTAATTTTTAAACTATATACGATAACTCCAAGAAAATCAATTTCCTTAAAACTTTAACCTGTAAATAATGAACGATTTGAAAAACTTAAGAAAAATCAAATTATCCAACTCTGATTAAAGAAAAAAAAAAAAATAATAATAATAATAATAATAATAATAATAAATAGCGAGTTATACATATTCCATTAGAATAGTGCACTGTTTTATTTTAATGCCCATAACTTTGCATCCAATAAAAAACTAGTCCATAAGTTACTAAAAAAACATGTTTAATACCCTGTTTATATATACTCCACAGATATTTTTGTTTCAATCTGCAAGAGCTATTTAGTTAAATATTTTGAAGCATAATTTCATAGAAAGTAACAAAAAAAACTTGTGGGATTCAGTAAACTTTTTATTGCAAGTTCGCAGTTATCCGATGTTACTTAATCATGGCAGTTAATGTTTGCTAATCTGATGGAGAAAGATTGGGAAAATTCACGACTTTTACAAGGCGTTTGTTCACAGATTCATTAGCGAGGAGAGGAGGCGAGGGCGGTCACAAAGAATTATATGTGCGAGATATTCAACAATTTTACTTCTTCATGGGTTATAGCATAGCCTCCTTAACTAGCCCTTTCAGCGTTAGCTTTTTTGGTATGTCTGTTTAATGATTCATAAAATTAATACTATGCACAGTATAAATGAGAATTTAATACTGTATATTACACATGTTTACTAATCTTATTTTGTTGAAAAAAGCAACATATATTCCAAAATTTAGCTACACCAGCCTTTTATCTTGACTATGCATGCCGGAAAAAGACGGGCTTAACTCTTATAGGGCTAGATGCCTGTCGCGTAGCTCTGAAACATAGCAACAGTTGAAGCGGTAGACAGCGCCACCTGATACAGATTGCACTTTTTTTAAACTGCCACCAATAACCTTAAGCGATATGATTTGTATAACCGACGTTTCTTCGATTCAATTTACTTTTTATGTATATCATATCCCTCTTAAAAATTTTTGGTGGCTGTTGAATAAAAAAAGTCCCGTAATCTGCACCAGGTGGCGCTGTCTACCGTTTCAACTGCTGCCAAGTTTTCGAACAACGCGACAGGCTAGGAGGCTATGGTTCTAGAATCTAATGAAGTATGTAAATATATTTTAAAAAAAAAATGACATTCATGTTGAGAAAGATTAGAAACCACAACGCTTCTGCACTGCGTTTGATCGCTGATCGTAAATTGGAGCGGGAGTAACAAAAATTATATATGTCAGATATTTAACAATTCTACTTCTTTACAGGTTATGGAATCGAATTAAATAAGTTTAACAAGAACATTGACAATTATTTTGCGATGGAGAAAGATTGAAATATCCCAAGGATTCTGCGAGCAGTTTACATTATCAGAAGGGTTGGGGGGGTGGGTTAAAAAACTAAATGAGTGAGAGATATTGAACAATTCTACCTCTTTATAGGCTCTAAAATCAAATAAAACAAGTTTAAAATGAACATTGGCATTTATGCTGCCGATGGAGAAAGATTGGAAATCGTAATCTTTTCTGCCACAACTGGAAGACAATCTCTGCACAATACTATTTTGAAAAAAAAATCTGCGACGTATGTCTCATTTTCTGCTATGGGGTATATACTATATTATTAAAAACATTTAATAAAGTTCCTAAAAATAAAATATACATGAAATAGAATAAATAAAACTGCTGATTTTTTAAAAAAACTAATAGTTCTGATATATATAACTTATCTTATCTAGTAAAAAAAATGTACTTATTCACAAAAATCTTACAACTATTTTTAACAGTAACACCATTAAATTTCCCATTTGTTAAAGCAAAAACAAAACTTAACTCAAATTCAGTTTTGTTAGTGTCAGTATTTTTAATTTAAAAATACTATCTTTCTCTTCTATTGAACGAGTTAATCACGAAACTTGTTAAATATGTCTTTGGTTTCTCGAAAACTGTTCAAACGATAATTATCAAAGTTTGAGGTTAAGAGTTTTTTGGGCTGAAAAATCAACTGCCCTTATACTCATCTTCGGGAAAATTAATGACCACTCTTAACCCTTCATCTGCCGTTTGCAACAAATGACAAAAATTGAGTCATAAAAAAAAAAAAAAAAAAAAAATAATTCAAAATCGTTATACTCAATATAACGATTTTGATGAAACACTGGAATTAAGGACTTTTTTGGGGGTAAAAATAAATTGGACTTATATTCAGCCACAAGAAAGTTTGCGGTCACTGTTAACCCCTACCGTTTTCAACATACGACAGAAATTAGTTTTACTCAGAAATACATAACGATTATTTTTTATTTTATTTTTATTTTATTTATTTTTTTTATTTATTTTTTTTTTTTTTGGAGGGGGGGATATTTGCACTTATTTTCAATTTCAGGAAAATTCGCGTTAGCTGTTACCCTTTATCCGCCAGTTGCAAGATGTGGTAAAAATTGGGTTTACTTGGAAATGGATGTAATTTAGAAAAATAATGGTGTTAAAGGTTTGAGATAAGAAGTCTCCATTTGACTTATCCTCTTTCTAGAAGATTAGCGTTCGTTGTTAAGCCTCATTTCGCTTGAGACAAAATGGCAGAAACTTTATTCTTAGAAATTACTTTAATGAGTTCGATAATAAATTCAGATTTAGGGATTTGAGAAAAAACCGTATGGCTACAAAAATTAGCATTCATTTAATGCTTTTCTCTGTCAACTAATAATTTTCATTTTATTTAATTCCCTAGAATTTATCATAATTTAATAGTAAATCAGCGGAAACAGTTCTTAAAATATGAAGTTTTGTTCTGAAACAAAAACCTTCAAGTTCTAGTATGAGTTAACCCAAGCGAATTTAGGGATCAGTTTAGAAGTTTAAATCAACATTTGGACAATCTGCGTATACAATTTTCAATCGATAGAAACAGGGTTAACCTGGCAAAAAAATTACTTTAGCATTTTAGCGAAAATAGGCAAGCACTATTTTAGCTTTTTCGAAAGTTAATTCTTTGGATACCATTGATTTCTTTTACTTACAAGGAGAGGTCACGACATGGAAAATTCAAATCGGGACGAAATTGCGCAGGATTGTAGTATACTATGAGGGTAACAATATATTAAAGCAATAGGACCCACTATCCACAAAATTTCGAGAAAAAAGCATTTAAAGTTTCAGTAATCTTTAAATACAAGTTATTTCACAAGCGAGTAAGCGCCCCAGTGGTGTGATCTTACAGCGCGAGTCTGCTAGTCAGACGTCTTGGGTTCGAGGCTACCTCGAGACAACTTTTTTTTTTTTTTTTTTTTTCTTTCTTCTCTAACTTTTTATGTAATCTAAACTTTTTATTTATTTTTACTTTATTTTACAATTCAATTCCAAATTTAAAAATTTTAATAAATCATTTAATTTTCTTGAGTATAAAATAACTTTTTCTATTTTTAATATTTATAACTTAAAAATACAATAAATTTCTATAACTTAAGAAATAAAGTTTAGTTTTACAAAACCCTAAATAAGAAACATAAAGAAAAACAGAACAGACATATATTTAAATAATTAAAAAATAAGCAAGCAGTAAACAAAGTGTAAAATAGTTAGCAGGTGTTACTTAAATCTTGGTTTGAGCTTCCTGATTTTGTTTGAATATGTATAAATTACGTAAACGATTCTAGCTTGTTAATAATAAAGGGCAGGTGGAATTATTTTATGCAAGGAAGGATAAAAAAAAAGGAAGTCGTTATCGACATTTAAAATCTACATTTAAAGATAACATTTCTTTACCTGAAATAATTTAATAGCGTTGTAATCCTATACTATAATTTTTCAAGAAACTGTATTGATTGGAGAAGTAATTATTTAATTTGGATAGTAATTATATATGCAATTAAAATGATCATTTCTCTGTATTATTATTATTTATTTTTATTTAAAAAACAAAATGTACTATTGTTTCAAGCATACCTAAAATAAAATAAAATATATTTCGATAAATAATCAAAAACAGTTTCTTTAGTTTTACCTTATTTTACAGTAAAATTAAAACTAAAATTTATTTTTTTTAAGTTATAGAAATTTATTGTATTTTTAAGTTATAAATACTAAAAATAGAAAAATTTATTTTATATTCCAAAAAATTAAATAATATATTATTAAAATTTTCAAATTTTGAATTGAATAAAAAATAAAGTAAAAATAAATAAAAAGTTTAGATTACATAAAGTTAGAGAAGAAAGAAAAAGAAAAAAAAAAAAAAAGCCGTCTCGAGGTAGCCTCGAACCCAAGTCGTCTGGCTAGCAGACTCGCGCTTTAAGATCACACCACTGGGGCGCTTTCTCGCTTGCGAAATAACTTGTATTTAAATATTACTGAAACTTTAAATGCTTTTTTCTCGAAATTTTGTGGATAGTGGGTCCTACTGCTTTAATATGTTGTTACCCTCATAGTATACTACAATCCTGCGGAGTTTCGTCCCGATCTGAATTTTCCATGTCGTGACCTCTCCTTGTTAGCTTTGTTATCCTCAGTTTTGTTTTCTATTCCTTTTGTTCATTGATGATTTTAACCAAGCATCCATATTTGTGACTTTAAAAATATGAATCAGGGAAACTATGTTTTGATTTTATCAATAGAAAAAGAGGTATTCATATCATATGTGTAAAATGTAAAAGCAATTTAAAAATCAAGTAAAGTGTAGTGGCAGATAATCGTGAAATACTAGTGCTAAAAATGCTTCTATGAAGCAAATTCTGAATTCTAACATACTTTTAAATATTTTTGCATTTAAATTCAATCATTGAAAATTAAAAATAAATCCAAATTACTATATAAATAAGGATTCCCAAAAATTTCAGTCCTTTCGTAGTTTTTGCCTGCACATATTACACACAAAAAAAAAAAATCTGAATTATTATATAGAGATATTTTATACAGTTATAGCTTTTTAGCGAAATTCTGACCGACTTGTTTTAGCAAAATATGATACCTTTTAGCATAATGCTAAAAAAAACTAATGGCAGTTTAAACCCTGGATAGAAATTACCACAGACGCGTTTGGAATTACAAATACTATTAAACCAACTTCGCGTAGTTTTGCCTCTTACGTAAATGAGCTGTGAAAATCTGAATACTTTACAAATACTTACTTTACCACAAAATTTGTTCTCAAAAGTTATTCAAATTTTGAGCTTATTAAAAAGTGGTATAAACACCGTAAAATGCAAGAAACTTATTTTCTTTTGAACCGAAAGAATTGTTGACTCTTCGTTAGGCGAACAAAGTAGGCACGAGCCTTACAATCAAAGCGGCAACGTACTACAGTAAAACCTCTAAGTTGGACACCTATGGTTCCAAGAAAAAGTGTCCAACTTAGAGGTGTCCAACTTATAGGGGTTAGACATAATGTTAATGGATACATTCCGTTCCGAGAAAAAGCGTCCAACTTATAGGGGTGTCCAACTTGAGGTTTCACTGTACAACAGATTGCAGCACTTGTGCCCACTTTGTTCGCCTGATGAAGGATGATGATCGTGTTTTCTTTCGATCCGAAAAAAATTGAGTTTCTTGCGTTTTATGGTGTTATTCAAAGTTTTGTAAAGGCTTTATTTTACATGATTATTTTACATAAAATTCTAAATTAAGAAAAACTAGATTTATCGAACTTAAAACTGCTAGAGTTTTTTTTTTTTTATCAAACAGTAAATTAAAATACACTTAAGAGTTCATTCAATCAGTGAAACTTAGTTTTACTAAACACAGTTTTGATTAAAAACCGTTTGAAAACAAAGTTCGGCCAAGAAAGTTCCGTAATCAATTTAAGGAAACTCCGTATACTTCACTTACGATTTTTTTTTTTTTTTTACTTTTTCATAAACTGTACCTTGATATCTAGTATATCCTAACAAACTTTCGTGAAACACATGAATTATATATAAATAAGTCTTGAGTGCAACCGTATCTAATGAATTTCATCAGTTCTTGTTTTTTAAATAAATTAATATATTTAAAATACTATAACATATTTCTGAATTCACTTTATTTTATGAAACTGAAGATCAGATTTCCAATACTCCAGTTTTATGTTCAATTTTTACATTTGTATCAACTTTTTTTTTCTCCTAAAATAAAATTAGAAATTTGATCCTTATTGTTACAAGCTATTTCAAAGTTGCCAAAAGTTAAAAATTTTAAGGAAAAATTTCACGACTTAGAAAGGATGAGGGGACTATATTAATGGAATTGTTTTTATCATTGGCTAAATGTTCCTTAAAATCCATTCAATAATATGCAGAAAGTATTGTAAAGTGCTAAAATAAATACGTTTCAGTTACCGAGTCCTTTATATATAATAAATTCAGGCTGAACCTGTGGTGTGTATATATATATATATATAACCTTTTCAAACATTGCATTATATGAAACCAAGTATCACATGAAGAACTATAAAAAATGAATAAAGTTGACGAAAAGAAAAAAAATAAAGCTAAATCACATTAACTTAAACCAAAATATAGTAAAAATCATGAGGCAATAAATTAATTTTATTAAAAAGGCGAAAAAAAAAAAAAAAAGTTATATTTGTGGGGGGGAAAAAAAATGCAGGAAAAGGAAAATCAAATTAACACCGAGATAATTTTAGATGTAAAAATACAATGAAAGTTGAGCAAAATGCAGCATAACATCAAATATTAGTAAACTAAATTAGAAATTGCCAAACACTGGCACACCAAAAATAACAGAAAATGCAGAATTTTGCATACAGAAAAATAAAAATCATTCCAAAAGATTCGCGCAATAGCTGCGTAATAATTCAAAATAAAAATATATTTAATACCTTTTCAAACATTGCATTATATGAAACCAAGTATCACATGAACTATAAAAAATTAATAAAGTTGACGAAAAGAAAAAAATAAAGCTAAAATCACATTTTAACCCGATCAAATTATCGTGGGTCGTTGGAGACCCGAGCCATTTTTCTTTTACCTCAAACCTAAGAATTCGTATATAGAAGAAATACTTATCCATCGTGTCCATGATTTTTTCCGTAAAAATACCATTTTTAAATTTTATTATGAAATCTGAATTTTTCAAATATCTCAATTTGTTCAAAAGTTATGAATAGAAGACCCATGATAAACTGACAAGGTGCCGAAAAAAGCGATAACCTGATCGGGTTAACTTAAACCAAAATATAGTAAAATCATGAGGCAATTAATGAATTTTATATAAATGCTAAAAGTTATGTTTAAAAAAAAAAGCATAAAAATGCTGCACTGAAATAGACTGAGCAGTTTATCTTCCATGCAAACGAACTATCAAGATTTGAATATTCAAATGCTTTTTTAGACAGGCCTGTGTACGAAAAAAACAGTGGAAGTTGTAAGACCACATTTCTTTGAGTGGACAATTTTGGTTTCATTTTCGATCATGAAAGGCCAAGGAGGAGGGGGTGGGAGAGAAGATCCCCTAAAGAAAAATAAGGATTTTTAAGGGGGTGGAATCTTCTAGAAAAATGACTATCGTTGTTTACATACAAGAGGGGGAAAAAATCCACGACCTGGGGTGAAAGGTGAATACAGGTAAATGCTAGAACTCTCCGGTAAATACTAGAAACCCTGCAACATCTTTTATGACACACAGCACATTACGCTCCCACGTAGCGCTAAATTGAGAAACCTAACATTTTAATAAATTTTGAGGGTGGTGGTCTAAATACGCTTTTTTGGAGATAACATCGTTTAAAAAGCTACCTTACTTTATTATTCGCAGCATATTGTCCTCTCCCGCTGAGCAAAATAAAGTGTATAAAGGGTCTAGCAGTTTTTAATGATAACACTTTAAAAAGCTCTTACTCTATGTGGAGATATAAGATTCGGCACATTAGACATGAGCTAATTAAAAGCTAAAAAACTTTCACAATAGCTTTCGAAATAGTACATTAAAACGTAATTAGAAGAAAACTTTAAATTTTTCTTTAAAAAATGCCACTATTCGTAAATCTTAAGATGTCTTACTGAAAACTTATTCGATCGAATTAGGGTCGCAAACTTTCTGTACAAGCTTGTTTCATAAAATGAATTTAGAGAAAAGTTTACATAAAATGAATTTTCTTGAAAATTCAAGTTATACGCATTTAAATAGTAAATATTGAGCTATTGTTTCACTAAATATTAATTCATTTTGTAAATGTACTTCATATAAATGTGTAAATACATTAAAAGGAATAGGTAAGTTTTTCAAAATCTTGCGGACAAGAGGGGGGGGGGCGAAAATCTTCGAGAAAATAAACAATTGAGTACGGAAATACAATAAAATTTGGTATTGTATCAGTTACTACTGGGTTTATAACTAACAAAATTGCATTTAAGTATAAAAATAAAGCATCAAAAAGTTCCGAACACATCGGCTTTCGGCAAAGAAAAGTGACGAGTTATGTCTAAAAACGTGTATGAAGTGCCGCAACGTGCAAAAAAAAAAAAAAAAAAAATCATGTTATCTCCCAACTTAAACTCGTGAGAAGCAATTATGTCAATTTTATTGCAGGCTGGATAATTCTTTATCGTATTCATTAAGTATTTTTCAGTTCTCATTTTTCTTGCCAGGGTGCTCATATATATATTTTTTCTTCCAAAAGTTTTCAAAGTTTTTATTAAGGTAAAATTCCCCCCCCTCCCCCCGCTAGTACTTAACATTGAGCATCTTTACACTGTTTAACAAGGAATCCGAAGTTAAAATTTTCAATCGAAAAACTTTAGGAAATTGTCATAGGATTTCTGTTCTTATTTTTCAGCGATTTTTTAGTATGCAGATTCATGTTTAGCCTTTAAAATGCCATAGAAATGCTTTCCTTGGCTCTTATAAAACAATAAAACAAGCGAATGTCATTTCCTGCTTTTAATATATTCAATGCCAAAAAGAATTTGTCCTTGCCACTCAAGGACTCAAGGGAAGTTTTTGACTATGAACGTTATTTTAAATTCAAGCAACCTGAAAAAAAACATTAAAACTTTGTTGTATGACTAAACGTTTCAGGTTTTTTACAAGCCTCTAATTAGTGTATTTAAATTCACAGCAGCAGGTTTTTAAATAAGAATTTATACATACGTTACAATCTCATATTTGCCCGAGATCATACTTCTTTAAATGTAAAATTATGTGTTTTCATGAACAATTCTTTCAGAAAAATTGTATGATAATGTAGTTCCCTTTAATAATTTTAGTACAATTTAAAACTTTCATATCGACTGTTTATTGCATAAATTAACAAGTTTAAATCATTTGACGATGTGGAAATCATCTGGACGTGAAAATGCGGCTATGTATTGTGACCAGATATTACAGGAATGACCAATTTCAGAAATATATACAACTGCCAATTTTTTTTTTTTTTTTTTTTTTTTTTTTTTTTTCTTTCTTACAAAAAGGTGTAGATTAAACACCAATAATTTTAAAGATATTTAAATTTACATGGAATATTTTTTAAAAAGGAACCTGTGACTTTGCTTTAAAATTAGTTTTTACATTAATTGTAATTAAGTTTAAATATTTTTTCTTCAGGTATGGTTATAAATTGTTATGATTGTATGGGAAGGAAAAATGGGGTTTTAGAGACAAAGTTTAAATCAAAGATTTTTTCTTTTTTAAATAAACCTATATTATCTGAACTTTCAAATTTGTTTTTACCATGTATATTTCTATATATCAATAGATTTAACAAATTTTAGAAGATGTTTCATAATCATAGTTACCAACTTTTTAAAAAATGACTTGCAGGTAATCTGCAAAACAGACAATATTTTTCACTTTCAGTTAAGCTGCAACAAATAAAATTGCAACACTTTATTTTTCTATTCGCCATCATTTGATTAGAAAAAAATTGATTCATCATTTTCGAGTCAGACTTGTAAAAAATATTTAAAAAAAAAAAAAGGAAAGGAAAAAGGGAGGGGGGGGGTCGATATTGTTAATACTTTCAGAAAATTCATTCTAATGATTAGACATCAGCTGATAAAAGTTAATAAAAAGGTGTAAATATTCACATCTAAACAATCCTATTTAAGTTCGATTTTTTATAAACTTATAAAAGTTTTGTACAATTAATTTTTTTTTTAATTTCTATTTACACAGAAATAGAAAATGGGAAGGATAGTGAGGTTTCAACTAACTGCATCAGAGAGATACCCAGACAAACGTCAATTACACATACGGAATATGTTTAGACCAACATTCACTAAATGTGCCAAAGGCATGTGTGGGACAAGTGAAAAGAATTTCAAAACTCAAAACCTATTGTTTATGCTAGGAACCTAGTATAAAAATGCCCTGTGATTGTTTTTCTGGGTGAGTGTCCTAGCGCATATTTAAAGTAATTTGAGAGGGAACTTTAAAATGGCAACTAGCCCAACCTGGGTTCAAACTCGGCACCACCCGTTCACCTTTTGGGAGCAGAACAAAGATCCAATTGTGCAGAAATTCTTACAGAAATATTAATATTCAAATCACGTTCATTTCTTTTCATCTTAATCCTTCATTTTAAATTGTGTAGCCTATTGTCTCGTCATTAAAATCCGCTAACGTAGTTACGGACCTCCGATATTAAAATAAACAGATTTTCTATTGTTTGCAACGCCAACATAATAAAAGTTAGACTTCAAGCTAAAAATTCCACGTCTGAACAAAACCATTAAAACTGTACAACCACTAATGTTTAAAATTTACAACAATTTAAGCTTTGATCAATGTTCTCAATATAAGCAACATTTAAAAATCAAACTTTAACAAACGACTTTTTTAACAAATGTTTTACTCCAAAAGAAACTTAAACCATAATTCACGAATTTAACATTTCTGAAAATATTTATTCTTTTTTTTTTCCCCCAAAATTATTTTTCACTTTAATCATGTTAAAAATGTTTGACAGTGGCTGAAAGGTTTTTGTTAAAGTTATTAAACAGTTGGCTGGTTTAAACTGCAGTATGCGCTATGTTACACAAACAAAATATTTAGAGCTTCACGTTCAAGAGGATGGACAATTTTTAAAAAGTCAAATTTAGACAAATTTCATAAATATGCATGAAACTAACGAAATTAAATTTATTAAAATTTCTTAATTTAAAATGCTCCCTGCTAATTTAATCTTTCCCTTTTAGATTACAGTTTTACTATGTATACAATACATGTGTATTATTAAAATAATTTTCAGTGTATCTACAAAGTAAAAGTTTCTTAAAAATTTACAACAATTTCAGCATTTATTTTAATATCTAAGAATAAATTATGAATGGTAGCATTTACTTTATTCTTATGAATGAATCCCCAAAGTAATGCTCAAACATGTTTTAAATATATTGTAAAAATATGTAAAATCTAGGAAAAATTTAAAATTAATTTGTTTCTTGCTTAAATTTCTTTTAGATTTTAAAACATTTAAGAAAATAAAAAAAAAAAAAAATTTACAGAAATTTTAATATAGTTACTTTAAAATACATGTATTGAAATATTCGTAATTCTAAAACATGAATTTAATAAAAACCATTTACAATAAGTAGCACCTCTTGAAACGGCAGCCATTTAAATAAAAATATTATCAACAACTTCAATTGTGAATATATAAATTTTAACTAAGCGCAGTTTATCAGTTTGGCCCATTTTCAAATTCTGCTCACATTTAAGTCGTTTGCAATGGCTAACGAGTCGCAAGGATGAATGCTTAAACCGTGAAGAATAAAGTTCAAGTTTAGGTTAACAGGCCCTTTAATTTAAAAGTAGGCAAGATTTACATATGCATGACAGACATAAAAAAAATACAGTATGTTTGCGGCATGAAAAGAGTTTAATATTTCAACAAGCGTGAATAAATTTATTAGCTGTTTGGACAATGTATAAAGTATTTGAAATTTAATTCTAGATTCTTATGAATATTGCTTTTACTGAGCTTTATTTTTTTTTTTTTTCCTGAAAAAGCTAGATTCAAAAATTGCACACACTGACCATGGAATTTTTTTTAATATTTTTTTTTTCTTTTATGCAAAAAGAAAAAAAAAAGGGGGGGAGGGGGGGGGCTAGATTATATTAAAACTTTATTAACGTTTATTTGTTAAAATTTTAATTATAACTATGGCAAGTAAATTAAGTGTTGATTCAATTAATGACGCATTGCAGTGTTTAGCGGGGTAACATTTTTTAAAAAAGAAGGCATTTTGAAAATGCAGAAAGCTTCATGACTGCCAAATAAAAATTAAATTCGTAACATGCGCAGACGATTTAGAGATTATTGAAAGAAATAGTTGAGCTTTAAAATATTTAGACAATTAAAAAAAAAAAAAAAAAAAATTCCACTTTAAGTAATTGTTATAAGTTGTTAAAACTTCTATTTAAAAAAATAAAAATAAAAACATAAGTTATTTTTACCGTTTATAGCCTCCAGTAATTCTTCACATTAACATTACATTATCATTTATAGTTCTGACGAACTTTTTAAAGTTATATTTAAAAATTAAAGAAATGGGGGTGGGGGAGGAATTTGTGCATAAAAGTATATATTAAAAATATTTTATATAAAAGAAACCTCTTGAAAAATGCAAACCATAAATATTTATGCTGTACACAGTATTTTACTATTAAAATTTTCAAGAGTTCATAAAAATAAATCAAAAAATTCAACTACAAAAGCAAGTTAATTACAAATATTAATAAATCAATACTCTTACCTCTCCGCGTCGTATTTTAGCGGCCAATTTAACAGCTGGTTGAAGTAATACATCATTTGTCACTTTTGGCACGGTCTTCTTACAACCAAAATTTAAAACCCGCAATATTCCATGAGTCATATTCTCGATTCCACCTCGAACAAGACGAATTGAATTATTTACAATTGCAGAAGCGAGTCCAAGTTCAATCATAGTCTGTTTATTATTGCCGGCTTTCGTCTCCATCATTACACAACACGTCAATTTATCCTGAGGAGAATTATCCAACTCTTACGATCCTGCGAGAGCACAAATCGTGAATGAGCTTTCCGGTCGATTTATAAGTGCACTTTCTCTTTTCACCTGACGAGGTTGCCAATGCGGTTGCCATGACGATTGTGTGCTCGCCAACGTGTTCCATGTTGGCAGCTTATTCGCTTATGAAAAGCGAGCAATCAATATTCATTTTTTGGGTTTGAGGTTATAAAAGAATCGACAGTTTAAGATTTAAAAAACAAACATTACATTTTTTTGACACTATTCAAGGTTTCGTATGAAAGCTTATATTTCCATTTAATATTTATAAAAATGAACTACATTAAGTTTGTTCGATAGAAAATATATTCAGGCAATAATTCTAATGATTTTTATATATTTTTTACAGATATGAAATATTTTAATTGAGTTTTCTCAGTTTACATTTTTTTCATGAATTAATGATCTTCAAAATGCTTAAACTTCTACAGATATTTAAGAAAATACTTATTTATTTATTATGTTCAATTGAACCTACTTAAAATAATTAAGGATGAATTTTGCAGTATATTTAGAAGAAAAAATATATATATAAAAAAAAAACATAGCTTTTTTTTTTTTTTTTTTTTTTGGGGGGGGGGAGGGGGGGCAAAACATACACATGTACTTTTTAATTTTTTTCATAAAAACTAATTAATACATTTCAAAACCCATCCCTAATTCTTTTAAGTGGGTTCTATTATATATATATATATATATATCGAATATGACGCCCGTTTTGCCCTATCATCCACCATTTTTTAGGGACGCCCTTCTATTTTTATCCCTTTTCGGTAATTTTATGGCTATAAATTTGATTTGTAGAAAGGGAAAGGATTATTTTAAGAGTCAAATATCTTTTGAGGGACTAAAAAATTGGAAAATTCTAAAACATGAACATGTGAAGCAAGGGGGAAATTTAAGGGGGGGGATTTGCCACTGAAATTATATAATACATTTATTATATTTTTTAATCAATTTGTTATTCTTTATTATTAAACACTATATTTTTATGTTTTTAAGTGTTAAAATAATTCTTTCCTATTCTCCAAATCAAATTCATGGCCATAAAATTACCGAACAATGATAAAAATTGGGGGAGGGGGTGACGTCCCAAGAAAACGGTGGATGATTGGGCAAAATGGGTGTCATATTCAGATTCAGGAGGAGATTTTACATAAGAATCAGCAAAAATGGTGACAGGGTTCAATTTTTTTTTTTTTTTTTTTTAGCGCAGAATTGAGTGGTTTAGGTTTCGCGGATAACGCAAATCATGGATAAACCGCAAAACGGTAAAGAAATAAGAACCAAATGAGATGGGAAAATATTCTAGCTCAAAAACTTGATTTTACTGCATATAAATTACAATACAAACATTTAAAAAATCCACAATACAGTAAAAATATTTGTATTTTACATGTGTGTGACTAAAGGATATAAAAAAATAAACCAAAAAATGTATTTACGGTGACACCTAGATATAATCTGTAGGCTAATTTATGCACTAAATTAAACAGTACTGTACAAAAATAAAACAAAAAGAACATAGTTCTATTAATTTGCATGTTTTTGCGAAAATCTTTTTTTTTTTTTTTTTTTTTTTTTTTTTCTTAAGCGCAGAATTGAGTGGTGTAGGTTTCGCGGATAACGCAAATCGTGGATAAGCCGCAAAACGGTAAAAAAATAAGAAGCAAATGAGATGGGAAAATATTCTAGCTCAAAAACTTGATTTTACTGCATACAAATTACAATACAAACATTTAAAAAATCCACAATACAGTAAAAATATTTGTATTTTAGATGTGTGTGACTAAAGGATATAAAAAAATAAACCAAAAAATGTATTTACGGGGACACCCAGATATAATCTGTAGGCTAATTTATGCACTAAATTAAACAGTACTGTACTAAAATAAAACAAAAAGAACATAGTTCTATTAATTTACATGTTTTTGCGAAAATCTTTTTTTTTTTTTTTTTTTTTTTTTTTTTTTTTTCTTAAGCGCAGAATTGAGTGGTGTAGGTTTCGCGGATAACGCAAATCGTGGATAAACCGCAAAACGGTAAAAAAATAAGAAGCAAATGAGATGGGAAAATATTCTAGCTCAAAAACTTGATTTTACTGCATACAAATTACAATACAAACATTTAAAAAATCCACAATACAGTAAAAATATTTGTATTTTAGATGTGTGTGACTAAAGGATATAAAAAAATAAACCAAAAAATGTATTTACGGGGACACCCAGATATAATCTGTAGGCTAATTTATGCACTAAATTAAACAGTACTGTACTAAAATAAAACAAAAAGAAAATAGTTCTATTAATTTACATGTTTTTGCGAAAATCATTATTTTCTTTTTCTTTTTCTTTTTTTTTATCCTGTATTTCCATTTTTCACCCCTTTTCTTATACTCGCGAATAATCCGAACCGCGCATAATCCGTACCACGCTTTATTCACTCGCAGATAATCGGAAGTTCACTTTACAGTAATTTAAAAAAAAAATTCTAATATTTATGTGACATTTCATATGTTTAAGTAAATTAATAATTGATTCACTTTGTAAATTAAATTTATTTCACATTTTAACTGATTTTAAAACATATAGGTAATGTACATTTTCTAAAATGTTCTTTGCAACTTTTAAAAGAAAATAGGAAAAGAAACTTTAGAAAAGGAATTTTTCTTCAAAATTTGAAAAGGTTGAGGGAGGCGGTAGAAATATAAGTCAAATAAAACTTGTTTTCTTTAAACAGAACTTTGATCTTGCTCCTAAATCTGTAATCTACCATTCAAGTGCAGGGTAAGAAAAAATCGTGTGATTACCATATCAGATTTTTATTTTCTTTCCTTTCTTTTTCTTCTTCCCAGTTAGAAAAAAAAAATAGTTATTACTTTCTTTTATTTTAAAATGTAAAATTTATTCAAAACGCTTTGATTCAGCGGATGTGGATAATCAATCGAATTTTATATTACATTAAAACTGAAAATTATTTTTAAACTGATTGTTTTGTAAGTGAAAGAAAAGTGAATAAAGAGAAATAGTCTGGTGTGTCACTCACACGACTTTTTCTTACCCGGAAATTTAATACTATAAGTAAAGATTTTAGATAGAGGATTAAGCAACGAGTACTGTTATGTAAACTTATGTTAAAACAATTCAAATTAGGCTTCGGAACAACTTTATTTGACAGATAATTCTGTTCGCCCTCCTCAATCCCACGTTTCATTATTGTATCTACATTTCTATGGAATTTAAATCTGTTATAAGGTTCATAAGGTCATTTAAAATTATTCAGATAACTTTCACACGCATCATTCCTTGAAACTTATCAATCTTAAATAAACTTTTCCGGTAACAAACGTATTAACTTCAAAGTACATCATTTGGATAGCCTGAAATTATTAATTTTTAATTTACTCTACCAGATACAAAGATCAAATTATAAAACTTGACTTCGCGGTACTCAGGAAGCCTCAAAACGTGCAAATATACAATAAGCCAAGCAATAAATATTTAGCTTAAAAACAATACATTAATTACCATATGGCTATGAGGAATTAATTTCAATTCCTGAGCAGCTCTCCTTTCCGTGGTAAAATATTATAGTAAAACACTTCCACTAGCAAATAAAAAAAGAATGTTATGGCTTAAATATTAACAGCCTTGTACATCTTCTGAAAGTTATGTACACATCATATGGTTCACATAAATATAATCCTATATTAATAGCACAAGGCACAACCTAAAGTACACTTCCATACAGGGTTTAACCTGGCAAAAAAATTACTTTAGCATTTTAGCGAAAATAGGCAAGCACTATTTTAGCTTTTTCGAAAGTTAATTCTTTGGATACCATTGATTTCTTTTACTTAGCTTTGTTATCCTCAGTTTTGTTTTCTATTCCTTTTGTTCATTGATGATTTTAACCAAGCATCCATATTTGTGACTTTAAAAATATGAATCAGGGAAACTATGTTTTGATTTTATCAATAGAAAAAGAGGTATTCATATCATATGTGTAAAATGTAAAAGCAATTTAAAAATCAAGTAAAGTGTAGTGGCAGATAATCGTGAAATACTAGTGCTAAAAATGCTTCTATATGAAGCAAATTCTGAATTCTAGCATACTTTTAAATATTTTTGCATTTAAATTCAATCATTGAAAATTAAAAATAAATCCAAATTACTATATAAATAAGGATTCCCAAAATTTTCAGTCCTTTCGTAGTTTTTTGCCTGCAAAAATTACAAAAAAAAAAAAAAAAAAAAAAAAAAAAATCTGAATTATTATATAGAGATATTTTATACAGTTATCCAGTTTTAGCTATTTAGCGAAATTCTGACCAACTTGTTTTAGAAAAATATGATACCTTTTAGCAAAATGCTAAAAAAACTAATGGCAGTTTAAACCCTGCTTCCATCAATTTTCAAGTATTGTCGCACTAAAATTTAGTTATTTTGTGTAGCCCTATAAACGAACAGTGAATGATTTCTATACCATATTCTACATGAAACATTTTTCATGCATATATATATATTCGTTCCATTTGGTTTAATGCAGTCTATAGATGTTAAACTCTACTTACTTGCAATTTCCCCCCATAGACGTAATGTATTTGAATTCTCTTGTACACGAACAATATGCTTGATCTTAACGAAAAGTTTAGCGTAGCATTCGTGTGTGATACACATTTAGAATACCAAGTTTGAACCCTCTGCTATAATTTGTTTTTGAGATATGCTGATAATAGACAGACACACACACAGACAAACCGCTAAAAACATGATTTTTGAATTCAGGGGACCTCAAAACGTGTAAATATAACAAAAACGCAATTTTGAAAATTTGACCCAAAAACAATACTTTCTCTACCTCAAGGGTAAGAGAAAGTAAAAAGGCGGCAGAAATTTAACATTTGAGTAATTCTCTGAAAAGTGGTCATTTCATGTCCCAGTAGCACAAAAACAAAAAATTGTTTAAACTATCAATATTAATTGGTTTTACATATAAACTGTTATTCTTTGGTTATTGGAATTCAAATATAATTTTTAAATAATTTTTAAAATGCAAAATATCATTCCCTCACTGTGTCCCATTCCCACATGTAAGTCAATAAAATGGTATTAAAGCATGTATATTTGGATTATTTGAATTAAAAATTTATTAAACATACTTTAATAAATATTTATCCATTATACTATATTTATATATTATGCAACGAAAGAAATTAGAATACTTTTTATTGTTGTCCCTGGTAACAGATATCATTCCCTCATCAAACTATAATGACATCCTTACTTACTGTGTTAACGATAGCACATACTTTATATAAGTCAAACTTAATTTATGTACCAGCAAAGTAAAGAAACCATTTTGTATTCTGTTGGAAACATTTTACCATGAATAGCATATGGCTCTCAAACGTTAGATTGAAATACAGTATTTTTATTATATGTCATTTCCTCACTCATTATAAAGTTAACTAAAATAAATCAAATTTGCTTTTTTATGATGTTATATTAATAAAAATATGTTTTGATAAATATTTAGTGTTTAAAAATATAACTAAACTTAATAATATTTTTATAAAGTAGTTTTTAGAAGATATTTGTCATTCCCTCTCAATCATTCCCTCATTTTTCTAATTAATAAAAGTAATTGCTATATCAAAAATTATCAGATTCAGTTTGGTTTATATAATTTTTTTTTTTTATTAATTGTAACATATGTGTACATATACAAAACTAAAAAAAAAAAAAAAAAAGAAAAGAAAAGAAAAAATTATACAGACACGACATTATTTCATTATTTAAAACATGAAAATCTGACATTGACAGATTTTAATTTAGTGCCAGAGGCCTACTGCTAAACTTGTTAATATCGACAAATTCTTCTTTAGTTAATTCGTGACGATCTAAATTCCATGATAAAGTTTTCATTAAATCAAACCAATGTGTTTCAGCTGCACATATTGTAACAAATAACGTTGGAAGTCCAAACTGTCTTATAGCCGCAAAACAACGTTTTTTCTCTTTTTCCCAATGAGGGGGAGGTGTGCCTTGGGGGGGACTCATGTCAAAGGTGTGCCTTGGGGGGGGACTCATGTCAAAGTTGTACCTTGGGGGAGACTCATGTCAAAGTTGGGCCTTGGGGGGACTCATGTCAAAGTTGGGCCTTGGGGGGGACTCATGTCAAAGTTGTACCTTGGGGAGGACTCATGTCAAAGTTGTACCTGGGGGGGGGACTCATGTCAAAGTTGTGCCTTGGGGGGGACTTCATTCAATAAATCCACATTCAATAAACCGACTGAAATAGGCCCTTAGCACTATTAAGAGTGACGTATAAAAATTTGACAACGCTGTACCGACTGAAATAGGGGTACCTTGGGGGGGGGACACATGTCAAAGTTGTGCCTTGGGGGGACTTCATTCAATAAATCCCCATTCAATAAACCGACTGAAATAGGCCTCTAGCACTAAAAAAAAAAAATAAAATAAAATAAAATAAAATGGAGCAGTTTTATTTGGACTAAGTTTTTTTTTCTTTTCTTTTTCTTTTATTTTAAAAAAGCCCACTTTTCAGAGAATGACCCATTTATAGACATTAAAATTCCCCCTCGATTTTACATTGTTAGAGGTTATTATAATTTATCAACAGATTATAAAATATATAGATTATTATAATTTATGATGTATTTTAAAGATATTTGTGCATTAAATTGTGAGTTATTTGATAAGTTATTTATTTATTTATTTATTAAATATTTTTATGTTTGAATATTGATATTTTACGCAAATGTTTAAAATTCAAACATAAAAATGGCTTTAAAAAATTAACTTATCAATCAATCTAGAAATTAATGCACAAATATGATCAGAATGTTGGTTTGTTGTATCGTTTGTTTTGCCGACTGTTAAAAATTAAATTTAGTTTCTTTAAATATGTGTATTTCATCCCCTGAGGATCGCCCCCCCCCCTTCTGAGTTTCTCCTACATAGAGGAATTGTTCATTCTTAATTGGTCTTCGTGGTTTCGGTGATCTTGTGTTTGTTGCTCGGCGTCTACTGCGCTTAACCCTTTCAGTCGCAGTGTTCCCGCTGATGGAACACCTAATTTTCATTCTCAAGTGGAAAAACTTATCCCGGAAATTTTTTAGCAAAAATTTACATTTATAACATAGCAGAAAAGGCCCTTTTTTCAACGTGAAAATTTAAAATTTCTTCTTTTTTAATTGTGTTCGTAAATTCCGGTGGCAGTGTAATTTAAATGATACGAATTACCTTGCGCTGCAAAGGGTTAAAATACTCCGGAATAAATTGAAATGTTGGGATCTATGCAACTTTTACGAGTTTTTTTGTCGATAATGTTTACTTATAAGGTGATTTATTTATTAAATTGAATATTATTTGAATTTAATAAGGTTTACATACAGATGTTTCAAACCGAAAATTTCTCGCTAAGGAACAATGCTAATTTTTTATTTTTTAAATATTTATGATCAGCTAGGTGTCTAAAAGCCATTTTTAAAATTAGTTTAGTAATTTTTAAAATAAATTAAGTAGTGAACGTTAAAGGGTTAATGGGTCATTATTGTTCATTACAGGGTTCTCTTTTTTCACCTTGAAGTATTGTCCTAGAGTCAACCTTCTTTTCATCAGAGTCTAATTACACGGTCCTATTTCAATTTTCAACAGGTATTGCTGTACAGTGGATTGGCGTCAGTGCTATTATTGAACTTGATAATTGAATCTATTTGGGAAATCTTGTTGCTTTTGTATGGCGTATGCATGTCTCTTTGGTGAACTGTTTGATTAACTATTATTCGTTCTCATTCTTTGCTTCTACTATCAAAAGGATTATATATATATATATATATAAACTAAAATAATGTAAAAGCGAGGGGGGAAATTTAAAAACCCAGTCACATGGAACATTTTAAAAAATTTCCATAAATAAATAAATAAATAAAATAAAATAAGATAGAAATTTTGAATTTTCATTTCCGATTTTTTTTTTTTTTTCGAGAAATTTAATATATTTAATATTGATACATTTCAACTCACATGTATGAAAACTTATATTACTCTAAGACAGTAATTTCAAATACAGATTTTGAACAATTTTCAATGATCACCTTCCCCTAAAAAGAAGAAATTATATTTGCGCGACATGTTATGGAATCCTGCTGCATAACGATATCATTCAAATAAGCCATGATATAATAAATTAAAGATCATGGGTTTTATCTCCTGGTTGTTGGTTTTTTCACAAAAAATTTAGGGAAAAAAGGAAAAAAAATGGAAAAACAAAAAACAAAAATTCTGTCTTTGACAGAAATTTATTTAGTACGGCAGAACTAATTTATATATTGCAATCGTGTAACTAAAAAAGAAAGAAAAAAAAAAAAAAAACTTTAGAACTATAATGACGTTAATTTTACCTTGCAAGATTAATTTTTCACAAAGTTTTATAACACTTTTAATATTTACGCGTGAATTCCTTTTCATTTCAATAAAATTGAAAATCAACTCGTAAACGCTTTTGGCAATAATTAAAAATTAAAATAAATTATGGATTTTTCTCTAGAAAAGGGCTTCTTCAACTTTTTCGATACTGTCCGTTTCGATACTGATTATTATTAATTTTCTTTTCTTTTTCTTAAAAAAAAAAAAAAAAAAGATTTTGATTAAATTATGGCAAAAGCAGAATTTAGTTTAATACGGAGGACCATTAGTTTTTTTTTTTTTTTTTTTTTTTTTTTTTCAAATTATAACATCGATTTCAAATTATTCAATTATATTTTCGAAAAATTTTCGATTTCGATAAATGTTCAACCATCGTAAAACTGGCGATAAAGTTTTAGCCGTAGATTGAGACTAATAGCTATAATATAAAAAAAAAAAAAAAAAAAAAAAAAAAAAAAAAAAATTGGTACTAGCCACCCTGGCTAATAACAAGCTCAACATTTCTCACATAATAACCGTTGTCAAGACCTTTGCAGGTACAAGGTCTGTACCTGCAAACGTAGCTGTAACGATTATTATATGAGAAATGTCGAGCTGGTTATCAGCCAGGGTGGCTCAGTGGAAGAGCATCAGCACGTTACGCGGAGGGCCTGAGTTCAATTCCCAGCTCTGGTATTTTTCTGATTGTTGGTACAAAAAGAATCAATCTTATACTCCAAACTACTTACTAAAATGAATTTTCACAGTTGATGAGTTTATCAATAAAATTTCTAAATAGTTTAAGATAGTTTAAGAAATTAAAAAGTGAAATTGGATATTGGCAGGCATCCTGGCATATTGGAAGTGTGACAACACAAAATCGCTGTTTGAAAGGAACAGTCCTGTCGTACTAAGAAAGAAAAGAAGAAGAAAAAAAAAAGTCGCATACATTCTTTGTAAACAGAATTCAATTTTTTAGTACAACAGGACTTATTTTATCCAAGTCTTCCATATGAAGGCAGGCAGTAGTAAGTGTGTTTATCTCCTAGCATCACTAACTATATTTATTTCTTAAAATTTCTTTGGTATAACATTGCCATAGGGAACCCTTTGGCGGATTTTAAATTTTTTGTTGTCATTTTGGTGATAAATTAAAATAGCTATTACAATTGCTTAAGGGCCTTCTTCATTCACCGCCGCTGGAAGCCGAAGCTAATGTTATTCTATGGGAAATTTTTCTTTACAAATAACTTATTAAGTAATACATATTTTTAAATTCTGTTTTCACATTCTGAAAGTTCCCAGCTGTTAAATTGACGGACCTTTTTTAAAAAATTATTATTATTATTTTTTATATTTTACTTCGCAGCTGCAAAATACGAATTTTCAATATGTGAATTTTTTTCATCTTGCAATTTCAAAAAAAAAAAAAAAAAAAAAAAAAAATACATTTTTTAAAAATGTCCGTTAATTTAACTGTTGGGAATTTTCTGAATGTGAAAACAGAATTTAAAAATATGTATTAGTTAATAAGTTATTTGTAAAGAAAATTTCCCCATAGAGCATTGGCTCGGGCTTCCGGCGACGGTAAGTGAAGAGGGCCGTTAAGTAAAGATTTTGGCGAGAAACGTCCAAGATACTTCGGTGCCAAATTTCAGTTTTCACGAATCGGTTACATACTGAAACTGCGTTCCATTTCTTTACAACGATTTTTCTTATTTTTATTTTTTTTTTAATGTTAGTTCGCTTTTTTTTTCGACATAAGAAGAAAGATATTTATTTATTTATTTTTGGCTCATAAATAATAGAATCTTTTGATATATAGTTTTTACAATTTTAATAAATTTTTAATATCAAATTTATGTCGCAAAGTTTGTTTTCTTTCAGAAATTTCCATTTCTTTGCTTAAATTTATGCCTTTTCATGCCTTTCCATTTATTTTAATTTATTAGAAATTGCCGTCATATTTTTAAAAAATTTATTTTTAATAAATTTTAATTATAAATATTTTCAAATAAATTTCTTAGTTAACTAATGATGTGATATTCTTCTAAAATCATAAGAAATACATGCAGTTAACATTTCTTGTAATTTTCTTACAACCTATATAAATAAAAATAGTAATCGTTCTATCCGCGTTTGTAATGATCGATAGATGGAGCTTTTTCAGCTTTTGTAGTTAGTAAATATAATAGCCACGTGTATTTATTATTGTTCTTTTTGTTATTCTACTTAATATTCGTACTATAATTTCTCCGCCATTACATCATGTAAAATGGATTGCTTTTAGAAAAAAATATTTCAGTTTATTCAAAGTTCGATCGGAAGTAGATTTTTAACTGAAGTTGAACAAATATTAGTTTCAAATCATCTGATTAATTCTTTACTTCCATTAGCCGAAGCCCGAAGCAACTGAAATTTTAAATTTGTCATTTGGAAATAAATGGAGGCTTAATTCTGGATTTCCTGATCCTTTGGAGTTACACTGTAGCACACAACAGTATGTGTTATCATTTTTACAGGATTTATTCATTTTTATTCAATAAATATATGTGAAACTAAACATCGGCAAGCAATGGTGTCTTAATGAAAGCCGAATTAAAGCATGTTAATTGTAATTTCACCTTAGCCCTCCAGAGGGCGAGCATTTCATTACAATCGCGGATACTAAAGCTGTTCCATTTCTTTAGCACGATTTTTTTTTTTTTAATTATTTAAAAATAATAATAATATTTTTTGCACGTTCATTTTCTTTTTTTCTTTCTTTCTTTTTTTCTTTCTTTCTTCTTCTCCTTTTTTTTTTTTTTTTTTTTTTTCTATTTCTTTCTGAGCATAAAAAGAAATATAAAATTCAAGGTATAATACAACAAACAGCGACACCACACTGTCTTACCTTTTTTAAAAAAAAAAAAAAAAAAAAGAATAAAAAGAATAAAAGAAAACTATCATCCATTCTTTGTATGATGTCTATTTCAGAGAACAATGGCAATTTAAAAAGTAGATAAAATAAAAATGGGGAAAAAAAATTACAATGAAAATTATGTTTAAGAATATTCTACTAGAAAAATTTCGCAATCAATTTCCTTCACAGCATTCAAATGTAGAAATAACATTTAACGTCTGTTGCTAAATCAATCAAGTGGGATTCCCCACCTGCAGAGAACTAACAAGGACACTTGTTAGTTCTCTGCCAAATAAAAATTAAAAAACTTTGAAGTATTTTATTGGTGAATTTTTACAACATATATTTTCTTGTGAGTTTCTAATATTTTTTTATTTTTTCTAAATTAATGAGTTTTTTCACCTGCATGAGTTATAACCTGTGTAGCCTTGATTGGGAAACCATTATTCAGTATAATTTTAAACATACAGTTGGTAACAAAAGTCTCCGAACACTAGCAAAAATTCCTATGTAAAAAAAAGTACACTTAATACAGTTTTGTTAAATAAATCCTTCTCGAATCCTGTTCTTAGTCAGTCTAAAAACAGGATTCGACAAGGATTTATTTAATAAAACTGTATTAAGTGTACTTTTTTCGTATAAGAATTTTTGCTTGTGTTCGGAGACTTTTGTTACCGACTGTACGTATTACTATAGTTCGCGCCAGTAATGAAAACACTTTTCCGAACATATGGTTAAGATTTTACGGTTCGAAACTAACGATGAAAATGGCGTCATAGTTAAAACAACCAAAATAATAATAAAAAAAAAAAAATCTTAACGTGGGCATTTCAAAAAAAATAAAATAGTTAAAAAATGAAAAATTAGCGGAAAAACTTACAACACTAATGCGATAATGTATTGATATAAAAAAATAAAATAAAATTTTATCCATGGTTTGCATGGTTTTTGAAGATTCGTTTATTGATTTAAATAATAAATTAAACATAAGAATTCATTGGTCAATTTATAGAGATTTATTTAAAAAAATATATTTCAGTATAATGTACAGTCGGCAGCATAATGTTTCGAGCACTAGCCAATAATTCCTATATTAAAAAAGTACACTTAAGACTGTTTTGTTAAATAAATCCTTGTCGAATCATGTTCTTAGACTGACTAAGACAATGACTCGATAAGGATTTATTTAACAAAGCAGTATTAAGTGTACTTTTTTTAAACAGGGATTATTGCTAGTGCTCGAATAATTTTGCAGCCGACTGTATAATAGTTATTGTCATTTCAAAAAACAAAACTTGATTAACCAGAATTTATTTATACGTAAAACAAAGCTTGGAAAATACGAAGCAATTTCTTTCTTTAAAATAAATGATTTTTGTTACTATGCGGAAATTTAATGTATCAGAGGAAAATAATAATTAGGTAAAATTCAACTATATGTCACGAGAAATTAATAATATAAATAGATAAAGGGACATATGTGGTTATAAAACTTGTATTAAAGGATTATGATGTCATTTTTAATTTATTGAAAACGTATGGACTTCAAAACAGTGCGCTTATACACTATAAAAAAAATTCTATACATTTACTGAAATGTGAGTTTATGTTAATTAACAATAATTCTTAGTTAAAAGTAAATAATCGAGATTCTCCATCTTTATTCTGTATTTTTATGTATTTTTAATTTTTAATTTCTCAATAGGAATTAAAAATTAATATTTCTATTTTAAAAAAAGAAGTTCTAAGTCACAAATATATTCTCGTCAATATTTTATGAAAATAATATTAATCATTCAAATGCATATGTAAAATGAATTTTTTAACATCTCCGTTTATTATTATTATTTTTTTTTCTGTAATTTTTCGTAAGACTGAAGATACAATGGTGGACAAAATTAAAGCAACAACCTGTTTTCTCGTTTTCTACTTTGCACATAATTTTTAAACAAATAAACATATGAACATAAAAATTGGATGGCCTGTTCGTTATCATATTATTAACCGAATTTCACGTAACTTTAGCATAAGAATAATTTTTAAGCTAATAAACATTCATTTTTCTCTCAAAAGCAAGCTTCGGAAAAAATTAATTTTAGGAAAGAACACTTAATGAAAAATGGTCATAAGGATGCCTTACAGATAGGTAAAGATGCATACGTATCCATATGTTAGATTACAACTAAATCTTTCTACCTGTATTCACTTTTCTGTTTCTTATTTCTTCTTTTTTTTCGCATGTGAATAGCTTTTTAAAAAATATACATACAAACACGAAAATTGAATAAGATGTTCATTATAAAACTACTTATCGACATTTTTATTATTCTGGCGATGCTCATAGTTTACAAATTATTAATTATATTTTTTTAATAAGTCCATTATAAAAGTAAAGGAAAAGTTTATACAGAAAGAAAAATCGAGATTTAGTTTTTTAATATTTAGTTTAATATTGCGTCTACACTTATATCTCTAATACATCCTTAACACCACTTTTCATTAAGTGTTATTTCCTAAAATTATTGAAATTTTTCATTTTTTCCAAAGCTTACTTTGTGAGGTTGAGACTGTAGAAGGTCACCACAGTTTGTTTGAAATTAAGTTGGATCCAGCAAAATATTAAGTTGGGATTAATAAATCGCTTCGGCGCTTGTCACTCGGCGAAATTTTAGGTCGGTTTAGTTTTGTGTCGAAATAGTGCTGCAACGAAAGAATTAAGTTGTGAGAGGTAGATGAATTGGAAGCGATTTTGAAAGTTTGATTGAAATGAAGAGAAAGGAAGTTGGTAAAAAGTAGTATAAGATGGAGATGGTTTTCGTAAAAAGTGTGGTGTAATGGAGTCTTGTCCGACGTTTGTCTACGACAACGGCTAAGTCTTAGAGTCTGGATAAAGTTATATTTCGGTAGTTGAAATAAGTTGTGTTTAAGCTAAGTTGCTTGATGAGTGTTGTGGTGCTTCAGTTCGAGTATTTGTGAATGGAAAATAGATTCTTCCGGGAATCCGCGAATCTGTTTGCAAGTCACGGCATCTAAGTAAATGGAGTGCATCCGTCTATAACTTCTGCTATTCTGGGGTGAGATATTTCAAATTATCTAAATTAGTTATTATACATTTATTTGATAAAGTATTTAAATCCGTTGACTGAGCTACCAAAATCCAGATCATCCTCCTGTTATTCTAGATCTAGTTGAATAAACTCTTAGTTTTATTTTTATATATCTTAGTCTCTGTGCTAATTTCATATTTAATACTTAAGTAGTTAAGTTAACTAAGTTAATCATTGAGTTAAGATGGGTTCTGCGTCAACGCAAACCTCACAACTTTTGAGAGAAAAATGAATATTTATTAGCTTAAAAATTATTCTTATGCTAAAGACATAAAATTCGGTTTATAATATGATAACGAACAGACCATCCAAATTTTATATCCATATGTTTATTTGTTTAAAAATTATGTGCAAAAGAAGAGAACGAGAAAACAGGTTGTTGCTTTAATTTTGTCCACCAGAGTAAATGATTACCAGTAATTTTCTTTTAAAAATTTCAAAAGTGTAATTCAAAATTTCATAATTATAGATTTTTATATATTTTACTGAAGTCATATATATTTACACCAAGAAAAGATTCTGTGACTGATACCTAGAAAATAAATTGTGGCTCCGGTAGAAATAGTCCCATGTCATCCTTATAAATTCTAGTCTCCTTTGAAAGCGAGTTCTAGAAATCTCCATTAGAAGTCTAGAGCATTTGCCTATATTACTGAGGTCAAACGTATTTTAAAATCTCTGCAAATAGATGCGAATACAAGAGGTGAGTTTCAGCAACTATAATTCGAGTTTATAACCCTACTCTAGGAAATTAAGCGAGAATTTCTCGCTACACAAAGGATTCATAATATACATAATATTCATAATATTGTTTCACCATGTAGAAAAGTACAGACTAGAAATTCTCGATCATTTAGTCTATTTAGTTTATTGGGTTACCTTATACGTCTAGCTTGGAAATCTATATTTCTAGTTTAAGGATTCAGAAAATGAATAGTTATTCGTTTTAGATAAAGGCGGTATATATATATATATATATACCGCATATATATATATATGCCTTCAATTTAGGTTTTTGGCATCACCTTTTTCTCCAGTTGGTGTTAAATGTTATACATGTGGTTGCTCTGCTTCATTCATGTTATCACTTTCGTTTCCATTAAGTTTATATTTAATCTTTAATTAATCTTTGTTTTAATTTAATATTTCACTTTATTTCTAATTCTTTATGGTTCTTGCTGCTTCGATCGGGGTGTGAAATGATATAAATTGCTATGATTAGCAATATCGTTTTACGAAATCGTTGCAGCTTTCAAAGCTTTATGAAGTATGCACCCCTTGATACGTATGCTTCTAAGTTTAAGTATTTTCATCCAATTATTTCTGTGATTTATTATTTGTTTTCCCTCTCATAAGTTTAATGGTCCTTTTTTATTATCATTCAGGTCGGCGTAAGTATTTTAAGTTACTATCGTAACTCATTGGTTCTTAATCTATATCGCAGCTTATTGTGTAATTCCTTCCTCTATGTTAAATTCAGTTCTATATTTTAGTGAGCTGTTATTGTTTTAGTTCTATTAATAGCTAAATTTTAAGATTAAATTTTATTACGATATCTATTATATATATATATAAAACAATTTAAATTAACCTTTATCTAGATTAAACTTTAATTAACTTTAAAATATTTTGACTATCTCAATAAATAATTTCTCTGTGCATTTTAACGTTAATGAAAATGCTCTGTCGTTCATTCTTTGTAGATTAATCGATGTTTGCAAAGCTTTTATTTTTAATTTCATTTTTTGTTGGCATCATCCTATTCTCCAGTTTGTGTTAAATGTTTTACATGTGGCTACTATGCTTTTTTCAATTTTTCTCTCTGGTATCCATGAAGATTTTATTTAATATTTGATTTAATTTAATATTTAATTTAATTTCTCATTCTATATGGTTTTGCTGCTTCGATCGGGACTGAAACGATATAAATTGCTATGATTAACTATATTGTTTTACGAAATCGATGCAGCATTCAGAGCTTTATGAACTACATGCTCACTGACGAGTATTTTACTTCTAATTTTAAGTATTTTTATCCAATTATTTCTGTGGTTATTTATTTGTTTTCTCTGTCATTAAGTTTAATGGTCCTTTTTTTTATTATCATCCATGTCGGCGTAAGTAATTTAAGTTATTTTTGTCTCTTATTGGTTCTTAATCTAAATGGCAACAATTTTGTGTCAGTCTTTCCTCTAAGTTAAAATCAGTTCTATATTTTTGTGTGTTGGTATTGCTTTGTATCTATTAATTGCTAAATTTTAAGATTAAATTTTATTACGATATCTATCATTTATATATACATAATATATTTTCCTCGGTGTGATAGAAGTAAGGATTATATTATGTATACGGTTTTACTTTAAAATTCAATTGGAAATAACCGTCATTTTTAAAATATTGGAAAAACCACAAAGTGAAAACTAATAAGTTATGCGCATTATAAAATTTTATTCTATATTTCCTTACACATAGTCACACTGTACAAATTATTTATTGAAGTTATCATTTATTAAAATTATTTTCCATGATAAATGCAGACGATTTTCATCTCAGAGAGAATACAACACTAGAAGTCGAAAGAAAGTCAAATTTATATCCTACAGATGACACGTGAGAAAAACTTTTTTTTTTTTTTTTTTAATTTATTTGTTAATATTTAAAATTTTTTATTGAAATCGGAAAAATTAGTTAGGATACAGGAACTTACAAAAGAATTTAAATACATTACGTCAATAGGCAAAAATACTATTATGTACAATTTTACCTCTTTGAATTGCACAAAACAAATTGAAAATGACATGCATTCTTTATATACACAAAAGCATGTTGTACGTAGATTATGATATAAAAAGTATTTGTCCTTCGTTTACGGAGCTACACAAAAAATTCTGAAAATATACAGCTACATTTGGACGTAACTCGAGATACATTTTAAATTGCGTCATGCATTTTTTTTTCTGTTATAGATACCAATATTGAAAATGTACTCCCCCCAGGGGGGGAAGCGATGCTCTCACATGCACAAAATTATTTTCTTAGTTAACTGCTACTATTATCAATAATACATATTAATTTTACAAACACACGATTAAAATAACTCTCATTACGTACATTTATACGAAATTTCGTCCTATACTGCCATGTTAAAAATTTAGAGAAAATACGATCACAGCGCCACCTGTTGAGCAATTGATCCACAATTCTAATCAGCACCAGCTTATGTTAGGATCCAATTAAATACCAAGTTTGGTTAAATTTCATTCATTGGTTCGTGAGATACAGCGTCCACAAAATTTGTGATACACACACTCAGACAGACAGACAAACAGACAGACATTTTCTAAAAACAGTCAAATCGTGTTCAGGACATCCCAAAACGTGAAAATTCATTGAAAACTGGAGTTCGAAAATTTTTCACGAATTCAATACTTTCCCTATATATACATATAGATGAAAGTAAAAATCTGAATCTTGATAAATCTAAAGAAGTTGTATGACACTAAAACTGCTCTTTTCGCACGTTTGATGTCCTTTCGACAGGTTGCAGATAAGTGCAAGTTATTTGTACTGTATTCCATTTTACCCGACTATTTCTTATTCCACACCATTCCCCTAATTTTTTTTTTTTTACTTTCTTCTATATGTATGTATACAGAGAAAGTATTGGATTAGTGAAAATTTCGAACTCCAGTTTTCGATGGATTTACACGTTTTGGGATGTCCTGAACACGATTTGACTATTTTTAGAAAATGTCTGTCAGTCTGTGTGTCTGTCTGTCTTTGTTTACACAAATATAATGCGGACGCTGTAACTCACGAGCCAATGAACAAAATTTAACCAAACTTGGTATTTAGTTGAAACCTGATATAAACTGGTACTGAATAGATTTGTGGAATAATTGCTCAACAGGTGGCGCTGTGATCGCATTCTTTTTTTATTTTTTAATATGGTAGTATAGGACAAAAATTCGTATAAATGTCCATAACGAGAGTTATTTTAAACGTGTGAATGTAAAATTAATATGAATTATTTATAATAGTAGTAGTTAACTATGGAAAAAAATTGTGCATGTGAGAGCATCGCTTCCCCCACCCACGTTGGGAGGGGGGTGGGGGTGGAGGAGTAAATTTTCTATATGGGTGTCTTTCGAAGGATCTCAATACCTTTAGAGTGAATGGTTGAACCATAGATCTGTGATAATTTAAAACAAAGTTATAGATTTCTTTTATCTTTTAACGAAACAAAAACTTAGAAAAAAAAATCGTATTTCTTTTGATATTGGCAAAAAATGGACTTTCTTTCGGATATAATTCTGTCAGATAAAAATCATCTGCATTTTTAATGGAAAATAATTTAATAAATAATTTGTATTCAATGAATTGTGTAAAATTATATAGAAGAAAGTCATGTGATGCCCACATCATACTAGTTTAATATATTAACAGTTGTAAACGCTTTATGAATATAGCTTCAATATTCAAAGGAATGGAGAGGGTGGAGGGGCTGCTGCCTAATTTCCCACAAAAATTTATGTTAAATAAAAACTGTTTTTAAAACTAATTCAAACTGTCATTTTAAGTACCTTAGAAAGTAATGTCCAAATACAATATACCATGTCTTATACCTTAAACTGTAACAATATTTCTATAGTATTGTAATGTAAAAGAAAGTCGTATGAATGCCTCACCAATTTTTTTAATAACAGTATTGTTATTAGATGACTGAAATGTTCGTACACTTGATGTCATTCTCCTTAACCCGGTAGTGGGCCAAAAAACATTGACACAATCCTTTAACTAATTCTTTTGGTGTGTTGCCATATTTTCCGATCAAGATTTTTCCGTTTTATCGTCTGCTTAGCCTTCACCTGACAGCCTCGAACTACGTTATTGCACGTCCCTGAAAATGACCTCACCAAAAAATTAATTACCGGTTATGACACCAAGTTATAGAGGCGGTGGTAACTTTTCAGTATCACGTGAGATTTATCCTCAGAACAACGTGAATTGTCTAGAGCTAACAATAAACCAAACCTCTTTGGTTTATATAGGTCGTCTATTCACTAAAAATTATTTTTAATGAATTTGTTGCTAAATACAGATAGTTAAATGTTCTTAATTTAAGATTTTTTTTAAAATGTGAAATTCATATATAATTAATATAGTGCCTTTAAATTTTAAAATATCCATTAAATTTAATTTACGACATTTAATTCGTTTTCAGTAGATACATACATTTTATATATCGCATTCCGCTAAGAAAAGTGTCACAACTTAATTATGCAGCTTTTGAGAAAATCACCTTGAAGATAACGATAAAACATTGACTAGCCTACAATAAAACTGTCACAATTGTCTCTCAAGTGGATAAGTTAGGAGATAAAATGTTACGCTTTTCGTGTACGTTAGGGCACTTCATACACATTTTTAATGACATCAACTCGAAATTGTCGTTTTTTGACTTGTGTCATTTTTATTCCCGAAATACGATCTATCAAATAATTTTTACTTAACGTAACATGCATACCACCGTTCTTTCAATTGTCTGCAATAATTTATATAAATATATATATATATATATTTATATATATTACTTGTATAGACATATGTTATGCATATAACTTGCATTCATGCATATTTGCAATGTCTGTTTTATCTATTTTTATTCTTACTCACATTTATCGTTTAACCCTTTTAGAAGCGATGAAATTTCGCTCATCTCTCTATTTATAAACGGCTAAGAGATTTTCTTGGACTCTGTTTGTGTGTGTGTTGACGCAAGTTGCCATCAGATTTTCATACTTTAGTTAATTTTAAAAAATCTAATTGTCTGATCGATAAGTTAATTAATCCGACGGACTTAGAAAAAATGCCCCTTTCATTTGGTGGCTTATTTGTAACGAAATTTTGATTAGATTTTTTTAAATTAAATAAAATATGAAAATAATAACCTGGTAAAAGCCATAGATATAGTAATATATATAGATCTATCATCCCCATGTTATCGAGCAAAAAATTTTGATGCCGAAAAAAAGTTCTAAAATCAGCCTTTAGAGAGTATCCGCGATTGTAATGAAATGCTCGCCCTCTGGTGGGCTAAGGTGAAATTATCACACCACTGCATATCATGATATTATGCAATCGATTTTCCATGATGTAATGGCGGAGAAAGAATACACGTGGCTATTATATTTACTAACAACTGCAGTTCAGAGAGCGCCATCTATCGGTCATTACAAACGCGGATTGAAAAAAATAATAAAAAGAAAAATGAATTTGAAACTGTACATGGAGTTTTTCATTCACCTTCAGTAAATAAATTATTCATAAATTTTATTTACTAAATTATCCGTGTGTATTCCTGTGTGTGATTTACTCGGGGAAAGGCAGCCATTTGAGTGACTTTTCCCGAAAAAAATAAGGTATCACCTTTTCTCTCTCGCTGATCAATCTATGTCTTATTACTATATCTATGGTAAAAGCTTTAAAAACGTACTTTTAAATTTTTAATTGTTGCCAAACAATTTACGAGTTATTTTATTTATTTATTTATTATTATTATTATAAGTATAAAATGAAATCATAGATATAGTAATTTATATAGATGCTATGATGCTATCATGGCCATGTTATCATGCAAAGATGTTTCATGCCGAAAAAATATTTTTTGGCATCAGCCATTAACCGGCATTGGAAATTTGACAATTGTAATGGAATAGAATGTTGATGAATTTTTAAAATGCCGATGTATTACGGCTTTTAACTGTACTGATAAATGGATGAAAGGAAAGGTAATAGGTTTTCATAAGTAAGTTATATTTGACTAATTTATGAAAAATATAATTTTTATAATCAGTTGCTTTATTATTATTATGAAGTAATTACCGTCTTCATATTTAATGGCATACTTTTATAAATTTTAATATTTTACATTAGTAAGTAATATGGAATGCTCAAAATTCTTTATATGTAGTTAGCAGCTGCGGAGGTAAAGCCTGCTAGTTTTAATATATAACTAGTACGTTATGTCCACCACAAGACTTTCTTCTATGTATAATCCTATACAAATTCACGCAATGCAAATTATTTATTAAGTTATAATTTATTAAAATTATTTTCTATGAGGAATGCAGACGATTTTTTTCTCAAATCTGTATAATAAATAAATGCCGAAAGAAATTTTTGTGCAGACATGAGTATACTATAGTATAATTTAGAAAAAAAAAGAACAAAAAAAAAAAAAAAAAAAAAAAAAATGGGTATCTGGAGTTTTTCATTCACTTTTAATACAAAAATTATTCATCAATTTTATTTGCTAAATTATCCGTGTGTGTTCCCGTGTATATATTTATTTGGGAAATACATTCATTAGAGA